>OY757920.1:66646654-67119154 GCA_963585895.1 Sepioteuthis lessoniana | reverse complement strand
GAGACACTCTGGACAATCTGACTCTGGTCAAAGATACCGAAGATAAGATCCCTTTGGCCACTAATCAACGATCACACACAGAGACCCGCACACATCCAGATATATATGTATATACACACACATAAATGCCCATTATTGTTCCACACACACATACAGACTGTTTCGTTCTATCAGAACTCTTCAGTGTGGCTAGACACGCAGGACGCTCGAAGCCGGGATCGAAACCCGTCCAACTTTACATTAGACTGTTTCAGACCACTCGACCACCAAGCGGACCACGTTGGCTAAGGGAATTTTAAGGTATTTTTATTTTTAGAAACAGCAGCAGCAGCCTTTGTTTACATGTTTTTATTTTTATACCCTATCGGCTACCAGAGTGCTCAATTCTTTCGAAGAGCTTTCCATTACGCTAGCGGCGGCCGGCAATTCCTTCGCCAGTGAGCTCAACCTCCATGGGAGAGTATATATATATATATATATATATATATATATACATGTGTGTGTGTGTGTGTGTGTAATATATATATATGTGTGTGTGTGTGAGAGAGATTTAATCTTTTTTACTAAAATGTTCGGTGGAAAGCATATATATTTTCCTTACAAACAATTCTTAAACTAAATCCCATTATATACAATAACATTATCGCTTTAAAACTAATTCCCACCAGTTTATATAAAAGAATTAGATACTTTTGTGTCTGATTTAATTGGGCTTGTTAAGTGTATAATGTACCGAAATGTTAGCAATAGCATGCAACAACAAATAAGGAGTGACTGTAAAGATATCGAAAGTACCCACAAAATCTTTGTTAAGGCGGATAAGTATGGTGACTTATATAAGTAAAGCTGGCGACCGTAGTCAAGGGTGACCCGAAGGCTCCCTTTTTGATAGCTACTTCACCAAGGTGTAGGATAGGGTGCTACTTCTTTCCCTGGATTGCTCCACTTTACCCTTGATCCTTACCTTACAATGCTGAGTGTTAAGCAAGGAGGCACCAAGTACCATTATTTGGGGTCTTTGGAATGACCAGGCCATTGGCGAATACTCTAAACATTATGGCAATAGATGAACCCTAATAAATGCAAACAGATGTTGTATAAAGTTATCAAACATTATATAAAAGCCCCACATAATTCAGAGGCTTATCTGAATAAAGAAGCCGAATTATTATTTTGAAAATTGAAGATCGGATAGAAAAATCTAATTTAAAAAATTGCTAAAGACCACGAGTGATTTCTTAGTAATTTGACGTTTATATTAATTAATCTCACCAAAACACAACTGGGGGAAAAAATCAGTAAGCTTATTTTGGAATATATTTTTATCAAGCGGTTTAAGAATTGACAAAAATTATATATGCTCCTTCATAAGATATGACATTAGGGAATTTTAGCCATCCATTACAGAAAACATCGTAGACGGGGTATTAAATCTATGTTGATACCAGGGGATAAAATTAATATCATTAAGCATTGCTGATAATCATTGCTGTATCATAATGAGGATTTGTGGATTAAAAGTGTGGTAATTTCTACAACCCCATGGGTGTATTCGATGGAGCCTAATCATGTGAATTCCGAGATGACTGGTTGATTATTGTAGATAACTGCACACTTAGAAAACGCGATATAGTTAGGAAAAGTTACATTGGTTGTTCAATAAGTTTGGATTCAAGTTAGACATCCAAACTATTTTAAAAATTACTGATTATTTAGACATTGCACTCAACTTATACAACGGCACCGTGTACCCATTTAAGAAAAATAACCAATACCCACGTTATATTAATGTAGGTTCTAACCGCTTTAGAAATATTTTTTAAACATATTCCTAATGGTATTATGTTTAGATTATCTACCAATTCTTTTAATATCAATATCTTCACTCAAAACAAACACGATTATGAGTTGGCGCTAAAAAATAGTGGTTACAAGGACAAATTTGTTTATAAAACCACGGAGGAAACATTAGATGTACGTAATAGGAGGAGTTATAGGGAAAGGAAAACATTATGGCTCACGCAACCTTACAATATGGCCTTAGCTAATAAATTAAGGAAAGAATTCTTTAGATTATCCAAGAAAAATTTTCCTCCGTCGAGCAACCTATACAAAATATTTAACCAGAACTATGTTAAATTAAGTTATTGTTTCATGACAAATGTAGCAAATGTAATGAGTGACACTAAAAATCTAAGGAATAAACAACGTATTCAGCAAACCTAAATGCAATTGCATTAATAAAACTGCTTGTCCCATTAAGGGAAACTGTACAAGGTGGAGGTATATATCTGCAGATGCAACAATAATAATGATAAAAAGTATATGTAGGTTCTGTAGAAAGTTCTTAAAAAAAAAAAAAAGTAGTTTCGCACATGAAATATATAGACACAGAACTAGTTTATCTAACTAAGTGTGGAGGAGGGAATTAAAAAGAAGAAAGGTTCAGATTCTGTATTAAAATGAGCTATGATTAAAAAAAATGCCGCAAATATAAGGCTGGTAATAAATATTGGCGACTATGTATGGAGGAAAAACTTGCAATAGCTTCCTACAATAATCCTAATGAATTACTCAACCAAAGATCGGAGATACTTAATGTTTGTAGACTTAAAAAAAATGGTTACTTGGTAGATAAAAACAAGGCTTTTTTAATATGCTATTTTTTAAATTCTTTCCAGATGCCACTTAATTAATAAAATGTCATTTGGTCCAATACTCTTTAGTCGGGATTATCCTGATGATCCGATTGGTGAAACCTAAGTAGATCACTTCTGTTTGTGAAGGTATTCAAATTTCGCTCTATTTAGTGTATTGAGCACTCTAACGTTTTCAGCTTAAGTGATTCAGTCGGTGTTTTTGCTTTTGACAAAGAATTGCGGTATTGTTTATTTTCAAGCTGTACGACTTTTTTTTTTATTGCATTTTTTTCCAGATATCACTTTGTGTAGTATTTTTTTTTATTTACAAATCGTATCAGTATCATCTAGGCTTTTTCACACCGTCATATATATATATATATATATATTGTAAAGTTGGGTATTACAGTTTTAAATACTTTGCTAACCCGCAAACGTCTTTGATGGTTTGAGCGTTTTAATCTTGGCATGTGGCTTCCTGATTAAGTTTTTCAAACAATCTCTGATTTTAATCATTGACCGGAAATAGCTCCTGCGCTTGCGCAAGTGTCTCTCGTCAAACCCATTCTTCTTTGCAATTAATGTTCTTTCGTTATTCCTATTGTTTAGGGTTTCGGTGTAATAAATAGGTTTCCAGGCTAGCTTAGTTTTTAGAAAGCTACTTTAGGGGTGCCATGACATTGGTAAATAAATAAGTTATCTACTTTTGTAGAATTGTTTTTTTTTTTGTTTGTTAAAAATTAAACCTGCGTTTTCTTTTTATTTCTACACTCTGTCATTAGAAAATAGCCTGCTCCAGTGTGTAAACAGGTGAATGACCTTGGGTTTTTTTTTATTTTTTTAATGGAATCTTACCTGACACATTAAACTATTTACTGGTTTTCTTGGGAGTATGGCAAAACAATAAGACTGAAAAATGTAATGACCAATAGTGTAGCTTTCAAGTTCATTTTCTTTTTTTTTTCTTTCGTTCATTCGTTTATCTATTTTACTATCTATTTTCCTCTTTTTTTCCATGCTTAATTTCTCAGTTCTCCAGGACGGTTTTCTCTATTTGAATTGATCACAAAACTGCTGTGATCTGATGAACAGTCGTAATTTTTCAGATATCAAGCCGCCCTTGATACTTCTTTTGGTTCTTTGGTATCGTTCCAAGTGTTCCGACTATGATTGGTATCACTTTCATTTACCACAACTTATTTAGCTCACGTTTTGTACATTGCTCTAATACCGAGTGTGTTAAGTGATGTTTGGTATTTATCAGTTGTAACGATGTCACTAAATTTGAAATGAAACTGTGTGGGGGAATTAAATAAATAAAATAATTTTTAAAAAAATGCAGAAACTCCCTGAAGCTCCCTGACAGCAAGTGCAGCGACCCATGCGCGAAAAAAGAATCGTCCCTGCAAAAGGGAGAGATTTGCCCTCACTTCAGCTTGACCGTTCAGGCTGAAAGGACTTTTTCCACCAGGTTGCTGGAGATTGCGCTCCTCTTTTGCCAAGTCTCCAGGGCTTGTGTCTGCTGCTAGCGAGCCGACACGCTGACATGACCACACAGAATTTGGACTTAGTAACCAACGGAGACGACTAATATATTTCAACGCCTGATTTAGGAGAAACAACGGTTCTCAAATAGCTCAAAAAGACATTCCTCGCTACAGTAGCCATGCGAAAATCCCAAATGAAATAGTTGAAATTGAAAAGATATCTTCTCTCTCTTTTTTTCTTCCTTTGCAACCTTCTCAGACAAGAAGATGCCTAGCGAATTAAGATGTGGTAAGAAGAAACTAACGGCGTCAGATATCAATAATCAACAACTACCAAAATATTTTATAACCCCATAAAACCATCTCTTCGCCCAGTCGGCTGGAACTGTAGAATAAACTGACTTCATCTCTGTCCTGAATACGACATGAAATAATCTGATGATAAGGCTCCAGTAATGCTGGAGCTTTGAGGAATGTGGAGTACTCCTTCATTGCCATCACTCCCCGGTCCACTTTGAGCCGGAGTGGTGTTGGACTTGATAGGGTCCTATCTATGGGTCAAATAGAACTTTCATATTTAAACTCGGTGCAAACAAATGACTTTCATAAATTAAATTGTTAGAAATAGAACTGTTTGATCATTGAACTGTGTGTAAACAAATGACTGATGTTTGATTGAATTGTTAAATTAAAAGATTTAATTAATTTCCCTGAAAATGTACACAAAATTTAGCGTTAAACCGCCAGTAAAATAAGTTTTAATTACATTAGAAAAATGATCTCTCTCTCTTGGGGCTGTAGAATATGCCAACTTAACTGCAAAGAGCTAGGACCCCCCCTACCTCAACACGTCCATGTTTGGAGCTTTGGAGAATATGGAGAACCCTCTTCACTACCATTACTCCCTGACCCAGAGAGCTAGTACCTGTTAAGGTTTCATCTATGGGTCAAACAAAACTCTTTACTCATTTGCTATGGAGAAAAAGCTTGATGACAATTACATAAGAATGTTGCGAGCTGTATTGAATAAGTCCTGGAGGCGACTCTCCACAAAATGCCAGCTCTATGGCCACCTACCACCCATCACAAAAACTATCAAAGTTAGATGAACCAGACATGGAACACTGCTGGAGAAATAAGGATGAACTCATAAGCGATGGACTAATGTGGACCCCTTCACATGAACGAGAAAAGGCAGGATGACCAGTCAGAATCTATATACAACAGCTCTGTGCCCATACTGGATGTAGCCTGGAAGACCTCCCGGGAGCGATGAACGGTAGACTGGTGGCAAGAGAGGGTCAGAGAGATCTGTGCTAGCAGCGACATCATGATGATGATATTTAAAATCATTTAACTGTGTGCAAATGAATTAATAGTGTTGTATTGAATTATTAGTTTCAGATAGTAATAATTTGTGTCTTGTGTATGACATTAAACTACATTTGATGGTGAGGCTGTAGCCCTGAAGATTGAGGAATGTGAATTACTCCTTCATTACTAATACTGTCAGGTCCACTCTGATCCGGAGTGCCAGTACCTGTTGGGGTCCCATCTATGGGTCATAAAGGACTGTTCAATCTTTTATTAGGGATTGATATTAGTGTTAAATAGCAATACTTGAAACTATTTAACTGTGTGGAAACAAATGAGCTTTTAATTCGTTTGAAAATAAGTTACCTATAAAGTATTCCCTTAAAAATCATTGGCCTAGTGGGTAGAGTGTTCACCTAATGGTCTGGGAGACCTGGGTTCAATCCAAGGTTGTGTCATACCAAAGACTTTAAAAAATGGTACTTGATACCGCCTTGCTTAACACTCGGCAATATAAGGGTAAAGTGGAGCAATCCAGGGAAAAGATTAGCGCCCTCCCCTACACCTCAGTGTAGTAGCTATTGAAAAGGGAGCCATCTGGTCACCCTCGACAACTGTCACCAACTTTACTTACTTATATTCGATAGTTAGATAATATTTAGAAAGAAGTTAGTACCAATTGTCAGTATTAGAATATGTTATATATCACCAAAATGCCCGGAGGTGCCGGTGGTGTAATGGTTATCGTCACAGGATGTGGACACGGCGACACGAGTTCTAATCCTGGACCTGACTGATTGCATTTCACATAGGAAAGGTATGAATCCAATTATTCTCCCTCCAGCTATGGGTAAATAGTAGGACGGACTGGGTTCTTCAGCCTTGGTGAGGCAAGTAGTCTAGGAGAAGGAAAACTCTGAATTCAAACCTGTTAAACTCCGCTTAAAAATTGACCTTGTGTCATATCCTGCCCGAGCGGAGGGGTTGGTAAATATGATCACCAAAATGCCCCCCACCAAAAAAAACTAACCATCGTGGATTGGTGTATTTTTCTTTGTTTAATAGCATACCAACCTTCGTTGATCACTTTATGCTGAATCAATCCTTGTGACTACTCTGTATCAGTCTAGCATGTTAACCACTACACCAAGAGCATTCCCTCGCTCCACTATCATGGATATTTGTACTCCTAAATTTTGACATTGAACATCTGAGTGTAAATTGATACATTTCAACACTTTATACGATGAAAGACGAAGAAAGAAGAAAAATCATTTTACACTATAAACTATTGTAAACATTCTACATGAAACAAAACTTTTCAACCTATTTTGAAATATATTCTCTCTCTCTCTCTCTAATTCCAATTTCGTGCTAATTATGCCGTAACTGCCTAGTCAACCAAGCAAAAATTCGTTTTTGGTTACAAGGATAATATTTCATAGTCAAGCTGGATAATATTTGAACTTCCCTGATTGGCCGACATCACTTTTCATTGTCTCGTTGGGTGCCCCATTCATTCGGCCTTGTGCCACATTGAAGTAAAGAGCTTCGTAAATTATGACATCACCTCTCATTGGGGTAAATTTTGGTAATAACATAGACCATTGCCATGAAGTTAATAAAGGTGAATGTCTTGTATATGGATGTCTTTGCTCTACTTATTTAAATGAGATTAATAAAAGTGAATGTCTAGTACATGGACGTTTTTGCTCTACTAATGTATATGCGGTTTTAAAAAAAAAGAATTGTGCGGAACCAAAATTTATGTGGCTATCATAGAAGATAGGTTATATATTGCTACTATATATATATATATATATATATATATATATATAAAACTCTTCACTGCATGTAGACCCTCCTATTTGACCCAAAGATTTCAAATTTTGATTCATCACTCCAAAGGACTTTATTCTAATGCTGTATTGTCCAGTCATATTTAAAACCTATTAATTAGATATTTTGATATGTTGATAAAAAGGAGATCAATAGATGCTATTGGCCCAGTTGGCTGGGACTGTAGAATACACTGATTGCTCCTCTGCTGATGGGTAAGATTTCCTCAAAGAATTTCCTGGATATGACACTAAACAATCTGATGGTAAGGTGGAGTACCCCTTCATTGCCATCAAACTCGGGTTCACCCTGGTGCAGAATGGTAGCATGTGATGGGGTTCTCTCTTTTGGTCAAATAGAGCTGTGTGACATTTAAACTGTGTACTTATACTAAACTGAATTGTTTGAAATAGAACTGTTTGATCATTTAACTGTGTATAAACAAATGATTGCTGTTTAATTGAATTGTTAATGATACATAGCAATGCCTGGAATCATTAAACTGTGTGCAAACAAATGATTAAAAGTAAATAGAATTATTCATATTAGATAGAAATAAGTGAAACCATTTAACTGAGTGAAAAAAATGAGCCCAGGCTAATTTAAAAATATTACCCACAAAATGTTTTTAGAAATCATATATTTAATATATATGTATAAAAAGGATTTGGCATTAAATAACCTACAGTAGTTGATATGCCTTAAAACTGAACTAAACCAATGAAGATTATAATTCCTCTACCAAAGGAAAAAGAAATCCTTGAACATAAAAAGATTGTGTTGATATGATCAAAAATAAACATGCCTGTCCAAATATTTTGTAGAATGACAAATATTTTTCTTGTGTTTCTTTCCAGGTGGCGCTGTCCAACTCTGATCTTTCGTCATCTCCTGCACCTTCACCAGATCCAAAGCCCAATCGAAAGCCTGGTCGACCTGTAAACCCCCTTCCTCGTCACAAGAGAGTCTCTCATATCAATGCAGAACATAGGAGAAGAAATAAAATCAAGGTTTGTTTTTCTCACACAGGGCACTTGCTAATCATCTGTTTTTTCTATGTACTTCTGTCTGTCTATATCGTGTATATATGAACAGGCATTATATATATATATATATATATATATATATATATATATATATATATATATATAATTTTTTATATTTATTTAATTTTTTTATTCATTTTTTTATACATTTTTTTTCTTTTATGAAATTTAGTTTTCATTTTAAATCTATTTTATCTAATTCTTTTTCTTCTAAATGCTTTTTTGACTTTTAATATGAAACCAAATTCCAATGGTACAATAACCAACAAATTACTAGGTATCACAGATTTTTTTTTTTTTTTTTAAACTTTATAAAGATGCAGATATTATTAGCAAAAATTTTTTGGATTTCAATTGAACTAAAATGTACATACAATTCGCAGGTTAGAAATAGAAAGCTTCAGTTTGTGCTTTATAAATAAGGTGAGAAATTTCTTTCACATTGGTGCAGTAATAATCATTCAAAACTATAGTAAGGGAGGTTACTCATTACCGAAAGTTGGGATGTGATTCTTTTATATAAGATTCTTAACTGTTTAACTTATATATTTTTGAATTTTTATTTTCTAATTGGCCTTTTTTCTTTTTTTTTTCTTTTTTGAAGAATTTCTTTTTTCTTAGTTTTCCTTCTGATCTATTTTTTATTACAATTTTTAATGTATAGGAGGATAATTTGCTATCTATATTTTTGATTGTTTTTTTTTTTTTTTTTTCAAATTCTTTTGATAAATGAAAGTTCTTATTCTTAGAATGTGGTAGGACTCCGATGAATTTTGTTCATTCAAAAAAAAAAAAATTGATTTAAAAATTTTCTTTATATTTATTTTATTTTTTGGGGCCATGGACAAGTTTAATACATGAGATTGCCAAAACCTGCTATCAACTTCTGGAGATTGACTTCCACTTCATTTGAAGAACCAAGATTTATATGATTGGACCTGGTTAAGGTTGACTATAGACTGAAGAGCTTTTTTTTTTCTCTTTTTCCTGAAAAAAGAGTAGTTTGCCCAAGTGCTCACTTGTCTTCTCAGTTGACTATTGTGACATACCAGTGATGAGACTACTTTGGTTAAGATCATCAGGCCAGATTGATTTTTAATTTTTTTTCTCTAATATTCAATGCAACGGTATATCATATTAAAATACCTTCCCTTCCCAATCTCTAATTAGGATATACAACATTCACAAAAATTGACACCTAAACCACCAAACAAAAAATAGTGAAATAACAGAGAAAAAGAATCCTATGAAGAAAAAATATGAAAGAATATTATTTTTTCACACACACACATATATATATATATATATAATGTTAGAAAAATTGCAAAACTTTATCATGAGTCTCAATTTATGATATAAGTATAATGTTAAACTGAACCATTTTGTGTCCCATATATTAGTTTAGCTGGATCCCTATATTTTCTTTTAAACATATAAAGTAGATATCTAGCTGAAAATCTCCTTACCAGAAATCTTTTTCTCATCACTTGAAAAATCAACACTTCAAAAAAATTCAGTGTTTAAATTTGTAAACTAAATGACCACAAACTTTAACCTTGATAAGGTTTAACTTTTAAATACTGAACAAAACATAGCTAGATGCTATGGGTTTAAAATCCTGCCCATAGGCCAAGTTTTAAATTAGTTTGTATCAATTTGTTTATATTGTATTTCAATGGCAGGTGATTGTTTGAATATTTGAGCTGTTTTTTAGGAATTTTTAAAAGTTATTTTAATGTCAACAAATAATAGAATGTTTTTTTTTGTTTTTTTTAATATTTTTTTAAAAACAAATTACCAATTATAGAAATCTTTAGGAAAATTCTTTTGAATCTAAGACCTAAAACAAAAAAAATATCAATGTTAATTTCCATAGATGAAGTAACTTACCTTTAAAATTTTCTATCATTTGTATAGGTTTTTGCTTGAAAAAGAAATAATCTCCTTTTAATATTTATTCTCATTTCTATAGATGTCTGAAAAAAGAAATAACCCATGGGTTAGAATTTTATATTATTTAACCTAAGGTTTTTTTTTAAAAAACTTTAACTCAGAATAATTTTTTTCCCTCTCCCTCTCTCATATATATATATATATATATATATATATATATATATAAACCCAAATGTTTTCCCCATCCCAAGTTATTTAGTTTGTGGTGTATAAACATTATAAAAAATAGGCTTATTGATTAATAGTACCTCTATTTTCAGGTTTTTTTTTTTTTTTTACATTATATTCAATAAAAATACTTTGCTTTTAGAATTCCTGTGTATGTGCAATATACTGTGCCTGCAGCATTTGCTCAGAGGTGATATGTTGAATATTTTTGCTAAATTTGTGGGCATAGCATCCTGGGGCTGAAAGTTTATTTACATTTCTCAGAATGCTGACTGACTTCTCTGAGTCAAGGTATTGTATAACATGGTAAAAACTAAAAAAAAAAAAAAATTCTTGAAAGAAAACAGTCCAAAACTAAACCAAAATATTTCTTTAGTTGTTCCAAAACTTTTTTTTGTTGTTCAGAACTAATAAAAAATATTTTTACCCATTTTGTGCATAAATTAAAAAATGTATCTTAAAAATAAGTGAGACATAGGATTTATACATTTTTAATTTTTGTTTGAATCTCTTAGATAAATTTTTATTATTATTCAACAGAAACAATGTTAATTAACCCACTGATGTATGAATAATGATTGGTTTTGCAGAAGCTCAAATCAAACCTATAAACTAAACTATATTTTATCCTATTTTTAGATCTGTACCAGCATCATATTTGTATTTGTTTTTATGAAACATGGTTTCATTTGAGCATCTGCAAAACCAGTGGTTCCTCAATGATCAAGAAGTTGGTACATTTAATTAGGGTTCTCCAAGAGTTAATATTATTATCATTATTATTATTATTATTTCTAATTTATGCTGTTCATTGCCACCATAAAATGACTATTCAAGTGAGTGTGATATTATTGAGCTAAAAATTACTGATAGAAAACATTACTTGTTAAAACTGATAATACATGGTCTGTTAGGATATATATTGGGTGGGGGGTCTTTAGAATGTTCTAAGCCTCACCCAGGTTTTAGATTTCTTACACATCCCTCAATTTTGTATGGGACTCACCTGTATGGAAATTAACACAGAAATCTAGATGAGTTCTTCTAGTTTTATTCGAATGGGGTAGTGTGTTGCTGCAACAAAAATGTTCAGCCGAGGTTCTTTCAGCCCATTCAGCTGCAGCTGTAGAATAATACACTGACAGCATCTCTGCAGAGGGGTAAGACCATCCCCTACTGCTCAACAAGTGTCCTGGATATGACTCTAAACAATCTGATGGTGAGGCTCCAGTAATGCTGGAGCTTTGGGGAATGTGGAGTACCCCTTCATTGCCATTACTCCCAGCTCCATTCTGGCCCAGAGTGGTAGCACCTGATAGGGTCCTATCTATGCATCAAACAGAACTATTTGACATTTAAATGGTGGGCAAACAAATAACTTATGCTAAATTGAATTGTTTGAAATAGAACTGTTTGATCATTTTACTCTGTATAAACAAGACTCTAGTTTAATTGAATTCTTAGTGATACAGAGCAATACTTGGAACCATTTAGATTTGTCAATTTATATTTATAAATCATATAAATCTAATATATATGTATAAACCATATTTGGTATTAAATAACCAACAATAGTTGATATGCCATAAAACCCAAACCAGAGATTAAAAAAAATAAGAAATTAATGTTTCGAACCACTCATAAGTTCAGGATTACATTTCTTAAAATAGTATTTTAGATGTCAACCAAAAAAATTCTTAAGATAAAAGAATATTCTAATTTGTGCATTCTTATATTCTTTTATCATTAAATTTTTAGAGATTAAATAAAAATTCTATTTAAAACTTTGCTGCTTTTAATTGTTAACTAAAAATTTGTTCTCTTACTGAGCACTAATTGTAAAAAAAAATTTTTTTTAAATGATTTATTATACACCTCTCCCTACTCCCCCCAAAAGTATTGTTATGGACCAGTGCTATCAGTTATCAACGCAGAGCATGTAAGTAAAAGTTGGTGACCTTAGTTGAGGGTGACCCAAAGGCTCCCTTTTAAATAGTTATTACACCAGGGTGTAGGGGAGGGCACTAATCTTTCCCTTGATTGCTCCACTTTACCCTGATGCTTACCTTATAATGCTGAGTGTTAATCAAGGCTGTATCAAGTACCTTTTTTTTTTTTCTTTTTTGAGTCTTTGGTATGACTCAACCTGGGATTGAACCCTGGTCTCCCGGACCATTTGTGAATACTCTACTCATTAGGCCAATGGCAGAGCATGTAAAAACTTTAAAAAAATCCTGAACATTAGAGGTGCATTACTTGAAGTTTACCTGATATTGGCATGATGGTTAGAGTGTTCACCAATGGCCTGGCAGACCTGGGTTCAATCCCAGGTTGTGTCATACCAAAGACTCAAAAAGTGGTACTTGATGCCTCCTTGCTTAGCACTCAGCATTGTAAGGTACAGTTCAAGGGTAAAGTGGAGCAATCCAGGGAAAGGAGCAGCACCTTCTATTACACCTTGGTGTTGTAGCTATTGAAAAGGGAGCCTTTGGGTCACCCTTGACTACAGTTGCTAACTTTGCTTACTTGAAGTTTCATCTGGTGTGCACACTCATCATTTCTGTTTGATGATTGTGCATACCACAAGAAACTTAATGGACCTGTGTTATTCATCAACCCAGTCAGTTGGGGCTGCAGAATACATTAACTGCATCTCTGCAGATGGATACCCCCCCCACCTCATAACTGTCCTGGATGTGACAGTAAATCATCTGATGGCAAGGCTCCAACCTTGAAGAATAAGGAATATCCCTTCCTTGCCATAGTTTACAGGTCCACTCTGACCTGGAGTGGTAGCACCTGATAGTTCGTTTTCTTTGACCAATAGCCAATTGATAGGACCCTAAGTGTGCAAACAGATGAGTGATGTTATATTGTGACTTATATAGCAATACTCTAAACCATTTAACTGTGTCCCAAAAAGTAACAGGCTCATTTAAAAATGTTATCTACAAAATGTGTTTACAAATCATATATATATATAGTATTATTCGGTCCAGTTAAACTGGAGTTAGGAGTAATTCCATCAGGACAAAAAAACCATTCAACAGTGAACATTTGAATTTTCCTGGTAAAGAGAATCCTAATGTGACCAGTTTTGTTTTTTCTTAAAGACATATATATAATATTTATTTATTTAGTATATAAACAGGATTTGCCATTTAATAACCTACAATGGTTGATATGCCATAAAACCAAACTAATCTATTCATGTGTCATATTCAAATGATGTGTTATTTAAATAAGCATTGCCAATTTTTCAGTCTATACAACCATCATCAGAGCAGTATAATTTTTGTTTCAGGTTTCATCTTAAAAATATTTTCAAATGAAATGAAAGTAAAAAAACATTTTAGTTTTTTTATTTGAAAATGTTTTAAAATAACAATTCTATTGCTCTGATGATGGTTGTATAGACCAAAACATTGGCAATGCTTATGTAAATAATACATCATTTAAATATTTTGGTTTTTTTGTTCAGGTACTTATTTCTTCTATTGTTTTATTTTCTCTCTCTCTCTCATTATATATAACTAAAATGCTCTGTTGGCAGAGCTTAGAATACACTGACAGTATCTCCTGTAAAAGGGTCAGACCACCTCCCATCCTTGCAAGGAGTGTCTAAATTGCATGATGGTGGGGTTCTCATTCTGAGGTGTGTGGTGTACCCTTTCATTGCCATTACTCCTTGACCCACTCTGATCTGTAGAGGTTGTACCTGTTCGGGTCTGATTTATGGGTCAAATAGATCAGTCTAAAAATCTTTTGTATTCAATAGAACCGTGTTCAAAAAAAAAAAACAACCCCAAAACACTTTGGAAACAACTACACAAAAAATGTAAATATGTATGTGTAATGAGTGCAATTCCCTAACCTCTGGGCATAAAATAACCCAAGACAGGTTGACATACCATTTTAATCAATCAATTGCTAACTAGAGAAATCTTTAAGATATGGTATATGGCCTACTTTTTTATTGGTCTTATTTTCAAATATTGTTCCACATAAAAACATGTCATTTTTTTCCAAATTATTATGGAAAAACAATTTTTTTTAAATTTAAGGTAGTATCATTATTCTATGATAAATTTTCATAATTCCTATTTTTGTATTACTTTGTAACATAACTGCATTTGTAGAAAGAATAAAAATATTGATCACCTAAGTGTATAGATGTACATAGAATTTGTATAAAGTTATATATATTCAAATCAATAGGGAGATGTGGATATATGCTTTTCCCAAAATCATTAGAGAAAATTCAGAATGAACAGTCATAGCATCATTATTTCAATTTGTATTTTGTATATACGTGTGTGTATTTATAAAGGACATCTTTTGAGGACAGTATATGAGTTGCTTCTTCAGATAATCTAACTTTCCTCTCCCCCATCTCTCTTTTCTTTCACTTTCCTTTCTCTCTCCTCCCTCTTTTCCCCCTCTCTTCTTTCCATTTCTCACTTTTTTTACTTCTCCACTTTTTCGTTTCCTCTCTTTCTTTTCTTTCCATTTATCTCTCTCTCTCCAGTGCCCCCTCTCTCTCATCTTCACTTCCATTTTCTCTCGTTACCCTAATTTTTTTTTTTAAACTCATTTTGTCAACAAATAAATAAACCTTATGTTTATAATTTTTTTTTTTTTCACTTTCAGGAAAAGTATTTAATTTTCAGAATGTTTTTCAGATTTTTAAAAAATTATTTTATTTCTTACAAACATTTGCAGTGTTGATATTTACAATGTATTTGTTTATTTTTTTAATGTTTCTTTTCTGTCTTCAAACTGATTTTGTATATGAGTATTTCTTATATGTAAAATATTTCAACCTTATTTCTTTTTTTTTTTTTTTTTTCTTTGTTTACATTTTTACAATGTCTTCTCACTAGAGCAGAATTTTGATGAAATCTAATCTACCATATTTGATGACCTATAAAACAACATTTCTCCTTAACTATTTAAATTTAAAATCATGACAGTGTTATGAAATTGTTAGGTTTAAGTACTTTTAATCTATGTAAAAGTTGGCGACCTTAGTAAAGGGTGACCTGAAGGCTCCCTTTTCAATAGCTACTACACCAAGGTGTTGGGTAGGGTGCAACTCCATTCCCAGGATTGCTCTACTTTACCCTTGATTCTCACTTTATAGTGCTGAGTGCTAAGTAAGGAGGGATCAAGTATCTTTTTTTTTTTTTTTTTTTTTTTTTTGCGTCTTTGGTATGACTCGACCTGGGATTGAACCCAGGTCTCCCGGACCATTGGTGAACTCTACACACTAGGTCAATGACTTAAAAGAACTTTTAACCTGGGCCTGGCTAAATATTTGGCTTATAAAACTTGGGGATTTTTTTTTTTAATTTCAAAAAATGGAGAGTTTTTTTTTTTTTTTTTTTTTTAACCTATTATCAAATAAGATTATATTTCTGAATAATCTAACCTGAATTTTAGAAATTCTAGTTGAGTGTTTTTTTAATCTTTGTATTGAGTTCAAATAAATACTGCATGTGGCAGAAATATCTCCCATGTTTTAAACGATTACTTGTGTGGTGCAAGTGAAAGGAAAGTGGCAATGGTAGCTCCATTTAGCTGGTGCCTTACCTTTTTTTTTTTCCTTTTAAAATACAATCGGTTATCATATTTACCAACCCCTCCACTCGGGCAGGATATGACATAAGGTCAATTTTTTTAAGCGGAGATTAACAGGTTTGAATTCAGAGTTTTCCTTCTCCTAGACTAGTTGCCTCACCAAGGCTGAAGAACCTAGTCTGCCCTACTATTTATCCATAGCTGGAGGGAGAATGATTGGATTCATACCTTTTCCAAGGGTATTAGTGCTATGTGAAATGCAATCAGTGTCGTCCAGGATTTGTTGTACAAACATTTTTTTTTTTTTAATATTCACAAATCTGTAAATGCCACACAGCGGTATTTTCATGCTCATTTCATGTTAGATTGGAATGATGCTGTTCTAGATAAGATCTTCAACCCATAGTAGTGTTGATTTTCTATCAGGAACAGTATCATTCAGACATAACAAAGAGCTTTTCATGTTCATTTTATACTGATTACAGATTTGCCAGTCTTAAAAGCTTTCAACAGCAAATGCATGGTGTGCACTGGTCCAAACCATGATTTTATCTTTAAAAAAAACTATTAGACATTAGCTAGATGGAACTACCATTGCCACTTGCTTAGCTTCAGTTGCAACTCTCAGATAACAGTTTAAAATGTGAGGTATATCTGCTGCATCTTCTAGTACCACAAAAAGCTATTTTATATTATAAAAGCATTGAGAATGGTTTGACTATAGAAGTGCAATGAAAATCAGGAAAAAGGGATTTTAAATGGTTATGAATTAATGCATGTTTTAGTGATAGATTAGAAATATCATATATATGATTTTACTACAGAAATGCATTGCTAATGGTTTTATTCTAGAAATTAGAAATCAGGAAGAAAAATATCAGTGGCCAGGAATTGGGGAAATTATAAGTATTTTTTGTGTGTTAATTTTTCATGACTGTTTGTTTACTGTGTATAAAATTCTTATATCAAATTGATCAATAAATACTGAAAATTTTGAGTAACCAATGTTGATTTTCTTTTAAAAAGTTCAAATGTATAACCGGTCTTGTAAGACTGTACATTTTCCCAGGTTCCTTGGTTGTATGTCATGAGGTGACATTTCAAAACTTAAAGCCTGTAAAAATTACCATTTCACCCGCTTTAGATGCTGTGTGAAAAGTTTCTTCTGATATTCATATTAATGGCACAGCTGTGTGACAGTGGAAATAACTGCTTTTAATAAATTGGTTTATTATCTGATTTATTAATTTACAATTGGAAAGTTGTCAAACTTAAGACATTTGTCTTAAAGCTTGATTTTAATTGTTCTTTCAAGCTTCAAACTTATAAGTATCCTAAATGTTCTGAATTTACAAAAATGGTTTTCAAAATTACAGGTTTTAAACACATTGGACTGACTAAAGACGTTTCTTTAGTCTTTTTATTCTGGTAGTGAATCAGTGCTGCTCATGAAAAGCTATCATTGTAGGAAGTGGATTTGGCTACTCAAGTTCAAATCCTGAACAGGGTTGTTTGTATTTCACCCTTAGAAAAGATATGGATCAAACTGTTTTACCTTCAGCTATGGATAAATAGTGGGACAGACTTATCTTTGGTATGGCAACTGGTTTAAGAGAAAGAAAACTCTGAATTCAAGCCTGTCATAGAAAGAGAAGGGCTCAGCCAGGCTGTTCCTATCCCAGCCATGTCACATGAGTTTTCGACCCCAAGACTAAATTAGGTTACAAGATCAATGAGAGAGATCATTGCAATGTTCTTTCATAAACATTTTGGTGTAGTTCCTTGTTGAATGGCATGGCTGCTGCTGCTGCTCAATGAAATACATCCCACCAGTTTACCACTATCAGCACCTGTGTGGCAGCACTTATAATTCCAGATGATGGACCCTGTGTGTGTGTGTGTGTGTGTAATACTATATATATTAATTTTAATAAGAAGTTTAGGGATTTGTTCTGTTAGTGGACAAATTTGTGAATTGATTTATTTGTTTTTTGGTTTCATATTGCCTTTTATCTAGAAACAATTTTGATATATTTGAATTGGTTTTCTTAATCTTTGTCTTGCCAGTGTCTGCTGATTCAAGACAAAACAAATATGGTGATAAAGTCAATAAGTGACACAAACCAACTGACAAGATACCTGGCTGATGTAATCAGAATTACAAGGGCAATCTGTTATCTCAACAAATCAATATTAGGGGAATCTATTATCTGAACAAATAAATGCTGAAGTTATCTATTATCTAAATAAGTAAATACTGAGGAAATCAATTATCTCAATAAATAAATACTGGGGAAATCTATTTAAAAAAAATGAAAGCCAATCGAGCAAACTGATGGTATATTTGGAACTCTCACTCTAGAATTACTAAAAAAAAATGTTCAAATATGATCAGCAATAGAATTAGTGTTTTTAGTTTAATAAATGGTAATTTTACATGTAAGTAATTCAAGTAATATTACCGTTAATAAAACTTGTTCTCTGAATTGTATCCAGTAGTGAGGCATTATTTCTGAAGATCAGGAGAATGTTGTGTTATCCCTTCATGGCCATTACCCCCAAGTCTACTCTGAACTGAAATGGTAGTACTTGCTTGAGTTTGATCTATATATCAAATAGATTTGTTTGAAAATTATAAGTGTTTGATAAGAATACTTGGAACACTGTGCAAATTATTTGTATTAAGATAATTACTTGAAGTTATAATTCTTTACAGAGATTTATTATTTACTTGAAACCATGTAATTACTTGCACCCCTACTAACAAAAAACCCAACGAGGTTAATATGCCATAAAATAAATCAGTTAACAAAACAAAAAAAATTGAATTTGTGTCAGTTGACAAACCCGGCTTTTTTTTTTCATTGTTTTTGGATTTTCTGATCTAAGTTTGTTCTTCATGTGACCACATTGTAGACCACAAAAAATCTGACCATTTTGAATGTTTTTTAAATAAATACCTGGGTCTATCTCCATATGATGTTCCACTCTGTCACTAAACGATTATGCTGATATTTCAGAAAGGGTTTGAGACCCTGAAGACCCTTGTTCCAGCCCTCCAAGAATCATCATCTCTGAAAGAAAGCAAAGCATCAATGCTTTTTAAGGGTAAGTTTAATAATTCACTGAAAGACCAAAAAGAGTAATGACACCAATGAAAAATTAATTGGTTCAGATATAAATAGGAAATTATATATAATATGTATACATATATATTTTTATGTATTTATTCATTAGAATTTTAGTTATATTGTTGGTAAAATTTTTTTTGTTCCTTATTATACAGTGCTTTTTCTGTTCCTTTACCCTTCAAAGATGTGTTCGTAAAATTGTTGTTAAAAACTGAAGTATGTTCTTGTGGTTGGCCATTATGTTCTATGGGATTCATATAAAGGTTAGATCTAAGACAGACTAGCTCACTCATCCCCCAACTTTTTATTCATTTTTAATATATCATTAATGTAAAGCTAAGAGGGAGTCCCTATGGTGTAGTAGCTAATGTGCTGGACTGCAATATTACACAGTAAGTTTGTTCAAACTCTAGTTGCACTATTATGTTCATTTTTGGACAAATACCTTTGGGAAAGGTATGAACTGCCTTATCCCACAACTGTTGGCTAAATAGTTTCCTTACAGTTCATTGACATGGATGGCTTTGGCATTAGATAACCCACAAAGGTTGATATGTCATTAAACAAATAACCTAAACTGAGGGCTGAGTATTATATTACTCTGCAAAGTAAACCTAGTATTTAGGCCTTAGGGTGACCACATTAAATACTATCAATAAAATGTGTAAATATTTTCTTTTATGTGGATTTATCTTTTATTATAATAATTGTTTGTAAGTTTTCAGAATAAAATTTTAATTATGATTATAAAATACCAGCTGTGATTCAGGTCTTGGCTTCATGTCTTAATGATGTAAACTTTTGCTGCTGACAAAATTAAAACTAATAAAAACATTCCTATAAATGATTTTGTTTTTTCCTAAAAGAAAGAAAAAAATTGAATTACAAGAAAGCTTGCTTGTATGATTTACATTGGTTAGAAAGTCATACCGTAGTGGAAACAAAAACAGGACTTAGCAAAACAAGGGAAATAACTCTTGAATAGTTCTAATTAATGGCGTCCCACATGAATTTATTTCTAAAAGAGGAAAAAAGTCTCATTGATTTTGAATCAATATTTCAATATGAAGGGTTTTGTAATGGTTTTGAAACGAGATCTCTTTAAAGTAAAAGTGTTCAAAGAGATACTGTTTGAATATAAAATGCTTGCACTTGTGAATTTCTTTCTTAAATATCTTTGTTTATATTTTTTCTTTGTTATTGTTTGTCTTATTTATTCTCTTTTTTTCCCCTTTTTAATGTTTTCTTTGTTTTTTTTATTCATTTATGTATATATATATATATATATATATATGTTTATATTTTGACAATCTTTCTTTCTCTGTATAATGATTGTATATTGATTTTAGTGTGTATGTCTTTTTGAAATGTTTTACATATCAGAGATCTTACATCAAACTGTTTTTTGTGTTTTAAAACAATCAGAAAGAGCACTGTTGTAGTTTCTTGCTTCATTGGGATTAGTTAGTGGTTTGTGTGCTAGCAATAGGGTGCCCATTGAATTACTACTTTCTATTTAAAAAAAAAAAAAAAAAAAAATTCGGCAAATTTTTTTAAAGTTTTGAATTTGGAAAGTTGTTATAATTCTTGTCAATAATTGTGTTGGAGTAAAATATAAGTAACACAATAATTCTTGAAATTTGAAAAAGAAACTAAGGTTTTCTTTTAAACCAAACTTTGTTCTTTCAAATACACCACTTGCCAAACTTAGCCTTTTCTCACTTCATCATTATAGTTATACGCCCATGTATAATATGTTCTCTAACTTTGAACTAAGAAATTCTATGAGAAAAAAATCTTGTAAATAATACACACTGATTTTTATTATTTATAGCAGCTAAATTTAATCTTAATTGAACATTTGCTCCACTTTTTATCAGTTTGTACTGACTGAAAATAATATATATGGTTTACATTATTTTTAAACACAAAATTTATATAGTATTTAGTGTAAACAAATGGACAAGTTCATACAAAAATGTTACAAACTTGCAGTGAAAATAAGCTCACATTCAGAGAAAGAAAATTATAAACAAACACAATCACAAGGATATTTATTTGTAGCAAACACATTAGTTATATAACTTATTTTCAGTCATCCAGTTCTGAATATAGTGATGGTGAGAAAAAGTTAATTATATGGTTTTTCATGTATAATATGTACCCCTAACTTTTACGCTGAAAAATCTGGAAAACTAGTGCATCTTATACATAAATAATTAGAGTAATTTTAATATCTATTTCTTTTTGTAATGAAGTTGTAGGTTGTGTAAAGGTTGTTAGCTTAAAAAAAGGATCCTGTGTACTAAATAAAGTTTCCTGCTGAAGCTGTTTGCATTCACTTTGTCCATCTCTATTTCGTGGTTAAGTCTCCATGACTCGAGTGATGGACTGCAGCATTATTGTAAATGAGTTTGAACTCAAGTTATTATGCTTGCTTTCAGACTAATAATCTTGTGAAAGGTATGAAACTCCTTATTCCCCCAGCCATGGGCTGAATAATTCTATTACAGTTCTTTTACAAGGATGGTATAAGCATTAAATAACTCACAAAGGTTGATGTGCCTTCAAACAAAGAAACCAACCATCTCTACTCTCCAGCTGTGAGTAATTATTGTAGGATAAACTGGGTTGGTAACCAGTCTAAAAAAAAAACAATTCAAAATTAAAAGATGGAATCCCTCGGACAGTTTTCTTCAACCTTGGTCGGGCAATTTTAAGACAAAATTTGCTCTTCCTTGGTAGCATAGAGAAAGACTTGCTGCCTCAGCAACTGCTGTTCTTCTGTACAATCTTGCTCAGGCCTGTGCTATGCCACCTTATTTATTAAATGATTCATAACAACTCTTAGCAACATTCATGATATATTTTGCTTTGATGACTGGGTGAGTTGGGTATTTTCCAATATGTGCAGAATTAAAGTCCTAGTGAAAATTAGTTCTTTTAATGGGATTTTTTGAGTCTGTTGAAATTTTGCAAAAACTTTAATGTCTACTGTTAAATTAGTTGCCAAGATCTGCTGAGAAATCTTTAAATTCTAATTGATCATTCACAATCTTTTTGTCTTTTAGTTTCATAGTTAAAAAATGTTTTTTCAAATTTGCATGTTGTTACAAAATAAGAGATATAATACTGATGGTTGATTTGGTTTGGTTTTTATGGCATATCAAACCCTTGCTGGTTATTTAATGCTAAATCCTGTTTGTTTATATATAATGATTAGTTTGTAGGTAACATTATTTTTAAACAAGCTCTGGCTTGTTTGTTTGCACTCAGTTAAGTGGTTTCAAGTATTGCTATCTATTGTTTTCATATGATTAAATGGTTTTAAGTATAGTAAATGATTAAATAGTTCTTAAACACATCTATGGGTCAAAGAATTATTTACCACTCTGAGTCAGCATTGAAGGGGTTCTCCAATTTCCCCAAAGTTCTTGGAAGGGTTTAAGGTTATATCCATGACCCTCATTGGGAGGTTTGTACTCATCTGTAGAGATGGTGTTGGCATATTCTACAGCCTCAGCTGTCTGGGCAAGTATAATTCAGAGTAAATTTTTTGAAAATTACTACCATATTGTGCTCACCAGAAATTAATAATATCAGAAGCAATTGGGATCGGGAAGCTGATCAAATTTCATTCAGACCAGTCAGCTGCGGCTGTAGAATACACCAACTGCATCTCTACTGAAGGGTATCCCCACCCCAACGAGTTTCCTGGATATGACACTAAACAATATGATGGTGAGGCTCCAGTAATGCTGAAGCTTTTGGGAATTTGGAGTACCCTTTCATTTTCATTGCTCCTAGGTCCACTTTGGCCCAAAGTGGTAGCACCTGATAGGCTCCTATCTATGGGTCAAACAAAACTGTTTGATATTTAAACTGAATGCAAACAAATGACTTATGCTAAAGTGAATTGTTTGATATAGAACAGTGATAATTTAACTGTGTGTAAACAAATGAGATGTTTAATTGAATTGTTAGTAATACCAAGCAATATTTACACATTTAATTATGTGCAAACAAATGAGTTATGTTGAATAGAATATTTAGTGTTAAAAAGCAATATTTGCAACCACTTCACTGTGTCCAAACAAATAATTAATATTGTATAGAGTGTGAGATAGCAATAATTGAAACCATTTAACTGTGTAGAAACAATAACAATACTAGTATGGAAACTTAAAAATGAAATTGTTGACCAACTAATCTTTTATATATCATGTATATCTATTTAAATGTGTGCAAACAAATGACTGATGTTAAATTGTTACTGTTACATAGCAATGCTTGAAATCATTTAATTGTGTACAAACAAATGATCAATAGTAAATAGAATTATTCGGATTAAATAGCCATAGTTGAAACCATTTAACTGTATGAAAAAAAAAAGAGCTCAGGCTTGTTTAAAATGTTATGAAGAAAATGTGTTTACAAACCATTTATATTTGATATACATGTATAAAGAGGATTTGGGATTAAGTAACCTACAATGATTGTATTGTATCATTGAGGTGTCCAGTGCTAAATGGATACAGTACAAAGACACAGTACAATAAGTTACAAATAATTAACGAGGTAACTTTCAAGAAATAGAGGAGGTTCAAAATGTTGTATAGCTAAACGAAGTAAGATCAGTCCTTATATTATTCAGCTTATTAATCAACGATTAAAGTCTTCAATTGTAGCCAATTTATAGTTGAGCCAGTCCATCTGGTTGTGTGCTGAAGGGGTGTTAACCACTCTACACCAGATTGATATGCCATAATTTCATTTTTAATAATTACTTGTATAAATATCCACAATGAAAAATAAAGCATAACTTCCCAGTGTCAATTGTCAACTGATTGGCAAAAATCTCAGGGATTTCATGCGCCCCACATCTCATCTTGGAATGTGTCATGGATTGTCTGTCTCTTGCCCACATATTTGACTTTGTATAAGAACAAACAAAAAAAAAATTCTCTTACAAAAAATTCTGATTCTACTTATTTAAAAATCTTTTCAGTAAGCAACTTACACACATATAGTCTTCATTTGCAAAACTTCTAATTTTGCTCAAGATAATAACAATAACTTTTTCTTAAACCTCTTATTCAATTATCAATGTATACATTCACCAGTATGTACAAATCACCTATGTAAGCAGTTTAGCTAGTACCTCTTTTCCCTCATAATGAGTGTGTGTGTGTGTGTGTATATATATATATATATATATATATATATATATATATATATATTAGTAAAAAAGCTGTAAACATAGTTAAAAAAATTTTTTTTTGTATTTTATATATTTTTGCAAAAGTATCTTTATCCTGGCTTATAAGAGCACAATATATCATTATATTATGCATATATGATTTTCAAATATAGCTGTCTCCTTCATCAGTATAATCTGTTAGATATTAGGATTCAAATATGAGCTAAAGTGAAAATGTATATCTGAGTGTGAGCTGAAAAGTTCATAGGATGTCATCTGTTATTGATGACTTTTTGAACCAATGGGATCCAACCACTGCAACGCTCAAAGAAGTGTGTTGAATGCAAAGGAGACTGTTGAAAGATAAACCTCATTTGGTCACATTCCATGAGAGTATCTTAGTCAGTTATTGAATTTTTCGCTTGAACTTTGTGTGTGTATATATATATATATATATATATATATATATATATATATAATAATAATAAATAAATATAACCCTAAACCCAGGGTCGCAGTCTATATTCCATGAATTATATATATATATTTATTATCATATAATTGCACTTGGTTCGACACATATCCACTAAGTGATTTAGTGACAACCAACACTCTTATAATATAATAATTATATATATGTTGAGTGTGAATAGTTCCTGGTACCAGTAATAAGTCTTCAACCCAGGATCTCTAATGCAATTTTGTTTCGAAACAAACAGGCTCTCTCTCCATAGATGCTTGGCACAACACAATCTTCCTATCCCATTCTCTGTCATCTGACCTTGTGCTATACTTAGCTAAGTTTTGAATACCTTTCAAAAGCTTCACAATTTTTTTTCCCATGGCATGTTTGTTACTTATTTACTCCTGTCACAAAAGTTTTTATTTTTAGATTAATAGTTTCTTTTAACAAGCTGAAATAAATTTACCTAATCATTGTTGGCAAAACAATTTTAGTTTTTCTTTACTATTATTTTTCAAAATAAACATTTTCAAATGTACAAATTTAAATCTTTATCAATGGGCACCCTGCATATGGTTCACATTAGGTCTCCTGTACTCAGGGGACAACCCTTACCCAAAATTCTGACTCGTCTCCATATTGTAGCGGTGGAACATTGTCGGCAGATTCAGGCCGAGTGTAAGGCTCAACAGGAGGAGGCATGTGCTCTGCAGCAAGAGTTAGGTTCCTTGAATGAAGACATTGAGTAAGTCGTTTCTTCAGCATTCTATGAGTTCTTGTCCCAATTATCTCCCCTGCTACTGAAGCAGGGATATTTTTTGCCTCTGATCCATTAAAAAAATTTTTTAATAACTTTTTTTATAATTATATATTTTCAAATGTATTTTAAACATTTTTTTTAATTATTGTTTTTAAAATTTAAGTTTTTCTGTCTTTATTTTTTATTTTGCACAAATATTTTTTGTAAATTATTTTTCTGTGAGCTAATTTTTCTAGTCAAATTGATAGAATAATTAATATCTAATTTTTCTTAATCGTATTAGTATGTTTTAACTTTGTTAGTCCCAAGAGGAATGCAGCTCATGTAACTGGTAAACATGTTCTTGGGTTCTCTTGTCAGACAAAGTTAGCAACATGGCTTCATACTTAATCTTTTATTTTTTTCAAATAAGTTATTTTAAACAGTACTCAAGCCGAAACAAACAATTTAGAAAAAAAATAGTTGTCACAATTATCTATGACTGTCTTCAGTGGACCTGAAGAGTGAACCAATGGGATCCAACCACTGCAACGCTCAAAGAAGTGTGTTGAATGCAAGGGAGACTTGAAAGATAAACCTCATTTGGTCACATTCCATGAGAGTATCTTAGTCAGTTATTGAATTTTTTGCTTGAACTTTGTGTGTGTGTGTGTATATATATATATATATATATATATATATATATATATATATATATATATATCTCAAATGGTGGAAACATGACTTTCAACATGACTTCACTAAACCATCAACAAAGATTGTTTATAGATAATATAATGAATCACAGATAAATAAGAGAAAATACTAAATAATTAGCATACAGGATTTATCATCCATGAGAGATTATGATTGGAATGAGTGCAAACATGATAAGAAATGCTACCATTATTAAGTTGTAAATTGGATAGGTAATTTTTAGACTTTTAAGTGAAAGTATTTTAAAGCTGATTTAGTTATAGAAATCTTGCTAAAATGTATCATTTTTGCTATCTTATGTAAACATAAATCTAAAAATCACTTTATTTAAATTACATGAAAAAGTGAAACTGAAAGATTTTGTTTTTAAATGTCAACCATTTTCCTGAAATTTAAAAGCATCAAAATAGTTACAGAATAATATGAAAAAAAAAAGAAATTAATAATGAAGGATATGAAGAAAAAAATAGCAATGATGATAATTGGTAAATCCATAAACCAGAAGCTGTCCAAGAAAATAAAACTTAGAAAATTCTGTAGAACTTTGAGATATAGTGACAGAATAATATGAAAATAATGATAATAATAGTGAAGGATATGAAGAAAGATAATGATATGTAGAAAAAATAACAGTAATGATGATAATTGACAAATGGTAAATGCATAAACCAGAAGCTGTCCAAGAAAATAAAACTTAGAAAATTCTGTAGAACTTTGAGATGAAAATAAATCTTCCAAATTTGGCTGGAAAACCAGATATCTGTAAGTTGGCCGACTGTAGTTGAGAGTGATCCAAAGGCTCCATTTTCATTAACTACTACTCTGAGGTGTAGGGAAGGGCATTACTCCTTTCCCTGGATTGCTCCACTTTCCTCTTGATCTGCACCTTATAATGGTGAGTGTTAAGCCAGGTGGCATCAAGTATCAATTTTTTTTTTTGAGTCTTCGGTATGATTAAACCCAGGTCTCTCAGACCATTGGAAAATGCTCTAACCATTATGCTAATGGGCTGGTTATAATAAATAAGAGGAAAGAAGTATATCAGTGAGATTTTGCTACTCCAGATAATCAGAATTGGAATAAAGGAAAGTGAAAAATTTTGGCCATATCTGGACCTTATCCGGGAGTTAAAGTTTTGGAATATGAAGGTGACTGTTGGGAATTGTTCTGAGCTCTCCAACTACAAGTGCTATAGTCATATTTGGAGCACTCAGGACAATCCCTAATGTCCTAAAAAAGAGTGAGCAATCTAGAAATCCTAGGAAGAGTTAAAATTATCGAGACCACAGCACTGCTGAGATTAAAAGAATCTTAGAGGACTGAAGAGACTTGTTTTTACTTGATCTTCAGTGAAAACCACCAGTTATTACTGGTGGGGAAAAACTCACAAAGAGTAATTAGTAATTGTGGAAAAAAAATTGAATGAACAATTTGATTTATTTCCATAATAAAATGTTAGCTTTGGAGTGGAGTCAGTGAAATGAAAAAAAAATCAAACAAAACAAAATAAAAATAACTGCTTTCTTTGTCTAACTGTAAGCCAGCTCTCCATCCTTCAGGCTTGTATTATAGTGTGATATTTGTTCATCTCTCTTGGCCATAATGTTGTCTCCAGTCTGGATGTAACAAAAAGCTAAATACATCTGATCTCAGGGATTTCAACTCTTTGGTAAAAACTCTCTTATGGTATCAAAGCTTGAGTTGTCTGATGTATGTATTACACTGCTCATAGACTAGGGAACTCTTCCCTTGTTACCTGACTCACTTGTCAAACAAAATGTTTGATATATATTTTACTTGAGATGTAGTGAAGTACTTACTTTATCTGACAAGAACACCTTAGAACATATTAGACTTTGATAGGAGCTGCATTTTTCTTTGTATGGACAAAGTAATCAAGTATTACTACAACTATTATTATCCTTATTATCAATCATGGAAATCTCAATTATTTTGATCTTAATAATAGATAAGTTTAAGAAGTATTTTATTTTGATATTTTAATAAATTACTTTTTGTTGCATTATATTGATGAATATATTTCTTGATTTTTATTCTTGTTACAAATAAAGTTAGCAGTTTCTTATTCACAAATTAAAAGCAAACATTGGCCAAATTTTATTTTATTTAAATTATTACTTTAAAAATCCTGTATAAATCTTCTAAGATAGGTAAATGTGTAAAATTAACAATATATTAGGGTTGCTATCATCTCGTATATATATCCACCCTTTATTTAAAAAAAAATTGCGGCCATAATGTGTACACAAACTTAAAATACTCAGAGGATGTTTTTATCTATGAATGATATGCCGATATTTGATTTTTTTTTTTTTTTTTTTTTTTTTTAATTTTTTTTTATGGAAAAGAATTTTCAGATTAGGCATTATAACATTACATTCTAACATCACTCATTTTGATGATTCAACAAAAGGCTCAAACTTTAAATATTGTTATATTATCATTTTAAGAATAAATATATCCTCTGAATATTTTTTATATTTATGTACCATCAAATTTATTTCCATTTTTCTCTAACATATAAGTGTGTGTGTGTGTGTGTATGTATATATATATATATATATATATATATATATATATATATATATATATATATATATATATTGTGTGTGTGTGTATGCATGCATGGGAATGTGTAAATTATTTCAGCTTTTCAAGTGTACACAACTCAAACTATATATTTGGCAAAGCTAGAATGTCTTCAGAAACATCCTCATTTTTTTTTTTTTTTTCACGTTTACATTTGGCAACCCTACTACATGTGTTAGCTATATATTATATTATAAAGTTCATATTTAAATGTTAAGATCTTTTTTATATCGTAGCTTCTCCTTAAAATTATGAATTTTTTGGACTTAGGAAAAAAATAATACAATTTAGTCAAAGATCATACCACTTCAAATTGCTTGCTTGTCAAGCAGATATCTTTCAAATTTTAAAATTGATATTTTATTATAAAATCAGAAATATATGCAATCTGTTTTCAATGTAGAAGAGGAACTTATAATTAGCATTATTTTCTTTTTTTTGTATGAATTTTTTTACTTACGCGTGTTAAAAACTTAATTAATCACATCTTATGACTTAGAAAAACTTTGATTCAGTTAAGTATAGGAAGTATTTTTATGAAAAGAACTTTATTAAAACATAGAACAAATATTCAAACTTAGGAAAACCTTGATATATTATAAATCAGTTTATTAGATTTTACCTTGAAATAGTTTGGTAATTTTAAAAAATGTATTTACTTCAATAAAATTATCTTTATTTTATTATAAAAACAATTTTTTTTTTTCATAGTGGTTTTCAGTGTTGAAGGTTTAAATCTAGGAGAGTTGTCTCCCTTGTCAATGGGTTTAAAAAAATTTTTTTCCTATTTTACCCGCAAAAAATTTCCGCCGATAATTTTCATAAAATATATAAAAATTATTTCGAATTAATTTTGAGAGGAAAAAAAATCAGTTTTTATATTTTCTAATTTACTTTTTACACAGGTTGACTTGAGTTTTAAAAAATAATATTAGAAATTAATAATAGGAATTGATATATGAATATTTAAATTCTTATTCAATATTTATAGCAGTTTATTGTAGTGTATAATTTTTAAAAAAAAATTTTTTTTTAAATCAAGGTTAATCTTAAATCTATAGACTATAAGAATTGAGGCAAATATAAAATTTGTTCTGCATTCTAATCTTTTTATAAAAAATACCCACGATATCAAAACATCTTGTCCATCTTGCATTCTGCCATCTTTATATCCCTTTTCTCTGAATCCATTGCATCCTACCATAACAAAAACTGCCTTCAAATTCCTTTGAACCCTACATATATAATATGTGTATATTTAAGATACTTATTTCTGTACATTTCAAATATATATCCCAATACATTAACATACAATTTTGTTTCTCAAAATTAGTTATTTGTGCTATACTCATTCTGATAATCATGGCCTCTATTTTTAATCAATATTTTATTCTTCAATATCCATTTTAATAAATTTATTAGTTTCTCCCAGCAGGTGACAAATATCTAATTGTTTGTTTCTTGGCTTCAGGTTACATTTCTATCTATCTCTCTCTCTATATATATATATTCATCTATCTCTATATATCTATCTATCTATATATATTCATATACTAACTCTTTTTTATTCCAGATTCGTGTTTTTTTTTTTTGTTTTTTTTTTTTGGTTTAAATATACTTACACTTTTGCATACAAACATGCACTACCTACATACATAGACATTATTTATCAAGAATAAAGTTTTGCCCAGCTTAGTTGAAATATTTATAATCTTTATGTAAATTTTCATTTATTTATGATTCTTATATATCAAATATTTACGATCCTTAAACTGAACAATGATTTTTGGCTGCTGATTAACATTGAGTTATCTACCCTTGATTAACATTGAGTTATCTACCCTTGTCTGCAGATTGAATTTTCCTTTGACCCTTAGGTAACATTTCATTTCAAGGAATATTACAATGTAAGACTATTCTCAGTTTCATTTTGCACTTATACCCCTTAGAAAGGCATGATCCTATTTTTTCTCCTCTAGGGAAAAATAGTTGGCAGACTGGGTTATTTAGCCTTGGTTAGACAACCTGTCCTGGAGAAGGAAAATTCTGAATTCAAACCAACAGTACTCTGCTTGAAAATTGACCTTGTGTTGCATCCTGCCTGTGGAGGAGGGGTTGGGTGAATACAAACACTCGGTGAAATAGAAGTTCAAATAATTCAGTTAAAAGAATCTAACTTATCATTTGTGTTGATTAAGTGTTGTTTTATCTTAGAATAAGACCTGACAGTCACAGTAAATCTTTGTCGAGAATGAGTGAAGGTTTTTGAAAAAAAAAATGCCCTTATTTTGCCAACATAAAGTGTATGATTGTTCAAAATAAACTTGCTTGTTCATATTAAGTTTGGATGATTTTTCTTATTGTTACTATTCAAGAGATTTAACACCTTCAAATTTTTATTTACTAGAATACTTTCTTAATGGCAAAACCTTTAAACATATAGAAGAGATCAATTTAACATTAGCAAAATTCATTTCATCAAGAATTTCAGATTATTTCAGTAAGGAATATAACAGCTTTTGTCATTGTTAATTTTTTTACAGGCAGTGACATTTTTGTTGCCGGCCTTACACAGGAAGAGCAACATTTTTTTTTTTTTTTTAGCAGTAGCTCGATGTAAGGCATTTTCCTATTGACTGCTCATTGACCAATTCAATATTAATATATAGAAAATAATTCACCCACTCAACAAAGATTTTAAAAAATTACCTGCCTGTAAAAATAATGATGTTCATATTGATAAATTTAACATTTATTTCATTTAGATGGGTTTTGTTTTCCAGCTTAAAAAATGACATTACTTTTTGGTTCGTATATTTATCTATCTATTTATAGAATGTGTCTGGATTTAGTGAAAGTGTTCATTAAGGCAGCTTCTATAAAACTAAGATACATGACTGAAAAGGAAAACAAAACCTCTATCTCATTGATAGAAATAAAGTCCCTATTTCATATCTAAACCTTTTAACCTAATAACTTCTTAGAAATGTTTACAAAATATAGATTTTCTAAAAACCTATCCTCAGTTATAGTTTTCACAGACACACAAATATATAGTTGCACTACTCTTGTAGAATATTATCTTTTTAGTAATGTTTTTGGAAACAAGACTATTTCTTTTACACAATTTTAACATTTAGATATTTTTTTCTCCAAATCTTTCAAAAAAAAAAATATAGCCATTAATTTATTATAAGAATGCATTGTAAGTGACTTTTGAAATAACAAATGCTTAATTAATCATTTAACACTTCCCTTTGTTCAACTAGAAAACTTGGCCAATTCATAAACTTCAAAGATAAATCTAAACATTAAAAAAGGTTAACCTTTTTGACTTCCCACAAAATAGATTCAAATATTCCATTCTTGCTGAGTTTTAGTTGTAGTGCAAGAAAGTAAAGGTTATTTCTTGGGCACTAAAAGAATTGAAACCATCATAGTCACATTAGTGCTTGTACAAAAAGTTTGATTTAGCCATTGAATTATGCAACTTTTTTTTTTTTTACCTAAGATTTGTTTTCAAGCTCACTGTATATTCCTTGAAAACTAGGAAGAAAGGGTTGTCAGTATTCAGGCAAGTTACTGAGAAAATAGAGCTTATTATATGTATAATGTAAATGAGTGTTAATGATTTTACTGCATTGAAAATCAGGAAAAAGGGAATTTATATAAATGTTATGGCCAGTATAGGGCTGTTTATCATACTTTTTTTTTTTTTGGTTTTGGAGTTTTAGAATATCTGAATAAATGTGTAATGTCTTGTTATCAAAACTTTCAAATGTCAGTTTATACATCTGATTTTTTTCATTTTTTTAATTAAGAAAAATGATTGGCATTATGTTTATTATTATTATTATTACTATTCATTTATTTTCCTTGTGAAATAACTTCTAATATTCATTTTTCATTTAAAAGAAAAAAATCAACTCATCCCTCATTTTACTTTTTTATTGTAGGTTTTCACACAAAAAAATGTATATATGTATGTTTATTACTGAGAAATACTTTTGAAGAATTATTTATTGGAGTCATTTATCTTTGTAGGAAATTACAGGCACTTTTGCCTGATTCTGGAGTGGATCAAGTCCATCGGCCTCGAGCTAACTTGAAAGACATGTTCAATGAATACATCACAAAGAGAGTCAAAGAAAACTGGAAATTCTTAATTGTATCCTTTGTTATATATAATCTTGTAAAACCAGATACATTGAATATTAAATATTTTTCTACTGCAGATACCCTTACAGAGGAGATATTCAAAATTCTTTAAGTATTACCAAAGAGGAATGTGTGTGTGTGTGTGTGTATATATATATATATATATATATATATATATATATACACACACACACACAGAGTAGCGGCCATAAATTAAGGAATGGAACAACAACAAATATTTAAATGATTTTTACTTGGAAAAATTTGCATGAACATTTATGAAAATTTTACAAAATATACTTGGAACATATATGCATTTATTACATATAAAGTTTTCTAAATTTTCTTTTACAGCAAATTGATGGTCAACTAAAAAAAAAATATATATTTTGCTCTGGTCAAATGTTAAGGAACACATCAAAAATCTTTGTTAGATCAATATATAAACTAAAGAAGAATTCAGTATTTAGTGAATTTTCCTTTTCATTGGATTACCTCATTGTATCTCCGACCACATGAGCCAATTAACTTCTTAGAAAAGGTGATGGTGATACTTTCATATTTTTCTTTCAGAAAACCCCATAAATCATCCATATCTTGAGGATTTCTGTTCTGAGCTTTCTCTCCTATGATTTTCCATACATTCTCTATAGGATTCATATCTGGGCTTTGTGTTGGCCACTTCATAACAGCTATTCCTTCGTCTTCAAGAAAACTTAATACAGTTTAAGCTTTGTGGCAAGGCGTGTTGTCTTGCATGAATATTAGACTTTCAACTGTCCCTTTGCATAAACGAGGAAGAGCATGCTGGTGAAGAAGTTCTTTATAAACATTGGCATTAATATTACCGTGAAAACAAAGAATGGGTCCTGCTCCTGTGGAAGAAATCATCCCCCACACCATTACACTCCTTCCTCCAAATTTCACAGTTTTCTAAACGCATTTAGGAGATAAGCTTTCTTCATTTTTTTACTTCTTACAAACCTCTTATCACCAAATCCAAACAAGTTGAATTGAGATTTATCACTAAAGTGAACCATATTCCGTTTTTCCTCTGTCCACACAATGTGCTATGTGGTGAAGTTGAGGTGAACCTTTCGATTTTTCTTTGAAATCAAAGGTTTGCAACAATAAATCTGAGCCACTAATTTTTCCTTATTTAACCTATGAGAAACAGTTTTTCTTGTGATTGGTCTTCCTGTGTGCACATAAAATGTATGAGAAATAGATGTTACTATATCGAAATGGTCTTTTAAAAACATTTTAACAATCATCCAATCTTTCTGTTTGGCTTGCCAGTTCTTGGTTTTGGTTCAAGTGTCTTATCAACCTTAAATCTACTGATTACACAATAAACAAAAATTTTTGACTTTCGTACAATGCCAGCAATTTCAGAATACGATTTGCCTTCTTCATGATTTGCTAAAATGACCTATTTTTCTTCTCAAGTTAAACAATTAGCTACTTTTGCTTCCATCTTGCTTAAAAATAGTTCCAACGATGTATGACAGTTGACTATAAATCAAAATCAGCAATCATTGTTTAAAAATTACTTAAATTACTATAATTCAACAGTGTTCCTTAACTTTTGACCTGGGCAAAATGTAATTTTTTTTTTTTTTTTTTAGTTCACTATTAATTTACTGCAAAAATATTTTTCAGAAAACTTTATATGTAATAAATGCATATATTTTCCAAGTATATTTTGGGAAAATTTTGTAAACGTACATGCAAATTTTTTCAAGTAAAAATCATTTAACTATTTGTCATTGTTCCGTTCCTTAACTTATGGCCACTACTCTCTCTATGTGTATGTATATATATATATATATATATATATATATATATATATATATATATATATATACTGCTTGGAAAGATTTGTAAAAAGCATGGGTGATCTGTTAACAGATCTTTCCTCAGATAACTCTTAGAGTCAGACATGGTTTCAGAACCAAAGTATAAATACTATTAACCTAGAGTTCCTCACCAGTATCTACAATGCTGCCAGACACTGTCAGGAAATTTCAAATCAAAACAGCCTCTTCATATAATCTTTTGTTATATTCACAATTTTCCTGCATCAAAGCATTCAGTGAGTTAAGATACAATACACTGAATGAGAGATGAAATTCCCATACATAAGATATATATAAATATATTTATAATATAATATATTATATTTATATATAAATTGTTTATTCAATGTTGTTAATTTGATTTATATGTCAAGATGACAACATTAAATTCATTGGAAAGTAGAGACAATGTTGTTCCATTTCAACTACAATTGTTTTTAAAACCAGTTTGGTTTTATTTTTTTTTTTTATTTTTTTTTATTTTTAATTTTTTTTTTTTTTTTTTTTTTTTTATGATGACAAATCAACCTTCACAGATTATTTGATGCAAAATCCATCTTTGTAGAAGAACAGGATTCATACTATTTAAGTAATCATTGGATGGGATAAGGGAGTTTTCAAGAATGAAGACTAAGACTCGGCTCTATTCAGCAAAATACAAGTGATATTGAAAACACATGTGAAGGGCAATCCTGAATATAGCTGACTGCCGTAATCCAGAGATGGGACTGTAAATGTTTCCCGGTATCCACCGTCATAAACTCATCTTATTTATGAGATCCCTTCCCACCTTGAAAAAAAGCCTAGTTATTTTAGTCCTAACCATACCTTTTGGGGGGCACTGAAACATGACCTGATCTCAGGGGTGCTTGCTCAGTATCCTTATCTGATGGAACATTGTCCTCCATATAATGACCATTTTCTGGGCTCGCCAAAGACTCATTCTGCATATCTGTCAGTCCAACAGATGCCAGTTCAGGAGGAATCTCAATCGAGGACTGCTGAGAAGTTTGCTGAAATAATCATCATAGCGACATTTGGGCTTATAATAATCACCATGGTTAAATCAGTGCTAGTGAAATAATCATCAGTCACATTAGTGCTAATACAAAAAGTTTGATGATATAACCATTAGGTTATGCAATTTTTTTACCTAAGATTTGGTTTAAAACTCACTGAATGTTGTTCCTTGAAAACAGCAAAATACAAGTGGTATCGAAAACACATGTGAAGGGCAATTCTGAATATGGCTGACTGCTGTAATTCAGAGACAGGGCGGTAAATGTTCCCAGGTATCCACCATCATAAACTTATCTTATTCACGACAGGGGTTCATACTTTTTCATGAAAGAATTAGTCCAAAAGGGAATGTAGGGTAAGATACTACCAATTAGTGAACTGGATATGACACTAAACCATTGATTCAATGCAAGGGTCAGGCTTCAATCCTGGAACTTTAGGGAATGTGGAGTACCCCTTCATTGCCATTACTCCCAGATCTACTTTGACTTGGAGTAGTGGTAGTACCTGTTAGAATCCCTTTTATGGGTCAAATAGAACTGTTTATTTAACTGTATGTAAAGAAATGACTGTTGTTAAATTGAAAGGTTAATGTTGATAACAATACTTGAAACCATTTAACTGTGTGCGAACAAATGAATTCTGGCTTGTTTAAAATGTTGCCAACAAACTATTGATTTGGTATTAAATAACCTACAAGAGGTGATATGCTATAAAACTCAACCAACCAGTTGGTACTTGTTAAGAATTGGTGTCTGTTTATGGATGCAAAGAAATGTACATGATGTCACACATCATGGAATACAATATGGAAACCTATTTTTAGGGTTAGTGTCATAGTTGGGCCCTGGTCTTTCAAATATTCTATACTACTTTGTTGTGTGCATTATTTGCATTCCTGAACAGATACCAATTCTTAATAAGTGCTGTAAGGTAGAGATGAGTAGTGAAGCAGATATCTGAAGTTAAAAAAAGGACTTATTAGAAACTGACCAAAGATGACCAGGAGAACATGTACATGGCATAATGGTTATTTTCATTGGAAATAGACTCAGGGAGCAGAGTTTAAATCTTGAATGAGGCTGTTTGAGTTTCAATCTGCATTAATACCTTTAGAAAAAGCATGAACCTATCTCCCCCTCTTCCTCCTTTGTCTAGAGCAGACTGGATTCTTTACCCCTAAAAACAAAAACTAGTCTAAAAGAAGGAAGACTGAATTTTAAACAAAGATTCATGGAACTAGCAAACCCACTCTTAAAATCCTATTTGCAATGGAAACTGCAGCACCATCAATGATGTTGTGTGGCTGCAGTTTTATACTCCTTGAGGAGTCTACAGAATCAGCAACAGTACAGATGATCATATTACATGGAACAAAGTTCGTAACCAATGTTGCTAATGCATATTTTTAAGTGATGGTCACAAAATAGACAAACAAAAAGAAAACAAACCAATGAAAAAGTAACAAGATATTTTTAAAAGAATTTGAAAATTAACTCTAAAATAACAAAGTTTATCATATTCACCTGATTTATTTTAAATGTGGCTACTTCAACTGCATTTACAAGCAATGTAGGATTTTTGTATTTCCCTGGGATACAGGTACTGTGAAGGTCCCAGAAACATTTTGTAAGCCCCTGGGATACAGGTACTGTGAGGGTCCCAGAAACATTTTGTAAGCCCCTGGGATACAGGTACTGTGAGGGTCCCAGTAACATTATGAAAAGAAAAAAGTTAGCAAAAAATTAAATTTATTTTTACCAGGATAAAAATAATTAGAACTCAAAAATTTGCTTTATTGGAAACAAATTTTTTCAAAACTTCCATAAATTGTAAAGTAAGTAAAAGTTGGTGACCATAGTCGAGGGCGACCAGAAGGCTCCCTTTTCAATAGCTACTACACTGAGATGTAGCGGAGGGTGCAACTCCTTTCCCTGAACTGCTCTACTTTACCCTTGATACGTACCTTATATTGCTGTGCGTTAAGGAGGTATTAAGTACCATTTTTAAAGTCTTTGGTATAACATGACCTGGGATTGAACCTAGGTCTCCTGGACCATTGGGGAAGTTGTTGGAAAAATTTTTAATTTACAATGTGAGCAAGTCTGCTTTGTCATTATTGTGTTATCACTAATCTTTATATATTCATTTAGATGTTTCATCAAGGATAAGCTTTAGTTATCCTTTAACACAAGTAAATCTATGGTGTTATTTCAACATTAGGGAATAAAGAAGTTTATTTCCTGTTGGCTACAAAGGTGAAACCTTAATCTCTGGAGACCCTCTTACTCATTGAGGCCTCTGAGCAACAGAACTTAAAACTCATGTCTTAATACAAGAATGATGACAGTAATCATAGACCTCAGCCTTATCAAGACTGGGTGTAAGAATTATCTAGAGCCAATCCTAAATGAAATGCATACTAGAGAATCATAAAATGCACTTGTCTTATGTATTTTTTGCATTATATAAGAAACATCTACATAGTAATGCTGATGTAACTACCTACCAACATTACAGGTATTTAGTGTGCATCACATGAAAGGGTAAAGGAGTGTGTGTATATATATATATATATATATATATATGTATATATATGTGTGTGTGTGTGTGTGTAGAAACCTTAGTTACAAGTACTATGAGAGGCCACATTAATATTTTCAAAAAGAAAAAAATTTAAAAAGCTGGAGAACATATCGTCCGAAACGTTGTAGAAATAACAATAAAGATGATGACAATAGTCCAAAAACCCTTAATGATAAAAAATTTAAGTTTACTTGGGTAAAAAAATAATTAAAATTCAATATTTGCTTTTTGTGATAACTTGAAAGCAAATTCCCTGTCCACCAAATCCATAAATTGTAGACTGTTGAGAACATAATTTTCAGTTGCCAAAATAGCAAGTTGGTTTAGTTGTTCTTATGTTATCATCAATTTGTCTACTTTCTTTAAAATTTTCAATCTTAGTGAAACTTGTCTTTCCTATCACTTTGGTTATCATTAGACACGAGTAAATCTGAGGTGTTCTTTCAACATGAGGGAATAATTTAATTCACTGTTCACAACAAAGGAGAACTGTTAATCTCTGGAGACCCACTTGATAGTGGAGACCCCAAGGTACTTGTTAAGAATTGATGTCTGTCAGGAATGAAAAAAAAAATCCAAAAAATGTTCACAACGAAGTATGTCACACATTTTTACACACAGTATAGAAACCTATTTTTCATTTGGTTTTATGGCATATCAACCATTGTAGGTTATTTAATGCCAAATCCTTTTTATACATATATATTAAATATGATTTGTAAACATATTTTGTAGATAACATTTTTAAATGAGTTTTAAACAAGCCTGAGCTTATGCGTTGTTTTTTTTTTTTTTTTTTTTTTTTTGCACACAATTAAATGGTGGTTTCACTTATTTCAAACTAATACAAATAATTGAAACACTAACAATTAAATTAAATATCAGTCTTTTGTTTACATGCAGTTAAATAATCAAACTACTATTTCAAGCAATTCAATTTAACATAAGTCATTTGTTTGCTCTCAGTTTAAATGTCAAACAGTTCTATTTGACTCATAGATAGGACCCTATCAGGTGCTACCATTCCAGGCCAGAGTGGACCTGTGGAGTGAGGGCAATAAAGGGTTATTTAGCATTTCCCAAAGCTCTAGCATTACAAGAGCCTCACTATCAGATTGTTCAGTGTCATATCCAGGACAATCATTAGGCGAGTCTGCATCCTCTGTAGAGATGCAGTTGATGCATTCCACAGACCCCTCCGACTGGGCTGGGAAATCTATTTTTAGGAAAACTCCTCTTTTCAGTCACTAAAATTGAAAAGTTAATTGAAAATTAAAGTTATCTAAAAAAATTTGTAAAAAAAGATTGGAATAAAAGTAATTGGTATTGGTCAAGTGGATAAGTTTGGTTTGGTTGGGTTTTATGGCATATCAACCTTTGTAGGTTATTTAATGCCAAATCCATTTTTATGTAAATAATCAGATCTATTTAAAACAATTCAGTTTAGCATGAGTACACAGTTTAATTGTCAAAAACATTTCTATTTCAAAATATTCAAGCAGTTATATATAACAATTCAGTTTAGTGTAAGTACAGTTTCAACGTCAAAAATAGTTCAGTTTAAAACAATTCAGTTTAGCAAAAGCACGCAGTTTAAATGTAAGTACAGTTTAATTGTAAAAAACATTTCTCTTTCGAGCTATTCAGTTTAGTCAAGCAATTCTACTTCAGCTAATTCAGTTTAGTAAAAGTACAGATTTTGTTTACCCACAGTTACATGTCAGAACAGTTCTATGTTAAACAATTCAGTTTAGTGTAAATACAGTTTCAATGTCAAAAAACAATTCTATTTGAAATAATTCAGTTTAACACAAGCACGCAGTTCAAATGTAAGCACGGTTCAATTGTCAAAAAACATTTCTATTTCAAGATATTCAGTTTTGCATAAGTATGCCGTTAGTTCTATTTAACCCATAAATAGGGCCCTATCAGGTGCTACCACACCGGGCCAGAGTGGACCTGGGAGCAATGGCAATGAAGGGGTGCTCTGTATTCCCCAAGGCCCCAGCATTAATGGGATCTCACCATCAGACTGTTTAGTGTCATATCCAGGACACTCGTTGGGAGGGTCTTACCCCTCTGCAGAGGTGCAGTCAGTGTATTCTACAGCCCCAGCCGACTGGGCAAGGATAAGTTTGAAATAATGTTCAAAATGATTTTGAACTACATTAAAATATTTTGGGAGGCGATCATCGTCTAATGATCATCAATGTAAGAAATGAATACACTGACATGAGTTCAAATCCTTAATATGGCTGATTGCATTTCACATTGCACTAATATTCTCAGGAAAGGTATGAATCGAATTATTCTCCCTCTGGCTATGGGTAAATAGTAGGGCAGACTGAGTTCTTAAGCTTTGATTAGGCAACCAGTCTAGGAGAAGGAAAACTGAATTAAAACTTGTTAACTACTGCTTAGAATTGACTTTGTGTCACGTCCTACCTGTGCAGTGGGGTTGGTAAATACATTAATACATTAGGTCTTAAAGAATTGATATTGTGATTAAGTACAAAGTGTTTACCTGTTTGTAGGATTCTCAAGTTTGCTGATGTTTATGTCCTGGGTATGACAATAAACTTCATCCGGTGGTGAGGCTCCTATTCTAGAGCTCTAAGGTATTGCCATTACTCTCAGATCCACTCTTACCTAGAATGCTGTAGTACCTGTTAAGGCTTCATTTATGAGTCAAATAGATCTGTTTCAGATAATGTTTAAAAGAATTTTGAACTACATTGATACATTGACTTTTAAGAAACTGATTTTACAGCTAAGTAAACCAACCAACATTATACTACTGCTGAAAATTTCAACTGATTCAAATATTTGCTGTATAATAAGCACACCATAAGATGCTATAGAAAAACTACAAAATATTCAAAATTTTTCTACATCCTGCACAAAAAGCATCTTTGATATTAAAAACAAGTTTCAGTGGATTTTAAAGAAAAAATAACATCCTGATTATACCCTTTAAAATGACCAATGAAGGTGAAAAGTATTACATTAAGGTATTGGGTTGGTTATTGGATTAACTGATTTGGAAGTTAATGCATAATTTAATATGGTAAACATAAGCAAACCTCTGATATAGAACAGGTCAAAGAAGGTCATAATTTATATATGAATTGCATGTGTATATATATATATATATATATATATATATATATATATATACACACACACACACACGCAATTCATATATATGTGTGTGTGTGTGTGTCCCATGGCCCTGAAGGCATAGAGCCATAACCATACCTTATTTGTGATAGTGCTGTAGTTTTGGAGTATGTAGATTTTAGATTGCTAGTCCCATGTCTTTTAGTTTTGAATTCAGTTTTTCCTTCTGTATCAGTTGTCTTGCCAAGGCTAAAGAGCCCCATCTGCTCTACCATTTATCTAAAGTTTGAAGTAGAAGAGGTGACTATATGCCTTTCTCAAGGGCATTAGTGCAAAAGGGAAATGCAAACTGCTTTGTTCAGGGTTTGAACTTGGACTATCAAATTCATTTCCCAAGATAATAACTCTTATATTTAGTGGGATAGGGGTAATTAAATAGACACAATGAGAGTCAATTAAAAAGATACATTTAAAGGGGGAAACTAGTTCAGTTTTGGAAAGAGAGAGAGCAGAGAAAGATGATGAATCTTTAGCATATTTATTGTAAGATGATTCTAATTAAAAATCATACCTTCTCCTGAGAAATGAGGAAAAGTAATAAAAGCTTTTTGAACTTGATAAAAAGATTTATTGCGTTCTTTTTCTGACTTCCCTTCCACATAGATGATCACTCTACAATAGAAAAAGCAGTAGCCCTTGCCTGATATAGGTGACAAATCTCAATGATCTCTCAACAACTGTGCAACATTTTTAAGTACAACTGCCCATGAGAAAAAAAAAATTTCCCACTAAGTTCTCTCCCTTTCCTGCAAATTAACACTTATTATAAAATCTCTCTGGGAGAAAATTCTGGAAAATTTTTATATGAAATTGAATCAAACTTAAGAAATACTGTATATCATTTTTGAAGGATTAATTTGGTGAGAAAAAGGGAATAATTGTCAGTTCCCTCCCTTGTAATGTAGATCTGGTTTTAGTCATAAATTCATTTGTGTTCTGAGTTGAAATATGGCAATCTGATTTTTTAAACTGTTTTTTGCTTTCTCATTCCATTGGATTTAATTCCAAACTTTATTCCTTTATATATATATATATATATATATATATATATATATATAAAGGCTGATTGAAAAATAACTCTGCATTTTAAAATACTCATAATCCTTTCTTGTCAAATTTATAGTTAAGAAATAAATTATAAGAATTTTAAGATTGGGTGTTACTTTTCAATCAGCCTCTGTGTGTATGTAATATATATGTGTGTGTGTGTGTGTGTTAGAAAAGTAATTATTTTATCTGAGAGCATATCAAAACAAATTGAATTAATTTAAATATGATCCTCAAAAATGTAATCACCTTTATTTGGAGTGACTGCCATGCAACAGGAAGGAAAATTTTCAATTCTATGTTTAAAGATGGAGATTTTTCCCTCCAAAAATGTCTGAAAGACTCTTTTCAATTTCTTTGTTTGTAAATGTTCTTCTAATAAGATATTCTAGGAATTGTGCAAAAAAAATCCCTGGAGATGAGTATGGAGAATTTAGAAGAATCTTCCATTGTAATAATTTTTTTTTCCTTCTTCTAAAGGCTTCTTGTTACAATTTGAAAAAACTTTGCAATATAGATGTTTCAGATTCTACGGCTGTTCAGTTTTCCTTAATAAAATTTCAGTTCAGTTACTTGATCCAACCTCTGTTTGAATCTTACCACAAAATGGTCAGCACAGAAACAATGCAGAATTTTAAGGATGCTGTTTGTCATTGGCAAGAAAGAATGTTATCACTGAGCAACCTCAGACATGGTAAAAATCAGTAATTATTATAATTGTTGGTCAATATTTATTTCCGTGAAAAAAGTAGCCTAGAAGCATTTTATATATGTATATAATTTTTTTTTCATCTGATGAAGCTCTGTCAATCATTAACAATTTTGACTTGTATCATCATTCATTTTTTCTAATTCTGGTTGCTTTTTATTGCAACTCACTCAGATCAGGAAGCATTTAAAACAAAAATAAAGAATGAGTTGGTAAAATGGCAGGTATGTAGAACCAGGTTTCCCTGAAGCAAAATGTGAGTTTGATTCTCACTGGGCACTTATTTTCTATTCTTGTTTCTCATACACATTATTCCCCATTGTCCTAGAAATACAGACTAAGTGAGTTTTGACAAAAAGCCACTAGAATTATAAAGATGTTAGATGATACAAGTCAAAATTATTGTTTTCATTTTTAATTATTAATTCATCTATTGATTTATTTTAAGACTTATTTTTAAATAAATTTTCTCTCAATACACTTGCTACCTTTGCTGATCATATCTTGAAATGATTATAACTTGATGTTCTAACTGGGGGTGAATTCAATACAATTATTGAAGACAACTCGCCTGCCCTAATGAGACAAGCATCTTATATTATCAATAATTAAAAATAACTGACCTGGTACTTCTGGTCTTGTCCAATAGAGGAAATGGTGTCACTGTTTTTTAGTTCCCGGTTACAACATTCAAATTAATATTATTTTATTATGCTTATTATTGTGACCCTTTTTTTGGTGCCACTCATTTAGAATAAATATGTTGAATAAAATTCATTATATGGTTCTTGGCCATTTCCTTAGTTAGACCAAGAACTTTTCTGTACCTTCTTGTATTATGTATTACCTAACTTTCTTCCAAACATCTTTGATTATTGCCTCATCTTGGTTCTTATATTGACAATATTTTGGTTACCATTTCATCTAGCCTTTTCGCAGAATTTCCATTGAAACGCTTTATTCCATGGATTGTCTTCATTCTGTTGCTTTAGAATCTTTCACATTAGTTAAGTTGCCTTTTTTAGTTATTTTATCTTAGCAATTAACTTTTTTCTTTCTGCTGAATCTGGGCCCAGAGATTGAACTCAGGACATCTAGGTTAACTCCAATGAAAATTTCTGAAACACTTTTATCCTCTGTCTTATGGGACAATTAAGAGACCATTTTTAAGAGCCTTAAACCTAATGTCATTTTGTCTGCCTCTTCTACCCGAACATGTATATTTTTTAATTTATTTTGTTTTTAATTTCAATCTCGGGCCATGTTCAGCTGAAAGAAGTGATTAGAGAAGGGCAAAATAATTAAAGGCAAATTAATTAGGGGTTGATATAGATATCAAGTACTTTATGAACAGCTGTTTTTGGTGAAACATAGGATTGTGCATGTGCTGCAAATTATGAAGCCTATCTTAATACTTTTTCATAGACTGTACTTTGTCATATCTTCTATGATTGAATAAATGATTTCGTCCAGAATTCCTTGTAGGTTACCAAGTATATAATAAGACACTTGAAGGAGGTTGGGGGTGACAGCAGCAGAAATGTGAATATGACAATCAAGATGAGAACTGTAGTCAAAGATGTAAATAATTTATGTAATTATCCAGCCCCTCCATCCACAGGCTGGGTATGACTCTAAGTTTATTTTTTTAAAATAGAATAAATCTGATTTAAATTCAGTTTTCCATCTAGATTGGTTGCCTACCCTACTATTTACTCATTTCTGAAAGGAGAATAGATGGGTTCACACCTTTCCAAAGGGTATTAGTTCACCCTCTCAGCTAGAAGCAAGATATGACACAAAATCAATTTGTTAGACAGAGTACAGCAGGTTTGAATTTAGGGTTTCTTCTTTCCCTAGACTGGTTGTGATACTAAGGCTAAAGAACACGATCTGCTTTGCTATTTAGCCATAGCTGCAGAAGGGAGGTGGATTCATGCCTTTCTTAAGGGTATTAGCATGAATTGAAAAATAAACCTCCTCCTCCCGGATTTGAATTTGGGTCATCAATTCCATTTCCTACAACAATAAACCAATCATGCTTCCACATGCTAATAGGTTGGTTTGGTTTGATTTTATGGCATATCAACCATTGTTGGTTATTTAATGCCAAATCCTGTTTATACGTATATATTGAATATATCTATGTGATTTCTAAACACATTTTGTAAATAACATTCTTAAACGAGCCTGAGCTTTTTTTTGCACACAGTTAAATGGTTCCAAATATTGCTATATAACAGTCATAATTTACCATCAGTCATTTGTTTGCACACAGTTAGTTCTACTTGACCCATAGATAGGACCCTATCAGTTGCAACTACTATGGCTCCGAGTGGACCTTGGAGCAATGGCAATGAAGGGGTACTCTGCATTCCCCAAATCTCTAAGGCTGGAGCCTCACCACCAGTATACTCATTGGTGGCGAGGATTGGTGGTCTTACCCCTCTGCAGAGATATAGTCAGTGAATTATACAGTCCCAGCTGACTGGGCCACATGCAAATAGTGTAATGCAGTAAAAAATATAATGATTTAAGCATTATGGATTGATATATTTTTTTTATAGCCATATTTTTTTGTTATGTTTTTAAAAAAAATATGGCAAAAAAAAAAAATCAATCCATAATGCTTAAATCATTATATTTATTACTGCATTACACTTTATATGGTTGAAGGTTAGACAAGGTGTATAGAACTTATTTTTTATATTTGCCAAATCCATATTATTTGTTATATATAAATATATATATGTATGGATGGTAAAAAATTAGACAAGGTGTATAGAAGTTTTTTGTTTTTTTTTATATTTGCCAAATCCTTTTTTTTTATATTTGCCAAATCCATATTTTTGTTATATATATATATATGGATGGTCAAAAATTAGAGACAAGGTGTATAGAAGTTTTGTTTTTTTTAATATTTGCCAAATCCATATTTTTTGTTATTTATATATATATATATATATATATATATATATATATATATATATATATGGATGGTCGAAAGTTAGACAAGGTGTATAGAATTTTTTTTTCTCTATTTTGATTACTATTTCTAATGTGTAAAAATATGTGATCAAAATGTATCAAGACTGTTGCTGAAAATTTTTTAGGATCTAAAAATTTGAATTAAAATGTGCGCACAACTAATCAACTTGCAGAAGGTGACATTGACTAGACTGCTGTCTTGATGGTTATTCTAAAATATCCCATTTTATGAGATATCTTTAGAAAATAAAAACATCATTTATTAAGAAGTAAAAAATATAGATTTGAAAAAAAAAAAAACAATGAAAAAGTAAAATTAAAATATAATGCTTAAAATTCCAGTGTTAACAGAATTTTATTGAATAAAATTAAAATTTAATCAAAAATGAAGAATCCTGCTCTGACTGAAGACAAACAGATCTTCACTTGTTGAGTCAATTTCATTTACTGCCAGTTATTTGTTAGTGTGGTTGTTATATGATAAAATATTCCATTTATAATAACTTTGCTGTATTTAGTGAAAAATATAAATATTGACCTTGAAAACATAAAAAAAAAATTAAAGGTGCATTTGCATTTATAGATTATAATTTTCTCAAGTAAATTATATTAAACACTGATAAATTATGTTTTGTAATTTGATATTCTATTAAGTTGTTTGAGGGTGAATAGAAACTAAATTTAGTTACAAGAGATATATCAAATAAAAAGTTTGAGATGCTTGCCATAAGGGGTTGTAGCATGGTATGCAAATAAGACACCTGAATAAATAGAGCAAACCTCAGGCACTTAGTACCAGGAAATGACGAGGCTTGACACACAATTTCCAAGGCACATCAATCGCATCACCGATAAGATGTCTAACCACACTCAATGATCCTGTGTATGTGGAAACATAGATAAGATGCTTTAAGGCACTGGCCAGGGTAAAGAAACTAAGAGACAGATGTAGCGAAGGGGAGCAAAATGAAATTACTGACATGTTCCTTGCAACAGCTGGGTGTGAAGCAATCCAGAAAGTCTCAATGATGGCCTACCCAAGAAATCTAGAAGAGCTAACTTTCAAAGAAATTGGCAAGGCAATAAAAAAGAATATCAGATGAAAGAAAAGGTTAGTCACTGTGGAAAGAACAACGTTTCTGGGAACAAGACAGCACCTCGAGGAGCCTATTGTTCAATTCATACACCGATTGACAGAAAGAGCTAGATATTACGAATTTGAAAGACTTGACAATGGTGAAATGACCACAGAAGATAAATTGATCATGCTATGCTTGATAGAAGATATGCACAACCTGGTTTTAAACATACATTTTTGGAAACACTTCGAGCAGCAACTAGAATTAATAAAAAAAAAATGTAACCAACAACCGAACGAAGGAGAAGCATACAGAACAAACAAATACAAAATTCTATGCAAACACTGTGGTGAACAGCATATCAGGGGAAAAAAATAATTGCCCAGCCTTTGATAAGACATGCTCCATTTGCAAAAGAAAAAATCCCACCCTGAAGGTGGGCAGATACAGAAAAAAAAAGTTGAGGAATTTAAAGACACGCAAGTGGATAGAGGGAGGGGCTGGAATTTTCACACTAAACACACCAACAATAAATGGAAAATACTTCCACATGCAAGTAGATACTGGCTCTGACATAGCACTTATTCCAGTGAACTTTTGGCAGGATTTAGGAAAGCCAAGGCTTAAAGAGTCGGTCTTGCAACTAAAACAATTTGATGGTACCATAATCAAAACATTAGGCACCTTTGACAGTACGTCTGAAACTAAGAATCACTTTGAGATTATACCTATTACAGTCATGGCATGTGCTAAAGACCATGGACTGCTAGGTATAGATGTATTACAAGTTGACACATCAAAATTAATTCTATGGAGTCGAAGAACAGTAAATAAGATTACTAAAGGGTTATAAAGCAAACATTTGCTTAAAAGAGAACTATCACCCTAGATATACCCAAGCAAGATGAGTACCCATACACATTTTACCTATTGTAGTACCAAAGCTAAAAAAAAAAAAGATTCAGCTGGATATCTTGGAAAAGGTCATTCATGGGGGAAGTGATTAGGTGCCACCAATAGTCACCATTAAAAAGACCGATGGGGATAGAATATGCAGTGACTACAAAATTGGCATCAATCACCAGATATAATTGGATTTGTTTTCCTTACTGAATATTGATACCACCAGTCATGAACTTGCAAATATAAAACACTTTGCGAAGATTGAATTAAAGTAGGCCTACAACCAGATCGAAATAGATGACAAATCTAAAGAAATGACCACACTGAACACACCCATGGGATTATTGAGATGATCTCTCTTACCATTTGGAATTAAAACTGCTAGTCATATTTTTCAAAGAGCCATCAAGAAAATCTTATTAGGAAAAGTGGATATCTTAATTTATCAAGATGATATGTCTGGCTGCCCACACCAGAGAGTAAATCAGAACAAGTCTTATAAAGATTATTCATTGTCATACCTGCCTGTTTTAGAGTCAAATGTAAATAAGACCGTGAAAAAATATCTTATCTAGGATATCAAATATCTAGAAAAGGAATATCTCCTGACGAAAGGCTAACCAACAAAATTGCAAAAATGGAAAAGCCCAATGGGTTTAAAGGTGTTTTCACCTTTCAACCAGAATATTGAGGCATACATCCCTAATTTACTCTTAAGTTGTCAAACGGTTCCTCATACAGATAGAAAGCAAAGAATGGGTTGACAAATTAGAGCCCCAATAACCATGTCATTTGCCACAGAGGAGAAAGTTTGGTATAAAAGAAATAAGGAAGCAGAGCCAGAGAGAGAGCAAAGTTCATTCTACAAAAAAGACAGAACACAGCTGTACTATAGAAAAAAGGGCCGCCATATATTAGCTCATGCTAACCAATTCAGAGCCAGGTTCAAGCCTGCTGAAGAAGAAAATGAAACAACAAAACATGGATTAAAGCGAGAATGACGTAACAGATTTTAAAGATGAAGATAGACCAAGGTCTCCATTAAAAAGGACAGAAGAACAAATATGGAAGAGGCATTAACTTTCCAGTGTAATCAGAAGTGATGGACCAAATAAGGGCGTCAAACCTCACAGGTTCAGGGAGGTGTAGCATGGTATGCAAATGAGACACCTCAATAAATAGAGTAAACCTTGGGCACTTAGTACCGGGAAATCACGAGGCTTGACATGTGATTTCCAAGGCACAACAGTGGTAAAATATCATAAATACCAAAATTTTTAGGTTTTCTCAAACTTTTTTTTCCATTCTGTTGAATATTTTTATTTATATATATATTCTTTTCATGTATGTTTATTTATACTAATATTTTTAACATATCATCTTTGTAATATAGTTTTTAATCAAATGTTTCAATATTTTTTATTTCTATTCTTTTGAATGCAAACAGATAGCCTGAATGCCATGCTTCTAATCAGTACTCGGACGTGTATCATGAATGAGCCACACAAGATCCCAAAGGAGGCTAGTGAGAACATTGCTCAGTTTTCTTTGTCTTTGAACAAAGAGGAAACTCCAATACCAACAGAACCTGTAGCAGAAAAGAATATCACAAGTTCATTTTCATCTTTCCCATCTCCAAAGTTTTCACCATCTGCCTCGTCAACTCATGCTCCTTGTTTGCCATCAACCTGCACATCGTACTCCTCTTCTTCATCTACCACTTCTTTCTCTTCTTCATCTTCGATTACAAATCCTTCAACTCAATCATTTTCATCACCCATCTTCTTAGCCCCAGACCCTGTCGACAATCTCATGGTTGGGGCCAGTGCTGCTTCTACTGTAAGTACCCTAGATCTTTCATTCCTGGACAAATATTCTGCTGATTATAACAACCCTGTGGTGGAAAGACCCAGAGAAGATTGTTTGTCAACCCCAAATCTGAATACCAACTTAATTTGGGATGACATGCAAGATATACTTTTAAATGATAAAGAAAAACCTGAAGGTGCATCTCCAATCTCAATCCCGACATTTGACCTGAGTTCATTTGATTTGACACAGTTTACAAATAACTATGAAACCTTTTCAGACCATCAGACTGATGTCTGAGAACCATTGCTTCCAAAAAATATGGTGGAAGAAATGTATTTACAAGAGCTGGCCTTTTTTATCAGTTAAACAAGGTCATAACTGATCTGGAAGCTATCCAACAATGTTTTGCAGAGCAAGCTATTACTTGAAGGATGTTTTTCCCTAAATCTCCCTCACCTTAAAAAAAAAAATAGATAAATAAAAAAAAAAACCCAAAAAACAGAACTCCTCTCTTACAAAAAAAGACAATAACAAAATTTTTTTTTTTTTTTTTTTTTTTTTTTTTTTCAGTCTTTTTGATGATATACCAAACTAATTAAACAAACCCTTTGAAAAAAAGAGTCCCTTTAAAAACATTGGGAAGATATATTGTTTTATTAGAGCAGTGTATAGATTCTATATCAATGGTTAGGGAGTGTGCTGCCAGCTATTGCTTCCAAAAATTTCCCTCAATCAAAAAGTCTGGAACTTCAGCCTTCACAAAACTTTTTTTTCTGTCATTTTGAAAGATATTTCAAACTATGTTAGACAAGATACCATCTGAAAAAAAAAATTCAAAGAAAAAAGGATTCTTCAAAACTATTGGTAAGATATATATTGTTTTATTAGAGCAGTATGTAAATACCAAATTTTGGGGGAGTGGCTGATATCTCTTAGTATCTTAACCACATTCCTTGTTCTGTCAATAAAACCATGTTTATACCCTACTTTCTTCATCCCCCACTGCAACCTTAGCTCTTCCTTTTTCGAAAATATGATGATCATCAGTCTCTGCATCACCTATGGTCTAATCTCTCTGATGTGTTCAGTTCAAGCCATTTTACTAAGATACAAATAAACCTTTACACTTTCAACTGGCCACATCCTTATCATACACTTCCCTCAGAGATGTACAATGAACATACACCTCCATGGTGTCTGCTGTCTGTTCCAGTTCATGCATGGCATATATCTTATCAAGATCATGTCACCAAGGTACAAACAAGTGTTTTTTACTCCAACTTTTGACCAAAAAATGAAATAAAATCATAACTTTTTTTTTTTTTATTAAATGTATAAATTGATATGAATTTTTTGACTTCTTGTAAATTATGATAATTGTTTGTGACCTAATTTATTTTATTTGAATTTATCTAATTGCTCCTTTAGTTGTAATTCCACTGTTATTGCTTCTTTTTCCTCATTATCCACTTTGATATTTTTATTATTTCCAGAAGGAAGGTGGTTGGGATACCCATGATAGCCATTTTTCAAAATGAGTCACATATATATATATATATATATATATATATATATATATTACCAAAAAAAATCCCCTTTTAAAGACAATTGATGAATATAATCGAACGTACTTGGGAGCAGAACTTTAGACACTACCTCTACTTACTGATATTGCCACAAGAAAATTAACAAGGATGCTAGAGGGGACAAAAATCATAAAAAAAAAGCTTTGTGGTCTTAAACAAACATTTCTGAAATATATATATAACTTTCCGAACTGACAGCATCACCGAACACATTATATTCATGTTCCAAAGTCTTGTATTTCAAGTAACTACTTTTTTCATGATATTTTCCCTTTCTTTTTGATATGTTTAATACTCAATGAAGAAAATAGTCTAAAATTAAAAAAGTAATTTTAAAAATTCAGAAGACATAAGATTATCATTTTTATACAATAATGCCTCACTTAAGTCTTTATTGTATTCCTAGTAGTACAAACATAGTTAATCAAGCAGCCAGTTGATCAAAAAGATAATCTACCAACCAGTTTGTTCAAATGATAAACATTTGGTTATCAAATAGATTTTTATATTACCTTCCTTTTATAGATTGGTCATGGGCACATCCAGAGGAACCATCTACTTTCTATGAAGAAAGCACTTCCCAGACTCAAGGGGTTGTTCAACAAGATAAAAATTGATACAATTTAAAAAAAAAAATCATTTTCAATCCACAATCCTGGCTAAAAGAATTGAGATTGTGTTTTTTTTTTTTTTTTTTTTTTTTTAAGAATTGCAAGGGGAAATTATTTGAAACAGCTATTCAACTTCTTGGTACTCATTTCTAAGGCCAGAAGCATTTGAACAAATCTGGCAGTGTAGTAGGGAGAGGGTTGATTAAGGGCCTAGGACACTTAACATTTCAATTATAATAGGTATGAAAGGAAATCTGAAAGTCATTGCTACCTAGCTTGTTTACAATTTTCAGTTTAAATGGAATCACCATTGAAGTAATTAGTCAAGACAATATTTTAAAAAGACTGCAACATTCATCCACTCTGTGTGGACACTAGGTACTGTCTTGAGCATGATTACTTAAAGTGGTGGTATGCATACCAGTGCTTGTATGCAAGCCATCAACTGCCAGTAATTCATGAGTTTCCCATTTCACATCATTCTAACTGATATAACATAATGTAAAAATGAAAATATATCAGATCTTTCTGTATTGTTTAGTAATATTCTTTTCTTGTACTTTAATACAATTCAACTGATAGAAATAGTTGGAATTTGATTGGAAATTAAAGCTATGCACAAACTTGTTTGCTATTGGCTGAGAATGCAAATATGATATTAGTCCATGGAACATGGGGGGAAAATATACTGCTGGTACAATATATCAGATAGTTTGAGAAGCACGGGACTAGAGAACTAAGCAAAAGTGATGACCTAAGGAGACAGATAGTGAGAGAGGATCAAGGAAATGCTTGCTGTCAGCACACTTTGAAAAAGAAGATATATCTGTCTTTTGTAATCTCTTTGGATTTTGTTACTATTATACATAATTCTTTTTCAAGTTCTTTGGGGTTTTTTTGTTATTTTTTTAAAGGAGGGGTTCTTCATGTTTCTTTAGTATTTACATGAGTATCCTTAGCATAAAAAAAAATTGTCTAAAGAATAAATCTTTCTCTGCAACAAACAAATTGAAGAACTTATAACTCTCGCACAAAAAAAAAAAAAAAAAAAAAAGAGCAGTGGATAATATAATAGTTATTATACATTACACTATTCACCCATTTATTCCAAAAGAAGCCCAAATATTTCCATTGCAGTTATTTACAGCTTTGGCATTTAATAACCCACAAAAGTTGACATGCTATTAAACAAAGAAGCCAAACTAAACCTAAATTGTACCCACACTGAGCACATTTTTTCAAATGAGAAATAGATTCTAATAAAGAAATCTTTATAGAGAAACGTCAATTTAATTTGTTTATATTGTCTTTTTTTTTTATATAGTTGGATTTCATTCTAAATCTTACCCATTTTATCAGATTATATTTTATTAACTAAAATTTCAACGAAAAACAAAAATTACTTGAACAAGTAAAATTATGTCTTATGATAATAATTATTATTATTGGCGGTGTCGTATAGGGACGAGTATTTATTTTACATTGTTTCTGTTGCTTTTTCTCTCAGACCACCAATTTGTGATTGATAATGAGCAGCACACAGGAGAAATAAAGAACAAACCCTAGGCAAATATTTTAATTCACATCCTTTGGAAGACTGTTTTATTAGTTTAAGAAAAAAAATTATGATAATAGCTGACAATCCTTCATCTAAAAAATTCAATTTATATTAAAAAATATTTCATTAAATTTAAAAAACTTTTCTTAATTTTGAAGTTTTCTTTAAAATCATTGAAATTTTATTTTCACCTATTTTCCCAAAGATTTTAATATTAAGAAGAAAATAAAAGTCCTAACTTGACAAATTAAATCAAAGTTGATATTTTAGTCCACAACTAACTCAGTCTTTCCTTCACCTCAACCATGATGCATCTAAAATGAAAAATATTCAAATAAATAAAACTTAAAATAAACTCATTCATATATCTCTTAAATAATTCAAGGAAATTCTTTTTTTTTCCCAAAAGATAAAAAATTAAAAAAAAAAAAAAAAAGCTGAAACCAATGAAATGTCTTGTCAGATAAAGACTAAATTAAAAAAATATAGTGAACTGTGAATAAATTTTTTTTTCCTTTATTTGCTATTGTATATTTGGAAATTGACAAAATAGTTAAAATAAAGATATTCTTACATGTGTCTATACATGTCACTGGATGGAGATATATATATATATATATATATAATTTAAGTTATACACCCTTGAACAAATTTATTTTTTTTTTGTTAAACAATTCAGAGGGTGGATATTTTGAATATTTCTAGATTTTTGATAGTATTTTTTATATGCTACAGTTTTTTAAAAAAATTTAAGTCATTGTGTGTTTGTGAACAGAAATCATTTCAGATTTTTCTTAACTTTGGTTAATTTGATATAAAAATTAGCTAAAAATTATTCTTCCTAGGTTTTTTCCATCATTGGTCATTTTGAAGGATATAATCAAGATGTTAATTTTTTTTCTTCTTTAAAATTCAGTGAAACTTGATGATGCAAATAGATGCAACCCATGATAATAATTTATTACTGAGACAAGTGTAATGGTGGTCATTTGGAACACATCCTGTAAAAAGTGCATCCTTTGAGCTAGAGACATCAAATCAATGTTGTTGTTTTATTTAATTGTTATTATATCAGCTTCCACGACGTGTAATCTTTTTTTTGAGTTTCTTGTCTCAGTAATAAATCAGTACCATATTAATGAGTTTCATCTATTTTGGGATAGTTTTGAATGATTTTGTCTTCAAAAGAGTAGCGATGAAAAATATTTCTTCCTCTCTTGTCCAAGGCATTGTGATTGAGGATTTAATACTTCTTTATAGTATACTATTTTCAAATATGAAATAAAAAACCACATTATTCGTAGAGTTATTAACAGTCACATGGGTCCAATGTATATCGAGACATTCAGTATCTAGGAAGAATATTTTTTTGGCCAAATTCTATTTAAGATTGAAGCAAAGTTAATAAAAAAACTATCAAAACGAATACCTTGTCTGTGGGTTTTAACAAAAAATACACAAGTAAAAAAAACTACTAAATATACATATATATATATATATATGTCTATCTAGAAATAAATGAGATTGTATTTAAAAAGAAATTAATAATTTAATTACAAATCAACTTCATTAGTTTCAAAATAGTTTCCTTAGGCAGTTACACACCAGTAAATATGTTTCCACGGCTGAAAACAGTAATGAAATTCTTCAACTGATACTGTCTTCAGTTAGTTCAGCAGGGCCTATTGCATATCCTCAACACTCTAGATCCAGTTGATGGAAACAGGTTTTTATTTCGTGGAACTGGAAATAATCATATAAATCCAATTCAGGTGAGTAGTCAAAATGAGAATCCTCTCTTTGGTCAAATGTTTCTTGGTTCAAGAAGGGAATGGTTAACTTGAATTGGGATAATTCATTCAAAGTTATTGTGCAACCAATGCCTTGTGCCACCTAAAAATCTGTACCCAGAATAGAACTAAATCTGTTCACTGTCATCATTGAATAGCTGATTTTCAATAGGGTTGTCGACCTACCCCCCCCCCAAATTCAGTCTCATTATTTCCTTGACAGAACTTTTAACGATGTATACACATCTGGTACATGTATAAATCCTGGACATATAGAATCTTAATGAATCATATATAATTCATTTTGGTGCAGTTGAAGATGAACGAACGTCTAATGTAATGTCTGCTTTTAGTTGATCTTATGTATACATAGATTTTTTTTTTAAATACCCTATCCGGTGGCAAAAGCTGCTCGGTAGCGCCAGGAGTGGCAGTACCGCCTTGAGCTACCGAAACTGTGTTATCACCCTGGATGGCGGCTGATGAGGCTAGGGTATCGCACGTGCTTCCACACGTATGATGAAAAAAAAAAAAATATATAAATATATATGATACCATACAATATAAATATTGTATGGTACCATATATATTACATGTATATGCCATATATATTTATATATGTATATTATGTGTATTATTTCGATTATACATATATTATATATAAACATTATATATATTGTATACAAAATATTATACATTCTGTATATTTTATATAATATATATATATATATATATATATATATATATATATATATATATATATATATTTTAAAAAAGATAAGTCCATGAAGAGATTGTATTTTTTAAAAATTTATTTTGTTCTTGCATAGTGTTATATACATGCATGTTCCCAGCTTGTTGCTTTTGTCAGAGAACATATGTGGCACAAAGCCTTGTTAATGGGGTACTCAATGAGACTTGTGGGTTTTATGTAGAGGCTATTTTCCCTTCTTTCTTAGATATATTTTTATTCTTTCTTTGGACTTTCAACAAATATATATATTATGAATAATTTTTACATAAATTCTATTATATGATAGATATGTCATTAAAGTCACTATATGTATATAGTATACATATTAAATACATTTATTATTATTATTATTATTATTATTATTATAATAATGTTATATCAATACATTATCCAAATTGAGTGCTCAATGTAAAGTTCATAATATATGTACATATATAAATAAACGTATATAGAGCCAAATGTCAAAGAGAAAACTTAAATTTATTGATTTTCTTGTTTCTCATAAATAAATATATATATATATATATATATATATATATATATATATATATATATATATATATATATAATATAATTTTTTGTTGTAGGTTCAAAGAGAGAATAAAAATATTTTAAAATGAATTGGTCCACAAAGAGATTTGTATTTTTTAGAATTTATTTATTTATTTTGTTATTACAAAGGTGTATTTTTCCAGCTTGTTGGAGTACTCAATGGAACTTGAACTCACTAGTGTTTGCAGTTTGAGTGATTTTCTGTTGGTTATGGGTTTATGTAGAGGTCATTCTTTTTCTTAGAGAGTGTTTATCTTGGTCTGCTTTACCCCTCATTGATATTTGATATGCTGTTATTGTTGTTATTGTGTGTGTGTGTTTGTTTTTGTTGGAGTGGTTTTAGATTTCACTAACTTCTAAAAGATACAAATCTCTTCTTGGATCTAAACATTTTAAAATATATATATATATATATATATATATGTCAAAAGCTGTATATATTATATACATTAGATACATATTTTCTGTATTATATATGTTAAGTATATATTTTATATGTTATATGTATATGTTATCTATGTTATGCATATATATATATATATATATATATAAATACGTACATGTTACATATTTTATATATATATATATATATATATATATATATATGTATGTATTATAAATTGTATATTATATATTACATATATATATCTATTAGATATATTATGTATATTACATATATATCATATATACATATGTTGTGCATATTAATATTACATATGTTTCTTTTTTTTATGTATTATATATATATATATATATGTAGGTAAACTGGTTTATTGGATTGATTTGTAGTGCACATATTCTCTCCGCAACAACTTTTACAACTAAATACTCTCTAATGCGCTCTCTCAGTTTTGCAAAAAAACTGTAGATATATTGGCATTGTAACATAATCTTTGTTCCTTGATAGAGTAATTTCTTAATTGCTTATGTTGTACACATTTAAAGAATAATCATTATTCCCTTCACATGTTGATTTTGTGCCCAAGATAATGAAATTTAAAAATTAACCTATTTTCTCCACAAAATCTTGCAAATTTGCATTTTTTCATTTCCATAAAATCTGAACAAATCAACATATGAATCAAATTTTACACATATTTATGGTAAACTTATTAAAAAAAAAGAAAACTCTCTATTGTCAACTCAGCACATAATCAACTTGAAAATGTGTAAATTTGAAGACTTCATGACCTGGTTCTGAAAATCATAGTTTGATGAGAAAAATATGTATTTTACTTTAGACATAAGCTATTGGAAAATAACCCTTTCTGGGAAGGAACATGAAATGTAAACACCAAATTTTATTTATTTTTGGAAAAATGATGATAGATTAAATAAATCCTTAAATTTAACTCTACTTAAAAGTGTCAGAGAAATTTTTGTTAAGAAAAATTTGGAATATTTTGCCTTAACTCTTTCACTTTCACTGTCGAATTTTATTTTCCTTTTAACCCTGAAATATCAAATTCAAAATGTAATTTTGCATATCAAAAACTTAAAAAAAACCAGAATTTCCAAGTCAACCAGAAGGCAAATGAAACTGGTTTTGATTATTCAGGTTTTTCGGACTGCTGTCTTCATCTTTATTATTATATTCACAACGTTTTGGCCGATATGTCCTCCGAACTCCTCCAGGTGTTTTTATCTAACTCGAGAGCCTCTACGGAACTTCGAACCATGTCCTTTATTTAATCCACAGGTTCGCTCACTCTGATTCCATTAACCATAACCGGTTACAAGTGTTAAGAATTCCTGTATTGTTACCCACCTGCAGTCAGTGATTGAACCAGCAACTTCCAGATGATTGTCTCTTTTAGAAGCTTAAGGAACCAATGCTTATAACTGTTACGCTGTGTGTCCTGCTGAATAATAAAAATCATAAAGCTTCGTCTTGAAAATTCAGACAACTAACAACACTGGTATTTTCAAGAGCAAACCTTCTCCCTTTAGTTCTTCTTCTTCTTGTAATGTTATTAAATTACTTGTTGTGGCCCAAGCATTCAAATGTCTAAAGAAACAAGGTTTCAAGAAATGCTGTTTTCGAGTCTGATTTCTTAAATTCACTCGGTTAAAAATATCTGGTCGCCTTTTTTTTATGTATCAACTTGGCCTACTTGTGGATTAACTTCATGGTTTTTTGTCTTGGTATTCGGCTAGACTGTGAAGAGATCATTTCCGTATCTCATAATGAGTAAGGAAAAGAAAAGTAGTTTTAATTTCCATACAGGAAGATATCTGCCTATGACTGCACAAGTACCGATGGGAAAAATGGGAGTAGGAAGAGGAGCATAACACAATCTTCCAATAAAAAGGGAACTACTTACTATGTAAGTATTTACCCACCCACCCCCACCTTGAGCAGGATGTGAAAAAAGTTAATTTTTTAACCAGACTACAGTTGGTTTGAATCTAGAGTCATCCTTCTAAAGTGGTCGCCTTATCAAGCTTAAAGAACCTATTTACCCATAGCTGGTGGATGGGTGGGTAACACATGGATCATAACTTCCTCAAGGAAAGTATGAAATAAAGCACAAACAATCTCATCTGAGAATTTTCCAAGTAAATTAGTATGCAAGATCTAAATTTTATCTAGGCTAAAACACTACTGACAAATGAGTAACTATTTCGTCCAGTTAAGCTTTCCCAAGTCCAGCATAAGGCCGCAGGAGTATTACACAACCTAATTTCCCTAAATGGTTATGCATCAAATAACTGATCATGTTTGAGCTTATTTAACTTCAGTGATCAGTAAGAACCAGTGCTTTCAATATAATTTGATCATGAGACAATTAGTTCTTTTGTGATTAATCTCACCTCCCTGTGATAATTAAGATTGACACTAGGTTATTTTTAAAAGAGAAATCCTCCTACATATGGGAGTGGAGACAAGCCGGCAAAAACAGTATAGCTCCATCAGTGTTCTCCCTTTTAGGGGGACGTTTGGTAGCAGGCAATAAACCTGACCTTACTCCTTTTAGACAATGAATTCCCGGAGCTAAAGTTACATTGTGTAGGTCTTGAAAGTTGTCACTTGATCCCGACGGCAGGATAAGCATTTTGCGCCTCGAAAACCCACTCCTATTTATTTCGATGTTATACTTCTTTGTACCTACCTCACAAAAAAGAATACATATTTATTTGGTTTGCTTGTTTTTTCTTTTTTTTGTTGATCATTCTTTCACATACCTACCTCCCGTACCGATAGTTGAGGGATTCTCTAAAATCCCAAACCAGTTCACTTCATGTCTAAATCAACAACTGACTCTCCTCGAATCTCTCGAGATCTCACGTGACTGCCTCTAGCCACTCATTGAACGAAAGGTCATTCATTTCCCACAACATCCACGTCCATCCTTTTGGCGACTGACCTTTTAACCTATCCCTATCAGTCACGCCTGTCATAGACGGGTGATGGTGGTTGTAGAGGTACCATATCACACAAAACTAATTAATTTCATTCCACTAGTACTTACAGACCTCAACACGCGACTAGCAAAGGCATTGGCAGCCATCAATAGACTATCGGTCATATGGTCATATGACCGATAAAATAAAACGCAGTTTTTTTTTCCAAGCAGCGGTCGTGTCGATACTGCTATATGGATGCACTACATGGACGCTAACTGAAGGTATGGAGAAAAAACTTGACAGCAATTACACAAGAATGCTATGAGTAATATTGAACAAGTCCTGGAGGCAGCACCTGTACGGCCACCGACCACCTATCACTAAAACTATCAAAGTTAGACGAACCAGACATGCGGGACACTGCTGGAGAAGTGAGGACGAACTCATAAGCGACATACTCCAGTGGACACCATCAAAGGCAGGACGACCAGCTGGAACCTATAACAACGGCTCTGTGCTGATCCAGGATGTTGTCTAGAATACCTCCCGGGAGCAATGGACGATAGAGACGGGTGGCGTGAGAGGGTCAGGGAGATCCGTGCTGGCAGTGCGACATGATGATGATGGTACTTAGAGTGGCTCGAACTAGGACACCAGGCTTCTCTTGGTCTATGTGATGATCCTTCAAACCAATATTCGACTATCGATGATCGAATTGAGTCTGCGGGGGGTGTCCTCGTGGTGTAATGGTTTAAAGCGATGGACTGCAGAATCGTAGTAAGCGAGTTCGTACTCCAGTCGCGCTATTACGTTTACTTTCGGGCAAATACCCTTGAGAAAGGTAATGAACCCCCTTATCCTCCCAGCTATGGGTTAAATAGCACCACTACTGTTCTTCTAGGAGAATAGCATTGCCATTAAATAACCTACAAATGTTGATATGCCATTAAACAAAGAAACCAAACCAAAATGAGTTTGAGTAAGTTCAGACACGACATAAGGCCAGATGAGATGAAATAGTGACAGATATATATATATATATATATATATATATATATATATTAGAATTATGGACAGTGGAACATTGGTTTGGTTTGGTTTCTTTGTTTAATGGCATATCAACATTTGTAGGTTATTTAATGCCAAAGCCATTCTCCTAGAAGAACAGTAGTGGTACTATTTAACCCATAGCTGGGAGGATAAGGGGGTTCATACTTTTCCCAAGAGTATTTGCCCGAAAGTGAACGTAATTGCGCGACTGGAGTACGAACTCTCTTATTACGATTCCGCAGTGCATCGCTTTAACCATTTCGCCACGAAGACCCCCCCTGGAACATTGCGGAAAATATATGAGGCTTAGACTCAAGTAAAAGACTCATTGTGTTCGTAATTCTTAAATTTATAGGTTTTATAACTGGTTCGCTTTAATAGCATCTTTTCATGTAAAGTTTTATTTTATTTGCAGTTCATCTATTTTTTTTATTATATATAATCAAAAGATGAGGCCGAAAGTACTCGGGAAAAATATAGCGACTTTTTTTAACTCATTCCATCCAGATGTCAAACGACACATACGAAAACTTGAAGGGATCTCTAATAGAATAAATAGAAATGATCACACACACATACATACACACGTGCGCGCGCACGCACACATGCACGTGTGTGTGTGTGTGAGTGTGTCTATAAAGAGAGAGAGAGAGGGAGAGGGAGGTGGAGGGATAACATTCCGTGTTTGGCAAGTGCAACCTTTCGTTCTCTAAGTGTGTGTGTGTGAGTGTCTGTAAAGAGAGAGAGAGAGAGAGAGAGAGAGAGGAGGGGGATAACATTCCATATTTGTGAAGTGCAATCTTTCGTTCTCTAAGTCATGGAGTCAAAGTTCATTTTCTGTATCCGTCTCTATGCTACAGAAGTTTTACGTTTTAAAAAAATATTATGGCTTTATCTTAGTATAATAAACGTATCCTATTGTACGCCACCAACCTATTTCTTTGATTTATAATCTATTATACTAATTAAATATTGTATAAAATCCAGTGGTTTATAACAATCGAATTCCTCATTCTCAAAACAATTTCAAATGATTTTATTCAATTTTCTTTCGCAAAGATTTCTAGTTCACTTTTCCTGGTCATCCATATACCTCCTTCTGCATTGCTGAAGAGAAACCTATCAATCATTCTCTGTGAGAAGGCTAGATTTCGAATTCTATCTATCTATCTATCTATCTATCTATCTATCTATCTATCTATCTATATCTATCTATCTATCTATCTATCTATCTCATTCCCCCCCTCTCTCTATGTATTCAACAATCTGTCGATTTCATTTTGTTCATCTCTCTCTATTTCAGTATGTGAATATCTATCTATCTATCTATCTATCTATCTATCTATCTATCTATCTATCTATCTATCTCATTCTGTTAATTTCTTTCCTCGATCTATCTATCTATCTATCTATCTATCTATCTATTAGTTTATTATCTATATCTGTCGTTTTACCAAAGTATACAAAGCATATGGGATGTACCATGAATTAGGTGCATCCCATATATCGAACATTATATAGTGAAAAATTCGTATAGAAGTTAGCTAATGTTTCCCTATCTATCTATCTATCTATCTATCTACCTATGTCAGTCTGCTCATACCAACATACATGCATTATTACACATAAATGTCTTCTCAGAGAAAGAAGAGCTCATAATGTCACTCACCAATCCATCCTCCTTGGACAGGAAGGTCAATTTTTAAGCCGTGTACAAGTTGTTACTTTATGCTAGGTGGATTGCCAAACCGAAGCTTGAGAACCCAATCTGCCCTACTATCTGCAGCTTGGAGGAAAGAGATGGAGTAATGCTTTCCTCAAGGGCATTAGTGCTAAGTAAAACGCAGTCCCATTAACGATTTCAATTCGGTTCGCTAAGTCTATTTACTGCGACGATAGTCGTTACACTAAGTGCGCCTCTTGCTCTTCCCCCCGCGCCGACATGGGCAGGATGCAGCACAATTTATATGTTTAAATAGTCGAAGTATTTGATAACATCTGTTCAAAGTCCAGCAAAAGATAGCTTAGGGGAAAAATCGAATAAAACAGATCACAATTGTTGTACAAGTTTTGCTTGATTTGCAATATATAAATCAAGAAAAGAATAGCTATTCATCAATTATTGTTCTGGTTAACAAGCTGCCACCAGATCTCTAATTCCATACCCAACCATCCACCCACCTCTCCACCCGGTCCGACAAGGCCAGATCGAATTCTGTTTAGTAGAAGCACCAGATTGAAATAATCTATGGTTATTGATCTCAAAGATTTCGTTTAATCCAAACACAACTTTGCTTTCTTTTTCTTTCGCCATTCATCATTGCATACCGTATGTACGCGTGCATTAGTCAAGCTCGTGTATTGGTCGACCCTTGAATTATGATCGTAAAATCATTAATTCATAGAGTTCATTATAAAGTCGAAGCTTTTCTCCTAATCATTCTTTTTATTACTCATATATATTAGACAATGCCAACTTTTTTTTGTTCGCGTAGTTGGTATTCGACCTGTACACAAATATGTACACTAAATATCCACTGAAAATTATAGTCATGTACTTTCCCAAAAGATTTAAATGGGATGGGTTGGTGGGATTTATGGCATATTAACCCTCGTAGGTTATCTAATACCAAATTCTGTTGATACATATATATCAAATACGTATATATATGATTTGCAAACACATTTTGTAGATAACATTTTGAAACGAGCCAGAGCTCATTTGTTTTCAAGTATTGCTATGTAACACAAAAAATCTAATTTAACATTATTTGTTTGAACATAGTGAAGGTTGGTTGTGTTTAATGGAATATCAACCTTTATAGGTTATTCAACGCCACATCTGGTTTTTACATATATGTTCAATATATATGATTCGTAAACAAAAAGTTTTTAAGATTTTAAACAAGCCAGAACTCATTTACTTGCTTACAGTTAAATGGTTTCAAGTATTCCTATCTAACACAAATAATTCTATTTAGTATTAATGATTGTGTGCACACAGTTAAATGATTTCAAATATTGCTACGCAACAATAACAATTTAATTTAACATCAGTAATTTGTTTGCACACAGTTAAATGGTTATACATTTGTAAATGAATAGTTTGTTGGTATTTTAATTTAAATTTGAGCTAATATTTTTACCCGCCAGTATTGCTAGGACAGTGGGGGACACTGTTCTAGAGTGTTCGCTAAAGGTCTGGGAGAGTTGTCCCAGATCGAGTCATACCAAAGACTCAAAAAAAGGTACTTGATGCCACCTTGCTTAACATTCAGCATTATAAGGTACTGATCAAGGGTAATTAACGCCCTCCTCAATACCTCAGTGTAGTAGCTATTGAAAAGAGACTCTTCGGGTCACCCTCGAGTACGGTCGGCCAACTTACTTACTACTATATATAAGTTGCCGACTATAGTCGAGGGCGACCCGAGGCTTCCTTTTCATTAGCTACAACACCGAGGTGTAGGGAGGGCGCAACTCCTATCCCTGTATTACTCCACTTTACCCTTGATACATACCTTATAATGCTGAGTGTTAAGTGAGGCGGCATCAAGTACCATTTTTTGAGTCTTTGGTATGACTCGACCAGAGATTGAACCCTGGTCTACCGGGCCATTGGCGAACACTCTACCCACTAGGCCAATGGGCACGGTATATCTTGCAATATGGTGAAGAAATAAGACTGAAAGAATGAAAACTAAGTTGTTGAAATTAACAATGTTTTGCCCAGTTTCATCTGATACAACGAAATTGTCTCTCACTCTCACTCTCTCTCTCTCTCTCTCTCTCTTCGTTCCGGTCTTTGACTATAGTCGAGGGCGACCCGAGGCTTCCTTTTCAAGGGTATCAAGGGTAAAGTGGAGTAATACAGGGATAGGAGTTGCGCCCTCCCTACACCTCGGTGTTGTAGCTAATGAAAAGGAAGCCTCGGGTCGCCCTCGACTATAGTCAAAGACTGGAACGAAGAGAGAGAGAGAGAGAGAGAGAGAGAGAGAGAGAGAGTGAGAGAGAGTTTGCTTCGCCATTTTATATGCAACTTTGGTCACGACACCTAACGGTGGTTAGAAGTACTATTTGGAAGGCAAGGGATGTAATCACAATACTATGATGAGAGGAGTTGATTTTTAAAAAAATTTCGGTTTCAAGATTATATTTTTTACCAGATGCAAAAAAATTATTTTAAATGAAATATTGAATAGTATGATTTCACTTGCACCAACAAATACTGGGCGATATTGAAACTGGCTTTAAGGAGGTGCCCGTGGTGTAATTGTTATCGTCGTAGGAAATGGACACGGTGACACGAGTTCAAATCCGAGTCGAGACTGATACCATTTCACATAGCACTAATACCCTTGGGAAAGGTATGAATCCAATTATTTACCCTCCAGGTGTGGGTAAATAGTTGGGCAGATTGGGTTCTTCAGCCTTGGTGTGGTAACTAGTCTAGGAGAAGGAAAACTCTGCATTCAAACCTGTTGAACTTCGCTTAAAAATTGACCTGGTGTCCTATCCTGCCCGAGCGGAGGAATTGGTAAATATGGATATTGATATTGGCTTTACAAGAGAAGATCCGAATCTCTTCAGTCGGAGCGTTAAAATTATTAAACTTTGATTTTATTCATTAAAAACCTGTTCAAATTCCAGGCTCTGTATTTTATTTTTCATCATTTTCAATTCTTTATTAAATCAATATTTTTATTCTTCATATTAAATAATCTTTTTTTCCCTAAAGATATCTTATTAGTTATTACATAAAAAAACATTTTTTAGAATCTAGTACTTTTAATAAAATAATTCGTCTAAAATAGAATTATTTTAAAATATTTTCTTTAGCCAAAACTTCGTGAAAATATGATGATATGCGTCGTTAACGACGCCGAAAAGATTAGGGTTTTTTTCGTCAGAGCCGGAACGTTCGTTCCTGAACTGTATGTTTTGTAAAAGTCCACTATTCGTGACCATCCTTCTCAATCATGTATTCTGTTAAGTGTGCGATATCTGACAAGTAATCTGTATGATCCAGTGGTTTTTGTCCTGTTATAAAGGGATTTATAAATACAAGCTAGTAAATTCACCTCCTGTGGACCCCCACGCTTTTATTCACTCTAGGGGGTCTATGGACCACTTTCAGACGTAAATCGTCATGGAAACAGACGTTGAATGTTAAATGTGTGTCGTCCACAATCTATTTTCCAATTGTTTTACAACAGAAATCTTGATCTTTCCTGATTCACAAATACACCCACTCCCATGTAAAATAAATGAAAACATTCGGAAAGAGAATCCAACAAACATATATTAAGTTCAAGGAAGCTAATATCAACCAGACGTTGACCCCACAGTAACTACCAACACAATGAATAAAACATATCGGCTCCACACAGCTTCCGGTTAAAAAATTAAATTAACCGACAGTTTAAAAAGGTCTTTTTCAACCAATCATAAACTTTGCCACCAAAGTTTTTCGGAGCCGCTTTCGATCCCAAACACAGCTATAAAATGGTCAACAAAAAGTCACGCACGGTAGTTGACACCGGAACTGGTACCAGAGAGAATTTTCATGCGTTACATTTCGGACAAGATCAAAGACTACCGACAACCTACTAACCCACGCCGCATCATCATGCCATACACGTGGCACATCTAAGCAAAAAGCTAAGTAAATTTCCATGCCACCCAGCCAAGAACAGACTTGCACCCATTAGCCTCCTGACCACTATTTAGTGGAAGAAATAAGCCTGTATCTTTTCTAAATTTACAACTTCTGTTTATTTAAAATAAACGAAATTAAATCCAATCCTCTGGTCAAATGTCTCTTGCAATCATACGGTTGGTTGGTTGGGTTTTATAGCATATCAACTTTTCTAGGTTATTTAATGCCAGATCCATTTTTATACATATAAACAGTTCTATTTCCAACAATTTAGTTTATCATGAGTACACAGTTCAATTGTCAAAAACATTACTATTTCAAGCTATTTAGTTTAGTCAAACAGTTCTAATTCAAATAATTCACTTTAGTATAAGTATACATTTTGTTTACACACTGTTAAATGTCAAAACAGTTCTATTTCAAACAGTTCAGTATAGTGTAAGTACAGTTTCAATCTCAAAAACAGTTCGATTTCAAACAATTCAGTTTAACATATAAAAACAGTTCCATCTCAAACAATTCAGTTTAGCATAAGTACGCAGTTTAGTTTTATTTGACCCATTGATAGGACCCTGTCAGAATGGACCTGGGAGCGATAGCAATGAAAGGGTGCTCCGTATTCCCCAAATCTCCAGCATTATAGGAAACTCACCATCAGATTGTTTAGCGTCATATATCATAAGGGGAGGTCTTACCTCTCTGCAAAGATGCAGTCGGTGTATTCTAGAGCCACAGCTGACTGGGCTGTGCAACTATACGCTTGTCTATGACACAACGTAAGGAGTCTGAATCTCACTGAGTGCCCTAATACTGTAAGCAGTTAAAACTTAATGAATATCTGGACAAATCCAGTCCATTAGACCTAAAATTTCACACAACACCGTCTGACAGCACGAGGCTTAACATTTAAATATTTTCATTTTCAAAGAAATTGTTTTATCGAAAAAGCTATAAATTTTTACAAGTTGATGTTGTAAAATTAATTTCCAACAATCATTAAATTTCTGATGAAGTATCAAAATGCAATGAATTTTTAGCAAACGATAAAATTAAATTAGATTTTTTCTTAGAATTCTGCCGAATGATCATTATTTATTCAAGGAGATTCCGTTTACGTGAATCACTTACGGACAGACAACAAGCAAAAAAAAAAAAAAAAAAAAAAAACCAAACAAATAGAAACACTGATTATGCTATAATAGATATAAATAGATAGATTGATTTTAACGGCAGGTCAAAACGTTTAAGGTTATGCCAAGAGGTTTGGGAATCGCGTTCATTATACTTTCATATTTACATTTTTGTGTAATTGTTTCTTAAAAGTTTCTTTTTTTTGCACACGGTCCTCTCGAATTTGAATAATTTTTAATTAGATCTATCTGACTCATAGATAGGACTCTAACAGGTACTACTACTTCGAGACAGAGTGAACCTATGAATAATAGCAATGAACTAGTATTCCACAATCGACAGAAATTGAGCCTCACCCTCAGATACAGTTTAGTTTCATACCCAGGAGACATTGGGAGGGGGGTAACGAGGGTGTTAGTCATCTGCAGGGGATACAGAGTATTCTAAGCTTCGCCGACAGGGCTTGGAGATAGATAGATAGATAGATAGATAGGAAAGCAGAACTCAGAAATCAAAGTTAACGAGATAGCCAAACAGAGAAAACTAATCCTTTTTTTGTTTGTTTGTTTTCATTGACGCACCAAAGTGGTTTTTGACCTTCCATTTCATCTTGGCCAATAAACACTTGTTTAATTAACATTGGCACCTATTAAAGCAAACAATTCGGTTTAATTATCTCTCCAAACAAAAAGTGTTTTTCTTCATAATCGTCCCCAGTAATATAAACTAATGATCAACAATTAATTTATAAATCTCTGTCCCCCTCTCAGTTGGTCTATGAGTCCACAGATTAAAACGAAACCAACTTCCCATCATAAATATGTCCACCATACGCAAATACTGTCGGCAAAATCATACTTAAGGTTGTTTTAATCTATCACAAGAGGACAAGATTTTTTAAAAATACAACACCGAACAATTATTATTGTGTCTAACAGGCCCGTCGTTAAGGTGTGTGTGTAAACAATATTATGAGGTGCAGGGCTTAATTGGGAACATATATATTGCAATGTGTTGTTGTGTGTACTTGACGAGTCGAAAGTAATAATAATTTACTAAGCTTTTTGCTTAGATGTGACACTTAGATGAATGAGGCGCCTAATAAGAATCGAACTCACTCACGAAGGTTTGCTAGTCTAGCCTCTTAACAATTACACCGTCGGGGCGTCATTGACAAATCGAGAGTAGATTAGATCCGAGAGCGGAGGCCCCATAGATTTTGGGCCGAATTGAAAGCAATTGGTTTAAAGCCATCCCTGTGTGGATGTGGGTATTTTGGAGGGCAGGGGGTTGAAATTTCCTGGAAACCACCTTCGATAAATAGGATTTGAACAGGCATGTATCTGAAACGGGTCTGGTTCAGAATAATGAAATTCACTTGCTCGAAACTCGTTACATCGACTTATTTCTTTGTGTCTCATCTCACCGAAAATTTAAAACACAGATAGTTAAGAAAGATAACTGTAATATCACTATGGTGCTCTTTAAAAAATCTGTATAATTAAGAATTACACTAGCTAACTCGATTAGGGGATTGGCCCAGCGGTTAGAGTGTTCGCCAATGGCCCGGGAGACCTGGGTTCAATCCCAGGTCGAGTCATACCAAAGACTTTAAAAATGGAACTTGATACCACCTTGCTTAACACTCAGCATTATAAGGTATGGTTCAAGGGTAAAGTGGAGCAATCCTGGGAATGGAGTAGCGCCCTCCCCTACACCTTGGTGTAGTAGCTATCGAAAAGGGAGCCTTCACCCTCGACTATGGTTGCTAACTATATAAATAGTATCTATTTATTTACATAATGAATTCATCATAGGTATTATGAATTCACACATGCAGACATAAGAAAACAGTGGAAAATATGCGTAAAATAAGATTCAGATAGATAGATAGAGAGATTAGTTTGCTAGAGAAGGGCCCTGTCACTCGACTCCCAAACCACGCGTTTTGTCGTAAGGATTTATCCGACTTCCTGCCAAATCAGATTTAACATAAAATCATTTTATAGTTGGAGACCACGCACGGACCGAGACTCATACGTAAAAAAGTAAAAGTAAAGTTGGCGACCATAGTCGAGGGTGACCCGAAAGCTCCCTTTTCAATAGCTACTACACCGAGGTGTAGGGGAGGGCGCTACTCCATTCCCTGAATTGTTCCACTTTACCCTTGACCCTTACCTTATGATGCTGAGTGTTAAGAAAGGCGGCATCAAGTACTATTTTTTGAGTCTTTGGTATGAATCGACTTGGGATTTGACCCCGGGTCCCAGACCATTGGTGAATATTTTACTCATTAGGCCAATGGCCCGCAGCATTTCCCTTTAGGGATACCTCAGGTACCAAGTGATGAATTCAGCTCTGCTAAACAGGTACTGCCTGGGAGGAAGGCCTCTTGGAACCAGGCGATCAACTTAATCACCAACCAGGTGTTAACGCCAGGTGGGCCCTGAAAGCCAGTTAAGTTATGGGGCATAATGAAGATTTATTCTTGGTGGTGGTTGGTTGGTAAATTGTAGGGAATTCTGAGGTTTGTATCTGACTCGTTTTTTTCTTATTACCCAATTCACTTGTTTTGCTGGACTTGGACCCAAATCTAGGTCCAGGTACGTATGCCCGATTATAGCTTAAACTGGGCAGCTAGGCTCATCAGGCCCACATTGCACTAAGTGGGTCGATAACCAACAGAGGCTCGAGTCCGACCTCCCTCCCCTAATCCCCACTTTAGGCAAACCTTCGGGTCATTGACCTTGTCAAATAACCCCAATTCACTTGTTTTTTTTTGTCTGTGAAAGCTGTAAGATAATTAAGGATAAAAGGGAAAAACAAGGATACCTTTAGACTCAATTTTTTTTGGCGAGGTTTACGACTATTCTGAACGAGTAGAAGTAGTCGCGTTTTCCGGACAAGGCGTTGAAGTATTTTATGGAATCATTTTTGGGAACTACAAGTTTGAGGGCCTGTCATGTGTTCAGCTGGTATGTTTAGTAGCGGCTGCTACTAGTAGGAGAGATGCATCGCGCTACCCAGTTCTAGACTCTGCGGGTACGTGCTCTGCCCACCACCAGCAGCAGCAGCAGAGAGAAAAGGTCCTCTCAGTCGAGGTGGTAAAGGCTTAATGAGGAAGAATTTCTCTTTGGCGCCAGGAAGCCCACCTTTTCAGGTATGCGTCGATTTTGCTTCCCGTTAGGAGTCTCTTCGGAAACTGCTACTTTTTGCATTCCCTTTTTTTTCTTTTTAATCCCCATAAAGTATACGCGTTATGTTGTATTATATTAAATTATTGTAAATTCGGTTCATTGGTATTCAAATTACGCAGAGAGTTTTTGAAGTGTTAAAATGTCTGTCTTATTTTTATTCATTAAAAAGATAACTTCAATTTTTTTTAACATACTCATTTTCTCACAACTTCGGAAAAGAACATGGTATAAATAAGAAAACAGTGCTCGCCAATAGTCCGGGAGACCTGGTTTCAATCCCAGGTCGAGTCATACCAAAGACTCAAAAAATGGTACTTGATGCCGCCTTCCTTTACACTCAGCATTATAAGGTAAGGATCAAGGTTAAAGTGGAGCAATCCAGGAAAAGGAGTTGCGCCCTCCCCTACTGTAGTAGCAATTGAAAAGGAAGCTTTCGGATAACCTGCGACTAAAGTCGCCAACTTATTTATTTGTCCACTTGGATTGTAAATTTGGTGCATTAGTATTTAAATGAAGCAGAGAATTTTGAAGTATTAAAATGTCTGTTAAAAAGATTAAGACTTGTGCATGTAGCTGTGTATCTGGGCAGCAGTAATTGTCCTGTAAATTGAAAATTCAAGTCGCTAACTGCTTACTATACAGGCGTAAAGTGAGTGGGTCTAAGAGGTTATAGAAGGGTATAGTTTATTTACTGTTAACGAGCTTGAACGGCCTCCACCTACATTGATTTTCTTTTTTTCACAATTTAGGTCAAATGCTAGGTTCCAAAATGAAGAAAAAAGTTTGGATTATGATTGACTCTTTAATCACTTTAATTGTCATGAGGTTGATCTTTACTACGTCCGTGCAATTTACAGCAGATGTTTAAATATTTAAAAAGTTAGCTCTATATGACTATTCAGATTTTGTAATCGGCTTTTTGATTGTTATTTTGTCTTTTATATGGACGTTTTAATTCTTATTTGAAAAGTGTATTTTCCATTCAGAATGAAAACAAAGTAAGAAAATTTCCTGAGGCAAAACGAAGCGCATATAATTGCCCTGATTTTGAACCCACAATCTAAAAATATTAACTTGGACGATTTTGTTGTAGCACTCATGAAGGGAAATATAAAATTGTCACAATAAAATATCAACTCTCACGCATATTTTTACGTCTTTTTTTGCGATTCTTAAAATATTAGCCAAACATTTGAAATAAACTTTGTTTTTTTTAAATCATTAAAAATTGACTTAATTCTAAGAGGACAATATTTGTTCTAATTTTTTATTTTTTCCTAATTACTATTTAAAGTAGAGTCCATCTCATATTTCAAAGTGAGGCGAAAAAAAATTAGACTAAAAATTAAAAATGAATGAATGAAATACGACTCTGAGCGATAACAAATGATAGATTTATTGATTGATTGATTCTAACAGCAAATCAACCCGTATAGGGTTATTTTATGCCTAGAGATGAGGGAACCGTATATATTGTACGTTTGTATCTACATATTTGTGTAGTTGTTATCTGATATCAAGTATTCTTATCAAATGTTAATATTCTATACACGATTATATGGGTTTAAGTAACTTTTTTTTATTTAATAATAATTATTTATTTGCAAAGTTATAGGGGTTTTAAGTAACTAATGATAATCTACAATAATTTCAATTAACTCCAGTTTCTTTGCAGACTTAGGAGTAATGGCAATGAATGGTTTGGTTTCTTTAGTTTCTTTGTTTAATGGCATATCAACCTTTGTAGGTTATTTAATGCCAAAGCCATTCTCCTAGAAGAACAGTAGTTGTACTATTTAACCCATAGCTGGGAGGATAAGGGATTCATACCTTTCCCAAGGGTATTTGCCCGAAAGTGAACGTAATAGCGCGACTGGAGTACGAACTCGCGTACTACGATTCCGCAGTCCATAGCTTTAACCATTACACCACGAGGACACCCCCGGCAATGAGCACGAGAACTGGAGCCTCGTCATCAGATACAATTTAGTGTCATACCCAGGACACTCCTTTTTTTTGGGGTGGGTCTTACCCTTCTGCAGGGTATACAATCAGCGTAGTCTAAGTCCCACCTACCACACGGGAACAGTAACGAAGTTCACATCTGGATTATCATAAAGCATGTCTATTTACGGTTATTGGACTTACTGGATATTCGGCTCTAACTTGCCCGGCGACGGACCTGCTTAAAGATGTTGAATAAAGGGTATCAACGACACCCGCTTCTAAAAACATGGTGTACGTATTATTAATTCATTTCTGATATATGACTCTTTACCATTTCCACAGAAAGTATGATAGGTACAGTGGCTACCATAATACTGCTGGATTGAGCAAGTTTTCAGCTACAAAATTCAATTTTTTTCACAGTCAGTTCCATTAGCATTGCATTTGTTAGAGATTTGAAATGTACAAGAAAGAATAAATTGACCTGACTTTTCTGAAAAAAAAATTGAATGGAATTGGAGAGCTGAGTTAAACTTGTTTAGATAGACCAGTTCTCATTAACCCCTTTGAAAAGACACAAATCCATCCATTCTTTACCTGTTAGATAGACTGGGCTCTTCAGCCTTGGTTGACCAAGAGTCTAGTAGAAAAACAATTCTGAAAAACGTCCAAAAACAAAGCAAAAACCCCATAAAACAACCCAAATCAAAAGCAAACAAACAAACATAAAACAAGCATAAAACAGGTAGAAACGCAATCCCATGAAAATCAATCGTTACTGAAACCACGACACTATCACTATTATTTAAACTCTTAAAACCTAGTATATATTTATCCAATCCCATCGACCCGAGCCGGATGTGACACCAGGTCATTTTTTATGCGATATACAATTGGTTTGAATTCAAAGATTTTCCTTCTCTTAGACCAGTTGCAAAAAGTCTGTCCTACTATTTACCCATATCTGACGGTGGGGATAATTGTATTCATACATTTCCCAATGATATTTGCAAAATGAGAAATCCAAACAACCTCATCCAGGACCCAGTTTCTATAGAGTTGCCAATGCATACCCAACCCTACAACCACAGGCAGGCTGGTACACAAGGGATAAGATAGTATCGCTGACTATAACTAACGCGGAGTTCAAAACTTACTGTGTGCCCGACATTTGTGACTTTTAATTGCTGATATATATATATATATATATATATATATATATATATATATGTGCGTGTCTGCCATGGTTAGGATATGACACAAGGTCAGTTTTTTAAAAGGGTAAAGATGGATAAAATTCAATTTTCCTTCTCCGATACCAGTTGCCGTACCAATGCTCGAGGACCCAGTCTGTCCTACTGTTTACGCAGAGCTGGTGATAGAAGAGATAGATTCATGTCTTTTCTATGAGTTTTAGCACGAAGTGATATGAAAATAGTTTTGTCCAGGATTTGAACTTGTGTCACCGCGTCCATTTTCTATGACGATAACTCTTAAGCCAAACACACCTCTTTAGTAAGTAAAATAATTAGCATAAAGCGGAATGTCTACTTTGTTCTCTATCTGCCCTTTTGGTCTGCTGGGAAAGAAGACTGGTGATGGGACTGAACGGGGAGAATTGGTGCTTGTTTATATGATAGCCAGTGCTGTTAGAGAGCTGACCACATAAACTGAGGATAGTGAAATCCTTTTTCGTCATGACAATGTGCCATACTAGGCCGAGCTAGGTAAAAATCTCCACGGGCACCAATTGTACTATTTTGATTTACGAACTCAAATTGCCAGGCAATTTGTTCGTGTAGCGCAGAAAACCCGAACGGAAAAAGAGTTCAAATTTCTCCTGAGACTACTTAGGACTAATACCTTTCAGAAAGGCATGAATCGAACTCTCCCTGAATTTGATATATTTTCTGAATAGTAGTGCGAACACTTATCAGCACGGTAATCCACAATGAGAGTTCGAATTTTTGCTGAAGCTGCTTGTATTCACGTGGTACTAATGTCATTCGAAAAGGCATGAATCCACCTTTCCCTGTATTTTATATAAGGTCGTGCGAACGGTTATCAACACGTAAAAAAGAATTGGCAAACTAATTTCGAATCCCAAATGAAGATGTGTGTATTCTCACGACACAAATATCCTTAGGAAAGTCATGAATCCACAATTTCCTGCGTTTCTGTCCGGTCGCTTGATATCTTGTCAAAAATATCTGGCATGCCATGATATTTGACAAAGAAGAGAGTAGACGTGTGAGAAACTGGCCACCCACACCACATTTAATAATATAAACACAATCCTTCTCCACTTCATATACGTAATATTTCTCGTCGATGCGCTGATCAGTTTGAGTTCTGCTGTGAGATATCTCACTTTCGACACAGCTGTCGGAATGGTGGGAGCGTTTATAATTCGAAAATATCCGGAGGGCACATCCTCAGGCGTAGATCGTCTAGCTTGATATTCAAAAAAAGTTTCGTGATTCTTATTAGCCAAGGAAACCAGTGTTTCCTATACCGATAAGCTAAGGTAATCTCCTCTGATGACGAATTTTCTGAAAAGGATAAATCGATCCTTTCTCCGGAAGAACGATAAAGCCAGTTTATTAAATATAAACAGTCTAATAACAGTATATCAAGTGAAATTCAATCAACTATCGTGTGGCTTCTACAGTTATACAAACTAGAATACAGTGTCTGGACTGGCTATATGTGTCGACCTTAAGTTAACTTTAGCAACTTAGTGAAAATGCTTGAATCATTCACCCATGAATGCGTACGTAGGTAAATTGGCTAGCTGGGGTTTATGCGCTGATACGGAGTGATATCTCGGCCGGATGCTATCAAAATTGCGTGTGTGCTCTGTTCTTTCAATACGAGTTGATCTGTTCTCTTCGCAGCCGAAACACCAACTATCTTGTGACGTCAAATAGCAGACTGTCACACGCAGATCTTTTCATAATCTAAATCAATTTCCACGCTGAAAATCTGCTATTATTCATGTTGGGTATCACCTACCTTTTCAGCATAATGAGCTGTTTCATCTGCCATATATGGCAGTAGCGGAGATCAGTCTGGGAATAAGCCTACGAGTCAGACCAGAAGAACCGTTTCCTATTGTTGAAGTATATCAATACTCTATCACTTATCCTATATTCTTATTACTAACAGTCTCTCTCTTGTAAAGACTCTTTCCTGTAAATATAACTATTTTCCTCACATATCGTGGTTTGTCTTATTATTATTACTACTTGTGTTCACTAACCAGAACACAACAGTTCAAATTAAATTCAAGAGTCATTTCCTCTACACTTTATAACCCAAAACAATATTCCAATATTGTCAGCCATTTCGAAGTTAGCTACAGGTGACATCCATAGTTAGTTGTAACCAGTAGCCAGCTTCGAAATCCACAGCACGGTTTGACCTCTCACTCAACGGGATCACACCTGGTCTTCAAAACAATCCACCTGTTCTCTAAGAAAACCTCCAAAATTCTGATTTTTCTCATTAACCCAATCTAAACAGCTGTGAAAAAAATTATAACTACTATATTCACAAAGGCAAGTTAACCCTGTTACATTACAATCAATTAACTTCGCTACTATAGTAAAAAGCTGTTACACCAAAGTCAACTTTGGGAATAAAGGCAGTCAGGGTAGTAATTCGATCCTCATTAAGTGTTCCATTGCTATGGTACTATGCCAGACCAAGCAAAGTTTTATATACGGTCAAATTACGAAGAAAACTCTTGTTCTAGTCTCATCACCAAAGTTTGGCAGTGTCGAATTTGGTGAATAACTGAATGGGTAACCCCTTAAGAACTCTAGATAGTAAGACAATCAAACTTTGTAAATACTGTTGATTAATTAACTGATTTTAATGGTATGTGTGACAATACACCGCCAGCCGACCCCCACTATCTCAACCATCCAAACTAGTCATGGTCATTAAATCAGATTGTCTAGTGGTTTCTCTCATCTCCGATCAGGGGTATTTCACATTTCTCTACGGACACACAACCCACAACATACACAACCGAGAGGATGAAAGAAAAGAAGAACAAACAATCACAGGCTTGGGTTGGTTCCAAGCGCAAGAAGTGAGAAGTTTGCGACACTTTCTTAGCATTCTGTGCTTCTGTAAGCTAACACGAGCATGTACTTGAGCGAAATTCCCACAAAGCCACTAGGAATGCTGACTCATCTTCAAACATTGGCCAACCCGGCATCTGAGTCCATAGGTTCGAGCAGCCGCCTTTCTCGACCGTCAGCTTTCCTCGACTTCTGTCGACTGCCCTGTTCTCTCGACTGGTCTGTTCTGTCCACTTCTCTTGACTGTCCTTCTTCTGTTGACTCTCAGACGTTCCTTCTCTCATTCTCTTCCGGTCTCGTGGGAAATCTCGCGTGCAAGCCCTTTGTGTGGGCTTCGCAACAAAAACAGACAAAGGAATCTTCTGACTGGCACTTACACCCACACCCACAAAAACGAATGCCACCCACCGTGTCACACGTCAACTCGTCTTGGATTATTTTAGGCCTCGAGGTTAAGAAATTATATTTACATTTTTGTGTAGATTTTTGCACGTAGTAATTTGGTATCAATTTTTCCTATCAAATATTAATAATACATAAACTTTTTCGAGTGGCTGGTACTCCAGCGGCAAATTAAAAATGACTCGCTGATCAGTAAACGCTCTGCTTATTTTCATCTAGCTCCTAACTAGGAGTGGGCATGGGTCAGCACAGAACTCAATGATTCTAGACAATGAGGAAATAATTCTTTCCAAAAAAGGAATCGGAGATTTGTTCTTCTCTTCTGGAAAAAAAACCCAGCTTAATCTATATTACACCTAACCCAAATCCTTTTTAGGGGTGGTCACTTTTCATTACGTGATATTCCAATAAAAAAAATAAACACCAACGTTCAGAAAAATTATATCCTTTTCTCAGGTTTGCGAAAAATTCACATGAAAAATATGATTAGTCAGGCTATTTTTAATTTTCTCTATGTATCTGCCTTGTTAAATTATTTATTTACCCTTTTGACCTCTCCGTCGAAAAATCATCGTCACAATTTTAACTCTTGCCAAAACAACCGCCAAATGAAATTTTGACACTTTAAAAATATTCAAGCTCTTGATTTTCACCGATTCTGCAAATACGCCGGTCTTTCAAAAGAAAGTTCATTTTGATCCTTTTCGCGTTTCGCTTTATTTTCCGCTCAATCAATTCCTTTCAATTAAACACCTCAGACCCGTAGTAAGCCCTTATAGAACGCACAGATTGCATCTCTGCAGAGGGGTAAGACCCCCCCCCAACGAGTGTCCTGTTTATGACAATAAACAATCTGATGGTGAGGCTCCAGTCTTGGAGCTTTGGAGAATGTGGAGTACTCTTTCATTGCCATTGTTCCAAGGTGCACTCTGTCCTGGAGTGATAGCACCTGATAGGTTCCCATCTATGGGTCAAGTAGAACCGTTTGACATTTAACTGCGTGTAAACGAATGACTTATGCTAAATCAAATTGTTAGAAATAGATCTATTAGAAATAGAACTGTTTTATCATTTAACTGTGTGCAAACAAATGACTTGTGTTTATTTGAATTGTTAGTGATAGCAACACTTGGAACAAATTAACTGTGCAAACGAATGAGTAATGTTAAATAAAATTATTAGTCTGAGAATTAATCTTTATTTATTGCAGACTTTTTGTCCTCATCTTGGTAGGTTTTTTTTTGTTTCTTCTCACTACGTTTCGGCCAAATTTCACCTCTGGCCTTCTTCAGGTGATTAACCGCGACCTCGGATAGGAATGCTGAGTCTTGTAACCGTATCCCCAGTAATTACTGCCTTCCATAGTTGTTGTCTATGGCACCACGTTTTTGACCAAGTAAACCTCTGGCCAGCTTGGGTAGGAATTGAAATCGCTATCTTCTGACAATGCTCACCTGGAACCGTAGAGACTCAACGCCTCTATCCGCTGCTCTACAGGCCCCGAAAATTAATTCTCAGATTAAGAAGCCTCATCTCAAAAGGATTCCCAATAAAGTGAATTATTAGCGTTAAATAGCAATACCTGAAACTCTTTAACTGTATGCCTCAATTGAAATATTGGTATAATATGCAATACCTGGAACCATTTAAGTGAGTGCAAACCAATGATTAATGCTAAATAGAACTATTCGTATGAGAATATTTGGAACGTTTTAACTGTGTGCAAACAATAGTAATACTTGTGTACTAACAAAATAAAAATAAGATTACCTACAAACTATTGACTTACAAATCATTTTAGTACCTGCAAATAAACGAGTTCTGGCAAATTTGAAAATGTTATCAACAAGCTATGCGTTTACAAATCATATAACTTGCATGAAAAGCATTCGGCATTAAATAACCAACAATAGATTGCGTTTGAGGGTGGAGCAAAATTTTAGACTTAGCTTTTATAAATCAATCTGAATTTTGTCTAATTTATATGTTGATAGATTGATTATTTGGGGTTTTATGTTGCAGGTTTTGTTCGGTATGTTATTTAAACTGGTCTTCTTGTTCAGCCTGAAAAATGGTTTCTTCCTGTGTTGTTATTCCTGGGATATATATATATATAGTGGAGAGGTTGGTATATATATATATATATATATATATACAAATTTCATTAAACATAATAGACATTTTCTGTCTACATATTTCTATCTGGATCCGTTCGTGTTGCCGTATTGCTTTTATCGTATTCGGCGGGGATTGATTTATGTATTGTCCATAGTTGTATGTATCCCTAGTACTTTCTTCCCGACTTTGGGCCATCATCAGAGGAGGATCTATTACAAAAGTGATATAACCTTTGTTTTCGCATATTACTACTATGTAAGAGCGTCTTTACCGTTGAAGAGTATAACGTAAAGACGCTCTTCTATTAACGAAGAAATGCTGCCAAAATACACACACACACACACACACACACACACACACACACACACACACACACACACACACACATATATATATATATATATACATATGTATATATAAATGGTGGAAAGGTTGGTATATATATATATATATATGATAACGAGGTTGATATATATATATATATATGTATATGAACCAACCTCTTCACCACAATCAGGATGTGACACCAGGTCAATTTTTTAAGCGAAGTTTAAGTGATAGGAATTGAGAGTTGTCCTTCTCCTCGACCGATTCCCATACCAAGGTTAAATAGCCCAATCCCCCTTCTTATTTATCCATAGCTGGATGGAGAATAGCTGGATGCCTACCTCTTCCAAGAGTATTAGCGCTATGTGAAATGCAAGCAGCCTCATCCAGGATTTGGACTTTATCATCATCATCATCATGTCGTGTCGCTAGCACGGATATCCCTGACCCTCTCTCGCCACTTTTCCCTATCGTTCATCGCCTCTGGCAGGTCTTCAAGGGCTACATCCCGTATCCTCACATAACTGCTGTATGTTCTAGCTGGTCGTCCTGCTTTTGCTCGGCCATATGTGGGGGTCCATAGGAGTACATCACTTATGAGCTCGTCTCTGCTTCTCCAGCAGTGTCCTGCGTGTCTGGTTCGTTTAATTTGGATAGTTTTCGTGATGGGAGGCAGGTGGCCGTATAGTTGTTGTTGCTGCCAGGACTTATTCAATATTGCTCGCAACCTTATACAATTATTAATATAGATCGTTAGAGACACTCCCTCGATGATAACACTCCTTTTCTATGAGGAACATTTGCCGAGATTTAATAAATATGAATACAAAATTTGATAGTTCTGTATTAAACTGTTTGGTTGTCTATCAAGGACAGATGAAGAAACTATTCTCTTATTATTAAGCCAGATATGCTGAAACAATTCACGCATCATGTTCAATTTGAAACTTACGGGTTGTGTAAGCATAAAAATTCCGCTTTAATAGAGGGATGAGTTCTTCGAATCGGTTGTCATTTTTGTCTTGTTAAAATCTTCAGTCAACGTCGAGAGTGCAAACGTCGACAGCGAAAGTAGTGAAAGCTGAAGGTGAAATATACATACATTATAATAAACGTGGTGGAATCTATGATTTTTTGTAGGAAGGGGTGATGACCACGTTGCATTGGAAATATTGCCCATTGGGCTGGTGTCGTGTGGCATTTGGCAACAGGTGGTTATTTCTTGGTTGAGGACAGGTAAGTTGAAAGTACGAATCCAGTGGATGAAAGCTGTTGCCAGGTGTTAGTTGGACAACAATGATTTCTCATGAAAACGAAAAAAGTAAGAACAAAGTAAGAAAGAAAGAAAAAAGAAGGAGAGTAATAAGAAAGGAAGAAAGAAAGAATGAAAGAAAGAGGAAGTACAATTTCAAAAAAAGGAAAAGGCAAATTAATTAAAGAAGGAAAGAGGGAGGAGGAAAAGTTGTAACAAAGAATAAGGAAATGGTAAAGAAAGAAAGAAAGAAAGAGAGATGCAATGTCAGAGAAGGTTTTGGAGCAAAACAGATTAATAGATGGTCGAATACTATGCAAACACACCCATAGCATCCCTACATACACGTATGTTGACATTTGTGCAGAAATAGAGAAAAAGAAAAAAATAATTCTTCAGAAGAGAAGACTTATACATTCAAAAGCGTAGACAAGTATCATGTGTGTGTGTGTGTGTGTGTGTGTGTGAGAGAGAGAGAGAGAGAGAGAGAGAGAGAGAGAGAGAGAGAGAGAGAAAGAGAGATTAAAAAGGGAGAGGGAAAAGGGTAGGTTATGTGTGTGTGCGTGTGTATGAGAGAGAGAGAGAGAGAGAGAGAGAGAGAGAGATTAAAACGGGAGAGGGAAAAGGGTAGGTTATAAGAGTACGCTTGAATAGACAACGGTGGGTATGTGTGTATTCGATCAAGAGAGAGAGAGAGAGAGAGGAAAATAGAGAGAAACATATAGATAAGTGCAAAACGAGATAAAAAAAGAAAACTCAATGAAATTGAACGATTTAAAAAAAAAACATTGTGAATCCGTTTCTAGTAACAGGTGGAGAGCATTGCAAAATAAGAGAGAGAGAGAGAGAGAGAGAGAGAGAGAGAGAGAGAGCGGGAAAGAAGGAGAAAGAGGGGAGGAAGAGTATGAGTAAGAAGAGTGAGAAGAGAGTGAAGAGAGAGAGAGAGAGTATTAAAAAATGATAGGGTAACAGAGAGTAAGATATATATATATATATATATATATATATATATATATATATATAGAGAGAGAGAGAGAGAGAGAGAGAGAGAGAGAGGATGAAAGTATAAAAGAGTAGTAAGAAAAAGAAGGGAAAGAAAAAAGGTAAATGAGATAAGTCAATAAATCTGGAAAAATTACCGGTGGCGTTGCTTCGGGCGATTTGAGAACATAAAACAAACTGAAAATATCGGACGTCTCCTTTCTAGTCAGCGTTTCTTCGACACTGGTTATTTTTTAAATCATTTTTGTGGGAATACGAGGAACTGGAGAAATCTTTCAAAGTGAGAAAAATTGGTCTGAAAGAGAAGAAAAGAAGAAGAGAAAGAAGAAAAAAGGTACAACATTAAAAAAATAAAAATAAATAGGAAAAATTATTACAAGCAAAAAGAAAAAAAAGCGTAAAAAATAACGGTAAAAAAAAGAAAAAGAAAAAAATGAAATCTTGCGTTTTCTACATTTTCTTATTCTTTGTGTGTTTTTATAATGGAATAACTCGTGCTGATGTTTTCAGCGCAATCTACAAAATCAAAGAACTGACCGAAATTGAAAATAGTCTACTAACGTCTTTACAAACTTATATCGAAGCGAGAGACAAAGCTGAAAAGCCAGTTCAAGACAATATTAAAACGTGAGTATAATGCGAAATCTTTTTTTAAATATGGAAGTTCAGTTCATCATCTTCATTATGTCGTGTACATTCTGATCTCATTGACTTGTTTTCTTCATGCTTCCCTGCTTCCCATTATCTGTAGATTAACGTTTCTTTCCAGTTTTGTCGTCCAGCAACTGCTGAATAAATGTATGTATTCATGTAAATCCTCCATCACGCGCAGGATATGGCACAAGACCAATTTTTTTAAGCGGAGTTGTCTTTCCAAGAATAAAGAACCTAGTCTGCCCTAATATTTACCCATAGTTGATCATATTTACCAACCCCTCCGCTCGGGCAGGATATGACACAAGGTCAATTTTTAAGCGGAGTTTGACCGGTTTGAATTCAGAGTTTTCCTTCTCACCAAGGCTGAAGAACCCAGTCTGTCCTACTATTTACTCATAGCTAGAGGGAGAATAATTGGATTCATACCTTTCCCAAGGGTATTATTATTTGAAATGCAATCAGTCTCGTCCAGGATTTGAACTCGTGTCGCCGTGTCCATTTCCTACGACGATAACAATTACACCACGGGCACCTCCCATAGTTGATAGATGATAAAAATGTATATGAATAAACATCATCACTATAAACACACCTTTGTACATTGCTCCATTGAAACTTTTATTTTTCAAATAAGAAAAAAATTAAAGCTTCTGTATCAATACTTTTCATCACATCTTATAGTTTCAAAACGATTATTATCATTAGTTACTTGAAATCATGTCATTGCCTTGAGTATGGTATCAAATTACATCTAATGGTGAGACTCCAGTCTTTGAGTTTCGGGAATGTAAAGTACTTTTTCATTATCATTTCTCTCTGCTCTTCTCTGACTCGAAGTAATTTAGTAAGTTTTCTTTATGTTGTAATGGGGCACCCTATGAGACTCAAACTCACTTGTGAAAGTTTTCCTGTCTAGCTTGCTAACCATTAGACCACCCGAGGCTCCCACTCTGGCCCGGAGTGGTAATATCTGTTAGAGTCCAATCTCTGGATCTAATAGAACTGTTTAATTTTTTTTACTGGGGTTATTATCATTAATATCAAATAGAATTATTTAAATTAAAATGCAATACTTGAAACTATTTAATTGAGGGCAAATAGAACTATTAGTGTTTGATAACAGTACTTGAAACCATTTAACAGTGTGCAAATAAATGATTGATACTAAATAGCATTGTTAATGTTAAATCGTAATACTTGAAACAATTTAATTGTGTACGAATTTTGAGCTCTGACTCGTTTAAAAATAAAGTTACCCACAAACTACTCACTTAAAAATCATACATTAATATATATATATATATATATATATATATATATATATATATATATATATATATATATAGTGCAATTAGAAGGAAACTCAATCCTGGTTAAATTTTCATTATAAATTTATTTCGCCTGAGAATATCATTATATTCTCCGTCTCATCAGATGACTGTACATGTTTAACTTGAGGTTGAAAAATAGCAAATATGGATTACAGTCTATATGTGTATGGAAAATAAAAAGGAAAACCCTTGTATATATATATATATATATATATAGGATTTGGTATCAAATAACCATGTAAGGTTGATATGCCATTAAACCATGTAACCTACTCTTAAAACCATAAATGAGTCTGAAAAAAAGACTTGCAAAGTGGATTGGAAATTGCTTTGTTTTCCAAGAAAGAACATTTTAACGTTATTCCGCAGACAAAAATCTTACTACGATGTGCCATTTTGTTTTGCTGCGGTGACATTCAAACATGCAAAAATCGGATCATTATAATGGATTATCAGTAATCTGAAATTTGTGTATGACTTATCAGAGCTATTATATGCATATGTGTTTGACGTTATATTGTACTCTTATTTATCATTGCATTCTTTAAAAATACAGAACACATCGAATTTGCCGTTATTACGGGTGTTTTTATATAATGTACATTAATCATTTCAAGCTTATAATCAATTGATAACAATTAAAAAAAAAAATTCTCTCAGATTTCAGTGCTACTATAGACGATAGGGATTAATTTTAAGATTTAGTATTTGACTAAAAACTAATATTATTTTAATCCTGTCACTACGAAGACAGGCAAACATCGCCTCTCGGAGGGTTCACTTTGGGTGGGTTTCGGCGATTTAAACCACTAGGTTCCGAGGTGGGGGCGATATTTGTCTCTGCCTCCCACCAGACAGGACTTGACTCAAGGTCTTTTTTATAGCGGGGTCAAGCCCTGCTGGACGTATACTGGTCATCGGCTCAGATAGTGCAATGTGAGCCAGATGAGCCTACTGTTGGACTTGGACTCACTCGATGTCCCAAGGTGGGGGCGTCCTCCAAGACAATACCTGCTTTGCAGGGCTAAGTTTATTGCTAAGCGCTGAAGTGCCACAGTTGGGGAATGCTGACGAGATAAAGCATTTTTTGCGATGGCCCCACATTAAAATAACTTTTTGTCAAATCATACCGGGTGGGAGGTTGGATAAATACCAAGAATACAGGCAGTCGTCTCATTCAGATGTCTTATAATCGAAGTGAGAGGTTTTTCATTTTTTTTTTTTTAGACAGAGACAGGCCATCAACAGGAAACACAGCGGCCATTTCGCTGACTGGTGATACTCGACTCTTTCTCCAGGAGAGAAAAAAATTCTGTTATTCATTTTCTTCCTTTTAAATTCAGGTTTTGATTTAATAATTTTAATTTTTAAAATCATCATCATCATCATGTCGTGCCGAATATACCTTTTGCAAAGGAGTATTCTAAGTATGACAGGAAACTGCATGTGGGGATGACGCTTCAGTCGGGAGCAATGAATAGTTTGGAGGACTCATCATCATCATGTCGTGCCGCTAGCACGGATATCTCTGACCCTCTCTCGCCATTTCTCCCTATCGTCATCGCCTCTGGCTGGTCTTCAGGGTTACATCCCGTATCCTCACATAGCTGCTGAATGTATGTTCGAGCTGGTCCCTGCTTTTGCCCGGCCAAAGTGGGGATCCATAGGAGTACATCACTTATGAGCTCGTCCTTGCTTCTCCAGCAGTGACCTGCATGTCTGGTTCGTCTAATTTGGATAGTTTTCGTGATGGGAGGCAGGTGGCTGTATAGTTGGTGCCTTGTGGAGTATTGCCGCCAGGACTTGTTCAATATTGCTCGCAGCTACTGAAATTTCTATTTGCCGTTATCGTTAAAAAATGTCTGAACATTATTTAACGCTATTCGAACGAGTGCTATTACAACAAGAGTTTACTGGGAGAGACAAAGTTCCCGTGACATAATGGCTTACGTACAGGGCTGCGACATCGTAGTCTGCGAGTTCTAATTCCAGTCGTGCTAATACCCTTGAGGAAAGTTATGAATTCCATTATCTCCCACCTCCAGCTATTCTTCTCCTGCAAGTAGCGCTTTAGCATTAAATTACCCACAAAAGTTGTTGTGTCATTAAACAAATAAACCAAACCAAGAGCTTACTGCATTATATTTTCTGACATTCAATGCGTTAATCACTGGCTTTAGAGATGCCGTTACAACGAGAGTTTATTGATTAGACTTTATAACTCTCAATGAGTTCATTAACGACTTAAAAGAATTCCAGTGCCAAGAACTTTACAACGTAAGATTTTCTACCTTGTAGTTTGTTGATTAATGGCTTTAGAGATGCCGTTACAATGAGGCTTGACTGTGTTAGAGTTTAGGACTTTCAATGGATTGTCAACTTTAAAGATGCTGTTGCAATGAGACTTAATTGTGTTAGAATTTCTACCTTACAGTGTGTCAATTATTCTTTTTTAGAGATGCCGTTACACAGATTTTAATGTGTTATATTTTCTACCTTACAGTGTGTTAATCAACTACTTTAGAGATTCTGTTAAAACGAGACTTTATCATGTTAGAATTTTTACCTCACAGTGTCCTAATTAAGTATTTTAGAGATGCCGTTTCAACGAGACTTTATCGTGTTAGATTTTCTACCTTACAGTGTACTAATTAAGTATTTTAGAGATGCCGTTTCAACGAGACTTTATCGCGTTTGATTTTCTACCTTACAGTGTGCTAATTAACTATTTTAGAGGTGCCGTTGCAACAAGTCTTGTACCGTGTTAAATTTTCTGCGTTACAGTGTATTGCTATTTCAGGGATGCCGTTAAAAGGGAGTTTACTGCAGTAGAATTTTCTAACTTTTAATGTATTAACCGTTGGCTTTATAATCAACATCATCATCATTAAGACATACCGACAGCACAGATTCCCTGGATTCTATTTCCCTCACCATCCTACCCTATCGGCCATTGTACTTGTTAAGTTCTCCAATCAGCACCCAGTGTCCACATAGAGTTGATGAATGTAAATTTTTTGCAAACACTAGAGTGTCCATGTGTGAGAGTTCATAGGAAAACTTCGTTTATGAGTTCGTTCTTGCTTTTCCAACAGTGTTCGGTCTGTTTTGCTCGTTTTTGAATGGTTTGCAAGATGGGAGGTAAGTGGCTGTATAGCTGCTATTTTTGTTGGGTGCTGTTTCCAGGATTTGTTCAAAACAGCATATAGCATCCAAGTGGCACTTTCCCCGACCCCAAAGCCTAGATGTACTACAAAACTTTTCTTTTTTTGATTACAGATTCTTAAATAAGACCCGAGATGATAACTATTTTCTTACGACGAATCTAACTTATCCAGAACATCCTGTAAACGCCTACAGAATGATTAATCGGATCCATGACTCTTGGGAAAAAATTATGGATGAAGTAAACTGTCCAGACTGTGAGTTCGATAACAACACAGAAGGTAAGTATCAAAATACTTACTGAAGTATTTATGGAGGTGCCCGTGGTGTAATGGTTATAGCCATAGGAAATGGATACGGAGAACCAAGTTCAAATCCTGGACGAGGCTGATTGCATTTCACCTAGCCCTAATACCCTTGGGAAAGGTATGAATCCAATTATTCTCTCTTCAGGTAAATAGTAGGGCAGATTAGGTTCTTTAGCCTTGGTGAAGCAACCGGTCTATGAGAATGTTGTGGCCTTGAAAGGCCAGGAAGGAATAACCCAGAGATGTAAGGTTTACAGCCGTACATATTTACGGAAATACAGTCAGTAATAGTTACCAGTAACTGACTGGACTCGCTTGACTCGTTTATTGAGTCAGTCACTATTTATAGTGTCGGGGAGGGTTCATGCAGTAACGTCATGGAGTATATCACCATAACAGAAGGAAAATTTTGTTAAACTCCTCTAAAAATTGACCTTGTGTCACATCCTACTCGTGTGGAGGGTTGGTAAATACATACTAGCCAAAGTACGAAGTCTCCGCCAGATATAGGGTCAATGTGATTGATTATGTTACTGTCTTTGTTGTCAATTAAAAATTTACACAGAATCATGATTATTACTATTTTCTAAAAAATACACGTAACGAAAGAAATTTACCAATTGCAAGAGAAGTTAGGGCGCATTGTCATGGTGCAGTGGTTAGATAAATCATTCCTGAATCGTGAGTTCGATTCTCATTGGGTGCACCATACTTCTGGACTTGTGACAGATTCATGCTACGCTTATTTTTTTCTGAACAATTTATTGTGTCATGATTTACGAGCTTATGAGTTCTTTTTTCACTGAGTGACCGATACATCTGGCCTAGTGCTATATCTAAGCTAAGCTTAGTAAATGACTATTACCTTTTAGATTTCGATTTTGATTTCTTTGTTTAATGGCATATCAACCTTTGTAGGTTATTTAATGCCAAAGCTATTATCCTTGAAGAACAGTAGTGGTACTATTTAACCCATAGCTGGGAGGATAAGAGGGTTCATACCTTTCCGAAGGGTATTTGCCCGAAAGTGAACGTAATAGCGTGACTGGAGTATGAACTCGCTTATTACGATTCCGTAGTCCATCGCTTTAACCATTACACCATGAGGACACCCCTTATTACCTTTTTGGGACAACTTGTGGTGGTGTAATGGTTAACGTGATGGGCTAGTAAAATCAATTATGAGGATTGAGTCTGATTAACATTTAGTGATCTATACTTCATTTTTAAAGGACTCCTCGCGTAGTGCATTAATTAGTGGGCTAGGATGACCAGTGAGTTCGAATCTCACTAGGTGTCCTATACATTTTGCTTTGTGTCAAATGTAAACTACGTTTAATTTCTTTGCATGTTGTAATAACCAATGGGTTAGGTAACAGATCATTCCCGAGGAGTTCTATTCACACTTGTAATTTTTGTTTTGTACTAAACTAACCTAGTAAATGAATACACTTGTTTGTTCGTTTGTTTGGGTTTTTATGGCATATCAACCTTTGTAGGTTATATAATGCCAAATCCATTTTTAAACAAATTAACAGTTCTTTTTTAAACAATCGAGTTTAGCGTAAGTACACAGTTTAAATGTCAAAACGGTTCTATATCAAGCAATTCAGTTAAGCATAAGTACGCAATTTAGTTCTATTTGACCCATGGATAGGACTCTATCAGGTGCTACCCCTCCGGGCCAGAGTGGACCTGAGAGCAATGGCAATAAATAAGTACTCCACATTCCCCAAAGCTCCAGCATGACTGGAACCTCAGCATCAGATTGTTTTGTGTCATATCCAGGATACTCGTTAGGGGGGTCTTACCCCTCAGCAGAGGTGCTGTCGGTGTATTCTACAGCCCCACCCAATTGGGTCATTCGTTGGGGGTTCTTACCCCTCTGTAGAGGTGCTGTCGGTGTATTGTACAGCCCCACCCGACTGGGCCATTCGTTGGGGAGGTCTTACCCCTCTGTAGAGGTGCAGTCGGTGTATTGTACAGCCCCACCCGACTGGGCCATTCGTTGGGGAGGTCTTACACCTCTGTAGAGGTGCAGTCGGTGTATTGTACAGCCCCACCCAACTGGGCCATTCGTTGGGGAGGTCTAACCCCTCTGTAGAGGTGCAGTCGGCGTATTCTACAGCCCAACCCGAATGAGCCATTCGTTGGGGGTTCTTACCCCTCTGCAGAAGTGGGCTGCACCCCTCTGCACCAGCCGACTGGGCAAGAGTACACTTGCACTTTGTTACTCTTCTTAGATAGATTCCAGATGCCAAATATCATGCGATACATAGAACTATCCATTGTTTCTTTAATGTTATGCAATGTGTTCGTACTATTAGAGAGGAGAGTCTCCGTGGCGTAGTTGCTAATGTGCTGGACTGGAACATTGTAGTAAGCGAGTTCGAACTCGTGTCGCGCTATTAAGTTCACTTTCGGACGAATACCCCTGGGAAAGGTATGAACATCATAATACCCCCAGCAATGGTTTAAATCAGGGATGTGAAACATTTTTCATGGGTGGACTACTTTCGAACTTTGGAGCAACAAATTTGTAATCTAATGTATTGAGTGTTTAATACATTATGCATATATTTTTAAATTATAAAGACAAAAAAAGTTTTGGACATAACATTGGGTTACCATTTGAAATAGATAAAATTACTAAATCTTATTAAAAAAAACTTAGCTGTTATCATCAATAATAATTGTAAAGAAAGGTTCTTCAAACTTTGTCGAATCGATAATTGAAAAATTTGTTTTACGGTCACGAAACAAATTCGAAATTAGCATTCGAGGTAAAAAGTAAAAACGGTTAGTGAGGATTACACTGACTGGCCTGGCTGGGTGGACTGTTGATCGTGGGACACAGTTGCATACTCCTGGTTTAAATAGTACTACTACTGTTCTTCTACAAGAATTGCTTTGCCATTAAGTAACCCACAATGGTTGATATGCGAATAAACAAAGAAGAAAAAGAAGTACTATTAGAAGAAAGAAGTCATTATACATGCACTACCGTGTTTTACTGCCTGGCTGGTATTTTTTTAGCGTCAGATGAAGTGTTCTTTTTTCGGATGTCTTGAACTTTTTCTACCAAAGAACTCGATCGTAGCCTCGTCAGAGTGAAATAATTATAACAACGATAATACTTTATCAAGATTTAAAACTATTACGTCTAAAACTTTTTATTATTATAGTTTTTTCACATCAGCTAACGCTGATGGTCTTCCACTGAAGTTTGAGTGACAGCAAATCTCCTCAAGTCTGTAGGACTCTTCTCAATATTCTGGCCTTTCTCAATAATGCTGTAGTTTGGATTGTTCCACTCGTCCGCCAACTTCCAGGTCCTTCAGTCCCTGTAGTAATCCTTTAGTTACTGTACCAAAAGCACCAATTATAATGGGTATAATTGTCACCTGCATGTTCCACAGCAATTCCCTAGCAAGGTCGAGGTACTTCTTCTTTTCACATTCTTTCAGTTTTATACTATGGTCAGCCGGGACATTATTATTATTATTATTATTATTATTATTATTATTATTATTATTATTATTATTCTGCAGAAATTAAACTGTATGTCGTAAATAGCTGTTAATTATTCAGTTTTATTTAAGGTACAGCCGTTTTTTCATTAAACTAACAGACCTTGAAGTGATTTTTTGATTGTATAGAAAGTGTACATATATGTATTATAAACGTTTAATATTCTTTCATCTTTTTTTTTACTCTTCTCGCTTTTTTGTTTCTCTACGGTGAGTTTTTGTGACGAAGTTTAAGAAGATTCAAGAATCATTATGGCCGACAGAAAAAGACATAAAAGGAGCTGCACTGGCTATACTTCGGTAAGTCTTCATATTATACAATTCTTTGGTGAGAGGTGTTTTTATTAGGAAATAGCTATTGCTTGTGTGAAGAGCTGAGGTTGTTTGTTCAGGTATCGCATCTCTTTTTTTTTTCTTTTGAAATTGATAAGGGAGAGGGCTTCACGAAAATCAAAAAAGAAATTAGGAAAAAAGATTTGAAAAATATAGATTTATGATATGATTTGAAACACTAAGGCATATAACACTGTAAAATTTATATAAACCCAACCCTAACCTAAGGCTATGACACTATAATAAGCTGCTCCTATACGAAGTGTAATTAAAAATACTTGAAGATTTGAATGTAAATAAATAATAATAAAATCTTTTTTGCATTGTTTTAGCCGTTTCTGAGTGAAGGACATGATTGTGGAGTATTTAAAGCAAAAGATACAGTGTCGTTCAGGTCACAAAGTTCACAGACAACAGGTGGACCTGTACGGGTGCGGGATGGTATCCCCGAGACCGTAAATGATCATTTGGAAGACCTCCACTATGATGAGAATATGAAATTGTTTAGTGATTCGAACCAACATGGATAAGAAGAGCGAGACAAGAACAAAATGGAAATACGTGGTGCCTTCAATAAGTTTCCAGACTTTTTTTTTTGTACAGGCATTTAAAATTGTCGTAGACTCTTGAAAAGTCAGTATGTTATTTCTATACATCTTATGAGATGACTGACCAATTTTTATGATTTCAGGTTCAAATGAACGGCTACAGCAGCAATTGGAATACACCCTACAAAAGCCTCATTGTCACAGCTGGTGAACTTCAAAAATGCAATCTGGACGTGAGGACACTTTAGAAGAACAATATGCAATAAAATTGTGTTTTAAACTCGGAAAAAATGCCGCAGGAACGTATTGAATGCTTCAGACTGCGTTTAGACCATCTTGCACGAATCGAGCATGAGTTTTTGAGTGGCATAATACATTCAAGGAAGGCAGGGAGACTGTGAGGGATGATAAGAGGTGTGGGAGGAGTAAGGAAGTCAATACACCAGAGTTGATTGGCCAAAGGGTTAGGGTTAGGGTTACCATGCTGAGGTTTTAAGGGAGTTCAGCAAGAGATTCCGTCGGAAGAGGCCAGCACTCTTCAAATCGGGTCAGTAGCATTTCCACCAGGACAATGAATACCCCAGTCCACAACTGCATCCTTGTCACAGACTATTTGACCAAGATGGGCATCAAGACAGTTCCTCACCCTCCCTATAGTCCAGACCTTGCTCCCTGTGACTTTTGGTTATCCCTAAGCTCACAGGCTGTCATTATGAGAGAATTGAGATGAAAGAGGCTTTGACGAAGGTCATTGACACGCTCACACAAGAGGACTTCCATGGGGCCTTCCAGAAGTTGTTGGAACGGCAGAACTAGTGCATTGCAGCTGGAGGAGATTACTTCGAAGGGGACTAGAGTTTCATGTGTGTACTATCAATAAAAGTGGCCATGCGAAAAAAGTCTGGGAACGTATTTAATGATCCTCATACATTGTAGCCAGTGATGTGGAAAACATTAGACATCTTGGTCAATAAGGGAATAAGGGAGAAAATGAAAATTTAAATGAAGAAAGATGTATAGCTGAGTAGCTTATTTAATAAAGGGATGATGTATAGACGTCCTGACTGCTATCTAGATGTTTTGTCTAGATGAGTCAGCATCAAGTTAAAAATTGAATTACGACGTGTGCATTGCTGAGTAATTTATATAACAATGTGATGATGTCTAGACGTCTAGATTGCTGTCTCGGTGTCCTGTGTATATCAGTCAGCGCCAAGTTAAAAATTAAATCATGACATGTGCTTAGCTGAGTAATAAAGTTATGATGTCTAGATGAAGGCAATAGTAGTCGGTGCCAATTTGAAAAAAAAGTGAAGCCAGTCTCTATACTTTTTAACTGCAGGTTTTGGTGAATCACAAGATTGTACAAGCGTAGCACCCTTCATAGACACCAAATCTCGTTTCATATAACCTTTTCTTGTTTGCTAAACTGAAAATTCATGTCAAGTGTTAGATTTGAGGACGTGAAAGAGATTTAAATAAATAAGACGACGCAGCTTCTTACCATAAAAAGGAAAGTTTTAGAGGTAATTCGACTCATGGAATTCGTGAGTTGAATGCGAAAGGAAAAAAAAATTATCGTTTCATTCATTGTTCTTTCCTGTCTTTTGTTAGCATTGGTCTCGATACTTTTTGAAAACAATGTATTTTGTTGAAAATGAACGTTTCATTTATTGCTCATTTCTGTCTTGGTAATTAAAACTTCATTCGTGATACCTTTGGAACACACCTCGTATTTTGAAGAAAATGAACGTTTCCACCATTGTTAATTTTTGTCTTGAGAAATACTACTTAAGTCTCTGGTCAAGTCTCAGCACCAGGAAGAATCCATTGTCTGATTATGGGCAGAGAAATTCCATTTCTGACGAAGCAGTCATCATAATGACATTGCTATTTGATATTACTGTCATAAAATTTGATATTAGTGTCATTGTAATTTTAGGGATCAATTCCGTTTTTTGTCTGTTCGACCATTATGATTGGCAGCAATACAAAATACAGTAAATATCTTTTGAACTAAATTTAATAAACATGCTTTTAGGGCATTTAACACTGAGTGATGCTTTTTCAGTTAGTTTCATGAAGAACTTCGAAGTGTCGTGACGTTGTTCTTCAAATAGTGCTCACATTATTGTGATCCTGTGCCTGACTTAGCTAAATTTAATAAATATCTTTATATTACATGTAGCACTTTGTGATACTTTTTTAGTAAATTTCATGGACAATTTCGAAGTGTTGTGGCCTTTTTCTCCTCTGAGTGCTTACATTATTGTGACCTTATGCCAGACTAAGTTAATTTTAGTAAATATTCTTGCGAGTTCATTCAACACTATGTGATGCTTTTTTTTTTAGTAAATTTCATAAATAATTTCGAAGTGTAATAACTTTTTTCTTCATTGGTTACTCACATTATTGTAACTTAGTACCAATCTAAGCAAAGTTTATTGAATATTTTTATTAGGCATCTTGCACCGAAGGATGCTTTTTAGAAAATTTCTGAAACAAATTTCGAATTCTAGAGAAGTTGTTCTTTACTGGGTGCTCACGTTATTATTATTATCATGACCTTGTGCCAGATTACGGAAACCATAGTGAATATTTTCATAAGGTATCGAGAATCGAGTAATGTTTGGTGAGCTAGTTTCGTCGACAACTTCGAAATGTAGTTTGACCAGTCAGCTGGGGCTGTAAAATACACCGACTGCTTCTCTGCAGAGGGGTAAGACCTCTCCAACGAGTGTCCTGTTATGACACTAAACAATCTGATGGTGAGGTTCCAGCAATGCTGGAGCTTTGGGGAATGCGGAGTACCCCTTTATTGCCATCACTCCCAGGTCCACTCTGGCCCGGAGTGGTAGCACCTGATAAGGGTCCTATCTATGGGTTAAATAGAACCAAACGGTGGTTGACGTTTACTATTTTTATGCCTTTAAACTGCGTATTGATGCTAAACTAAATTGTTTAAAATAGAACTGTTTTGACATTATAACTGCGTACTAATGCTACACTGAATTGCTCGAAATAGAACTGTTTTGACATCTTAACTGTGTACTTATGCTAAACTGAATTATTTGAAATAAAACTGTTTTGACATTAACTCTGTGTATTGTCCAATCGGTTGGGGCTTTAGAATACACTGACCGCACCTCTGCTGAGGGGTACACCCCCAATGAGCGTCCAGGATATGATACTAAACAGTCTGATGGTGAGATCCCAGTAATGCTGGGGCTTTGGGAAATACGGAGCACCCCTTCATTGCCATCGCTCCCAGGTCCACTCTGACCCGGAGTGGTAGCACCTGATAGGGCCTTATCTATGGGTTAAATAGAACTAACAGCATACTTATGCTAAAATGAATTCTTTGATTAAACTAAGTAGCTGGAAATAGAAATGTTTTTGACAATTAAACCGCACTTACATTTAAACTGCGCACTTATGCTAAACTGAATTATTTCAAATAGAACTGTTTTTCGACATTGAAACTGTATTTACACTAAATTGAATTGTTTGACATTAAACTGTTTTGACATGTAACTGTGTATAAACAAAATCTGTACTTATACTAATTTGAATTAGCTGAATTAGAACAGAATAGCTCGAAAAAGAAATGTTTTTCACAATTAAACTGTACTTACATCTAAAGTGCGTGCTTATGTTAAACTGAATTATTTGAAATTGAAGTGTTTTTGTCATTGAAACTGTACTTTCACTAAACTGAACTGTTACATATAACTGCTTGAATAGTTTGAAATAGAAATGTTTTTGACAATTAAACTGTGTACTCATGCTAAACTGAATTGTTTTGAAATGGAACTGGTTATTCACATAAAACCCAACAAACTAAACCAAACCAAACCAAACCGAAATGTAATGATTTTGTTCTTCACTGGTGTTCTATTTGCGCGACTTTGGGTCAGACTAAAATAAGCTTGGAAAATAACTTCTTACGGTATTTAGCACCAAGTAACGGATAGAAAACTCGTTTCGTGGACCGTTGCTAAATGTACAGACTTTGTTTTTCACTGGATGCTCGACTACTGTGAACAGTCACCGAACTCAGCAAGGCAAGAATGTATCGATAAAAATTACCGAAAAGACGAAGAAAACTAATAGACTAATAAAAAATTATTCATGATAATATTTCATCTCAGAATTGAGAAGACTTCAGAAATTCTTACTTTTTAAAAATGGGTGCTCAAAATTTTTTCTTCTTGTAAAGTTTTTCATTAAACCAAGGATCCCAAACCTTTTTAGCCCGAGTGCCACAAAGTTTAACTCGGAAGGGTCCGGTATCGCTATCTTAAAAGGGAAAAACAAGCAAACAAATGAACAAACAAACAAAAAGAAAACCAACTAAATTTACAAGGTAAAAATCAATTTATTTATGAAGCATTTGATATTTTTTACAATCACAAAAGTTGTGTTATTAGTGTTAAATGAAGAGGTTGACAGAAGGAGCACATCAGACAAGTAATGATTTGACTGCTGCAAACACTATATACTCTTAGCATGTTTCATTTTGGTGGACAACTCTTCACAGCGGTATGTAGTGCCAAGCATGCTTACTATTTGTTGGCTTTGGGTTTGGGGAATCATCCAAATGGAAAGGCGGGATTCTAATAAAAATCAAGAATGTGTCAAGGAGGAAACTTAGACTTCAAATCTTCTTAACATTGAAGATCAGTGAGCTCCATCATTTGAACGAGTGTTTGTTCACAGTCATCATTTAAAAGGGAGGAAAAAAATTGGATGATAGATGAAGGGTCATACGGACAGGCCTCGAAGACCGGGGGTTGGAAACCCCAACATAAAACATGATTTTTGCTATCGAAGTTTTAAATAATATTTCTTAGCGCTTTATATTCTTTCATCATTTATTCATTCATGGCTTGGATTCGTAAACGAGATCAAGAAGGGGGCGATTCACGTCGACTGCAGCCATGATCATGGTTGATAAGCTCGATACGGGACAGGCAGGCACGGTCGCAACAGCTGCAGCTGAAGATCTGGTCAGGGCGGTTCCTCCTACTGGGCTTTTTGTCCTTGAGGAGGGCTTTGCGGTTGTTTTCAAAGAGGAAACAAAATGCTTGGTGGTGTCAATGTTCTCAGCTAGAGTGAACCAACAGCGGTGGTCAATGTGGCAGGCACCAAGTGATTTTTTTTTCAAGCAGTCATAGAATCGTTTCTTTCAGGATGGCCAGCGGAGAGCTCGAATATCTTTAATCGCTGTATATATATTTTTATTATTTATAAGAAATTCTTTAAATTATTTTTCTTTCTTTTTTTGCTTTTTGCCACCAAATCCCAGGCGGATCGATGAAGGAGTTTCATTACAAATTAATGCCGTAATTTTTTGTGTATAAGACCTTCTATTTTTGCAGATTTTTCAGCCTAAAAGTTAGGGGTCGCGTTTTATATAAGAGAACTAAATTTTACAATTTTAAAAAATCCCAGCCACATGCATCCATATATTCGGGTTGACACAATCTAAAGTAAGTCATGTCCATGATCCAAACTAACTAATGTATTACAAACACTATTGTTTTATACGGCTAGGGAGAAATAGCCACTGGGATGCATGTTTGTTAATAATTTGTTTTTTTCTATTGTGAGCAAACTTTCATCAAAAGTTTATTACATTTTCATATAAACATGTCTTTTGTCTTTGCTCTCAATACCGTATAAATTTTGTATTTCGAAACATTCAATAAACTATATAAATTCTTACTTTTAGTCGATACAAACCGGATAATATATTGAATAAATGTTACATTTACAAATTCCAAAAAGTCAATGCGTGTTATACGCAAGAGATTTTTCCTAGAATTTCGTAGCCGAAAATTAGGGGTGTGTATCATACATTAATGCACGTTATACACAACTAATTACGTTACCATAAGCTTTTAATAACGAAATGAGCAATCTTTACACTTTATTTTTCACTGTTTTTCAGAATAGTCAACCTGTATCGGCTGAACGTAACAGAAGTGATACTGGGTAATATCAGCAACTATATGACCTCTCCGATGAATACAAAGGAAGTATTGCAGATTAGTCACGTGGCAAGTGATGCAAACATTGTCTACGACGAGATTAACCTGCTGCAAGCTTTATATCACTTGTTCAAAATGGACAGAATAGAGAAGGGTGTATATAGCATGGAGCATATCGATCGAGCCCTTGCCGGCGCGTACAGCAGGGTGAGGCTTTACTTTTGGCATTAAAGTATAGCAAATTAGATAACACTAATGAACGCAGTAAATAGCGATAAAGATAAAAATGAACAAAATTGCATAGAGTTGCATGAGAAAAGAATAGAATTATATAAAAGACAATATGTTTTCACGAAATAACTCACCGTTCTCATACGGATTGACAATAATTTGTTAACTTTCTTTAAATACATCATCACGTGAAATTTTTGTCCAATAAAGTCACACTCTCAAATATCCTTGGGGGGGGGGTCATCACTCGTCTATTACACAGAGTGTCATCTAACGGTCTTCGGGCCGTTTTGAATTAATCTACGCTACCTGCTAAAAGATAGATTTCTCCAATTTATTATTTAACATCACAAAATAAAAATTTACAATTGGAAATTTTTGTTGCCATCGAAGAAATATTCAAGCTGTAAAAAATGTGTTCCCTTCCATTGAATTATTTTGATGAAAAAGTTACCAAAATTTATGGATATAATTTATTCCTATGAATTCATGTCAGGATTATTCAGTCCTCAAAGAATTTTTCCTGACTTTCTATAACCTAAATAATATCATAAAAGAACAATTCCACTTTTTATTCGACGAATTATTCGAGAAATATGTTGACATCTATCTTGAAACTGTTGGACCCCCAGTCTAGGGAAAGAGTGTTGCGGGAAGAAAATAAAGAAAAAAAAAGAGGATAAAAGGATAGCTCGAACGGGTCAGGTCGGGAAAATAAGTTGTATATTAAAGAACTACCTATCATAATCCTATGTCGCATTTGTAATCTTGAAAGTTGTCAAAAGGTTTTTTCTATTCCAGTCCGTCATTCAAATGCACCAATTGCTCATTTTGTGCAAAAACAGCTTATTTAGGCTCCCCAAATCTGTAATAAAACCAAATAATTTCTACTCTTGCGATATATATATATATAAACACTTGCACTCTTATTCGTTTACTTCTATACTGAAAATATTAAAAAAATTTAGGATTAATTAATTTTATTGGGTGATTTTCCTACTTAACATCGCTTCTGGGGAAAAACAATTCCTCGTTTGAAATTACTGATTTTACCAGCAAAATCAGGCGGTATAATCATTTTAAATTCAAGTTACTTTCACTGATGGATTCAATTCCTTGATATTTAAAATCTTTTCACTCTTGAAATGTAAACATTCATAAGATAAACATGCTCTGATTATGTGTCTATCTTTTGTTTATATATATATATATATATATATAGTACAATTTGATGGAGACTCAAACTCGGTTAAGTCGTCATAATAAATCTATTTCGGCGGAGAATATTGCTATATTCTCCGTCTCGTCAGATATATATATATATATATATATATATATATATATATATATATATATATATATATATATATATATATATATATTATAGCAGTGCTGGTTGTCACTAAATCACTTTGTGGGTTTGTGTTGAACCAAGTGCAATATAATTTGGTGAGTACTCAATATCTAGGATAGAGCTATTATATAATAATAATAATAATAATAATAATAATAATAATAATAATAATAATGATAATAATAATAATAAATAAGGATTGCAGTCTAAATTCCATGAATTAAATCTATATATCTAATATATATTCATTTATTATTATATATATATATATATATATATATATAATCTGGATAATTAATTCTTCCATTTTGTTCATATTTCAGTATGGGATGCCTTGGGAGTCGCTCAAATATATTGAGGAATGCCTCGAAATTAGTAAGTAACTAAAATTTCATTTGTGTTAGATTATTGGTCGCTCGAAGGTGAGGTGACGAAAGATGTGTTAAAATGAGTCAAATATACATCTGTTTCCCGTGGCGTCTAACAATCACTTTCCTACTTTAAAAATCTCTTTTAATTTGTACGTGACCGTCTAAAATGAAATGAGTGCGCCCGCCTTTCTCTAAGTTGAAACAGCCGCGGATTAAACTCTGACCCACTATTTTTCAACCAGTTCTACCCAATGTTCATCACATCAAGCAGGTTGGTGAGAGGAAGACATTACATAACTTTTGTTTTATTTGATAGCTGAGAATTTTATTTTAAGTTTTAGAAAAAGTCGATTTGAAATCTTTATGATTTCAAATCATAAATATTACAGTCTAATGATATATTATAAACCAGAAATAAAAATAACCAAAATTATTGTTTTTTGTATCTTAGACTTTCTACACGGGCGAATTTATCGGTTTGATTAGCCAAACATTGCCGAAGGGAGTTCACATGCCTATAACGTGATCACCGTTGTAGATGACACGGCATTAAAATGACATATGTGGCCTCTTTATTTGGTCGCCCCTGTCGTCAATACCGGAGTTGAGTGTGAGTTTTTTTTTTTTGCTGTTTGCGGCCTCTGGTTCTGTCTGAAAGTCAAAACAAAATACTGTTTGTGGAGCGGTCTCTTTGACAGTTGTGAATAATAAATGAAGTGAACACAACGGAAAAACTCAACAGAATTTATTTATAAACCATAGGTCCTAATGCATATTAAGATAAACAACTATATTATGATTTTATAAAAGCTTTTTTTAAATACTGTAGTCAACTAAGAGTGAAGAAATTAAAAGAAAAGGAGCTGCTGCAGTAAACGATGCAATTAACAAACTTTTAAACAATTAAAAGCAACAGAACACTTTGCCATGATTCTCGTCTTTCACACCTGACGTCTCACATCAAGAATAATTAACTGTCATTCTTCGTTGTGTCCTGTGTAATCCAGGAAAAGAAGCCACAGCGATTTTGGCTAATTTTGGTTATTTTGGTGTCAATGATAATTCGAGTAAAGGCTTGTCGGACATATTTTTGGAATGAGCCAAAGATCTACTACAAACTATTTTGGAAGATACAGAAAGTAATGATCTTTTGTGTCACCTAGCGTCAAATAGTAGAAATAAACGACAGGCGAGAGACGTTATCCCAACAAGATTTAGCTGTTGGGATACGTTTGTGTATTCTTTCTTTATAATACCACTTGTGTATATAACGTGTTAAATGCTCCAGGAAAAGAAGCCACAGTGAGTGAGGCTAATTTTTGTTACTTTGGTGTCAATGATAGTTCAAGTAAAGGCTTGTCGGACATATTTTTGGAATGAGCCAAAGATCTACTGCTAAATCTTTCAGATTGTTGGAACCAATCATACGATAAAGGTACCAACATGAAAAGAAATCCGGTTGGTATATTGTTGTAGTGCGGTCGCTCTAAGTGTTGTGCATGATAAATGAAATGAATACAAGAAAAACCAAATAAAATCTATTAATCGAACAGTGAACAATTAAAAAGAGAGAACTAATATGTGTGAAAGCAATAAAAGGGAGAACGTCTTTTAGTAAATATGGAAAATTAGAAGAAAATGTATAGGAATAAAAAGGGGAAAAGTTTTTCGATGAAAGTCCCCTAATATGTGTGTGAGGGTGTTAAATAAAATTCTACCTCCTTACGTTCATTGAGGCCTTAAACCTGGCATGTCGTCAAGATATGATTCTTTTGGAGAGATTCTGGTCGAAAAAGAGGATTTGGCGTCACCTAGCGTCACATAGTAGAAATAAACGATCGGCAAGGGATGTAATCCTAACAAGATCTAGCTTCTGAGACACGTTTGTGTATTCTTTCTTTTTTATTACCACTGGTAGATATATTGCTTACATAAAGTTTTAAATGTTCTTGGTATATACAAATTAGTTAATCTTGTCTTTCCTTCTGTTGTGTTCAGTTTTAGTATATTGCGGATATATTGATGCAAATATTGGTCCTTAGAAACCTAAAGCAACTTAGTAAAGTCCTCTGTCACACGTATGGAAAACGAGATGAAAATTGTATATGTGAATAAAAAGGGGAAAATGTCCTTTGATGAAAGTCCTCCTCTGTGCGTACCGTACGTGCGTGTGTATTATATGAAATCCTACCGCCTAGTGTCCATTTAAGCCTGGAACCTGGCAAGTCATCAAGGCATCAGTCTCTTGGGGTGATACTAGTGGAAAAAAGAATTTGATTTTTCCGCTTTCTCCTAATTGATTACCTTAGCCACGTCCTCTTGTGGTCAATTGGAGAACTATTTTGGTAGATACGAGAGATAATGACCTTCCACGTCATCTAGCGTCAAATAGTAGAAATCAACAAGAGGCAAGGGATGAAATCCCTCCAATACATACTCCTTTCGAAGGAAATAGTACTGGCTCATCTGGTAAGTTAATAACCCGAACGCAAGCAGTTCGAACTTTTTTGGTACTGCTGTTTATTTGGTGGTGGAGTGAGAGCAGGAGAGAGAGAGAGAGAGAGAGAGAGAGAGAGAGAGAGAGAGAGAGAGAGAGAGGGGGGGGTGGAGGAGACAGAGGGGGGATTTGGTCTTTGGATAAAATTCGGTCGGCAACAACAAACTTTACATGTTATTGGCGGAATTCTTTTTGATTACTTAGCTCGCCTACTGTCTCTAACTGAACCCCCAAAAGGCTTTTGTTTATTAAGATATTCTTTTTCATTAAATTATAGTTTTTCTATTTCCCTAGCTTTCCTAATTCAATGTTCCGCTTCCGCCACTAATACTCAATTGATTTTCTGATATGGGCTTCATATTTATTTATCAGTTATCCCTAATTCCGAAAGGGAATTTTAATGTCTTAACGGTCTTTAAGTCACTTCAAAGAGAGGAGCTGTACAGATGGGCACATAAACTAATGAGGCAAGAAGTGATATGAAACAGTTTATCATCGGAATACCCTCGCTTGGTATTCGAATTCAATTTTTTTTTCTTTTTCTTTTCTGGTTCGTTTCAGTCTACAGATAGTCCGTCTTCAGCAGGGAAAACACTGTGAATCTGCCGTTGAATATTACCTTTTCTTTGTGGCTTGTCTTGACAATTCCGTTGGCTGGTCCTCAGAGGAATTCAAATTTCTTGTTGAATTTCTTCTATAGTCCTTCTTCTCAGAATGTCGTCCAACTCCATCTGAGTAAGCTGTAGTGTGCAGCCGTTTTTTTTTTTTTTCTATGGCGACAATACCCACTCTTGGTTTCTCTACCACTCCGTTTCTCTGGAACGTAGCAGTCAAACGGAAAGCATCTCTTGATTTTCGACCCGGCTCAATGGGCAAGCATTGGCTGAATGGTCCAAACGCTGCATAGAAAACGGGCCACTAGGTGCGTTCGAGACTGCTTCCAGACAAAAACAAAACTAACTGAAAAGAAGAAATGAAAAAGGAGAAAAGAATCTGACTGCCCCATGCTACTCACTTTATACCCATAAAGGGATAGTAATGGTCCAACTTTAAAATAAGCCAATGGCATTCGAACAACTATTACCTGCCGAATTTACAAATTCCAAAAATATATTTACAAACCTAAATTCAAAAAGTAATAAATAACAATCTATGCTTGCAAATGGTTCAAACAAACAATCCACATTTGTTTCGTCTTTATTTAGGCAAAAATTCAACAACTAATTTAACTTAATTTTAAACTGGCTGAACCTTCTGTTTATGTTGTTCGTAGCAGGTGGTTTGTTTCGATCCTTTCCAACATGAGACCCTCACTATAACAATGTCAAGTTTCATTCGGTTAATTAGGCAATTTTTACCATGACATTTTATTTTCTTGAAGATCCCGACCATAAAGGCTGCCAAAGAGATAAAGGCTATTACGAGATGAAATTAAAAGACATTCCTGTCGCTTTAAGAGAGAAGAAACTCAAAAAAGAAAATAACACCCAAGAAAAAATGAAATACGAAGCCTTGTGTCGTGGAGATAAACTTTTGGTAAGTATTATAATTATTTTGACAAGAAGAGACCGAGATTAAACACGATGAGTGTGCCTTTATATATTTAATATTGATCACTATGAACAACCTGCTCTATCCTCAAAATAATTCATACTTCCGATAACACAGTCACCTGCTTTTGTGAAAGAAAGAAAGAAAGAAAGAAAGAAGCTGAATAATGTTATCTGATGGAGTAACATTTTTATATACGCAAGAAATAAGCAGTTTATTATTTCATATCTTGTAAGTTTTTCAAACCTGTATTATCTTACTGAAGTCTGATTTACAGCAAGTTTCTTCTGATTTTCAGGACTCTCCTAAGTATTCTAGTTGATCTTAATGAGGTAGTCTATATTGTCTCGATTCTTCTGATATCAGTTCATCAAGTCTCCTTTCCAGATCCTTAGGGACCGTTCCAAATGTACCATCTACAATCTGCATCACAGTCACCTTTAAGTCTCATATCTTTTTCAGCTCTCTGGGAAGATCCAAGAATTTTTCTCTCTTTTAGCTTTTTTTATTTTCACTCTGGGTTCCACTGGAACAGAAAAATCCACTTGATGAGTCCTTTTTTCTTATTAATTAACACTACTTCTTGTCTGCTGCGTGATCCATTTGTATTTCAAAATACCAGAGAATTATATGAAGCACATTTTCTAGGACAAATTCTAGTTTATGCATATGCCATTTGTTAGTGTAGTCGGATTTTAATCTCTTGCACAGTTCCAGTTGAAAGATCTTTTCCAACCCATTCGTGTATAGTCTTGTATTCCATTTGTGTCCATTTGCTGCGTTCGATTATTATTATTATTATTATTATTATTGTTATTATTATTATTGTTGTTTTTGTTGTTCTTTATTAGTCTGAGCTTAGGGTGGCATGCACCAATCTTCCAAGTTAAGCATAGTTTGTCTACCTGGAAAATCGGAATTCAAGATTCAAAATTTTTCTTGAGCTCGAACACTGAATTCTGATACCAGTGAAACATACACCATCATCATCATCATTATCATCAAATTATACGGACAGCACGGAGTCCCTGACACTCCCTTTCTCTCTCATTTGTCATTCGTCCCTGTCACCCATCACTCCTGGCAAGTCTTTAACTATCACTATTGCGCAGTAGGATTCAATATCGACTAAACTTAGCTTAGTAGCTCCCATATCCACATGTGCGGGACACTCATTAGCAACATTAGCGAAATTCTCTGCGAGATTAGCTTAATTGACGAAAAGTGTTATTTTCATGGCACGAGAGGTTTTTTTTAATTGTAATCTAAACTTGCTTCTTTGTTTTTGGCTTTGCTAGTCAGATGCCGCTATTGCTCGACAGAAATGCTTCTTTCGTCCAATGTCAGTTCGTTACGAAAGAGCCAAAGAAGAGGTGTTCAGCTTCAATCCGCGAATTGCAATGTATCATGACATCATCACACCCTCAGAAATTAAGCACATTCAAGATCTATCAAGAAAAAAGGTAAGATCAGGACACTAACAGCGACAAACCAATAATAGAGATTATATCAATATATACATATACATTAATGCATTATATATTATATTATATATCATATATTATCATCATATTATATATATCATATTGATATATTATATATAATATATGATATATTATAATATTGTGTGTTATATATTATTATATAATATATATTATCATATGTATAATTATATATTATATTTTATATTATATATATTTATATTGCATATGTTATTATACTAATACATTATATCATATATAATTATATCATATATAGTATTATATTAAAAATTATATTATTATATCATATATCATTATTAAATTTTACATATCATTATATTATGCACTATATGAATCAAGGAGTATTTATCAAACTATATGTTATATATTATCATTATATTATATTATATTATATTATATATTTAATCATATATATTATATCATATATTATTATCATATTATATTTATTACATTATTATATTATATTACATATCATAAATAATTATATTATATTATTATATTAATAATATATGATGTATATCATTATATTTTATATCATATATATTATTATATGATATATTATCTAGTTTTATATTATATATATATTGCTACACTAATATATTATATCATGTATTATTATATTATATATATTATTATAATATATATCATATTATATATTATATACCATTATTAGTTTATATATATCTTTATATTATATATCATATATCTTTATTATATTCTAAATATCATTATATTATATATTATACATCTTTTTATTATAAATATAATTTTATCATATAATATATATCTTTATCATATCATAAATATCATTAAATATTTTATATCATACATTATATATCTTTATCATTTCATGATTATTATTATATAATATACGTGGTGCCTTCAATAAGTTTCCAGACTTTTTTGTACAGGCATTTGAAATTGTCGTAGACTCTTGAAAATTCACTATGTTATTGCTATACATCTTATGAGATGACAGACCAATTTTTATGATTTCAGGTTCAAATGAAGAGCTACAGCAGCAATTGGAATACACCCTACTAAAGCCTGATTGTCACAGCTGGTGAATTTCAAAAATGCAATCTGGACGTGCGGACACTTTAGAAGAACGATATGCAATAAAATTCTGTTTTAAACTTAGAAAAAATGCCACAGAAACGTATTGAATGCTTCAGACTGCGTTTGGACCATCTTGCATGAATCGCACAACAGTTTTTGAGTGGCATAAGAGATTCAAGGAAGGCAGGTAGTCTGTGAGGGATGATGAGAGGTGTGGAAGGAGTAAGGAAGTCAATACACCAGAGATGATTGGCCAAAGGGTTAGGGTAACTATGTTGAGGTTTTAAGGGAATTAAGGAAGAGATTCATTGGGAAGAGGCCAGCACTCTTCAAATCGGGTCAGTGGCATTTCCACCAAGACAATGCATCAGTCTACAACTCCATCCTTGTCACAGACTATTTGACCAAGATGGGCATCAAGACAGTTCCTCACCCTCCCTATACACTAGACCTTGCTCCCTGTAACTTTTGGTTGTTACCTAACCTCAGAGGCTGTCGTTATGAGACAAGTGGGGAGATGAAAGAGGCTGTGACGAAGGTCATTGACACGCTCACACAAGAGGACTTCCATGTGGCCTTGCAGAAGTTGTTGGAACAGTGCAACAAGTGCATTGCAGCTGGAGGAGATTACTTCGAAGGGGAATAGAGTTTCATGTGTGTACTATCAATAAAAGTGCCCATACGAAAAAATTCCGGAAACGTATTTAATGATCCTCGTATGTTTATTATATCATAAATATCATTATATTATATACTATATAACTGCATCATTGGGATAATGAGTAGAGTGTTCACAAATTATCCTGGTGACCGGGTTCAATTCCTAGTTGAGTCATACTGAAGACTCAAAAAATAGTACTTGTTGCCGCCCTGCTTAGCACTCTGCATCATAAGGTAAGGATCAATAGTAAAGTGGAACAATCCAGGGAATGGAGTAGCGCCCTTCCCTACACATTGGTATAGGGGCTATTGAAAAGGGACCATTCGGGTCACTCTTGACTAAGGTCGCCAATTTTTTAACTTATGTATCATATATCTTTATTACATCATAGATATCATTATATTATATATTATATTATTCAAGCAAGATTTACCAAAGAAGTTGCACTCAGCGTAACGGTTATAGACTTTGGAAATGAACAAGACGACCCGAGTTCAAATCCTCTTCTCACAGCACTAATGTCGTTGGGAAGGGTATAAATCTCTCTCTTTTCTCCCTCCAAACAATGGATAAATATTTGGACAGACTGGATTTTTATCCTTGGTAAGACAGCCAGTTTAGTAGAAGGAAAACTCCCGAGTTTAAAACCAGTTTTACTCCGGTAAAAAACTGACCTTGTGTCACATCCTGCTCGAGGCAGGGGGCCTTAAGTAAATACATACCTATAATATATGTGGGTTGTATGATAATAATTATTTTTAATGTTTTTAAGTACAGAAGTATGAGACATCTAGTGAGGATTCTAACTCAGTTGTAATCAATCTGCGAGTCCAGCACACTAAAAATTATACAGATAATGGATGCTATATATATATATATATATATATAAGATTGTACATAAAGTTTTTTTAATGAAGATGTGTACCCAACTGAGCAACTCATATGATAAAGTGATGATGTCTGGACGAAATCTAGTCAAATCAGTGTCAATTTCGAAACATTTTGTTCAGCAGCCTTGCTACTTTGGTCAAAAGACAAGAATATGCATACTCACCAGACTTTACTTTAGGAATCTTTTTCTTGGTTCCTAAACGGAAAATTCATCTCAAAGGTATCATTTGATGAAATGGACGACATTAAAACAGTAAGACAGCCTCACATCAAATCAAAAACGAGGTTTTAAAGGTGTTTCGACTAATGCAAAACTTTGTAGAATTAGTGTTGAATGCCAAATGAACTATTCAAAAATAAATGAACGTTCATTTATATGTTGGTAAATACAGCTTTAGTCTCGATACCTTATTTTAACTCACCTCGTGTACATATATATAGTAATCCACAAACAGGCTATTTCGTTGTATCACAACTCTTTAGATACTCGAGATGCTTCAAGCTGGGATCAAAACCTGGCCAACTTTCTGTCAGGCGGATATCTTAACCCTGAGCTAACGGCATTCTCAATGTAAGCGAAGGAATTTTTTTTGGTAGTTATTCACATATACACTTTCGGCTACCGGAGTGCTCAATTTATGAGAAGAGCTTTGCATTTACGTGTATGTGATAGCCATTGATTCCTTACTCGAGTGCTCAACCCACTGGGGTGGGGGAGGAGCATCGATCATAAGTAAGTACACTCCAAATAAATTTTTTGATAAAATATTCATTTTCTTCTTGAGAGAGAGAGAGAAAGAGAAAGAGAGAGGTGACTAAACAAATCGGAAATTTTCTTTGTGGTTATTTTGTTTATATATTTATATATATATATATATATATATATATATATATATAAAGAATTTGCCGCAAAATGTATACACACTTCAAGAAAGGAAAATATCTAAATAAATTTAGTTTGGTTTCTTTGTTTAATGGCATATCAACCTTTGTAGGTTATTTAATGCCAAAGCCATTCTCCTAGAAGAACAGTAGTGGTACTATTTAACCCATAGCTGGGAAGATAAGGGGGTTCGTACCTTTCCCAAGGGTATTTGCCCGAAAGTGAACGTAATAGCGCGACTGGAGTACGAACTCGCGTACTACGATTTCGCAGTCCATCGCTTTAACAATAACACCACGAGGGCCCTCCCCTATATACATTTAGTATCAAAACATTTATACAGATCTTTCCTTTTCTGAAATGAATATCCATTTTTTGGGCTGACGATTGGAGGTATAGGAATAGTTCTCAAGACTGGTACCTTGAAAAGATACCTGTGTTTTGTTTCTTGAGAAATAATCGAAACGGATGTTGTTGGGTAACATTTATTGTCAAACTCTACTGCATTGGAACACTGTAACCAAAAATAAAATTGCCCAAATATGTCTATGTGATCTACTTATTTTTGAATTGCCAAATTGCCGTAAGATACAATTGAAATACATAATACGTTAAACTTGACAAAGGAAGACATCTTTTTTCTTTGGAGTACACGTCATTCAAAACAACCCCATACTATAAGCGCTTATTTTTTAACTGTCGTTCATTGTTTTAGCTTTTCAGGTCCAGAGTTATAACTGGAGATAATGACCAAGTAAATAGTGAATGGATTAACCGTGTAAGTCAAAGGTACGTCTTTTAAAAGTCGAATATATCGAGTTTCATCTTGTGAGGGTGACTTTTTATATGAATTTGAACAGCATATCTTTTCTGGAACGTGCATATAAATATGGATACATTTCATAATATTAAGCTGAAATATATATGAACAGCGTGAGATGCGGTAGACCATATATATATATATATATATAATCTGCCGCTTAAAATGTATAAACACTTCAGGAAAGGAAAAAATGCCTAAATAAGTTAGGTATTAAAGTATTTATACAGATTTTTCCTTTCCTGAAGAGTGTATATATTTTTTGGCGGACTTTCGTTAATGCCACCTTTGGAAGTGTAGGGGTGCTTCTTCGTCATCGTACCTTACAATCACTCAACACCATAGAGAAAATCCAACCGAGTATTTAATGGCAACACCTACACAGCAATTGTCTCTCGCTATCCCCCCCCCACTGCCAGTCATGAAACGAACATTACCATCTTCTATAATGAGCTATCTTCCCTTGTTCAACACATTCCCAATCACATCGTTCTGACCATCGGTGGAGACATGAATGTTTATATAGGCAAAAACAAAAATAATAAATTCTGCTTACACAACTCACTAAAAAGAAATGGTGAATATCAAGCAGAATTTTCTCTCATAAACAAGCTTGAATGCCTAAATATTAATTAAAAAAAAAGGAAAAGAAAAAAAGAAGAAGCGAAAACTATGATCACACATTTACCCAAAATAGCTTTAAAGCATAGCTAGGTTATATATTTATAAACAAGAAGTGAATAAATAGCGCTTTGAACCGAGAAGTATACTCCTCTTTTGAAGGAATATCTTGCCATCACAGAATCGTCACAGCAAAGATTTATCTGAATCTACGCATAAATAAGAAACAAGCAATTAAAGCTTCACGATATTAATGGTCCCCACTTGCCATTAGTAATATAAGAAATCAATATACGGTAACGGTAAAAAGCAAGTTTGACACCCTTCAGGAAACATTTGAAAGACATACTCCGAATGACGAATATGAAAACGTTCTTACCGTTCATATAGAAGAAACAGCCGAGGGCATATCAATTAAGCCCAGAGCCAAAAGTAGAGTTCCCTGTGAATAAATTGCTGTAGGGAAAAACGAAATAGCAAGAAAAGCATCCTTACGTGATAAAGGAAACCTAACAAATATCAATGAACAGAAACTTAAAAGCGCTCAGAGAGAACTACCACATACCAAAAAAAAAAAAAAAAAAGAAAAAAAAAACACAAAAAAAGCTTCCTGCCAAGAAGAAAGACTCCAGAAATAGAAAGAACATTTCAAGCATCTGCTTGGAAAACCGTCTGAAATTACTGATAAAACTACAAAAAATTATTGATTGCCCACTAGACATCAAACTAGGACAGTTTACGGAAGAAAAACTTGACGTTGTACGGAAAAAAATTGAAAGGAAAAAGCAGACGTCGTCAGTCAAGAAAATTCGAAAACATACTTCTTTGATTATGCAATTCTGTCTATAAATAGACTATAACTAAAAACATAACTCTTATTGCTAAATCTTCAAAATTTTATAATGCCCTTCTTCTACTTGTACGTAAGCTCAAATGAAACTGAGTTTTAAACAAGAAAGAACCATCCCCACTTTAAGTGGTAGGCCTCTGAAATTCGTTGACCAGGTGAAGTAAGGACAAAATTAAAAGCGACGTTCTCCAATGGACAACTTCGCATGGACACACCAGTGTTGCCCGTCCAGCAAGATATACGCACATACATACATCAGATTTGTGCAGATGCTGGATGCCGTCTAGAGGATCTTCCATGAGTGATGGATGATAGGGACGGATGTTGAGAGAGAAAAAGAAAGAGAAAGAGAGAGTCAGAGAACTCCGTACTAACAGCACGACTTGATGATGATTATATTGTATATATATATATATATATAGTGGTACTATATAATATATAGTAGTGGTGCCATTTAATCCATACCTGGAGGAAAGCAAAAGGGAATTCATGCCTTTCCCAAAGATATAATAGAAAAAGTGAATGGAATAGCGCGACTGAAATTCAAACTCTCTTCCTATGATGTCGCAGTCCAGTACGTTAGCCACTACACCACGAGGACACTCTCCCCTTGTACCGAACAGGATTTAGTTAGTGAATATACCGTTTTTGGAGAAACTATCACCACAAAATGATATTAATACATTGTAATATCAACTAAATAATTATCTCTAGCACTTGAATAGCATTTGTTCCGTTATGGATCTGATTATATAAATATGTATATATATATATCTGTCGGATGATTGTGCAAGCCTCATGAAACTTAAAGTAACAGACATCTAGTGTTCATAATTATATATATATATATATATATATATATATATATATATATATATATATATATATATAATTACGTTTGAGTATATAATAATGAAGAGAATACATAATAACTATGTATTTTTTCTTTGGCTTTCAGCGCCTGGCTTTGGGATTCTGATAGCGTGATACGTAAATTGACGAAAAGAATTGAAAAAATTACTGGCCTTGATACACAGCTCAAAGTCTATGCCTCGTATGCTGAACCATTTCAGGTAGATATTATTACTAGTTTATCAGTCTCCTTAAAAACAAAATGACAGAAAAACCTGGATTGAACCCAGGTCGAGTCATACCAAGGACTCAAAAAATGGTACTTGATGCCTCCTTGGTTAATACTCAGCTATATAAGGTAAGGATCAAGGATAAAGTGGAGCAATCCAGGGAAAGGAGTAGCGCCCTCCCTACACCTCGGTGTTGTAGCTATCGAAAAGGGAGCCTTCGGATTACCCTTGACTAAGGTCATCAACTTTTATTATTATTTACTTATTAGAGTTTTTCACATCAGTGTTAGTTGATGGTCTTTTACTGGAGTTTGAGTGACAGAAAATCTCCTTAAGTCTCCAGGACTCTTCTCAGTATTCTGTATAACTTCCAAGGTCCTGCCGTCCCTTTAGTAATCCTTTAGTTACCGTACCAAAAGCACTAATCACGATTGGTATAATTGTCACCTTCATGTTCCATAGTTTTTTCAATTCCCTAGCAAGGTCCAATTACTTATCCTTGTTTTCACATTATTATTATTTCACTCCTCGTGAAGTTTTCATACCAGCGTTAGCTAGTGGTCTTTCACAAGAGTCTGAATGACTGCTAGTCTTCTCAGGTTTCCAGGCCTCTTCTCAGTATCCTAACTGATCTGAACAATACCGTGGTATGAATGGTCTCGATTCTTCCTTTTTTTTCCAATTCTGGTTTACCATATTTACCACCCCCTCGACAAGGTCATTTTAAAGCTGAGTTTAACAGGTTTGAATTCTGAGTTTTCCTTCTCCTAGACAAGTTGCCTCACCAACGCTGAAGAACCTAATCTGCCCTACTATTTACCCATAGTTGGATGGAGAATAATTGGATTCATACCTTTCCCAAGAGTATTAGTGCTATGTGAAATGCAATCAGTCTCGGCCAGGATTTGAACTCGTGTCACCGTGTCCATTTTCTACGACGATAACCATTACACCACGGGCACTTCCAAATCTTTAGAGACCGCTCCAAACGTACCAATTACAATTGGTATCACCATCTCTCACATGTTCCACAGTTTTCTTTAGTTTGCTGGCAAGGTCCAAGTATTTGATTTTTATTTTCGCTTTCTTTTGATTTTACAATATTAATAATCCCTAGGCCGTTTGATCGAGATTAGGTGATGGGTTTGTATTTCAAAATCCCTGAGAATTTAATGCATCTCATTGTCTTGGACGGCTTCTGGTTTCGGCATTTACCATTTGGTAGTATGGTAGAAATTGAAATCTCTTGCACAAATCCCAGTGAATCATCTTTCCCATCCAGGCTTGCTTAGTCATTTTGTGTCAGATTGCTACATTCATTGATGTGATTAACCGTTTTATCTTTCTCTCCACACAACCTACACTTGCTATTCTGTTGCGTATAATCAATTTTTGCTTTAATTGGTACTTATGGCATTATTTTGTGCTGCTATCAAGAGATTCGGTTTCTCTTTCTTAGCAATGTTCAGGTTATCTTGTACGCGATTTCCTTAGTTTGTTGCTTGACGTATCCATACAGTTGTTCTTTCCATTTTTGTTTTCTAGTTTTTTTTTAGGTTATTTTTCTCTTAGTCCTTAAGTTATTTCTTTTGATGTAGTCTTTCTGAGCTCTTTATTATACTTGTATATTTTTCCAGTCTTTGGATTGTTCTATCCACGCAATTCCTAATATAGGTGAGTCTTCTATCTCCTTCTTTTCTTGACACATAGAGTCTGTCTGTATCATCTCTGTAGTATAAGGCCTAATATATTGCTATCAATTTCCCTTTTCTATGACCAATGAAAATATTTAATCTACAAATTAAAAAAAAACAACTTTAGGAATTAAAAAATCCTTCTGTTGTAAATCTTTTTTTTAATTCAACTATTTTTACTCCTCAGGTTCTAAATTATGGAATCGGCGGAATGTACGAACCTCATGTCGACTATGTTGTAAGTAAAATTTTATACAGGTTGCCTCAGTTCATTGAGGAATATTACCATATAAAGAAACAAAGATATTCTATGGAAAACAAATCCGTATAGTAAAAGAAAAAAAAGAAAAGAGAGAACGTTCTCGATGCAGCCTCAGAAACGAGTGCTCGCCAGGATCAGATAGTTCTCACTTATGCTGACCATCACGTCCAATATCGTGGATCCCTGGTTGGTCTGCCTGTCGACAAACCCCAAATTAAGTATTCCAAGGGAGTGAAATTGGGAGATCTTGAAGCCTATATATTAGAGGTGTAACTCATTATGGAAAAAATTCTCGACTACCCATAATAATCAATGTTAAAAATTTATATATATATATATATATTAAGTGTGTGTGTGTGTGTATGTGTGTGTTTTACTCCAAAATTAGAGAATGTTTCTGTGATTTGGTTCATTTTTTATGGACCTGTTATAGCTATGTGTAAAAATTACAAATCGACCTTAACTGGACTCTAAATGCCAAAGAAATTTTGTAGAAGACCTAATTGTAGCTAGTTGAAGAGGTAATTTGGGGATTTAACAGTCTGGTAAAAATAACAGATGTTTACTCTTATCTGGATTGTAAATATAAGTATAACCTTTCCATATAATTTTTTGTCGATAAAAAGAAATGAACATTTATTTTCATTGGGTGAGATATTCTGTACAAGAATCTCTCTCTTTCTCTCTCTCTCTATATATATATATATATACATATATATCTCCTCAAAGAAATTCATCGAATTATTTTATCCTAGTTGATGCATGAAACTTTTAGTCATACGACTGTAATAAAAAGAGGCGAGGTCTTGATTTCTTTTAGGTTTATCCTGGTCTGCTAGCCACTATTTGAGCACTTTTTGATTTTCCAAACTTTTTAAAACAATCTGTTTATATATATATATATATATAAACTGCAAACACGAGCGAGTTTAAGTCTCATTGAGTGCCCCTTTAACAACGCCTTGTGCCATATATGTTCTCTGACGAAAGCAACAAGCTGGAAACATACACGTAAGTAAGTACAAAATAAATAAATTCAAATATACAAATCTCTTCGTGGACCAACCTATTTTAAGATATATATATATAATTGATTGTATAGTTTTCTATATTTATAAATAAAGACTGGTAAATATCGATAATAGAGCATATATATCTGAGTTAGAGTTGCATAAATACAAAATCAACGCCACTTGGTGACTATCAGTTTCTATACTATACGATTATCAGACCAGAACAAGTCCATGTATCCTAATTTATATATATATATATATATATATATATATATATATATGTATATATCGACCTAGTTGGTAGAGTGTTCGCTAATGGCCCAAAAGTCCAGGATTCAATTCCAGGTTGAATCATACCAAAGACTCAAAAAATGGTACTTGATACTTCCTTGCTTAACACTTAATATTATAAAGTCCGAGTCAAGGGTAAAGTGGAGCAATCCAAGGAAAGAAGTAGCGTCCTCCGCTACACTTCGGTGTAGTAGTTATTGAAAAGAGAGCTTTCGGGTCTCCCTCAACAACGGTCGCTAACTTTACTTTTTAAATAAATGTATATAAGAATTAGTGTACATAAAGAATATATATATATATATATATATATATATATATATATATATATATATATATATATCATTATTGACTATTTTTATTTCGTTCATTTAATTACTTTTCTCATTTTTCAGTTTGTATTTAAAAGATTATTTTGTCTCAACCTCATAATAAGTATTCCCTAGCGCTTGTCGTCTTGAGATACTAGGTTGGCGTTGCTAGTGTCTTGAGTCGGCCCTTACTGTTGCTGGATATTTTCCTTCGAGGATTTTGTTTCAGTAAAACTGTTTCTGCTTTGTTCTTTTGTTCGTTTGCTGCTAGGAAAATGAGCCGGATTTTTGGAAGGTCAATGATATGGTTGAGGAGTCAGGCGAAAGAATAGCCAAATGGATCACGTTCGTAAGTTCAAATTGGCTTCCTTGAAATGATTTTTATTTTCTCTGACAATTAACGATGGCGAACATCGCTTTATTTTGTTTTGCTAGGGAAACGCGAAGCTGCCCGACGAAATGAACCCCAAATATTTACATGATGCAGGAGATCGTCTTGCAACGTGGTTGATTTACGTGAGTAAATACACAAGTGCATCACCTGTAACAACCTCTGCACCACTCTCTGCTGCACCTGGATAATTGCACCAGTACTATTATTATCATCATTATTATTATTATTTGGGTGAGTCAAAAGTTTTGCAATATTTAAGTAAGTGCTAGTTCTCGGTGCTTATATCATGTGACTGAAGCAGTTCCAGCTGTGGTAGGTACCTGCTGTGGTTAGTAGTATAGTGGTAGTTGGTGGGCTGACATGTTGTGTATTACTTCATTATGTGTAATTTGAAAGCTGTACAGACGAACGTGCAACGTATGTTAATTTGGGATCTTCTGCTTTATGAGTTTGAACTGAACCATAACGCCGCCGAAGCAACCAAAAATATTTGTTGTGCGAAAGGTGAAGGGACAGTTGATAACAATACTGTAATCAAATATATGAAGAAATTTTACTTGGATTGCAAGGACCTCGACGATCCATTAAGGCAAATCCGACAAGTAGCTCTCGAAGAGTATCAGGCGAGCTCGGTATCTTACAGTCTAGTGTGGTTTGTCATCCTCAAATCTGGTGAGTTTCACTCGAGCACAGTATCTCACAGTCCAGAGTGGTTCATTACATTCACGACCTCGACAAATCCGACGAGTAGCTCTCGAAGAGTATCAGGCGAGATCCGTATCTCACAAACTAGTGTTGTTTGTTACCGTCATAACCTCAGCAAATCTGGTGAATCGCACACAGGGAGTATCAGGCGAGATCCGTATCTCACAGACTAGTGTTGTTTGTTACCGCCATAACCTCGGCAAATCTGGTGAATTGCACTCAGGGAGTATCAGGCGAGCTCAGTATCTCACAGTCTAGTGTGGTTTGTCACCCTCGTAACATCGGCAAAGAATTCGGCACCGCTGAATTGTGCTTCACGTACTACCAAAATATTGCAAAACTTTTGACTCATCCAGTTATTATCATTATTTTTATAATTACAGATGGCAGTTTACTGTGCTTTATGATTTCCATTTATTCTTATAACGCTACACCACTTGTGAAACATTTCTGCGATTTAGTTCGGTGGTGTTTATCAGTTAAAATCAGTTGGTTGGTGTTTTTGTCAGGTAAAAAATGTCATTGGACATTTAAAGAAAGAAAAAAAAAACTTGTCCAATTATTTAAATTCTGTTCAATCTAATCATTATTCAACTAGCACAGTATCTGTAAAAATGATATGGTCATTATCATGGATTGGTATTTCTTCGTAGTGTCTATGTGCTCTTCGTAGGATCCTAGTATTGTTTCCCGCACTTCTGTCTAGGATCAGTGTAGTGCGCTTTGCTACTATCAAAATATCGCTATTTGTTCTATTACTTAGGATTAGAGGAGTATGTACGCTCAGCCTAGGATCAGAATGGCGCTATCTGGTCTTTCGCTATAGATCAGCGGAGTATCTGTGCACCCTGCTTAGAATGACAATATAGCAGCCTTGCTCTCTGCTTAGGATGAATGTAGTACCTGTACGCTCTGCTACTATTGAAATATCGCTTTCTGTTCTACCGCTTAGGATCGGTGTAGTATCTGTGCACTCTACCTTGGATCAGAATGGCGTAATCTGGTCTTCTGCTTTGGATCAGTGTAGTATCTGTGTACTCTGCTAAGAATCAAAATATAGCTGCCTTGCTCTCTGCTTTGAATCAGTGTGGTATCTATGGGCACTGCCGAGGATAAGTTTGTCGCTATCAAATCTTCCATTTAGGATTGGTGTGGTATCTTCACAGTAAGTCAAAGGTCAAAATGTCTCTCACCAGACCTCAGTTTTGGATAAGAATTGTGTTCTCTGTCTAGAATCCAAATGTCCCTCTTTTGTCTTCTGCGTAGACTCTAGGCAGTATCCGTGTGCTTTGCCTAACTTATTATTTCCAAGTTAATTTTTACCGCTCTTTGAAAAATGAAATAAAATAAGAAAATAAAATAGAATAGAAAATAAGATAAAATAAATAAAATAAAATAAAATGAAATAAAATAAAAATGAAATAAAATAAGGAAATAAAATAGAATAGAAAAATAAGATAAAATAAATAAAATAGAAAAATAAATTAGAAAAATAAAATAAAAATAAAACAAAATAAGTAAATAAAATGGAATAAAAATAAGAAAATGAAAATTGACTTTTCATTCATAATAACTGAAACTGTCTAGTTAATTGGTCATTTCCACAGAATAGCAGAGATTATACCACCTCGAACATTTAAAAGTATGTAGATCGCAAGAGTAATAATATTGATTACCTTTTCAGTCTCATGTTAAACTTAAAGACAATTTTTTCTCTGCAGACAATAAATACTCTGTATCAGTGAGTCGTCTAAAGAGGGTTCCCCTTAAAGGATTTATAACGTAAACATGTTTCCATACCAAAACAAAATTGTATATTGAAAATCACAGACCAATTAATAAATAAATAGAAATTATAAAATATAGTTGTACCAAATATTTTTCCCATTTTAGTCATATTTATTTATTATTATTCATATTTATTTATTATTATTCTATTTATATTATTTATATTTATTTATTATTATTCTATTTATATCTTAGAATTAAAAAGAATTATTTTGCTTATTAAATCAAAAATAAATTTAGGGGTAGTTGACATAAGAAGAAAATGTTAACTCCATTTTTTTTGTTTTGTTTTAATTACCGAAAATTTTATTATAATCTGGCGATTAGCCGATTTTTTGTGGACTTTAAAAAATCAGTACTTTTGGGGTGTCTAAATAGGTGCGCGTTTTTGTTCCTATCTACATTGAATGTTTAGATGTGCATATAGTCAAGCACTTTTGCGATTGCTTTTATAATCAATAGCACAACATCTATTTCTTTATTTTCATTTTTTTTTATCTATTTATTTATTTATTTTTATTGAAATAGCCTAAATCTGTTTTATTTTTTATTTGTTTTGTTTGACAAACAAGGACGGACTGACATTAATCTAGACTTCCGGGCAAAATGGTTTATTGCGACCTTAATTCATCTCCCTCTACCACTCATTCTGTACAGATATATACAATCTTAACCAGACATCTAAAGATCTATTTCTCAAAACATAATAAAGAAATCCATAGAAGTTTTGCAGTTTTTGTTACTGTAGTGAAGTCAACCATAGTTGTTTGCCTCTGAAGCTGCTTCTAACTTATTTAAAAAAAGCTCCACTCTAAACCACAACAGTTGTGTTGTATTGCAATAAAGGTTCAAATTAAGCTATTCACTCTTTGGTTTTTCATCACTGTTATGAAACGTTGTATTAAAAAAAAAAGAAGAGACTTTTGCTACTTAGAGCTTGATCATTGTCCTATTGTCTGATTGTCAGTCCGCACCTGTTGACGAAATGCACTTTTTGTGCATTGAACTTCACATCATTTGCCTCTCTCTGCACATCTTTTTAACTATTATATTTTTATGTTTTTGGTTTATTTGTTAGTTTTGTTTTGTTTTTTTTCTCCTAATTTTTATTTTAATTTTAGTCTACAAAGAAGTTATTTATGAAAAAAGAACAACTTGATCAGATAATATCGGTTTTCATTGTAAATGAATGCTGAAAATATATGCAAAGCTTTTAATAACAAACTTAGGCGAATTTTCTTTTAAAGTGAAAGAATTAATGGTTTGTAATTTAAGTGACATTCTTCTATGAACTCCAACAAATGGATGTACTAGTATTGGCTGACCAACAAGAACTTATTTACCTCAGCTCTGTGAGGACGCAGGATGTTGTTTTGAAGACCTACCGGGAGCGATGGATGATAGGGACAGATGAAGAGAGAGATTCAAGGAAATCTGTGCTGTCAATGCTTTGCTGCTGCTGCTGATGATGATGATGAATGAATGGAGAAATAAAACAAAATACAGTATCAATGCTTTTCATCTCATTATATATATATATATATATATATAGTCTCGTGCAAAAATTTTAGCCCGATCAATTATTCTTCAAATAAATAAAGACGGTTCATCTTTATCAATAAGTAGTACTATTAGTAGTAATGTAAAATAGTATATGAAATAATATTAAAAAACTATTAACATACCAGATCAAATGACCGTACAATTTGACTTAATTTAAAAGTGTTACAAGCAAATGTTTTAATCCAGATATGAAAATTTACAAACTACTTACCATTTTATCTTTTTTCATTGCAAATATGCCTGAAATTATAGAAACTATAAAATAAATAACAATTCAACCGATTAATATTGAACCATGGGTAAAGTTTCTCTTGAAAAGCGGTCACAGGTGGTTGAATTACCAAAGACCAAAAGTCAGCGAGCGGTTGCTGAAGAAGCGGCCATTTTACATGGAGCAGTATGCGGAATTGTAAGAAAAATGCCGCGAACCAACAGTGTTCAAGATCGTCGAAAATCTGGTCGACTGTGCAAGCTGGATCTTTGAAGCAAAAGAAAGTTGGTCAGAATATTTACAGCTAACCCCAAATTTACAGCTCGTCAAGTTCGTGATGAAAGTGTTATCACCATTGCAGTGTCCGTGGACATTGTCAGAAGAGTCTTAAGAGATGCTGGGCACATAAGATGTGTTGTCATTAAGAAACCGTCTTTGTTCAAACGAAACATCGAAATTCGCTTGAAATGGACAAAACAGCATTCGACGTAGGAGGACAATGTCTGGAAGAAAGTTTTTTCAGTGATGAATCAAAGATTGAACTTCATCCAAATAGACGAGAGTACGTCAGAAGACCCAGTGGACAAGCTCATTATCCAAGATACATCACAAAAACTGTCAAGTTTGGCGCATAGAGTATCATTCTATGGGGTTACATCAAAGAAACTGGCGAAAGTTGGTAAAAATCGGCGGCACTTTGGATAGTCAAAAATACATATCAATTTTGAGAGAGCATTTGTTACATAGCCAGATACGGCCATGTGCGAAATAGACATATAATGTTCATAACGATAGAACATAAGAATCTCGAAATTGGAAAACACATAACGACTTCTTTGTTCAGGTACGAAACCATTTTATTACTTTTGAGTTAAAGGTTTCGACATAAGGAGAGAGACACAATCTTTTTATGCTGGCTTCTTCATCTGGCCCCTATCTCGTGCAGCACCCATGGCGCGCAAATTCGTCTCGCCTCAGCGAGCCCCAAAAGTCGAACCTCCTCGTTCGGCGTCTAGTTTCAACTCTCTAAACTTTCTTCAAATTCCCAAAATCCTCCGCGCGCTTCAGGTGCGTGACGTCATTCGCACTCCGTCACCCTTTTCTTTTCTCGGGCTATTGTGACATCTCTGAGTGACACGTCCGCTCTGCGCGCACCCACGTTAACACCTGCATCAATGTTGCACCAAACTAACCCATGTGCTGAGCCGAAAGGTTCTCAGCCTAACTAAGCCCAAAGGCATGAACCGAAATCCCTCGGCCATTATATTACACATTTACTTCCTGGCTTTGCTGATGGTGAAATCTTTCAACAAGATGGTGCATCAGCCCATACCTCGAGAACTACCAAAATGTTTTTAACAGAAAATGGCGCGAATCTGCTGGAAAATTGGCCCTCTCAAAGTCCAGATTTCAGTATTATCGAACTATTATGGGAGTACTGAAAAAGAACGTTTGGGCGAGAAAGCCAAGGAATGTTCAAGATCTTTGGGAAATTTGTCAGCAGAAGTGGGAAAAAATCCCAACAAAACAAGTAACTGAGTTGTATAAGTCGACTGATCACCGAATAGCTGCTGTAATTGCTGTAAAAGGTCAGCATACAAAGTATTAATCAAAATAATAAAATTTGGATATTATATATTATCTTATTCTGATGGGCTTAAAACATAAACATGACATCATTTTTGACAAATATTTTTCTATCTAACTTCATATGATTTACCTAAGGCAATTTAAACTAATATAGTGATAAAAATTAATCTTAGATATTATATTTATTAGCATTTAGTTTGAATTTTGAATATTTTTGTTACAAAAGCATATTATTTAATTAAAGTGGGAATATTAAATTGGGCTAAAACTTTTGCACGGAACTGTATATGTATATGTGCGCGCATGTGTGGCAAATATGACTTCATATTTAATTAATATATATCTTCTATTTTCAGCAACAAATATGTACAACTTATCAGTTTCATCGTATATGAATATTTTATATTGTTATTAATTATTACATTCTAATTTTTCATTTTAGATATTGGATCAGCTTTCAAAGGAGCATGTTTTACTTGTATATCTATTGAAAAACTGCCAGTCAAACCCTAGTTTACTCACTCTGCAAATGCGACTGATTTTAGATTTAAATTATTGCCCGATATATTCTTAATAGTTTTACCAAATTTTTATGCAACCGACACACGACAAAAAAATCAACTTCAGTTAATCTGATGTGTCTGGTAAGTTATATCCGTACAGAGAACACGTTCACTTTCAAAGCTAAATTATTTGGCAACGCTTGTGTGTGATGTGGACCAGTAGTTCCATGGTAAGAGTTTCTGCTTTGCATTCCGTAGTCGCTGGTTCGATCTCCAGTGGTGGAGTTCACGGTATACGCTGCTGATGTGATCTAATTAGGTCAAAACAGCTGTCCGGTGATTTCGTATGTCACGCGTAGTGCGTGCCGGATTTTCGGGTCATGGTAATTCGATTTATAATAGAGCGACAAACTGTTCCCAATTATTAATATAGATTTATTGATTTTTAGTTTATCTTATTTTTTTAACGTCGTTTGTGATTAAATTCCTTAAAGTATTTGTAATAACGTTTTCCTTCTTTTCTTTTTCTCTCTTGTATCACAGCTTACAGGGGTACCTTTAGGTGGTGCCACAGTATTTCCAAAGCTTAACATCCGGGTACCGGTAATCAAGGTAAAGTTTTGAAATAGTTGAGGGTACTTTGCTTTATGCCCCAATCAAATCTTTAAATGTTACCTACTTTTACTAGGTGCCCACCCAGGGAGGAAGAGAATTTGAATTTGGCGCTACTGGTTTCTTTTTTTTATACCAGAGAGCGTGTGGTCTATGTCTCCTGACTGCTCCCTGTGAACGACGTTCCCGATTCACAGCTGAAGAAGAACTTCGTGGCATATATGAATGAAATTGATCCAGACTGCAAAAATTTCTTAAACTAAAAAAAATTTTATGATTAATTTTAATAAATGAATATATATATATATACATATATATATTAAAACTAATCGCTGAAAAAATGCAAAGCTCTTCTAACGATCAATTCCGTATCCGATAGCGCAAAATGTAAACAAACGAAAGTCAATACATATGCGTTAATTCCTGAGCTGACGTTGAGTCAAAGGCTTTGTTGGGGGTATGTCATCAGGCTAACGAAAAATTAGAAAGTTTAGCCACACTGAAGAGTTGTGATACAACGGAACAGTCTGTCTATGGATGACAATGTATATATATATATATATACCAGTTCCGCCTTTATATAAGGAAAGTAGAAGTACGAATCCGCCATTGTTATTTGATCAGACTCTCTTTCTCTCTCTCTCTCTCTCTCTCGTCAGCCACCACCTTGGGTCGAACTTATTGCAGTCTCCTTCTCGAGCAAATTATAACAGTTCAATACGTATTTCTTGTAGGATTCTTAATTTATGAACAACAAAGTTCTTGCGGCATCTACAAATTAATCATTGATTGAACTACTTTATGTTTACTTAGGAGGTGCGCTTAGCGTAAAGACTACCATCGTTGGAAATGGAATCGGTGACCCTTGTTCAAATCCTGGACATGGCTGTTTGCATTTCATTTCGCATTAATGCTCTTGGGAAAGACATGAGCTCATTTCTTTTACTTTTTTAAAAAAATTTGGGCAGACAGTCAAGGAGAAAGAAACACTGAATTCAAATCAACTTTACTTCGCATAAAAATCAACGACACTTCGCTTAAAATTGAACCTTTTGTCACATCCTGCTCGTGAAAGAAGGGTTAGGTAAATACATACTTTATATTTATTACGTAAAGGGGTAGACATTTTAACAATATTTAATTACTCTTCGATTTTACCTGTTCGGTGGGCGCGTATGATACTTCGCTATGGAGACATTGGTGGCGCTGACCCCCCACCATAGCGATATGAACGGCAGATGAAGACTGGATCAGTTTCTTATTCTATTCTGTTAAAAGGTCAGCTAACTCGACTGTAAGTTCTTTTGACTCACCCTGATGGACGGAGTAGGAACCCAACCGTCACTGTCCTGCTTCCCCACCCATCTGCTGATCTCCTAATAGCTTCCTTGAACATATAGGGTCTTGACTTCTAGAAAAGAAACCACACACCTATCGCGTGGACCTCTCCAAACTAAAGAACTTGGAAAATGATACCCTTTTTTGTTGACTTCTGTTTCCAAACGGTCGCTCTCTGAAACTAGTGGGGGTGTCCTCGTGGTGTAATGGTTAAAGCGATGGACTGCGGAATCGTAGTAAACGAGTTCGAACTCCAGTCGCGCTATTACGTTAACTTTCGGGAAAATACCCTTGGGAAAGGTATGAACCCCCTTATCCTCCCAGCTATGGGTTAAATAGTACCCTACTGTTCTTCTAGGAGAATGGCTTTGGCATTAAATAACCTGCAAAGGTTGATATGCCATTAAACAAAGATACCTGAAACTAGTTGACAAGTTCACCTACCTAGGACGCAGTGTCTCATCAACCGAGACAGATATCGACACGCAACTAGCAAAGGCATGGACAGCTAATCATAGGCTATCGGTCATATGGAAGTCAGACCTGATCGATAAAACGAAGCGCCGTTTCTTCCAAGCAGCGGTCGTGTCGATATTACTATACGGATGCACTACATAGACGCTGTATGGAGAAAAAGCTTGACGGCAACTACACAAGAATGGTGCAAGCAATATTGAACGAGTCCTAGAGGCAGCACCCCACAAAGCAGCAGCTGTACAGCCACCGACCACCCATCACGAAAACTATCAAAATTTGACGAACCAGACATGCTGGACACTGCTGGAGAAATAGGGAAGAGCTCATAAGTGATAAACTCCTGTGGACCCCTTCACATGGACGAGCAAATGCCGGACGACCAGCTCGAATTTACATATAGCAGCTCTGTGCCGGTACGGGATGTAGCCCTGAAGACCTACCGGAAGCAATGGACGATAGGGGGTGGCGAGAGAGGGTCAGGGATATTCGTGCTGATAGCGCGACATGATGATGATGATGATGATTGACTTCTAACCGTACAAGTGCTAAAGACTTCAATTTATAACGGACATAAAAAAAGAACTAACCCTTTCATCTCTATCGAAAAATCCTTTGCTTTATTTTATCATACATCAAAATCCACCAACTTGTTTAGCTATCCATTACATACTACTATACACACACATACATGTACACTACTTATACCCGCCACACATACATATACGCTTGCACTCACATGCATATGCATACAGATATATATAATCAATACGCATACATACTCATATAGACATGCTTACACGCATAAGCATTATTACACCTAAATATATGCAGCCAAGAGCAGGAGAGAGCTTATGGTGTCTCTTCAAGCCTTGAAATGACCTACCGGGTGAAATGATTCTCATGGGCGGTAAGCAATCCATTAGGAAACGCTGGTGTATACGAAAAAAGAATAACAAATGCAAAAATATCTTCTTTTTAATCCTCTCTCTTATCTCTCCTTTGCTCTATCTCTCCGTATCAAATTTTAATATTATCACGTTTTTACGCATATCTATCACTACACAATACAATAATGGTCTAACGCCCTCTACATATTTATTTTTTTCCAGGGTTCGGCAGCATTTTGGTATAACTATAATAAAAAACATTTTCGTGATCCCCGAACTGAACATGCTGGTTGCCCTGTTGTTATTGGATCCAAATGGGGTGAGAAATTCCTTTCAATTATATATTTTAAATATATTATGAATATATATTTTATATATATGTATATAAGGGAAGAGTCCTGGGTGTTAATGGTTTAGTCCTAGGAAATGGTCGTGGTGATACGAGTCTTGGACAAGATTGTTTGCATTTTACATAGCACTTGGGAAATATATGAATCCAATTCTTCCCTTCTGGTAATGCCTAAATAGTAGGCCAGACTGGGTTCTTTAGTCTTGGTCTGCAGATTAGTTTGGAGAAGGAAAACTTAATTCAAACTTGTTAAACTCCGCTTAAAATGACATTGTGTCACATCCGGCTCTTGTGGGGACTATGTTGAAAAACAAACCACATTTGGTGACATTCCATGAGAGTATCTTGGTCAACCTCTGAACTTTACAGCCCACCCATATATATATATATATATATATATATATATATATATTAAAAAAGAGACAAATTGTTTAAAAACGTTGGGTAAATCAAAGTGCTCTTATGCTGGCCGTCAGAGCACTATAAAAACTAAAACCAATTCAAATCTCACCTTCTTACGTTCATTCCATACTTAATAGTTCCTATAATTCATAGTTTCTAAAATCGGAAGAGAAAACAATGATGAACAATCTTAAGATAGAAAAAAAAAGTTTTAGATAAGTTTCTACATAAGTTTTAAAAAATATCTATGTTTTATTTTAGTTTTGGCATAATTCAAACATTGAACATGCATAAAGAAATTTATTTGATTAATGTTCACTTTTTTATATCTTACCAATTCTTACTTATATATATATATATATATATATATGATCCAAGGAGAAAATCCAAGGGGTAAGAGTATCCAATTTTAGTGCTCAATACCAACGGCTATTGATGTATAATTAATTTGGGATTAATGATACATCAACACTCAACGTGCAGAGCTAATAAAATTCTTTTTATATAAAGACAAAAAGGAAAAATTCACTTTCTTGGTATCATCATAAATTTATTTCAGGTTTTTTAAGAATTCTTCCACGGATGAATAATTTAAAATTTTTATTTAGATGTTTTTATATTGTTTCCGGCGAGAATGGGATTTGAAAAAAAAATCTTTATTTTCATTCTTTTTTAAATCAAAATAATTTTTAATCAATATAATTTGTAATATATTTCATATTTTTTAATCAAGAAAAATTTTTTCTTAAGTTGAAGATATCATATCTATTATTATTTTTCATTTATATAATATTTACACAATCCTTTGATATATATATATATATATATATGAACTGGTGCATAAGACGCACTCCAATTATAGCTGGGTAAATCAAGAAGAAACAAAGTACTAATATTGAACGTGATGAAATAAATATAATGAATATTATTAATGATAACACTTTCAATTTGCATAATAGCCTTTTAAATAATGACAATAGGTATATAAAAGTTTCTCTAAAGTCTAAGCTGATAGGAGTAGTCAGGTAGCTAATTTCGGCCGACTATCGCGAATTTTAAACCTACATATAGCATAAAAAACACTGGAATTTCTTTTTTAGTTAAAAAAAAGTGCGCCTTATATACCGTCAATATATATATATGTGTGTGTGTGTGTGTGTGCGCGCGCGCGAGCACGCATGTGTGCGCTCGTGTGTGTGTGTGTGTGTGTGTGTGTGTATGGTAGAATCAGTATTAAAATCTGTTTTATATCTAATAAGCTTAAAAACCATTTCACCCATTTTCTTTCTTTCTTTTTTCTTTCTTTGCCGTAGATGTCGTAGGTTAGAAAGAAAATTGTCTAAAACCGATTTTTCTCCTTGATCAAGATATTTATCAACTTGAATGCACAATTTCCCTTAGTGTATAGAACCACGTTACTCGTTAGAACTTCAAAAAAATGAAATTACTGATATCCGTTTTTTAAACTATTTTTCTTTTTTTGCTCTTTCTTTTCAACAGTTTCCAACAAATGGTTTCGAGAGAATGGTCAAACCTTCAGACGCATGTGTGGTTTAACAAAAAAAGAGATCGACAGCTAATGATTCCAGACCCCAAAGCTGCAGCATCACCAAACACACTCTTAAATCATCTGTCACTCATCGTGCTATTCAGTACTTTGTTAGGTCTGGTTGCTTACATAAAACTTACACTAATAAATATTGTTTCTTTTTTTTTCTTTGTTTCAAGCCACATGAAACAATTTGCATTTTAAGGCAATCAAGTTTTCCTTGAGATTTACAACGTTTACATTTTAGTACAACAAAAAAGAAGAAAAGTGCATCCTTGTACATGTGTTAAACTCTCTCTCCCTCTCTCTCTCTCTATATATATATATATACGTGGTGAATTCAATAAGTTTCCAGAATTTTTTTTGTACGGTATTGAAAATTGTCGTAGACTCTTGAAAATTCACTATGTTATTGCTATACATCTTATGAGATGATTAACCAATTTCTATGATTTCTAGTTCAAATCAATAGCTACAGCAGCAATTGGAATACACCCTACTAAATCCTGATTGTCACAGTTGATGTATTTCAAAAATGCAATCTGGACTTTAAAAGAACGATATACAGTAAAATTCTGTTTTAAACTTGGAGAAAAGGCCACAGAAATGTATGGAATGCTTCAGACTGCTTTTCGACCATCTTGCATGAATCGAGCATCAGTTTTTGAGTGGCATAAGACATTCAAGGAAACCAGGGAGTCTGTGAGGGATGATGAGAGGTATGGGAGGGGTAAGGAAGTCAATACCCCAGAGTTGATTTGCCAAAGGATTAGGCTTAGGGTTAGGGTTACTATGTTGATGTTTTAAGGGAGTTCAGGAAGAGATTCCGTCGGAAGAGGCCAGTACTCTTCAAATCGGGTCAGTGGCATTTCCACCAGAACACTGCACCAGTCCACAACTCCATCCTTGTCACAGACTATTTGACCAAGATAGGCATCAAGACAGTTCCTCACCCTCCCTATAGTCCAGAACTTGCCCCCTGTGACATTTGCTTATTCCCTAAGCTCAGAGGCTGTCGTTATGAGACAATTGAGATGAAAGAGGCTGTGACGAAGGTCATTGACACACTAACACAAGAGGACTTCCATGGGGCCTTCCAGAAGTTGTTGGAACGGTATAACAAGTGCATTGCAGCTGGAGGAAATTACTTCGAAGTGGACTAGAATTTCATGTGTGTACTATCAATAAAAGTGCCCATACGAAAAAAGTCTGGAAACTTATTTAATGATCCTCGTATATATATATATTTGTGTGTGTGTGTGTGTGTATTATTCATGTGTCTATGTATTTACATAACTACAGTATAACCACCAAATGAAAAAAAAGCTAATTTTCTTTTGAAAAATGATACCAGTATTTTATGAATTTTTGTGGAATATACAATCAAAACAGATATTATTAGACATCAATTATTACCAAACTCTACATCATTCCTCTCCGAAAGAATGCAATTATTTCTTGTTGGATGGTCGTCGTTTTCCTACTTTCCGTTTAAGTAAAATCCTCAAGTGCTTTGACTTCGACATATTCATATTCTTATTCTTATTTACAGACTTTCAATGCTGTAGAATTTAGTTATGAATAATACATAATAATATCCGTATTGATTGTATAATGTGTCACTCGAAATAATAAAATCACAATACCTTAGAAGAAAATTGAAATTTTATAGAAAAAATGTTTTAGGAGTCTATTTATTTATGGCAAATACTGTATATGTAATAAATATAATTTCTAAGTTCTTTTTTAAATTAATATATAAAATATATATAATTAATATATAAAACACTTTATATTTCACAACATAAACACACAAACAATTGCCTGATATTTATGTGCTAGGGTGATAACATAATTCAGTTAAATTGGTAAATCATAACGAAATCTTTATTAGAGCAATGTACTCAAAATATTTTAACTTAGAAAATAAAGTTAAATCTGCAATTGAGTTTTAATAATGAGAATTTTTGTTCATGCTGAACACTATCTATCTATCTATCTATCACAAGAATTCTGGTTTTGTATGTTACTATTATTCAGCAAAAAGATACATCAGGGCGAGATCTTCACGAGAGCAACACAATTAAAATGTCCAAAGTTCGAAAAGCAATTCCCTGTTCAATTGAGAACTGAAAGATCATTTTGTGGGCTCTGCGTCGTGGTTAACGTCATTTTAAATCATTCAAGTTCTCAATTGGCCTATTTGACTGGGGCTGTAGAATATACTGACTGCATCTATGCATTCCCCCAATGAGTGTCCTGAAATATGACACTAAGCAATCTAATGCTAAGGCTCCAGTAATGATGGAGCTTTAGGGAATGCGGAGTACCCCTTTATTGTCATCGCTTCCAGGTCCACTCTGACCCGGAGTGGTAGCACCTGATTGGGTCCTATATAGAGCTCAAATGGAACTCTCTGACATTTAAACTGTGTACTTATGCTAAACCTAATTGTTTGAAATAGAACTGTTCGATCATCTCACTGTGTGTAAATAAATGACTGATGTTTAGTTGAATTGTTATTGATAGATAGCGATACTTGGAACCATTTAACTTTGTTGACATGCTAAACTTATTTGTTTGAAATAGAACTGTTTTACATTTAACTGTGTGTTCGTATTAGAAAGATATAAGTGAAACCATTTAACTGTGAGAAAATAAATGAGCTCAGGCTCGTTTAAAAATATTAATCAAATATTTAATATATATGTACGAAAAGGATTTGGCATTAGATCGCCTACAATCGTTGATATGCCATAAAACTAAACTAAACAAAACCAAATTCTCAATACGACTGAAATAATTATGGGATGCTAATCAGAATTATTTTCTAAATAGATAACCAGTATAATCATGGATCGTTGCAACAACACGTTCACAGGTGGCCTAGTATCATTGTAAAAATATTTTTAAAAAACCCAAAAAAAACTCTTAAGCGAAAAAATTTGTTTTCTTCCAGCACATTTCTACCAACTATTGGATACTCAGGAGTTGGGAAGATATTATAGTCGCGTCTTTACTCAACAAGGACGAATTAGTTTATCCGTGATATACTAACTCTGAACACAACGGAAAGTAAATCAAAATAAACTAATTTAATCATGCAAGAACATTTAACTCCTAATATATATAATATATAGGGTGTCTCAATATATACAGGACCCATGTGATAGCTAATAACTCTACTACTAATAATATTGTTCTTTTTTGTTTCAGATTTGAAAATAGTAAACAATAACAACTATTAATTATCGGTCACAATGATTTGGACAAGAGAGGAAGAAATATCATGCTTCACTTATTTTGAGACGAAATAATTCAAAATTGTCTCAAAGTAGATGCAGCCCATTAATATGATAATGATTTATTACTGAGACAAGAAACTCAAAAAAGATTGCATGTCCTGGAAGCTGATATATTAACAATCTAAAAAAGCATTAATTTAATGTCTCAAGTACAAAGGATGCATTTTTTACAAGACATGTTCCAAATGACCGCCTTTACGCTTGTTTCAGTAATAAATTATTATCATATAAATGGATTGCATCAATTTTGTGACACATTATACATAACAGTATGAATATGATCCTGAATGTATCCCAACAAGGGGACTTGTGTGGAGCAAAATCAACTAGTAAACCTTTACGAGTGAGTTTAAGTTTCATTGGGTGCCCTATTCAGACGGCCTTGTGCCGCATCTAAGCAAAAAGCTTAGTAAATCATTTAATGTGTCCCAATAGATAAACATTCACACATATTGTTCAATGATTAAGCAGTATGTTGAAAGGATAAAAAAGATAAAAGAATGGCTTACTTGAGAAGTGTAGATAATATTGCCACATGACTTTACTGTTCAATGGCAAGGGTTAGAGACAATACCGACAGTTCAAAGAAGCAAAAGAAATCAAGTGATTACACTGGGTAACAATTTTTTACTTTTTGAATGTCTAGATATCTACAACTGATTTAGGGTATTTTTGCACTGTTGAGTCAGGAAATGGCATCTGTTTCTCTCCATCAGGCAGGTTTTTTTTAGCGCGGTTTATTTGAAAAAAAAATCAGATCTTTTGACAAAATCGATTACATTTTTGTGGCATTATCAGCTGACTTTTGTCAACACATATCATCCTAAATATGTTTTAATAGAAAAAAGGTTTTGCCAACAACATATATTGATTACCTGATAGAAACATCGATTACTGTAAACTGAATGGTGGGCATTGATAAAGGTAAGTACACGTAAATTGCATGTTGCTTCACCATTGTTCAAACTTCAAGGCTTGAACTTCCGTTTCTTCGAATTCCTGGAATGCTCAGCGACAGGGAGGTCTCTCTTCAGATTCCAACAGTAGTCAGCCATCATGACTGTCCCAGCAACCCTGATACCTGATCTCCATCTCTTTCAGGTCCTGATGGAATCTCTCCCCCTGCTCGTCACTCATTGAACCCAGGTTCTCAGGAAACCGGTCCATATGTGAAAATAGGTAGTGCATCTTGACGCTCATGTTGTAGCCCAGGTTTCTGAAAGCAGTCAGCATGTTGTTGACAAGTTCTGCGTAGTTTCTGGCCTTATGGTTGCCAAGAAAGTTCTTCGCTACCAGAACAAATGCCTTCCACGCTTCCAGTTCCACTTCGTTCATTGAGTTTTCGAACTCTGGATCTCTGATGAGCTGCTGGATATGAGGACCGTCAAAGATGCCAGCTTTCAACTTCTCCATGGTCAATCCTGGAAAATCCTGGCACAAGTAAGTGAAGCAGTCACCATCCTTGTCTAGAGCCTTGGTGAACTGCTTAATTAAGCCGAGCTTGATGCGCAGCAGTGGGAAGAGTATTCTGTCTCTGTCCACCAAGGCACCAATTCCTTTCGCAAAGGCCAGTCATTCTTCGTGTAATGCTGAGCACGGTCCTTACTATCCCACATGCACAGAAAACATAGGTACTTGGTGAAGCCAGACTGTTGTCCCAACAAAAAGTTCACCATCTTCAGGTCGACACAAATAAACCACCTATGCTGATCATAACCAATTTTCTCCAACACATACTTCATCGCTTCATACTTCTCCTTCAGTGTAGTCGAGTGAATGGTGGGTACAGAGGCAAACTGGTTGCCGTTGTGTAGCAGAACACATATCAGTGATCGTTTGCTGCTGTCAATGAATAGTCTCCAATCCTTGGGTTCGTACTGTGGTACTCCAAGCATGAGCATAAGCTGCGCAATATCTACACAGTACACCAAGTTCTTCTCTGTAGATAGAAAACGGAGGTGCTCTTAATATCTGCTGCGGAAGAAGCTGATCCGAGCACTGTCAGAGAGGAGTTTTTTCCTTCAATCTGGATGCCAACAGTTCGGCAGAGTCCGTTGACAAGCTGAGCTCGCGAACTAGATCATTCATCTCCTTTTAGGAATATGGACGTGGAGCATCATCTTCAAGAACCACTTCTTCTTCGTATTTATGTCCTTCAGCACTGGAGGCATCTTCGTCACTAATGTGATGAAATTTCAGTGCCTATCTTCGGAGAACGGAAGTTCTTCGAAGATAGGCACTGGAATTTCATCACAATGAGCTACTGGACTGATTGAAGATCAGGATACTTGAGGCTGCCCCGGTTCTTTTAGTTGATTCCAGTCACATCAACAGCGCAGAAGTAGCAGTCAGTGGCATGGTTTGTCGGCTCCCTCCAAACCACGTGAATTCCAAAGTTCAGACTCCTCTTGCCATTGGTCCACCCACGCAGAGTCTCAGTGCATCCCTTGCAGACCATGTGTAACGCCCAAGCTTTATCCTGGTCAACAAGTTTAATACCAAAATAAGCATGGTAAGCACGCGTTATGAAACTTGTGACTGGCTTTATATTGTGAGCAATGGTGTATTCTCCACATATGTAGCAGAACACGTCGGGCTTATTTCTACACGATCTTCTGGCCGAAGCCATCCCATTCACCAGCAAAACAAAAATAGGTACAAATTAGTCATAAATTGGTGCCACTGCAGCCCACCGCGTTACGTATTTGGCGCCATCAGCACGACAACACAAATATTCCGCAACACACATGAAACGAAAACACGCGTACATGCGCTAGTGGAGTTTCCAATACACTTCCTGGGGAGGCTGCCCCATTAACTTTAGTTTTGATCTACCAACTCTATGCTTTGCCGCACCAATTTTTGGAAGATTTCGAGGTTTTATGACTTCAAACTGATCCCTTTTCAATATAATCACCCAGAACTATTGGACCTGAATACTTCTTGTCATTAAAATAATCATTTCCAATCAAAACAATTATTCGACATGGCATTTTACCACCACCAACTTCTTCTAAAATGCTCCACACAAGCGTACATGTGAACAAAAACGTAAAAAACGACATGTGGCCATAGCTCATTGATTGATTGAGCAAAACCAATGTGATTTTTGGATTCAGCGCATCAGATTCGTCCTAAATCAGCTAAAAAAAAAAAAAAACGCTGACAACAAATTTGTTGTTGATCAGTGTTATCATATGACACCCAATGAGGCCAATTCTTCAAGGGAGATAACTATTCATTGCGATAAAATTTTTCTTACACATTTCTAGTATAAATTCTACTGTAAATGAATAAATTTCGAACATTTTATTGAAACCAGATAATTAGCAATTTTTTTTAATGCGTTTTTAAAATTCAAATGATGTTTACGAGTAAATTATTATATAATCCTGTTTGAGACTATATAAACATCATTTCAACGATAAACGTATCCGGTTCTGTACAATAGACACAGAAAATGTTTATATAGTATTCTCCATCAATCTTTCTTCTGACCAAAAAAAAAAAAAAAATTACGATAAATAAATTTTGACACAAGTTTTGTGCTAGTTTTCGTCACATATCTCTTTTTAGTCAAAAGTGTGTAAAGCTGCTTGAAGTCCCTGTAGCGTAATTGCTAGACTGCAACCTTGGAGTATGTGAGTTCGAACTCCCGTCGCTCTATTATAAGCACTTTTAATTTTTAATATATTCCGTTTCTACTTTTGGAAAATTCTTTTTTTGTTTTTTCTCTTCCACTTTTGATCATTTCCGTTTTTTCCATTTAATTGTATTTTATGAGTAAATGGCAATAAATTGTAGGTTTTCAGACTTTTTTTTTGTATAGGCATATAAAATTGTTGTAGACTCTTGAAAATTCACTTTGTTATTGCTATACATCTTATGAGATGACTGATTAATTTTTATGATTTCAGCTTCAGATGAACAGCTACAGCAGGAATTGGAATACACCCTACTAAAGCCCGATTGTCACAGCTGGTGAATTTCAAAAATGCAATCTGGACGTGCGGACGCATTAGAAGAACGATATGCAATAAAATTGTGTTTTAAACTTGAAAAAGAAAAATGCCACAGAAACGTACGGAATGCTTCACACGGCTTTTGGAGCATCTTGCATGAATCGAGCATCAGTTTTTGAGTGGCATAAGACATTCAAGGAAGCCAGGGAGTCTGTGAGGGATGATGAGAGGTATGGGATGAGTAAGGAAGTCAATACCCCAGAGTTGATTAGCCAAAGGGTTAGGCTTAGGATTAGGGTTACTATGTTGAGGTTTTAAGGGAGTTCAGCAAGAGATTCCGTCGGAAGAGGTCAGCAATTTTCAAATCGGGTCAGTGGCATTTCCACCCGGACCATGCACCAGTCCACAACTCCATTCTTGTCACAGGCTATTTGACCAAGATGGGCATCAAGACAGTTCCTCACCCTCCCTATAGTCCAGACCTTGCTCCCTGTAACTTTTGCTTATTCCCTAAGCTCAGAGGCTATCGTTATGAGACAATCGAGGAGATAAAAGAGGCTGTGACGAAGGTCATTGACACGCTCACATAAGAGGACTTCCATGGGGCCTTCCAGAAGTTGTTGGAACGGTACAACAAGTTGGTTTGCAGCCGGCGGAGATTACTTCGAAGGGGACTAGAGTTTCATGTGTGTACTATCAATAAAAGTGTTCATACGAAAAAAAGTCTGGAAACTTATTTAATAATCCTCGTATAAGTGTTATTAAAACAAAGAAAACAAAAGCAGAAGTCAAAGGTTTATCATATTCAAAGAAATAGCTGACAATTTCTGTTTGTTTAACAATGATTGCTGAAACATTTTCTATGTTTTTCTAATGTGTGTTGTCTGTCATGCCAAATACACTCTCTACACCAACACGCGTTGTCACGTAATGAAACCTAAAAAATACCTCTTGCTTTCTTGTGAGCGTTAATTTTCTATAATCTCACTAACCCATTCATCTCAGTAGGTTTTTGAAATGAGCAGATGTAGATTTTACTAACATTCTTATAAAAACATTTTTGAATGTATATAAAATGGGATTATTTCTATTTTTCAGCTTTTGATCCTGAAGTGAAAGCGACTGAAATATCTAAGTATATTCTATCCTTCTCTGAGTAGAAACATATTCAGGAGTGAGGGTCAAAATACCAAGTTTTAGGAAAATATTACTCAAGAAAATTGTTCTGCTGTGAGCCACAGAAAAGTAATTTGCGAACTGCGTGTTTGAGGCCACTTGTTTTATTTGGTTGAAAATTGAATTTTAACTTTCCCCAGTACCAAGATGATATTATCTATCGTACTTTAGAGGCCGGAAAAGCTTTTAGTTGAACGCTCATGAAAACATTCGAGGCTAAGAAAAATAAATTGAAGGATCTAAACATTTGTTAAGATTTTCTGTTTTATGCTTTCACAGCAATTTTCTTGGCTTGGTGTAATGAAAAGAATCTCTACATGACTAAGTAGATTTTATAAGAATTTGTTGACTTTTACTCAACTTGTTATAAAATAAAATTATTTTACAAACCCCCCCTTTACGCCGACTCAATAATATTAAAGCAATCGCACTACTGAGTATACCCAGTTCCATGCATTTGCTTCTGCGCTACTGCGCATGTCCACTTACACGTATTCACCATCGCACTTCTGCGGATGCCAAGTTACATGCAATCGTCTTCGAATTTCTTTGATAAAGCATTGTCAACGTTATATTTTGACTTCTTTTTCTTCTTTTACGTGTGACAGTGTTTTATCCTGAGAAACGGTGCTAATTTCTTTTAATAGATCTTTCTTTACGTTTACAATTATCAATTTAATACAAAAGGTCACTTTAAGCGTTTGACATTTCTTTCTCATTCAGCTTAATTACTTCTAGCATACGATTTTTTAGTGAGAGACGCGATTCTTCGTTTCAGCTTCCCACTAAGAAGGCATTGTACGATTATTGACCAAGATTTAACATAAAAAATGATGAAGACTCTTGAAATACTACACTTGGCGAAAATTATGGAGTTAACACATTTAGAAGATATTCACTTATGCTTTATTCTTTTTATTTAGCTGTAAATAAACTAATGATAGATAAGATGCAAAATACTTTTTTATAGCTGAACATTCTGACAACAAAATATTACTTAGACAAAATAGATTAAATTATTTTGATTAATAGTATATTTTTCCCGAGTTAAAAAGAGGAAAATATCATGGAATGGCCCAATAATGGAATTCATTGACAAAAATGAATAAACAGAATTAAAAATAAATAAATACTTAGTTGCCTCTCCTCGAGCTATTATACGAGCATTAATTCTTTCAGGACATAGATTTAACAAATTTAAAGCAATATTCTTTGTGGTAGTTTACAAATCTTATCCTGGATTTCAATGTCCACATGAACATTGGTTACTGAGATAATGATTGCTCTTGTGCCATATCCTTTAAAGGTATGCAACTCCATATCATAAATTAGTAGGGAAATTCACTTGTTTAGATAGTCTTTATATGTTTCATTTGAACGGCACCAGACTAAAGTTTCAGCATCATCTCCTTGGCCAATGCATATTCTTGATTCATCAATGAATATCCCTTTCATCCAATTGTTGACACGCCATAATTGTTTCTCTTTAACCTCATTTTCTTCAGTTTGTTTGCTGGTAATGGTTTTCATTAGGCTTTTTTGTATGTAAATCCTATTTTATTCAGCAGATTTCTTACAGTTCATTTTATTAGCAAATTAAAAAATAAAACTTAAAAACAAAACAAAACAAAACAAAAACCCCGAAGTGAACATCTTCTAAGCGCTCTAATTACATAATTTTTACCAGGGTTAGTAGAGACAATAACCAAAATTTCACGCAGAGAATCGATGTGACTAGATTAGTAAAGGGATTAGATCGACGTCATTTTACCTATTAAAATGGCGTCGATCTAATCACTTTACTCCAGGATAGTCAGAAACCTTCAATTTGTAAAAGAAAAAAAAAGTACAATATCTACGAAACGAAATAAAGGAAATAGCAGTAAAACTAGCTCTGCCTGTATGTAAAACGCAATATATATCCACCGAGGACCAGCTTCATTTTAATCAATGATACATATTCCTGTGTCGGTAATCATTCCTGTTCTAAAGAAAAAGATTATTTTTTGACTCACCCTAGTATGTATAAAGAGGACAGGCATTAAATAACTTAAAATGGTTTATATACCAAAATCTAACCAGAATCGGTCTTTATTTTTACTTTCAGTTTAGGAGGCAAGAAAAGCTCATTTGGGGTACATCTAGTCAGTATGGAATGTGTTTCATTCGGATAATCATCTGTTTCGCATAATATCAATCTTTATAGGTTATAAAATATTAAAGCCATCCATTTAGAACAAGTAGCTATACAATTTAACACATAGGGGTGTCCCCGTGTTGTAATAGTCAAAGCAATTGACCGCGGAATAGTAGTAAACGAGTTCGAACTTCAGTCGTTCTTTTACGTTTGTGGGGATTTAGGAATTAACAATAAAACTCCCAACCGGATGTTGACTCGTCGGCTGCCACATACAAAATGTATAAACGCGTAGCCACGCATCCATCCGGTTAAAATCAGAAAAAAAGAAAAATAATAAAAAGTAAATTAGCCAATTGGAAGCGGTCTCGCCAAAATTAGAAGGATTTTGGAGCGGCGAATTTGGAGCCGGTGGAGAGAGATAAATACTCAGGTTTTCTGTGAACCGAGTCTTGTCAGGCAGTGTCCGTCGAACCAACAACATCATTTTGCTGTCTGGTATTTTGGGCACCACGCGACGTCTTGGGACGTAGCGTTGGTTAGTCCATTCACCAAGTAAATAAAGGAAAGTATGGAAGAAATGTTTTCGTCTCTTATCTGTTTCTATCTTTTCTTTTTGTATATTTCTTTTTGGACTTTCTTTGGACAAGGCATTGTGCCGGCCAGTCATCGTGGGGTAAAATAATATAACCAAAATATGGAGTCAGATATCTTACGGAAACACAGCCCCTGACCTTCAAAAAACCCTTTTAAACCCCACACGTTCACTTTCGGACAAATAACCTTGGGAAAGGTATGAACCCCCTTATTTTCCGAGGTATGGGTAAAATAGCATCATGGCTGTTATTCTAGAAGGATAGTTTGGGCATTAAATAACCCATAAAGGTTGAGATGCCGTTAAAAGAAAAACTAAACTAATTACTATTTAACACAGAGCTAGAAAAGACTTACACAATGATTTGAGTTCGAAAGAGAGCGTTTAAAATTCGAACACAACAATGTCACAGTCCAAGACGTTTACCACTACGCTACGCAAAATCACATTATATATATGCGTGCAAGCTATTATGATAAAAGGGAAATATCACTAATTCTCGATCTTTTATCTGTTCAATATTTTCCCCCAATATGCTGATAATTCGCGGCCGGAATACATCTAGAGGCTTGAAGGGACAAGTGAGAGTTAAAATTTATTTTCTATTATCGTTAAAATTCATCCATATGAAAGATTCAGAAAATTCTTCAAAATTTCCCATTCTGCTAAAAAAAAAAAAAAAAAAACGAAAAAAAAAAAAGAAAAAGAATAACAAAACAAATAAATAAAAGGACCCTAAAAAACTGCACGATCCATGGGCGAGGAATAAATATTATAATAGATCGTCTGCTCATTTCACTTAAAATCACCCCTGTATTTACAAAGAAGCTCTTTAGAAATTTAAATTGCTATCTAAACTTCTCCTCTACGCCTTGTCTGGCCAGACTCTGTTCAATCAGAAACTCATCCTACAGCCCCGGCACGGACGTTGTGTCTTTATTTTCTATTCATATATTTTTCCTATTAGTCAATAATTTGCAAGTATGCTTTTGTCTATCCATTTATTGTCTATGTGAACAGTGAGGATAGCATATGTTTGTTTATTTATTACAACAATTGGCTAGAGGATATTTCAGCTTTTTCAAGTGAAATTATTTACATGATTTTCACTAATTTCTCCATCCTTTATCTGCTCGTTACTTTTCCCCAAAATGCCGGTGATTCTCTGCTGGAATCAATGTGGACGCTTGATAGACGAGTGAGAGTTAAAAGTTATTTTCGATTATCGTTAAAATTCATCCATAAGAAAGACTCAGCAATTTCTTCTCTATTTCCCGTTCTGGCAAAAAAACAAAAAAAAAAACAAAAACAAAAAAAAAAAAAACAAGAATGAAAAACACAAAAATACTGCATGATCCGTGAGCGGGGAATGAACCGTTTGCTGATTTCCCACAGACCATTATCATGTGGTTGGTGTCTCTACTGGAAAATGCTTCAGTCAGAAAAGGGGGAAATCAATATTGTGTGTATTTGCAATTTTGCCAGTGTGGTATCCGTCGGCGTCTCTGTGGCGCAATCGGTTAGCGCGTTCGGCTGTTAACCGAAAGGTTGGTGGTTCAAGCCCACCCAGGGACGAAAGCTTACTTCTTCGATGCAGTAAATCGAGCAAGATATTTGGCTGATGACTACGTTGTATTTTGTAGCCAATAGTATACGCTAAAAAAGGGACGATAGAAGACTTTCGTTTGACTAAATATTTTGCTACTTTGTCTATAATAGCGAAACATTGATCATGTTTATAAATTCAGTTATATTGTCCTCCAAAATCAAATAGCAGTACAATGCTGACTTTTACCGTCTATGAGTTTGTGTCAAATCTGACATGCTGACACGCCAGATGAATCCCTTAACATACAGGATTAAAGTAGCAGAGAAATCCAATGATATCTTTCTTTTTTTTACGAAAAGTTAATACTGGGATATTAAATATTAGGTACTTGTAATATCCTAACTAACAAAATGGAAATAACCTCTGATTCCGCAGGGGTTACGGCTCCTACTACGTTTAGGGGATTTGGTCAATAAAGGTATATACTAGGCATAGCAGCAGATGTTCGTTTTCCCGCTATCTTTAATCATCATCCATCTTATCGATTCATCTTGGTAATAGTCCATACCTAGCAAGTATCCATTACCTCAGGTATAAAGACTTTACATTGGCGATGAAGAAAAAGTCGTTTACTCATTAAAAACAAAAAAAAAACAAAAAACAAAAACAAAAGAAAAGAACACACCTGCCCACGTGCCGAAAAAAAACTAACATGGCCGCTTTACCACATTACCCAGAATTTGACTATGAATCAGAAAACAAAGCAGAAAAATGGACAAAATATGTCAACAGACTGAGAAATTATTTCAAGACGTACAACATAGAAGACGATAAACGGAAAAAAGCTATACTTTTAACTTTTGTTGGCGAAGAAGTAAATGATCTTATTGACGAACTACCGTCTGAACAGACCACACCAGAAAAAAACGAAACACACTTCGATAAGCTCGTCCTAGCTGTGCAAAACCACTTCAACACAGAAAACAACACTGAGTATAACCGATTTCTATTCCGAAAAAAAAAAACCCACCCCAAACATAGAGGACTTTCATCGGGAATTAAAAGAGGCAGCAGCTATGTGCCGTTTCACAGACAGAAATGCAGAAATAAAATCCCTGCTAATAACGGGCTGTTTATCAGAAAAATTTCGCCAAAAGGGACTAATGAACCCAAACTCGCTCCTAGGCGATCTAATAAACTATGCCAAAATGACAGTAACCATATCCAAACAAATGGAACAGATGCGCTTAGAAGACGCCAACTCTACTACAAAACCTACCACATCCATTAATGCAGTAGCCAACAAAGTCACGCATGAATAACAAATGCCACGCAAACGCCCCCAGCAAAACCGGTGCAGAAATTGCAATGGGAAATACCCACATGAACGGGGACCGACATCCTGCCCTGCATTCCAGAACCAGTGTGCCTATTGCCGGAGATGGAGATATTTCGCCTCTGTCTGTTTCAGAAAACTAAACGACGAGGACAGACAGCGAAGAACAAACCGCCCCCCATGCCCACAAGCTCAAACCAGTCGACGACCGGTAAATTACATTGAGGACCATCAACGAGACTCAAACAGCGGCAGTGACACGGAATATGTATTCCATATAGGTAAAGTGAAAAACCTTCCTTACTTTGACTTATCTTTTGGTGATGGCCATCAAATGTTCAATGTGTTAGCTGACTCTGGCGCCACCATAAACATTTTGCCTGGGGCAGATTACAAATCCCTAAGACCAACGCCCCTCCTCCGACCCACAAAAACCGTAATATCTGGATTCGGTGTCAAGGAAGCCACCCCACTCCTAGGTCAATTCAGCACACTTCTAAAGTTTAGTGGCATCTCCTGCCAAGCGGACATACGTTATAAAGAACCCAGAAAAACCCATTATTGGCTGGGAAACATGTAAAAGGCTCAAACTACTGTCAGCAAACACTCATTCAGTCAACCACATCAGTAACTCTGATGCACAGACCCCACTCTCCACTCTTAAACTTCTAGAGGACTACGCAGACCTGTTCAATGGTCTGGGTAAACTCAAAGAGAAAAAAGTTCACCTACACGTAGATGAAAACATACCACCCATCGCTCAGAGATACCGCAGGGTCCCCTTTCACGTAAGGAAGGATATAGAAGAGTTAATAGCCAAAGATGAGAAACTGGGAGTGATTGAAAAGGCAGACGGACCAACCCCATGGGTATCTCCTACTGTTGTAGTACCCAAAAAGGGTCAAAATAAAATCAGGATTTGCATCGACATGAGGGCGGCAAACAAAGCTATCAAAAGGAAACGACACCCAACCCCCACACTCAATGAACTGAAAACTATTCTATCAGGAGCTAATGTTTTCAGCAAATTGGATCTTAACCAAGGCTACAACCAAATGGAACTAGCTGAAGAATCCCGATATATAACCACCTTTGCAACACACCTGGGCCTGTACAGATATAAAAGACTTTTTTTTGGTGTCAACTCCGCAAGTGAGATATTCCAGGAAGAAATTAGTCAAGCACTTACAGGGATCAAGGGAGCCATCAACATCAGTGACGACATCCTTTGCTTCGGATCAGACCAGCAAGACCACGACCAAAACCCCCATGCGATATTCAGACAACTTCGCGAAAAAGGACTCACCCTAAATAGCAGGAAATGTGAGTACAACAAGAGGTCACTGGAATTCCTTGGACACACCTTCGGTATTGAAGGTATCAGCCCAAGCGACCTCAAAATAAAAGCAATCCTTGGATTACCCTATCCTAAAAACGTATCAGAAGTCAGAAGCTTGTTGGGGATGACTAACTTCTGTGGGGCAGAATTCATTCCAAACTATGCAACCCTCACCCATGGACTACGTCAACTAACAAAAAAAACAAAAAAACACTGTGGTCCTGGACTGAACGCCACACTGAATGTCTAAAAAACATTAAGGAGGCACTGAGCAGAGCATGCTCACTTGCCTACTTTGACCCGAACAAACACACTGAAATACATACGGATGCCAGTCCGGTAGGCATTTCTGCCGTGCTGTCACAAAATGGACGTATAGTACAATTTGTAAGTTGTGCTCTATCCGCAGTTGAACAGAGATACTCCCAAACAGAACGTGAAGCACTCGCCATCACATGGGCGTGTGAACACTTTCACATATATATCTTTGGAGCTCCATTCACTGTCTTTACAGACCACAAACCCCTAACATCCATTTTTAACAACACCCGCTCCCAACTATCAGCACGCATTGAACACTGGGTTTTGAGAACGCAACCATACGACATGACCGTCATATACAGACCAGGCCATGACAACCCAGCTGACTATCTCAGCCGCCATCCAACGCACCTACCACCAAGCGACAGAGAACAAAAAATAGCAGAGGAATATATAAACTACATCCTCTCAACCTCAACCCCCAAAGCAATGACAATTGATGAAGTTGCAATGGAAATGGCAAAAGACAAGACACTCACCACCGTCATCCAAGCCATCCTTACCAGCAAATGGCATGGTGTCGAGGATGGCATAAACAAAGCAACATTCCACACTCTGCACGCCAATCGTGCCGAACTATCACTTGCACACAAGGATAGCATCATCCTCAAAGGGCACCGGATAGTACTGCCTGAAGCACTACAAAACAGAGCTCCCAAAATAGCACACGCTGGACACCAAGGCACTGTGAAAACCATGGCTCTTCTCCGAGAAAAGGTCTAGTTCAAAAACATGCAGCCTCTAGTGGAAGAAAACATCAAAAACTGCCACACCTGTCAGATCTGTGCAAATGTCCCCACTACCAGCAGCCCCATGGGCAGAAGTCAGTGCTGACTTTGGACACCTCCAAAATGGAAAGTACCTCCTCGTTGTCACAGACAAATAATCACGCCATGTTGTTGTCGACATCCTGGACTCCATCTCAACAACATCAGTCATACCCCGCCTAGACAAGATATTCGCCGAATTTGGCGTGCCAGTCTCCCTCAAAACGGACAATTCAACAGCCACGAATTCAACACCTACGCCTCCATCACTGGATTCAGACACAGGAGAATAACACCCCTATGGCCCCAGGCCAACGGGGAAACAGAACGCTTCATGCGCACTGTAAAAAAGTCTATTAAAGCTGCCTTAAATAAAGGTCGAAGCTGGAAGCAGTAATTATTCAAATTCCTGCTGGACTACCGGACGACACCACATTGCACCACCGGCGCACCCCCAGCCACAATTCTATTTGGCCGGACCATATAAAACCGCCTGCCACACCTGATCACACCCATTGCTGAAGACTCCAACATTAGGGAGCGTGACACCGAGGACAAGAGAAAAATAAAGCAATACGCTGATAGAAAAGCGTACGTTAAACCCAATGATCTCAGGGTGGGTGATACAGTCATTGTAAAAAGTGACAACACCTCAAAGGCTCTCACACTTTACCAGCCTAGCCCAATGACTATTATAAAGAAAAAGGGATCCATGATCCCCGGCACACACAAAGGTAGCCAAACTACAAGAAATTCCAGCTTCTTCAAAAAAATCTCTAAGCCAACAACAATCCCTGAACATAACCTACTGGATTACCCCTCATCTGAAGATGAAAGCTACACACATACGACAACACCACCAGAATACAAAGACAACCAAACACAACACACAACTCTAAACCTCAGGCGTTCAATCAGAACAAAACGGCCACCCAAAAGATTTGACCACTTACAAAAAATAAATAAATAAACTTACCCCTACACAGTAGTCTGAATAATCATCATTTTCTTTTTTCTCATTCAGGTTAACAGACATCTCCTCCGACATAGAGTCCGAGCCATCTGTTCAAGCATCCCAATCACTTCACAGACTGAATGAACTCCCTCACCAGATAATTACTACCACCACTGTCATTGTTGTTATCATTATTGAAAAAAAGAAAAAAAAAAGAGAGCATTGTAATATCCTAACTAACAAAAGAGAAATAACCTCTGATGCCACAGGGGTTACGGCCCCTATTACATCCGGGGGCTTTGGTCAATAAAGGAATACACCAGGCATAAGAGCAGATGTTCGTTTTCCCTCTGTCTTTAATCATCATTCATCTTATCGATTCATCTTGGTAATAGTCCATACCTAGCAAGTATCCATTACCTCAGATATAAAGACATCACAGTACTGGCCGCGAATCGATTGGTTATTAGGTTTCGGGAGTGTACAAGAGTGTTCAAATAAAGCATATGGTTTAATAGTTCGTGGTTGAAGAGGTACTTTTAGTATTTGACTTTTGAGTAAAAATCTGTGCAAAATGAGGGAAAGTTAGTGTTAGGCTAGAAGCAGGAATATTGTTTTTATATTGTTTTTAATATATTTTGTAGCCAATAGTATACGGTAAAAAAGGGACGATAGGAGACATTCGTTTGACTAAATATTTTGCTGCTTTGTCTATAATAGCGAAACGTTGATCATGTTTGTAAATTCAGTTATATTGTCCTCCAAAATCAAATAGCAGTACAATGCTGACTTTTACCGTCTATGAGTTTGTGTCAAATCTGACCTGCTGACACGTCAGATGAATCCCTTAACATACACGATTAAAGTAGCAGAGAAATCCAATGATATCTTTCCTTTTTTTTTTTTTTTTTACGAAACATGTAGAGTTAATAATACTGGGATATTAAATATTAGGTACTGGCCGTGAATCGATTGGTTCTTAGTTTTCGGGAGTGGACATGGTTTAATAGTTCGTGGTTGAAGTATTTGACTTTTGAGTAAAAATCTGTAAACACATAAAGATCTTTTGAGTAAAAATCTGTGCGAAATAAGGGAAAGTTAGTGTTAGGCTAGAAGCAGGAATATTGTTAAGCGTTTTTTTTTTTTAGCTTCTTATGTGTTTATTGAGTTATTTATTAGTTGATTGATTTATTGTATTTTGTTTTTTGAATTGTTTCGTTGTTTGTTTTGTTGGTGGGTTGTTTTTGTAGGTGAATATATGAAAGATAGATAAATTAGTAAATAATGCTTGAGGTCGAAGCAATTGTTGAATTGTGTGTGCGTCCGACTCACTGGTTAAGTGATATTGCACTGACAGCAATAGATAACTAGTTTGTTAACGAAGGTACTATAATCAGCTGTGGTCTCTGTGGCGCAATCGGTTAGCGCGTTCGGCTGTTAACCGAAAGGTTGGTGGTTCAAGCCCACCCAGGGACGAAAGCTTTCCTTTTATTTACACAGCTCTCTTCGTCGATCACTATCTGTTGAGGTCATTTGTCACGATTACTGTTAGAAATTAGGTCTATCTATGGAGATGTACATTTATGCCTTATGTCCACTCTCAACTCTTTCTTCCTCTCTACATAGCCGCTCACTGGACTTGATATATGAAGATGTGTTGAGAAATAAAACAGTGAGAAACTTTCTCGTTGTTTCACTTAAATTCACCACTGTATTTACAAAGAAGCTCTTTAGAAATTTAAATTGCTCTCTAAACTTCTCCTCTACGCCTTGTCTGGCCAGACTCTGTTCAATCAGAAACTCATCCTACAGCCCCGGCACGGACGTTGTGTCTTTATTTTCTATTCATATATTTTCCCTATTAGTCAATAATTTGCAAGTATGCTTTTGTCTATCCATTTATTGTCTATGTGAAAAGTGATGATACCATATGTTTGTATATTTATTACAACAATTGGCTAGAGGATATTTCAGCTTTTTCAAGTGAAATTATTTACATGATTTTCACTAATTTCTCCATCCTTTATCTGCTCGTTACTTTTCCCAAAAATGCCGGTGATTCTCTGCTGGAATCAATGTGGACGCTTGATAGACGAGTGAGATTTAAAAGTTATTTTCGATTATCGTTAAAATTCATCCATAAGAAAGACTCAGCAAATTCTTCTCTATTTCCCGTTCTGGCAAAATAAAAATTTCAAAACACAAAAATACTGCATGACCCGTGTGCGGGGAATGAACCGTTTGCTGATTTCCCACAGACCATTATCATGTGGGTGGTGTCTCTACTGGAAAATGCTTCAGTCAGAAAGGAGGGAAATCAATATTGTGTGTATTTGCAATTTTGCCACGGCGCTTGTCGTCGGCGTCTCTGTGGCGCAATCGGTTAGCGCGTTCGGCTGTTAACCGAAAGGTTGGTGGTTCAAGCCCACCCAGGGACGTAAGCTTACTTTTACGATGCAGTAAATCGAGCAAGATATTTGGCTGATGACTACGTTGTATTTTGTAGCCAATAGTATACGGTAAAAAAGGGACGATAGAAGACTTTCGTTTGACTAAATATTTTGCTGCTTTGTCTATAATAGCGAAACGTTGATCATGTTTGTAAACTCAGTTATATTGTCCTCCAAAATCAAATAGCAGTACAATGCTGACTTTTACCGTCTATGAGTTTGTGTCAAATCTGACCTGCTGACACGTCAGATGAATCCCTTAACATACACGATTAAAGTAGCAGAGAAATCCAATGATATCTTTCCTTTTTTTTTTTTTTTTTTTACGTAACATGTATAGTTAATAATACTGGGATATTAAATATTAGGTACTGGCCGTGAATCGATTGTTTTTTAGTTTTCTGGAGTGGACAAGGGTGTTGAAATATAGGCAATGGTTTAATAGTAGGTGGTTGAAGAGGTACTTTTAGGGTTTGAGTGTTGAGTAAAAATGTGTGGTAAATGAAAGAAAGTTAGTGTTAGGCTAGAAGCAGGAATATCGTTAAGCGTTATTGAGCTTCTTATGTGTTTATTGAGTTATTTATTAGTTTATTGATTTATTGTATATTGTTTTCTGAATTGTTTCGTTGTTTGTTTTGTTGGTGGGTTGTTTTTTTAGGTGAATATATGAAAGATAGATAAATTAGTAAATAATTCTTGAGGTCGAAGCAATTGTTGAATTGTGTGTGCGTCCGACTCACTGGTTAAGTGATATTGCACTGACAGCAATAGATAACTAGGTTGTTAACGAAGGTGCCATAATTAGCTGTGGTCTCTGTGGCGCAATCGGTTAGCGCGTTCGGCTGTTAACCGAAAGGTTGGTGGTTCAAGCCCACCCAGGGACGTAAGCTTTCCTTTTATTTACACAGCTCTCTTCGTCGATCACTATCTGTTGAGGTCATTTGTCACGATTACTGTTAGAAATTAGGTCTATCTATGGAGATGTACATTTATGCCTTATATCCACTCTCAACTCTTTCTTCCTCTCTACATAGCCGCTCACTGGACTTGATATATGAAGATGTGTTGAGAAATAAAACAGTGAGAAACTTTCTCGTTGTTTCAATTAAATTCACCACTGTATTTACAAAGAAGCTCATTAGAAATTTAAATTGCTATCTAAACTTCTCCTCTACGCCTTGTCTGGCCAGACACTGTTCAATCTTAAACTCATCCTACAGGCACGGACGTTGTGTTTTTATTTTCTGTTCATATATTTTTCCTATTAGTCAATAATTTGCAAGTTTGCTTTTGTCTATCCATTTATTCTCTATGTGAACAGTGAGGACAGCATATGTTTGGTTATTTATTACAACAATTGGCTTTAGGATATTTCAGCTTTTTCAAGTGAAATTATTTACATGATTTTCACTAATTTCTCCATCCTTTATCTGCTCGTTACTTTTCCCAAAAATGCCGGTGATTCTCTGCTGGAATCAATGTGGATGCTTGATAGACGAGTGAGAGTTAAAAGTTATTTTCGATTATCGTTAAAATTCATCCATAAGAAAGACTCAGCAAATTCTTCTCTATTTCCCGTTCTGGCAAATTAAAAATTTCAAAACACAAAAATACTGCATGACCCGTGTGCGGGGAATGAACCGTTTGCTGATTTCCCACAGACCATTATCATGTGGGTGGTGTCTCTACTGGAAAATGCTTCAGTCAGAAAGGAGGGAAATCAATATTGTGTGTATTTGCAATTTTGCCACTGTGCTTGTCGTCGGCGTCTCTGTGGCGCAATCGGTTAGCGCGTTCGGCTGTTAACCGAAAGGTTGGTAGTTCAAGCCCACCCAGGGACGTAAGCTTACTTTTACGATGCAGTAAATCGAGCAAGATACGTTGTATTTTGTAGCCAATAGTATACGGTAAAAAAGGGACGATAGAAGACTTTCGTTTGACTAAATATTTTGCTGCTTTGTCTATAATAGCGAAACGTTGATCATGTTTGTAAATTCAGTTATATTGTCCTCCAAAACCAAATAGCAGTACAATGCTGACTTTTACCGTCTATGAGTTTGTGTCAAATCTGACATGCTGACACGTCAGATGAATCCCTTAACATACACGATTAAAGTAGCAGAGAAATCCAATGATATCTCTCCTTTTTTTTTTTTTACGTAACATGTATAGTTAATAATACTGGGATATTAAATATTAGGTACTGGCCGTGAATCGATTGTTTTTTAGTTTTCTGGAGTGGACAAGGGTGTTGAAATAGAGGCAATGGTTTAATAGTAGGTGGTTGAAGAGGTACTTTTAGGGTTTGAGTGTTGAGTAAAAATGTGTGGTAAATGAAAGAAAGTTAGTGTTAGGCTAGAAGCAGGAATATCGTTAAGCGTTATTGAGCTTCTTATGTGTTTATTGAGTTATTTATTAGTTGATTGATTTATTGTATATTGTTTTCTGAATTGTTTTGTTGTTTGTTTTGTTGGTGGGTTGTTTTTTTAGGTGAATATATGAAAGATAGATAAATTAGTAAATAATGCTTGAGGTCGAAGCAATTGTTGAATTGTGTGTGCGTCCGACTCACTGCTTAAGTGATATTGCACTGACAGCAATAGATAACTAGTTTGTTAACGAAGGTGCTATAATTAGCTTTGGTCTCTGTGGCACAATCGGTTAGCGCGTTTGTATTGTTTTCTGAATTGTTTCGTTGTTTGTTTTGTTGGTGGGTTGTTTTTTTAGGTGAATATATGAAAGATAGATAAATTAGTAAATAATGCTTGAGGTCGAAGCAATTGTTGAATTGTGTGTGCGTCCGACTCACTGGTTAAGTGATATTGCACTGACAGCAATAGATAACTAGTTTGTTAACGAAGGTGCAATAATCAGCTGTGGTCTCTGTGGCGCAATCGGTTAGCGCGTTCTGCTGTTAACCGAAAGGTTGGTCGTTCAAGCCCACCCAGGGACGTAAGCTTTCCTTTTATTTACACAGCTCTCTTCGTCGATCACTATCTGTTGATGTCATTTGTCACGATTACTGTTAGAAATTAGGTCTATCTATGGAGATGTACATTTATGCCTTATATCCACTCTCAACTCTTTCTTCCTCTCTACATAGCCGCTCACTGGACTTGATATATGAAGATGTGTTGAGAAATAAAACAGTGAGAAACTTTCTCGTTGTTTCACTTAAATTCACCACTGTATTTACAAAGAAGCTCTTTAGAAATTTAAATTGCTATCTAAACTTCTACTCTTCGCCTTGTCTGGCCAGACTCTGTTCAATATTAAACTCATCCTACAGCCCCGTCACGGACGTTGTGTTTTTATTTTCTATTCATATATTTTTCCTATTAGTCAATAATTTGCAAGTATGCTTTTGTCTATCCATTTATTGTCTATGTGAACAGTGAGGATAGCATATATTTGTTTATTTATTACAACAATTGGCTTTAGGATATTTCAGCTTTTTCAAGTGAAATTATTTACATGATTTTCACTAATTTCTCCATCCTTTATCTGCTCGTTACTTTTCCCAAAAATGCCGGTGATTCTCTGCTGGAATCAATGTGGACGCTTGATAGACGAGTGAGAGTTAAAAGTTATTTTCGATTATCGTTAAAATTCATCCATAAGAAAGACTCAGCAAATTCTTCTCTATTTCCCGTTCTGAAAAAAAAAGGATTGAAAGCCACAAAGATACTGCAAGATCCGTGTGCTGGGATTGAACTGTTTGCTGATTTCCCACAGACCATTATCATGTGGGTGGTGTCTCTACTGGAAAATGCTTCAGTCAGAAAGGAGGGAAATCAATATTGTGTGTATTTGCAATTTTGCCACTGTGCTTGTCGTCGGCGTCTCTGTGGCGCAATCGGTTAGCGCATTCGGCTGTTAACCGAAAGGTTGGTGGTTCAAGCCCACCCAGGGACGTAAGCTTACTTTTACGATGCAGTAAATCGAGCAAGATATTTGGCTGATGACTACGTTGTATTTTGTAGCCAATAGTATACGGTAAAAAAGGGACGATAGAAGACTTTCGTTTGACTAAATATTTTGCTGCTTTGTCTATAATAGCGAAACGTTGATCATGTTTGTAAATTCAGTTATATTGTCCTCCAAAACCAAATAGCCGTACAATGCTGACTTTTACCGTCTATGAGTTTGTGTCAAATCTGACATGCTGACACGTCAGATGAATCCCTTAACATACACGATTAAAGTAGCAGAGAAATCCAATGATATCTTTCCTTTTTTTTTTTTTTTTTTTTTACGTAACATGTATAGTTAATAATACTGGGATATTAAATATTAGGTACTGGCCGTGAATCGATTGTTTTTTAGTTTTCTGGAGTGGACAAGGGTGTTGAAATATAGGCAATGGTTTAATAGTAGGTGGTTGAAGAGGTACTTTTAGGGTTTGAGTGTTGAGTAAAAATGTGTGGTAAATGAAAGAAAGTTAGTGTTAGGCTAGAAGCAGGAATATCGTTAAGCGTTATTGAGCTTCTTATGTGTTTATTGAGTTATTTATTAGTTGATTGATTTATTGTATATTGTTTTCTGAATTGTTTCGTTGTTTGTTTTGTTGGTGGGTTGTTTTTTTAGGTGAATATAAGAAAGATAGATAAATTAGTAAATAATTCTTGAGGTCGAAGCAATTGTTGAATTGTGTGTGCGTCCGACTCACTGGTTAAGTGATATTGCACTGACAGCAATAGATAACTAGGTTGTTAACGAAGGTGCCATAATCAGCTGTGGTCTCTGTGGCGCATTCGGTTAGCGCGTTCGGCTGTTAACCGAAAGGTTGGTGGTTCAAGCCCACCCAGGGACTTAAGCTTTCCTTTTATTTACACAGCTCTCTTCGTCGATCACTATCTGTTGAGGTCATTTGTCACGATTACTGTTAGAAATTAGGTCTATCTATGGAGATGTACATTTATGCCTTATATCCACTCTCAACTCTTTCTTCCTCTCTACATAGCCGCTCACTGGACTTGATATATGAAGATGTGTTGAGAAATAAAACAGTGAGAAACTTTCTCGTTGTTTCAATTAAATTCACCACTGTATTTACAAAGAAGCTCATTAGAAATTCAAATTGCTATCTAAACTTCTCCTCTACGCCTTGTCTGGCCAGACACTGTTCAATCTTAAACTCATCCTACAGGCACGGACGTTGTGTTTTTATTTTCTGTTCATATATTTTTCCTATTAGTCAATAATTTGCAAGTTTGCTTTTGTCTATCCATTTATTCTCTATGTGAACAGTGAGGACAGCATATGTTTGGTTATTTATTACAACAATTGGCTTTAGGATATTTCAGCTTTTTCAAGTGAAATTATTTACATGATTTTCACTAATTTCTCCATCCTTTATCTGCTCGTTACTTTTCCCAAAAATGCCGGTGATTCTCTGCTGGAATCAATGTGGACGCTTGATAGACGAGTGAGAGTTAAAAGTTATTTTCGATTATCGTTAAAATTCATCCATAAGAAAGACTCAGCAAATTCTTCTCTATTTCCCGTTCTGAAAAAAAAAGGATTGAAAGCCACAAAGATACTGCAAGATCCGTGTGCTGGGATTGAACTGTTTGCTGATTTCCCACAGACCATTATCATGTGGGTGGTGTCTCTACTGGAAAATGCTTCAGTCAGAAAGGAGGGAAATCAATATTGTGTGTATTTGCAATTTTGCCACTATGCTTGTCGTCGGCGTCTCTGTGGCGCAATCGGTTAGCGCATTCGGCTGTTAACCGAAAGGTTGGTGGTTCAAGCCCACCCAGGGACGTAAGCTTACTTTTACGATGCAGTAAATCGAGCAAGATATTTGGCTGATGACTACGTTGTATTTTGTAGCCAATAGTATACGGTAAAAAAGGGACGATAGAAGACTTTCGTTTGACTAAATATTTTGCTGCTTTGTCTATAATAGCGAAACGTTGATCATGTTTGTAAATTCAGTTATATTGTCCTCCAAAACCAAATAGCCGTACAATGCTGACTTTTACCGTCTATGAGTTTGTGTCAAATCTGACATGCTGACACGTCAGATGAATCCCTTAACATACACGATTAAAGTAGCAGAGAAATCCAATGATATCTTTCCTTTTTTTTTTTTTTTTTTTTTTACGTAACATGTATAGTTAATAATACTGGGATATTAAATATTAGGTACTGGCCGTGAATCGATTGTTTTTTAGTTTTCTGGAGTGGACAAGGGTGTTGAAATATAGGCAATGGTTTAATAGTAGGTGGTTGAAGAGGTACTTTTAGGGTTTGAGTGTTGAGTAAAAATGTGTGGTAAATGAAAGAAAGTTAGTGTTAGGCTAGAAGCAGGAATATCGTTAAGCGTTATTGAGCTTCTTATGTGTTTATTGAGTTATTTATTAGTTGATTGATTTATTGTATATTGTTTTCTGAATTGTTTCGTTGTTTGTTTTGTTGGTGGGTTGTTTTTTTAGGTGAATATATGAAAGATAGATAAATTAGTAAATAATGCTTGAGGTCGAAGCAATTGTTGAATTGTGTGTGCGTCCGACTCACTGGTTAAGTGATATTGCACTGACAGCAATACATAACTAGTTTGTTAACGAAGGTGCTATAATTAGCTTTGGTCTCTGTGGCGCAATCGGTTAGCGCGTTTGTATTGTTTTCTGAATTGTTTCGTTGTTTGTTTGGTTGGTGGGTTGTTTTTTTAGGTGAATATATGAAAGATAGATAAATTAGTAAATAATGCTTGAGGTCGAAGCAATTGTTGAATTGTGTGTGCGTCCGACTCACTGGTTAAGTGATATTGCACTGACAGCAATAGATAACTAGTTTGTTAACGAAGGTGCCATAATCAGCTGTGGTCTCTGTGGCGCAATCGGTTAGCGCGTTCGGCTGTTAACCGAAAGGTTGGTGGTTCAAACCCACCCAGGGACGTAAGCTTTCCTTTTATTTACACAGCTCTCTTCGTCGATCACTATCTGTTGAGGTCATTTGTCACGATTACTGTTAGAAATTAGGTCTATCTATGGAGATGTACATTTATGCCTTATATCCACTCTCAACTCTTTCTTCCTCTCTACATAGCCGCTCACTGGACTTGATATATGAAGATGTGTTGAGAAATAAAACAGTGAGAAACTTTCTCGTTGTTTCAATTAAATTCACCACTGTATTTACAAAGAAGCTCATTAGAAATTTAAATTGCTATCTAAACTTCTCCTCTACGCCTTGTCTGGCCAGACACTGTTCAATCTTAAACTCATCCTACAGCCCCGGCACGGACGTTGTGTTTTTATTTTCTATTCATATATTTTTCCTATTAGTCAATAATTTGCAAGTATGCTTTTGTCTATTCATTTATTGTCTATGTGAACAGTGAGGAGAGCATATGTTTGTTTATTTATTACAACAATTGGCTAGAGGAAATTTCAGCTTTTTCAAGTGAAATTATTTACATGATTTTCACTAATTTCTCCATCCTTTATCTGCTCGTTACTTTTCCCAAAAATGCCGGTGATTCTCTGCTGGAATCAATGTGGACGCTTGATAGACGAGTGAGAGTTAAAAGTTATTTTCGATTATCGTTAAAATTCATCCATAAGAAAGACTCAGCAAATTCTTCTCTATTTCCCGTTCTGGCAAATTAAAAATTTCAAAACACAAAAATACTGCATGACCCGTGTGCGGGGAATGAACCGTTTGCTGATTTCCCACAGACCATTATCATGTGGGTGGTGTCTCTACTGGAAAATGCTTCAGTCAGAAAGGAGGGAAATCAATATTGTGTGTATTTGCAATTTTGCCACTGTGCTTGTCGTCGGCGTCTCTGTGGCGCAATCGGTTAGCGCGTTCGGCTGTTAACCGAAAGGTTGGTAGTTCAAGCCCACCCAGGGACGTAAGCTTACTTTTACGATGCAGTAAATCGAGCAAGATACGTTGTATTTTGTAGCCAATAGTATACGGTAAAAAAGGGACGATAGAAGACTTTCGTTTGACTAAATATTTTGCTGCTTTGTCTATAATAGCGAAACGTTGATCATGTTTGTAAATTCAGTTATATTGTCCTCCAAAACCAAATAGCAGTACAATGCTGACTTTTACCGTCTATGAGTTTGTGTCAAATCTGACATGCTGACACGTCAGATGAATCCCTTAACATACACGATTAAAGTAGCAGAGAAATCCAATGATATCTCTCCTTTTTTTTTTTTTACGTAACATGTATAGTTAATAATACTGGGATATTAAATATTAGGTACTGGCCGTGAATCGATTGTTTTTTAGTTTTCTGGAGTGGACAAGGGTGTTGAAATAGAGGCAATGGTTTAATAGTAGGTGGTTGAAGAGGTACTTTTAGGGTTTGAGTGTTGAGTAAAAATGTGTGGTAAATGAAAGAAAGTTAGTGTTAGGCTAGAAGCAGGAATATCGTTAAGCGTTATTGAGCTTCTTATGTGTTTATTGAGTTATTTATTAGTTGATTGATTTATTGTATATTGTTTTCTGAATTGTTTTGTTGTTTGTTTTGTTGGTGGGTTGTTTTTTTAGGTGAATATATGAAAGATAAATAAATTAGTAAATAATGCTTGAGGTCGAAGCAATTGTTGAATTGTGTGTGCGTCCGACTCACTGCTTAAGTGATATTGCACTGACAGCAATAGATAACTAGTTTGTTAACGAAGGTGCTATAATTAGCTTTGGTCTCTGTGGCGCAATCGGTTAGCGCGTTTGTATTGTTTTCTGAATTGTTTCGTTGTTTGTTTTGTTGGTGGGTTGTTTTTTTAGGTGAATATATGAAAGATAGATAAATTAGTAAATAATGCTTGAGGTCGAAGCAATTGTTGAATTGTGTGTGCGTCCGACTCACTGGTTAAGTGATATTGCACTGACAGCAATAGATAACTAGTTTGTTAACGAAGGTGCTATAATCAGCTGTGGTCTCTGTGGCGCAATCGGTTAGCGCGTTCGGCTGTTAACCGAAAGGTTGGTGGTTCAAGCCCACCCAGGGACGAAAGCTTTCCTTTTATTTACACATCTCTCTTCGTCGATCACTATCTGTTGAGTTCATTTGTCACGATTACTGTTAGAAATTAGGTCTATCTATGGAGATGTACATTTATGCCTTATGTCCACTCTCAACTCTTTCTTCCTCTCTACATTTCCGCTCGCTGGACTTGATATATGAAGATGTGTTGAGAAATAAAACAGTGAGAAACTTTCTCGTTGTTTCACTTAAATTCACCACTGTATTTACAAAGAAGCTCTTTAGAAATTTAAATTGCTATCTAAACTTCTACTCTTCGCCTTGTCTGGCCAGACTCTGTTCAATCTTAAACTCATCCTACAGCCCCGGCACGGACGTTGTGTTTTTATTTTCTATTCATATATTTTTCCTATTAGTCAATAATTTGCAAGTATGCTTTTGTCTATCCATTTATTCTCTATGTGAACAGTGAGGATAGCATATGTTTGTTTATTTATTACAACAATTGGCTTTAGGATATTTCAGCTTTTTCAAGTGAAATTATTTACATGATTTTCACTAATTTCTCCATCCTTTATCTGCTCGTTACTTTTCCCAAAAATGCCGGTGATTCTCTGCTGGAATCAATGTGGACGCTTGATAGACGAGTGAGAGTTAAAAGTTATTTTCGATTATCGTTAAAATTCATCCATAAGAAAGACTCAGCAAATTCTTCTCTATTTCCCGTTCTGGCCAAATAAAAATTTTAAAACACAAAAATGCTGCATGACCCGTGTGCGGGGAATGAACCGTTTGCTGATTTCCCACAGACCATTATCATGTGGGTGGTGTCTCTACTGGAAAATGCTTCAGTCAGAAAGGAGGGAAATCAATATTGTGTGTATTTGCAATTTTGCCACTGTGCTTGTCGTCGGCGTCTCTGTGGCGCAATCGGTTAGCGCGTTCAGCTGTTAACCGAAAGGTTGGTGGTTCAAGCCCACCCAGGGACGTCAGCTTACTTTTACGATGCAGTAAATCGAGCAAGATACGTTGTATTTTGTAGCCAATAGTATACGGTAAAAAAGGGACGATAGAAGACTTTCGTTTGACTAAATATTTTGCTGCTTTGTCTATAATAGCGAAACGTTGATCATGTTTGTAAACTCAGTTATATTGTCCTCCAAAATCAAATAGCAGTACAATGCTGACTTTTACCGTCTATGAGTTTGTGTCAAATCTGACCTGCTGACACGTCAGATGAATCCCTTAACATACACGATTAAAGTAGCAGAGAAATCCAATGATATCTTTCCTTTTTTTTTTTTTTTTACGAAACATGTAGAGTTAATAATACTGGGATATTAAATATTAGGTACTGGCCGTGAATCGATTGGTTCTTAGTTTTCGGGAGTGGACATGGTTTAATAGTTCGTGGTTGAAGTATTTGACTTTTGAGTAAAAATCTGTAAACACATAAAGATCTTTTGAGTAAAAATCTGTGCGAAATAAGGGAAAGTTAGTGTTAGGCTAGAAGCAGGAATATTGTTAAGCGTTTTTTTTTTCTTTAGCTTCTTATGTGTTTATTGAGTTATTTATTAGTTGATTGATTTATTGTATTTTGTTTTTTGAATTGTTTCGTTGTTTGTTTTGTTGGTGGGTTGTTTTTTTAGGTGAATATATGAAAGATAGATAAATTAGTAAATAATGCTTGAGGTCGAAGCAATTGTTGAATTGTGTGTGCGTCCGACTCACTGGTTAAGTGATATTGCACTGACAGCAATAGATAACTAGTTTGTTAACGAAGGTGCTATAATCAGCTGTGGTCTCTGTGGCGCAATCGGTTAGCGCGTTCGGCTGTTAACCGAAAGGTTGGTGGTTCAAGCCCACCCAGGGACGAAAGCTTTCCTTTTATTTACACATCTCTCTTCGTCGATCACTATCTGTTGAGTTCATTTGTCACGATTACTGTTAGAAATTAGGTCTATCTATGGAGATGTACATTTATGCCTTATGTCCACTCTCAACTCTTTCTTCCTCTCTACATTTCCGCTCGCTGGACTTGATATATGAAGATGTGTTGAGAAATAAAACAGTGAGAAACTTTCTCGTTGTTTCACTTAAATTCACCACTGTATTTACAAAGAAGCTCTTTAGAAATTTAAATTGCTATCTAAACTTCTACTCTTCGCCTTGTCTGGCCAGACTCTGTTCAATCTTAAACTCATCCTACAGCCCCGGCACGGACGTTGTGTTTTTATTTTCTATTCATATATTTTTCCTATTAGTCAATAATTTGCAAGTATGCTTTTGTCTATCCATTTATTCTCTATGTGAACAGTGAGGATAGCATATGTTTGTTTATTTATTACAACAATTGGCTTTAGGATATTTCAGCTTTTTCAAGTGAAATTATTTACATGATTTTCACTAATTTCTCCATCCTTTATCTGCTCGTTACTTTTCCCAAAAATGCCGGTGATTCTCTGCTGGAATCAATGTGGACGCTTGATAGACGAGTGAGAGTTAAAAGTTATTTTCGATTATCGTTAAAATTCATCCATAAGAAAGACTCAGCAAATTCTTCTCTATTTCCCGTTCTGGCCAAATAAAAATTTTAAAACACAAAAATGCTGCATGACCCGTGTGCGGGGAATGAACCGTTTGCTGATTTCCCACAGACCATTATCATGTGGGTGGTGTCTCTACTGGAAAATGCTTCAGTCAGAAAGGAGGGAAATCAATATTGTGTGTATTTGCAATTTTGCCACTGTGCTTGTCGTCGGCGTCTCTGTGGCGCAATCGGTTAGCGCGTTCGGCTGTTAACCGAAAGGTTGGTGGTTCAAGCCCACCCAGGGACGTAAGCTTACTTTTACGATGCAGTAAATCGAGCAAGATACGTTGTATTTTGTAGCCAATAGTATACGGTAAAAAAGGGACGATAGAAGACTTTCGTTTGACTAAATATTTTGCTGCTTTGTCTATAATAGCGAAACGTTGATCATGTTTGTAAACTCAGTTATATTGTCCTCCAAAATCAAATAGCAGTACAATGCTGACTTTTACCGTCTATGAGTTTGTGTCAAATCTGACATGCTGACACGTCAGATGAATCCCTTAACATACACGATTAAAGTAGCAGAGAAATCCAATGATATCTTTCCTTTTTTTTTTTTTTTTTACGAAACATGTAGAGTTAATAATACTGGGATATTAAATATTAGGTACTGGCCGTGAATCGATTGGTTCTTAGTTTTCGGGAGTGGACATGGTTTAATAGTTCGTGGTTGAAGTATTTGACTTTTGAGTAAAAATCTGTAAACACATAAAGATCTTTTGAGTAAAAATCTGTGCGAAATAAGGGAAAGTTAGTGTTAGGCTAGAAGCAGGAATATTGTTAAGCGTTTTTTTTTTCTTTAGCTTCTTATGTGTTTATTGAGTTATTTATTAGTTGATTGATTTATTGTATTTTGTTTTTTGAATTGTTTCGTTGTTTGTTTTGTTGGTGGGTTGTTTTTTTAGGTGAATATATGAAAGATAGATAAATTAGTAAATAATGCTTGAGGTCGAAGCAATTGTTGAATTGTGTGTGCGTCCGACTCACTGGTTAAGTGATATTGCACTGACAGCAATAGATAACTAGTTTGTTAACGAAGCTGCTATAATCAGCTGTGGTCTCTGTGGCGCAATCGGTTAGCGCGTTCGGCTGTTAACCGAAAGGTTGGTGGTTCAAGCCCACCCAGGGACGAAAGCTTTCCTTTTATTTACACATCTCTCTTCGTCGATCACTATCTGTTGAGTTCATTTGTCACGATTACTGTTAGAAATTAGGTCTATCTATGGAGATGTACATTTATGCCTTATGTCCACTCTCAACTCTTTCTTCCTCTCTACATTTCCGCTCGCTGGACTTGATATATGAAGATGTGTTGAGAAATAAAACAGTGAGAAACTTTCTCGTTGTTTCACTTAAATTCACCACTGTATTTACAAAGAAGCTCTTTAGAAATTTAAATTGCTATCTAAACTTCTACTCTTCGCCTTGTCTGGCCAGACTCTGTTCAATCTTAAACTCATCCTCCAGCCCCGGCACGGACGTTGTGTTTTTATTTTTTATTCATATATTTTTCCTATTAGTCAATAATTTGCAAGTATGCTTTTGTCTATCCATTTATTCTCTATGTGAACAGTGAGGATAGCATATATTTGTTTATTTATTACAACAATTGGCTTTAGGATATTTCAGCTTTTTCAAGTGAAATTATTTACATGATTTTCACTAATTTCTCCATCCTTTATCTGCTCGTTACTTTTCCCAAAAATGCCGGTGATTCTCTGCTGGAATCAATGTGGACGCTTGATAGACGAGTGAGAGTTAAAAGTTATTTTCGATTATCGTTAAAATTCATCCATAAGAAAGACTCAGCAAATTCTTCTCTATTTCCCGTTCTGGCCAAATAAAAATTTTAAAACACAAAATGCTGCATGACCCGTGTGCGGGGAATGAACCGTTTGCTGATTTCCCACAGACCATTATCATGTGGGTGGTGTCTCTACTGGAAAATGCTTCAGTCAGAAAGGAGGGAAATCAATATTGTGTGTATTTGCAATTTTGCCACTGTGCTTGTCGTCGGCGTCTCTGTGGCGCAATTGGTTAGCGCGTTCGGCTGTTAACCGAAAGGTTGGTGGTTCAAGCCCACCCAGGGACGTAAGCTTACTTTTACGATGCAGTAAATCGAGCAAGATACGTTGTATTTTGTAGCCAATAGTATACGGTAAAAAAGGGACGATAGAAGACTTTCGTTTGACTAAATATTTTGCTGCTTTGTCTATAATAGCGAAACGTTGATCATGTTTGTAAACTCAGTTATATTGTCCTCCAAAATCAAATAGCAGTACAATGCTGACTTTTACCGTCTATGAGTTTGTGTCAAATCTGACATGCTGACACGTCAGATGAATCTCTTAACATACACGATTAAAGTAGCAGAGAAATCCAATGATATCTTTCCTTTTTTTTTTTTTTTTTACGAAACATGTAGAGTTAATAATACTGGGATATTAAATATTAGGTACTGGCCGTGAATCGATTGGTTCTTAGTTTTCGGGAGGGGACATGGTTTAATAGTTCGTGGTTGAAGTATTTGACTTTTGAGTAAAAATCTGTAAACACATAAAGATCTTTTGGGTAAAAATCTGTGCGAAATAAGGGAAAGTTAATGTTAGGCTAGAAGCAGGAATATTGTTAAGCGTTTTTTTTTCTTTAGCTTCTTATGTGTTTATTGAGTTATTTATTAGTTGATTGATTTATTGTATTTTGTTTTTTGAATTGTTTCGTTGTTTGTTTTGTTGGTGGGTTGTTTTTTTAGGTGAATATATGAAAGATAGATAAATTAGTAAATAATGCTTGAGGTCGAAGCAATTGTTGAATTGTGTGTGCGTCCGACTCACTGGTTAAGTGATATTGCACTGACAGCAATAGATAGCTAGTTTGTTAACGAAGCTGCTATAATCAGCTGTGGTCTCTGTGGCGCAATCGGTTAGCGCGTTCGGCTGTTAACCGAAAGGTTGGTGGTTCAAGCCCACCCAGGGACGAAAGCTTTCCTTTTATTTACACATCTCTCTTCGTCGATCACTATCTGTTGAGTTCATTTGTCACGATTACTGTTAGAAATTAGGTCTATCTATGGAGATGTACATTTATGCCTTATGTCCACTCTCAACTCTTTCTTCTCTCTACATTTCCGCTCGCTGGACTTGATATATGAAGATGTGTTGAGAAATAAAACAGTGAGAAACTTTCTCGTTGTTTCACTTAAATTCACCACTGTATTTACAAAGAAGCTCTTTAGAAATTTAAATTGCTATCTAAACTTCTACTCTTCGCCTTGTCTGGCCAGACTCTGTTCAATCTTAAACTCATCCTACAGCCCCGGCACGGACGTTGTGTTTTTATTTTCTATTCATATATTTTTCCTATTAGTCAATAATTTGCAAGTATGCTTTTGTCTATCCATTTATTCTCTATGTGAACAGTGAGGATAGCATATGTTTGTTTATTTATTACAACAATTGGCTTTAGGATATTTCAGCTTTTTCAAGTGAAATTATTTACATGATTTTCACTAATTTCTCCATCCTTTATCTGCTCGTTACTTTTCCCAAAAATGCCGGTGATTCTCTGCTGGAATCAATGTGGACGCTTGATAGACGAGTGAGAGTTAAAAGTTATTTTCGATTATCGTTAAAATTCATCCATAAGAAAGACTCAGCAAATTCTTCTCTATTTCCCGTTCTGGCCAAATAAAAATTTTAAAACACAAAAATGCTGCATGACCCGTGTGCGGGGAATGAACCGTTTGCTGATTTCCCACAGACCATTATCATGTGGGTGGTGTCTCTACTGGAAAATGCTTCAGTCAGAAAGGAGGGAAATCAATATTGTGTGTATTTGCAATTTTGCCACTGTGCTTGTCGTCGGCGTCTCTGTGGCGCAATCGGTTAGCGCGTTCGGCTGTTAACCGAAAGGTTGGTGGTTCAAGCCCACCCAGGGACGTAAGCTTACTTTTACGATGCAGTAAATCGAGCAAGATACGTTGTATTTTGTAGCCAATAGTATACGGTAAAAAAGGGACGATAGAAGACTTTCGTTTGACTAAATATTTTGCTGCTTTGTCTATAATAGCGAAACGTTGATCATGTTTGTAAACTCAGTTATATTGTCCTCCAAAATCAAATAGCAGTACAATGCTGACTTTTACCGTCTATGAGTTTGTGTCAAATCTGACATGCTGACACGTCAGATGAATCCCTTAACATACACGATTAAAGTAGCAGAGAAATCCAATGATATCTTTCCTTTTTTTTTTTTTTTTTACGAAACATGTAGAGTTAATAATACTGGGATATTAAATATTAGGTACTGGCCGTGAATCGATTGGTTCTTAGTTTTCGGGAGTGGACATGGTTTAATAGTTCGTGGTTGAAGTATTTGACTTTTGAGTAAAAATCTGTAAACACATAAAGATCTTTTGAGTAAAAATCTGTGCGAAATAAGGGAAAGTTAGTGTTAGGCTAGAAGCAGGAATATTGTTAAGCGTTTTTTTTTTCTTTAGCTTCTTATGTGTTTATTGAGTTATTTATTAGTTGATTGATTTATTGTATTTTGTTTTTTGAATTGTTTCGTTGTTTGTTTTGTTGGTGGGTTGTTTTTTTAGGTGAATATATGAAAGATAGATAAATTAGTAAATAATGCTTGAGGTCGAAGCAATTGTTGAATTGTGTGTGCGTCCGACTCACTGGTTAAGTGATATTGCACTGACAGCAATAGATAACTAGTTTGTTAACGAAGCTGCTATAATCAGCTGTGGTCTCTGTGGCGCAATCGGTTAGCGCGTTCGGCTGTTAACCGAAAGGTTGGTGGTTCAAGCCCACCCAGGGACGAAAGCTTTCCTTTTATTTACACATCTCTCTTCGTCGATCACTATCTGTTGAGTTCATTTGTCACGATTACTGTTAGAAATTAGGTCTATCTATGGAGATGTACATTTATGCCTTATGTCCACTCTCAACTCTTTCTTCCTCTCTACATTTCCGCTCGCTGGACTTGATATATGAAGATGTGTTGAGAAATAAAACAGTGAGAAACTTTCTCGTTGTTTCACTTAAATTCACCACTGTATTTACAAAGAAGCTCTTTAGAAATTTAAATTGCTATCTAAACTTCTACTCTTCGCCTTGTCTGGCCAGACTCTGTTCAATCTTAAACTCATCCTCCAGCCCCGGCACGGACGTTGTGTTTTTATTTTTTATTCATATATTTTTCCTATTAGTCAATAATTTGCAAGTATGCTTTTGTCTATCCATTTATTCTCTATGTGAACAGTGAGGATAGCATATATTTGTTTATTTATTACAACAATTGGCTTTAGGATATTTCAGCTTTTTCAAGTGAAATTATTTACATGATTTTCACTAATTTCTCCATCCTTTATCTGCTCGTTACTTTTCCCAAAAATGCCGGTGATTCTCTGCTGGAATCAATGTGGACGCTTGATAGACGAGTGAGAGTTAAAAGTTATTTTCGATTATCGTTAAAATTCATCCATAAGAAAGACTCAGCAAATTCTTCTCTATTTCCCGTTCTGGCCAAATAAAAATTTTAAAACACAAAATGCTGCATGACCCGTGTGCGGGGAATGAACCGTTTGCTGATTTCCCACAGACCATTATCATGTGGGTGGTGTCTCTACTGGAAAATGCTTCAGTCAGAAAGGAGGGAAATCAATATTGTGTGTATTTGCAATTTTGCCACTGTGCTTGTCGTCGGCGTCTCTGTGGCGCAATTGGTTAGCGCGTTCGGCTGTTAACCGAAAGGTTGGTGGTTCAAGCCCACCCAGGGACGTAAGCTTACTTTTACGATGCAGTAAATCGAGCAAGATACGTTGTATTTTGTAGCCAATAGTATACGGTAAAAAAGGGACGATAGAAGACTTTCGTTTGACTAAATATTTTGCTGCTTTGTCTATAATAGCGAAACGTTGATCATGTTTGTAAACTCAGTTATATTGTCCTCCAAAATCAAATAGCAGTACAATGCTGACTTTTACCGTCTATGAGTTTGTGTCAAATCTGACATGCTGACACGTCAGATGAATCTCTTAACATACACGATTAAAGTAGCAGAGAAATCCAATGATATCTTTCCTTTTTTTTTTTTTTTTTACGAAACATGTAGAGTTAATAATACTGGGATATTAAATATTAGGTACTGGCCGTGAATCGATTGGTTCTTAGTTTTCGGGAGTGGACATGGTTTAATAGTTCGTGGTTGAAGTATTTGACTTTTGAGTAAAAATCTGTAAACACATAAAGATCTTTTGGGTAAAAATCTGTGCGAAATAAGGGAAAGTTAATGTTAGGCTAGAAGCAGGAATATTGTTAAGCGTTTTTTTTTCTTTAGCTTCTTATGTGTTTATTGAGTTATTTATTAGTTGATTGATTTATTGTATTTTGTTTTTTGAATTGTTTCGTTGTTTGTTTTGTTGGTGGGTTGTTTTTTTAGGTGAATATATGAAAGATAGATAAATTAGTAAATAATGCTTGAGGTCGAAGCAATTGTTGAATTGTGTGTGCGTCCGACTCACTGGTTAAGTGATATTGCACTGACAGCAATAGATAGCTAGTTTGTTAACGAAGCTGCTATAATCAGCTGTGGTCTCTGTGGCGCAATCGGTTAGCGCGTTCGGCTGTTAACCGAAAGGTTGGTGGTTCAAGCCCACCCAGGGACGAAAGCTTTCCTTTTATTTACACATCTCTCTTCGTCGATCACTATCTGTTGAGTTCATTTGTCACGATTACTGTTAGAAATTAGGTCTATCTATGGAGATGTACATTTATGCCTTATGTCCACTCTCAACTCTTTCTTCTCTCTACATTTCCGCTCGCTGGACTTGATATATGAAGATGTGTTGAGAAATAAAACAGTGAGAAACTTTCTCGTTGTTTCACTTAAATTCACCACTGTATTTACAAAGAAGCTCTTTAGAAATTTAAATTGCTATCTAAACTTCTACTCTTCGCCTTGTCTGGCCAGACTCTCTTCAATCTTAAACTCATCCTCCAGCCCCGGCACGGACGTTGTGTTTTTATTTTTTATTCATATATTTTTCCTATTAGTCAATAATTTGCAAGTATGCTTTTGTCTATCCATTTATTCTCTATGTGAACAGTGAGGATAGCATATATTTGTTTATTTATTACAACAATTGGCTTTAGGATATTTCAGCTTTTTCAAGTGAAATTATTTACATGATTTTCACTAATTTCTCCATCCTTTATCTGCTCGTTACTTTTCCCAAAAATGCCGGTGATTCTCTGCTGGAATCAATGTGGACGCTTGATAGACGAGTGAGAGTTAAAAGTTATTTTCGATTATCGTTAAAATTCATCCATAAGAAAGACTCAGCAAATTCTTCTCTATTTCCCGTTCTGGCCAAATAAAAATTTTAAAACACAAAAATGCTGCATGACCCGTGTGCGGGGAATGAACCGTTTGCTGATTTCCCACAGACCATTATCATGTGGGTGGTGTCTCTACTGGAAAATGCTTCAGTCAGAAAGGAGGGAAATCAATATTGTGTGTATTTGCAATTTTGCCACTGTGCTTGTCGTCGGCGTCTCTGTGGCGCAATTGGTTAGCGCGTTCGGCTGTTAACCGAAAGGTTGGTGGTTCAAGCCCACCCAGGGACGTAAGCTTACTTTTACGATGCAGTAAATCGAGCAAGATACGTTGTATTTTGTAGCCAATAGTATACGGTAAAAAAGGGACGATAGAAGACTTTCGTTTGACTAAATATTTTGCTGCTTTGTCTATAATAGCGAAACGTTGATCATGTTTGTAAACTCAGTTATATTGTCCTCCAAAATCAAATAGCAGTACAATGCTGACTTTTACCGTCTATGAGTTTGTGTCAAATCTGACATGCTGACACGTCAGATGAATCCCTTAACATACACGATTAAAGTAGCAGAGAAATCCAATGATATCTTTCCTTTTTTTTTTTTTTTTACGAAACATGTAGAGTTAATAATACTGGGATATTAAATATTAGGTACTGGCCGTGAATCGATTGGTTCTTAGTTTTCGGGAGTGGACATGGTTTAATAGTTCGTGGTTGAAGTATTTGACTTTTGAGTAAAAATCTGTAAACACATAAAGATCTTTTGAGTAAAAATCTGTGCGAAATAAGGGAAAGTTAGTGTTAGGCTAGAAGCAGGAATATTGTTAAGCGTTTTTTTTTTCTTTAGCTTCTTATGTGTTTATTGAGTTATTTATTAGTTGATTGATTTATTGTATTTTGTTTTTTGAATTGTTTCGTTGTTTGTTTTGTTGGTGGGTTGTTTTTTTAGGTGAATATATGAAAGATAGATAAATTAGTAAATAATGCTTGAGGTCGAAGCAATTGTTGAATTGTGTGTGCGTCCGACTCACTGGTTAAGTGATATTGCACTGACAGCAATAGATAACTAGTTTGTTAACGAAGGTGCTATAATCAGCTGTGGTCTCTGTGGCGCAATCGGTTAGCGCGTTCGGCTGTTAACCGAAAGGTTGGTGGTTCAAGCCCACCCAGGGACGAAAGCTTTCCTTTTATTTACACATCTCTCTTCGTCGATCACTATCTGTTGAGTTCATTTGTCACGATTACTGTTAGAAATTAGGTCTATCTATGGAGATGTACATTTATGCCTTATGTCCACTCTCAACTCTTTCTTCCTCTCTACATTTCCGCTCGCTGGACTTGATATATGAAGATGTGTTGAGAAATAAAACAGTGAGAAACTTTCTCGTTGTTTCACTTAAATTCACCACTGTATTTACAAAGAAGCTCTTTAGAAATTTAAATTGCTATCTAAACTTCTACTCTTCGCCTTGTCTGGCCAGACTCTGTTCAATCTTAAACTCATCCTACAGCCCCGGCACGGACGTTGTGTTTTTATTTTCTATTCATATATTTTTCCTATTAGTCAATAATTTGCAAGTATGCTTTTGTCTATCCATTTATTCTCTATGTGAACAGTGAGGATAGCATATGTTTGTTTATTTATTACAACAATTGGCTTTAGGATATTTCAGCTTTTTCAAGTGAAATTATTTACATGATTTTCACTAATTTCTCCATCCTTTATCTGCTCGTTACTTTTCCCAAAAATGCCGGTGATTCTCTGCTGGAATCAATGTGGACGCTTGATAGACGAGTGAGAGTTAAAAGTTATTTTCGATTATCGTTAAAATTCATCCATAAGAAAGACTCAGCAAATTCTTCTCTATTTCCCGTTCTGGCCAAATAAAAATTTTAAAACACAAAAATGCTGCATGACCCGTGTGCGGGGAATGAACCGTTTGCTGATTTCCCACAGACCATTATCATGTGGGTGGTGTCTCTACTGGAAAATGCTTCAGTCAGAAAGGAGGGAAATCAATATTGTGTGTATTTGCAATTTTGCCACTGTGCTTGTCGTCGGCGTCTCTGTGGCGCAATCGGTTAGCGCGTTCGGCTGTTAACCGAAAGGTTGGTGGTTCAAGCCCACCCAGGGACGTAAGCTTACTTTTACGATGCAGTAAATCGAGCAAGATACGTTGTATTTTGTAGCCAATAGTATACGGTAAAAAAGGGACGATAGAAGACTTTCGTTTGACTAAATATTTTGCTGCTTTGTCTATAATAGCGAAACGTTGATCATGTTTGTAAACTCAGTTATATTGTCCTCCAAAATCAAATAGCAGTACAATGCTGACTTTTACCGTCTATGAGTTTGTGTCAAATCTGACATGCTGACACGTCAGATGAATCCCTTAACATACACGATTAAAGTAGCAGAGAAATCCAATGATATCTTTCCTTTTTTTTTTTTTTTTACGAAACATGTAGAGTTAATAATACTGGGATATTAAATATTAGGTACTGGCCGTGAATCGATTGGTTCTTAGTTTTCGGGAGTGGACATGGTTTAATAGTTCGTGGTTGAAGTATTTGACTTTTGAGTAAAAATCTGAAACACATAAAGATCTTTTGAGTAAAAATCTGTGCGAAATAAGGGAAAGTTAGTGTTAGGCTAGAAGCAGGAATATTGTTAAGCGTTTTTTTTTCTTTAGCTTCTTATGTGTTTATTGAGTTATTTATTAGTTGATTGATTTATTGTATTTTGTTTTTTGAATTGTTTCGTTGTTTGTTTTGTTGGTGGGTTGTTTTTTTAGGTGAATATATGAAAGATAGATAAATTAGTAAATAATGCTTGAGGTCGAAGCAATTGTTGAATTGTGTGTGCGTCCGACTCACTGGTTAAGTGATATTGCACTGACAGCAATAGATAACTAGTTTGTTAACGAAGGTGCTATAATCAGCTGTGGTCTCTGTGGCGCAATCGGTTAGCGCGTTCGGCTGTTAACCGAAAGGTTGGTGGTTCAAGCCCACCCAGGGACGAAAGCTTTCCTTTTATTTACACATCTCTCTTCGTCGATCACTATCTGTTGAGTTCATTTGTCACGATTACTGTTAGAAATTAGGTCTATCTATGGAGATGTACATTTATGCCTTATGTCCACTCTCAACTCTTTCTTCCTCTCTACATTTCCGCTCGCTGGACTTGATATATGAAGATGTGTTGAGAAATAAAACAGTGAGAAACTTTCTCGTTGTTTCACTTAAATTCACCACTGTATTTACAAAGAAGCTCTTTAGAAATTTAAATTGCTATCTAAACTTCTACTCTTCGCCTTGTCTGGCCAGACTCTGTTCAATCTTAAACTCATCCTACAGCCCCGGCACGGACGTTGTGTTTTTATTTTCTATTCATATATTTTTCCTATTAGTCAATAATTTGCAAGTATGCTTTTGTCTATCCATTTATTCTCTATGTGAACAGTGAGGATAGCATATATTTGTTTATTTATTACAACAATTGGCTTTAGGATATTTCAGCTTTTTCAAGTGAAATTATTTACATGATTTTCACTAATTTCTCCATCCTTTATCTGCTCGTTACTTTTCCCAAAAATGCCGGTGATTCTCTGCTGGAATCAATGTGGACGCTTGATAGACGAGTGAGAGTTAAAAGTTATTTTCGATTATCGTTAAAATTCATCCATAAGAAAGACTCAGCAAATTCTTCTCTATTTCCCGTTCTGGCCAAATAAAAATTTTAAAACACAAAAATGCTGCATGACCCGTGTGCGGGGAATGAACCGTTTGCTGATTTCCCACAGACCATTATCATGTGGGTGGTGTCTCTACTGGAAAATGCTTCAGTCAGAAAGGAGGGAAATCAATATTGTGTGTATTTGCAATTTTGCCACTGTGCTTGTCGTCGGCGTCTCTGTGGCGCAATTGGTTAGCGCGTTCGGCTGTTAACCGAAAGGTTGGTGGTTCAAGCCCACCCAGGGACGTAAGCTTACTTTTACGATGCAGTAAATCGAGCAAGATACGTTGTATTTTGTAGCCAATAGTATACGGTAAAAAAGGGACGATAGAAGACTTTCGTTTGACTAAATATTTTGCTGCTTTGTCTATAATAGCGAAACGTTGATCATGTTTGTAAACTCAGTTATATTGTCCTCCAAAATCAAATAGCAGTACAATGCTGACTTTTACCGTCTATGAGTTTGTGTCAAATCTGACCTGCTGACACGTCAGATGAATCCCTTAACATACACGATTAAAGTAGCAGAGAAATCCAATGATATCTTTCCTTTTTTTTTTTTTTTTACGAAACATGTAGAGTTAATAATACTGGGATATTAAATATTAGGTACTGGCCGTGAATCGATTGGTTCTTAGTTTTCGGGAGTGGACATGGTTTAATAGTTCGTGGTTGAAGTATTTGACTTTTGAGTAAAAATCTGTAAACACATAAAGATCTTTTGAGTAAAAATCTGTGCGAAATAAGGGAAAGTTAGTGTTAGGCTAGAAGCAGGAATATTGTTAAGCGTTTTTTTTTTCTTTAGCTTCTTATGTGTTTATTGAGTTATTTATTAGTTGATTGATTTATTGTATTTTGTTTTTTGAATTGTTTCGTTGTTTGTTTTGTTGGTGGGTTGTTTTTTTAGGTGAATATATGAAAGATAGATAAATTAGTAAATAATGCTTGAGGTCGAAGCAATTGTTGAATTGTGTGTGCGTCCGACTCACTGGTTAAGTGATATTGCACTGACAGCAATAGATAACTAGTTTGTTAACGAAGGTGCTATAATCAGCTGTGGTCTCTGTGGCGCAATCGGTTAGCGCGTTCGGCTGTTAACCGAAAGGTTGGTGGTTCAAGCCCACCCAGGGACGAAAGCTTTCCTTTTATTTACACATCTCTCTTCGTCGATCACTATCTGTTGAGTTCATTTGTCACGATTACTGTTAGAAATTAGGTCTATCTATGGAGATGTACATTTATGCCTTATGTCCACTCTCAACTCTTTCTTCCTCTCTACATTTCCGCTCGCTGGACTTGATATATGAAGATGTGTTGAGAAATAAAACAGTGAGAAACTTTCTCGTTGTTTCACTTAAATTCACCACTGTATTTACAAAGAAGCTCTTTAGAAATTTAAATTGCTATCTAAACTTCTACTCTTCGCCTTGTCTGGCCAGACTCTGTTCAATCTTAAACTCATCCTACAGCCCCGGCACGGACGTTGTGTTTTTATTTTCTATTCATATATTTTTCCTATTAGTCAATAATTTGCAAGTATGCTTTTGTCTATCCATTTATTCTCTATGTGAACAGTGAGGATAGCATATGTTTGTTTATTTATTACAACAATTGGCTTTAGGATATTTCAGCTTTTTCAAGTGAAATTATTTACATGATTTTCACTAATTTCTCCATCCTTTATCTGCTCGTTACTTTTCCCAAAAATGCCGGTGATTCTCTGCTGGAATCAATGTGGACGCTTGATAGACGAGTGAGAGTTAAAAGTTATTTTCGATTATCGTTAAAATTCATCCATAAGAAAGACTCAGCAAATTCTTCTCTATTTCCCGTTCTGGCCAAATAAAAATTTTAAAACACAAAAATGCTGCATGACCCGTGTGCGGGGAATGAACCGTTTGCTGATTTCCCACAGACCATTATCATGTGGGTGGTGTCTCTACTGGAAAATGCTTCAGTCAGAAAGGAGGGAAATCAATATTGTGTGTATTTGCAATTTTGCCACTGTGCTTGTCGTCGGCGTCTCTGTGGCGCAATCGGTTAGCGCGTTCGGCTGTTAACCGAAAGGTTGGTGGTTCAAGCCCACCCAGGGACGTAAGTTTACTTTTACGATGCAGTAAATCGAGCAAGATACGTTGTATTTTGTAGCCAATAGTATACGGTAAAAAAGGGACGATAGAAGACTTTCGTTTGACTAAATATTTTGCTGCTTTGTCTATAATAGCGAAACGTTGATCATGTTTGTAAACTCAGTTATATTGTCCTCCAAAATCAAATAGCAGTACAATGCTGACTTTTACCGTCTATGAGTTTGTGTCAAATCTGACATGCTGACACGTCAGATGAATCCCTTAACATACACGATTAAAGTAGCAGAGAAATCCAATGATATCTTTCCTTTTTTTTTTTTTTTTTACGAAACATGTAGAGTTAATAATACTGGGATATTAAATATTAGGTACTGGCCGTGAATCGATTGGTTCTTAGTTTTCGGGAGTGGACATGGTTTAATAGTTCGTGGTTGAAGTATTTGACTTTTGAGTAAAAATCTGAAACACATAAAGATCTTTTGAGTAAAAATCTGTGCGAAATAAGGGAAAGTTAGTGTTAGGCTAGAAGCAGGAATATTGTTAAGCGTTTTTTTTTCTTTAGCTTCTTATGTGTTTATTGAGTTATTTATTAGTTGATTGATTTATTGTATTTTGTTTTTTGAATTGTTTCGTTGTTTGTTTTGTTGGTGGGTTGTTTTTTTAGGTGAATATATGAAAGATAGATAAATTAGTAAATAATGCTTGAGGTCGAAGCAATTGTTGAATTGTGTGTGCGTCCGACTCACTGGTTAAGTGATATTGCACTGACAGCAATAGATAACTAGTTTGTTAACGAAGGTGCTATAATCAGCTGTGGTCTCTGTGGCGCAATCGGTTAGCGCGTTCGGCTGTTAACCGAAAGGTTGGTGGTTCAAGCCCACCCAGGGACGAAAGCTTTCCTTTTATTTACACATCTCTCTTCGTCGATCACTATCTGTTGAGTTCATTTGTCACGATTACTGTTAGAAATTAGGTCTATCTATGGAGATGTACATTTATGCCTTATGTCCACTCTCAACTCTTTCTTCCTCTCTACATTTCCGCTCGCTGGACTTGATATATGAAGATGTGTTGAGAAATAAAACAGTGAGAAACTTTCTCGTTGTTTCACTTAAATTCACCACTGTATTTACAAAGAAGCTCTTTAGAAATTTAAATTGCTATCTAAACTTCTACTCTTCGCCTTGTCTGGCCAGACTCTGTTCAATCTTAAACTCATCCTACAGCCCCGGCACGGACGTTGTGTTTTTATTTTCTATTCATATATTTTTCCTATTAGTCAATAATTTGCAAGTATGCTTTTGTCTATCCATTTATTCTCTATGTGAACAGTGAGGATAGCATATGTTTGTTTATTTATTACAACAATTGGCTTTAGGATATTTCAGCTTTTTCAAGTGAAATTATTTACATGATTTTCACTAATTTCTCCATCCTTTATCTGCTCGTTACTTTTCCCAAAAATGCCGGTGATTCTCTGCTGGAATCAATGTGGACGCTTGATAGACGAGTGAGAGTTAAAAGTTATTTTCGATTATCGTTAAAATTCATCCATAAGAAAGACTCAGCAAATTCTTCTCTATTTCCCGTTCTGGCCAAATAAAAATTTTAAAACACAAAAATGCTGCATGACCCGTGTGCGGGGAATGAACCGTTTGCTGATTTCCCACAGACCATTATCATGTGGGTGGTGTCTCTACTGGAAAATGCTTCAGTCAGAAAGGAGGGAAATCAATATTGTGTGTATTTGCAATTTTGCCACTGTGCTTGTCGTCGGCGTCTCTGTGGCGCAATCGGTTAGCGCGTTCGGCTGTTAACCGAAAGGTTGGTGGTTCAAGCCCACCCAGGGACGTAAGCTTACTTTTACGATGCAGTAAATCGAGCAAGATACGTTGTATTTTGTAGCCAATAGTATACGGTAAAAAAGGGACGATAGAAGACTTTCGTTTGACTAAATATTTTGCTGCTTTGTCTATAATAGCGAAACGTTGATCATGTTTGTAAACTCAGTTATATTGTCCTCCAAAATCAAATAGCAGTACAATGCTGACTTTTACCGTCTATGAGTTTGTGTCAAATCTGACATGCTGACACGTCAGATGAATCCCTTAACATACACGATTAAAGTAGCAGAGAAATCCAATGATATCTTTCCTTTTTTTTTTTTTTTTTACGAAACATGTAGAGTTAATAATACTGGGATATTAAATATTAGGTACTGGCCGTGAATCGATTGGTTCTTAGTTTTCGGGAGTGGACATGGTTTAATAGTTCGTGGTTGAAGTATTTGACTTTTGAGTAAAAATCTGAAACACATAAAGATCTTTTGAGTAAAAATCTGTGCGAAATAAGGGAAAGTTAGTGTTAGGCTAGAAGCAGGAATATTGTTAAGCGTTTTTTTTTCTTTAGCTTCTTATGTGTTTATTGAGTTATTTATTAGTTGATTGATTTATTGTATTTTGTTTTTTGAATTGTTTCGTTGTTTGTTTTGTTGGTGGGTTGTTTTTTTAGGTGAATATATGAAAGATAGATAAATTAGTAAATAATGCTTGAGGTCGAAGCAATTGTTGAATTGTGTGTGCGTCCGACTCACTGGTTAAGTGATATTGCACTGACAGCAATAGATAACTAGTTTGTTAACGAAGGTGCTATAATCAGCTGTGGTCTCTGTGGCGCAATCGGTTAGCGCGTTCGGCTGTTAACCGAAAGGTTGGTGGTTCAAGCCCACCCAGGGACGAAAGCTTTCCTTTTATTTACACATCTCTCTTCGTCGATCACTATCTGTTGAGTTCATTTGTCACGATTACTGTTAGAAATTAGGTCTATCTATGGAGATGTACATTTATGCCTTATGTCCACTCTCAACTCTTTCTTCCTCTCTACATTTCCGCTCGCTGGACTTGATATATGAAGATGTGTTGAGAAATAAAACAGTGAGAAACTTTCTCGTTGTTTCACTTAAATTCACCACTGTATTTACAAAGAAGCTCTTTAGAAATTTAAATTGCTATCTAAACTTCTACTCTTCGCCTTGTCTGGCCAGACTCTGTTCAATCTTAAACTCATCCTACAGCCCCGGCACGGACGTTGTGTTTTTATTTTCTATTCATATATTTTTCCTATTAGTCAATAATTTGCAAGTATGCTTTTGTCTATCCATTTATTCTCTATGTGAACAGTGAGGATAGCATATGTTTGTTTATTTATTACAACAATTGGCTTTAGGATATTTCAGCTTTTTCAAGTGAAATTATTTACATGATTTTCACTAATTTCTCCATCCTTTATCTGCTCGTTACTTTTCCCAAAAATGCCGGTGATTCTCTGCTGGAATCAATGTGGACGCTTGATAGACGAGTGAGAGTTAAAAGTTATTTTCGATTATCGTTAAAATTCATCCATAAGAAAGACTCAGCAAATTCTTCTCTATTTCCCGTTCTGGCCAAATAAAAATTTTAAAACACAAAAATGCTGCATGACCCGTGTGCGGGGAATGAACCGTTTGCTGATTTCCCACAGACCATTATCATGTGGGTGGTGTCTCTACTGGAAAATGCTTCAGTCAGAAAGGAGGGAAATCAATATTGTGTGTATTTGCAATTTTGCCACTGTGCTTGTCGTCGGCGTCTCTGTGGCGCAATCGGTTAGCGCGTTCGGCTGTTAACCGAAAGGTTGGTGGTTCAAGCCCACCCAGGGACGTAAGCTTACTTTTACGATGCAGTAAATCGAGCAAGATACGTTGTATTTTGTAGCCAATAGTATACGGTAAAAAAGGGACGATAGAAGACTTTCGTTTGACTAAATATTTTGCTGCTTTGTCTATAATAGCGAAACGTTGATCATGTTTGTAAACTCAGTTATATTGTCCTCCAAAATCAAATAGCAGTACAATGCTGACTTTTACCGTCTATGAGTTTGTGTCAAATCTGACATGCTGACACGTCAGATGAATCCCTTAACATACACGATTAAAGTAGCAGAGAAATCCAATGATATCTTTCCTTTTTTTTTTTTTTTTTACGAAACATGTAGAGTTAATAATACTGGGATATTAAATATTAGGTACTGGCCGTGAATCGATTGGTTCTTAGTTTTCGGGAGTGGACATGGTTTAATAGTTCGTGGTTGAAGTATTTGACTTTTGAGTAAAAATCTGAAACACATAAAGATCTTTTGAGTAAAAATCTGTGCGAAATAAGGGAAAGTTAGTGTTAGGCTAGAAGCAGGAATATTGTTAAGCGTTTTTTTTTCTTTAGCTTCTTATGTGTTTATTGAGTTATTTATTAGTTGATTGATTTATTGTATTTTGTTTTTTGAATTGTTTCGTTGTTTGTTTTGTTGGTGGGTTGTTTTTTTAGGTGAATATATGAAAGATAGATAAATTAGTAAATAATGCTTGAGGTCGAAGCAATTGTTGAATTGTGTGTGCGTCCGACTCACTGGTTAAGTGATATTGCACTGACAGCAATAGATAACTAGTTTGTTAACGAAGGTGCTATAATCAGCTGTGGTCTCTGTGGCGCAATCGGTTAGCGCGTTCGGCTGTTAACCGAAAGGTTGGTGGTTCAAGCCCACCCAGGGACGAAAGCTTTCCTTTTATTTACACATCTCTCTTCGTCGATCACTATCTGTTGAGTTCATTTGTCACGATTACTGTTAGAAATTAGGTCTATCTATGGAGATGTACATTTATGCCTTATGTCCACTCTCAACTCTTTCTTCCTCTCTACATTTCCGCTCGCTGGACTTGATATATGAAGATGTGTTGAGAAATAAAACAGTGAGAAACTTTCTCGTTGTTTCACTTAAATTCACCACTGTATTTACAAAGAAGCTCTTTAGAAATTTAAATTGCTATCTAAACTTCTACTCTTCGCCTTGTCTGGCCAGACTCTGTTCAATCTTAAACTCATCCTACAGCCCCGGCACGGACGTTGTGTTTTTATTTTCTATTCATATATTTTTCCTATTAGTCAATAATTTGCAAGTATGCTTTTGTCTATCCATTTATTCTCTATGTGAACAGTGAGGATAGCATATGTTTGTTTATTTATTACAACAATTGGCTTTAGGATATTTCAGCTTTTTCAAGTGAAATTATTTACATGATTTTCACTAATTTCTCCATCCTTTATCTGCTCGTTACTTTTCCCAAAAATGCCGGTGATTCTCTGCTGGAATCAATGTGGACGCTTGATAGACGAGTGAGAGTTAAAAGTTATTTTCGATTATCGTTAAAATTCATCCATAAGAAAGACTCAGCAAATTCTTCTCTATTTCCCGTTCTGGCCAAATAAAAATTTTAAAACACAAAAATGCTGCATGACCCGTGTGCGGGGAATGAACCGTTTGCTGATTTCCCACAGACCATTATCATGTGGGTGGTGTCTCTACTGGAAAATGCTTCAGTCAGAAAGGAGGGAAATCAATATTGTGTGTATTTGCAATTTTGCCACTGTGCTTGTCGTCGGCGTCTCTGTGGCGCAATCGGTTATCGCGTTCGGCTGTTAACCGAAAGGTTGGTGGTTCAAGCCCACCCAGGGACGTAAGCTTACTTTTACGATGCAGTAAATCGAGCAAGATACGTTGTATTTTGTAGCCAATAGTATACGGTAAAAAAGGGACGATAGAAGACTTTCGTTTGACTAAATATTTTGCTGCTTTGTCTATAATAGCGAAACGTTGATCATGTTTGTAAACTCAGTTATATTGTCCTCCAAAATCAAATAGCAGTACAATGCTGACTTTTACCGTCTATGAGTTTGTGTCAAATCTGACATGCTGACACGTCAGATGAATCCCTTAACATACACGATTAAAGTAGCAGAGAAATCCAATGATATCTTTCCTTTTTTTTTTTTTTTTTACGAAACATGTAGAGTTAATAATACTGGGATATTAAATATTAGGTACTGGCCGTGAATCGATTGGTTCTTAGTTTTCGGGAGTGGACATGGTTTAATAGTTCGTGGTTGAAGTATTTGACTTTTGAGTAAAAATCTGAAACACATAAAGATCTTTTGAGTAAAAATCTGTGCGAAATAAGGGAAAGTTAGTGTTAGGCTAGAAGCAGGAATATTGTTAAGCGTTTTTTTTTCTTTAGCTTCTTATGTGTTTATTGAGTTATTTATTAGTTGATTGATTTATTGTATTTTGTTTTTTGAATTGTTTCGTTGTTTGTTTTGTTGGTGGGTTGTTTTTTTAGGTGAATATATGAAAGATAGATAAATTAGTAAATAATGCTTGAGGTCGAAGCAATTGTTGAATTGTGTGTGCGTCCGACTCACTGGTTAAGTGATATTGCACTGACAGCAATAGATAACTAGTTTGTTAACGAAGGTGCTATAATCAGCTGTGGTCTCTGTGGCGCAATCGGTTAGCGCGTTCGGCTGTTAACCGAAAGGTTGGTGGTTCAAGCCCACCCAGGGACGAAAGCTTTCCTTTTATTTACACATCTCTCTTCGTCGATCACTATCTGTTGAGTTCATTTGTCACGATTACTGTTAGAAATTAGGTCTATCTATGGAGATGTACATTTATGCCTTATGTCCACTCTCAACTCTTTCTTCCTCTCTACATTTCCGCTCGCTGGACTTGATATATGAAGATGTGTTGAGAAATAAAACAGTGAGAAACTTTCTCGTTGTTTCACTTAAATTCACCACTGTATTTACAAAGAAGCTCTTTAGAAATTTAAATTGCTATCTAAACTTCTACTCTTCGCCTTGTCTGGCCAGACTCTGTTCAATCTTAAACTCATCCTACAGCCCCGGCACGGACGTTGTGTTTTTATTTTCTATTCATATATTTTTCCTATTAGTCAATAATTTGCAAGTATGCTTTTGTCTATCCATTTATTCTCTATGTGAACAGTGAGGATAGCATATGTTTGTTTATTTATTACAACAATTGGCTTTAGGATATTTCAGCTTTTTCAAGTGAAATTATTTACATGATTTTCACTAATTTCTCCATCCTTTATCTGCTCGTTACTTTTCCCAAAAATGCCGGTGATTCTCTGCTGGAATCAATGTGGACGCTTGATAGACGAGTGAGAGTTAAAAGTTATTTTCGATTATCGTTAAAATTCATCCATAAGAAAGACTCAGCAAATTCTTCTCTATTTCCCGTTCTGGCCAAATAAAAATTTTAAAACACAAAAATGCTGCATGACCCGTGTGCGGGGAATGAACCGTTTGCTGATTTCCCACAGACCATTATCATGTGGGTGGTGTCTCTACTGGAAAATGCTTCAGTCAGAAAGGAGGGAAATCAATATTGTGTGTATTTGCAATTTTGCCACTGTGCTTGTCGTCGGCGTCTCTGTGGCGCAATCGGTTAGCGCGTTCGGCTGTTAACCGAAAGGTTGGTGGTTCAAGCCCACCCAGGGACGTAAGCTTACTTTTACGATGCAGTAAATCGAGCAAGATACGTTGTATTTTGTAGCCAATAGTATACGGTAAAAAAGGGACGATAGAAGACTTTCGTTTGACTAAATATTTTGCTGCTTTGTCTATAATAGCGAAACGTTGATCATGTTTGTAAACTCAGTTATATTGTCCTCCAAAATCAAATAGCAGTACAATGCTGACTTTTACCGTCTATGAGTTTGTGTCAAATCTGACATGCTGACACGTCAGATGAATCCCTTAACATACACGATTAAAGTAGCAGAGAAATCCAATGATATCTTTCCTTTTTTTTTTTTTTTTTACGAAACATGTAGAGTTAATAATACTGGGATATTAAATATTAGGTACTGGCCGTGAATCGATTGGTTCTTAGTTTTCGGGAGTGGACATGGTTTAATAGTTCGTGGTTGAAGTATTTGACTTTTGAGTAAAAATCTGAAACACATAAAGATCTTTTGAGTAAAAATCTGTGCGAAATAAGGGAAAGTTAGTGTTAGGCTAGAAGCAGGAATATTGTTAAGCGTTTTTTTTTCTTTAGCTTCTTATGTGTTTATTGAGTTATTTATTAGTTGATTGATTTATTGTATTTTGTTTTTTGAATTGTTTCGTTGTTTGTTTTGTTGGTGGGTTGTTTTTTTAGGTGAATATATGAAAGATAGATAAATTAGTAAATAATGCTTGAGGTCGAAGCAATTGTTGAATTGTGTGTGCGTCCGACTCACTGGTTAAGTGATATTGCACTGACAGCAATAGATAACTAGTTTGTTAACGAAGGTGCTATAATCAGCTGTGGTCTCTGTGGCGCAATCGGTTAGCGCGTTCGGCTGTTAACCGAAAGGTTGGTGGTTCAAGCCCACCCAGGGACGAAAGCTTTCCTTTTATTTACACATCTCTCTTCGTCGATCACTATCTGTTGAGTTCATTTGTCACGATTACTGTTAGAAATTAGGTCTATCTATGGAGATGTACATTTATGCCTTATGTCCACTCTCAACTCTTTCTTCCTCTCTACATTTCCGCTCGCTGGACTTGATATATGAAGATGTGTTGAGAAATAAAACAGTGAGAAACTTTCTCGTTGTTTCACTTAAATTCACCACTGTATTTACAAAGAAGCTCTTTAGAAATTTAAATTGCTATCTAAACTTCTACTCTTCGCCTTGTCTGGCCAGACTCTGTTCAATCTTAAACTCATCCTACAGCCCCGGCACGGACGTTGTGTTTTTATTTTCTATTCATATATTTTTCCTATTAGTCAATAATTTGCAAGTATGCTTTTGTCTATCCATTTATTCTCTATGTGAACAGTGAGGATAGCATATGTTTGTTTATTTATTACAACAATTGGCTTTAGGATATTTCAGCTTTTTCAAGTGAAATTATTTACATGATTTTCACTAATTTCTCCATCCTTTATCTGCTCGTTACTTTTCCCAAAAATGCCGGTGATTCTCTGCTGGAATCAATGTGGACGCTTGATAGACGAGTGAGAGTTAAAAGTTATTTTCGATTATCGTTAAAATTCATCCATAAGAAAGACTCAGCAAATTCTTCTCTATTTCCCGTTCTGGCCAAATAAAAATTTTAAAACACAAAAATGCTGCATGACCCGTGTGCGGGGAATGAACCGTTTGCTGATTTCCCACAGACCATTATCATGTGGGTGGTGTCTCTACTGGAAAATGCTTCAGTCAGAAAGGAGGGAAATCAATATTGTGTGTATTTGCAATTTTGCCACTGTGCTTGTCGTCGGCGTCTCTGTGGCGCAATCGGTTAGCGCGTTCGGCTGTTAACCGAAAGGTTGGTGGTTCAAGCCCACCCAGGGACGTAAGCTTACTTTTACGATGCAGTAAATCGAGCAAGATACGTTGTATTTTGTAGCCAATAGTATACGGTAAAAAAGGGACGATAGAAGACTTTCGTTTGACTAAATATTTTGCTGCTTTGTCTATAATAGCGAAACGTTGATCATGTTTGTAAACTCAGTTATATTGTCCTCCAAAATCAAATAGCAGTACAATGCTGACTTTTACCGTCTATGAGTTTGTGTCAAATCTGACATGCTGACACGTCAGATGAATCCCTTAACATACACGATTAAAGTAGCAGAGAAATCCAATGATATCTTTCCTTTTTTTTTTTTTTTTTACGAAACATGTAGAGTTAATAATACTGGGATATTAAATATTAGGTACTGGCCGTGAATCGATTGGTTCTTAGTTTTCGGGAGTGGACATGGTTTAATAGTTCGTGGTTGAAGTATTTGACTTTTGAGTAAAAATCTGAAACACATAAAGATCTTTTGAGTAAAAATCTGTGCGAAATAAGGGAAAGTTAGTGTTAGGCTAGAAGCAGGAATATTGTTAAGCGTTTTTTTTTTCTTTAGCTTCTTATGTGTTTATTGAGTTATTTATTAGTTGATTGATTTATTGTATTTTGTTTTTTGAATTGTTTCGTTGTTTGTTTTGTTGGTGGGTTGTTTTTTTAGGTGAATATATGAAAGATAGATAAATTAGTAAATAATGCTTGAGGTCGAAGCAATTGTTGAATTGTGTGTGCGTCCGACTCACTGGTTAAGTGATATTGCACTGACAGCAATAGATAACTAGTTTGTTAACGAAGGTGCTATAATCAGCTGTGGTCTCTGTGGCGCAATCGGTTAGCGCGTTCGGCTGTTAACCGAAAGGTTGGTGGTTCAAGCCCACCCAGGGACGAAAGCTTTCCTTTTATTTACACATCTCTCTTCGTCGATCACTATCTGTTGAGTTCATTTGTCACGATTACTGTTAGAAATTAGGTCTATCTATGGAGATGTACATTTATGCCTTATGTCCACTCTCAACTCTTTCTTCCTCTCTACATTTCCGCTCGCTGGACTTGATATATGAAGATGTGTTGAGAAATAAAACAGTGAGAAACTTTCTCGTTGTTTCACTTAAATTCACCACTGTATTTACAAAGAAGCTCTTTAGAAATTTAAATTGCTATCTAAACTTCTACTCTTCGCCTTGTCTGGCCAGACTCTGTTCAATCTTAAACTCATCCTACAGCCCCGGCACGGACGTTGTGTTTTTATTTTCTATTCATATATTTTTCCTATTAGTCAATAATTTGCAAGTATGCTTTTGTCTATCCATTTATTCTCTATGTGAACAGTGAGGATAGCATATGTTTGTTTATTTATTACAACAATTGGCTTTAGGATATTTCAGCTTTTTCAAGTGAAATTATTTACATGATTTTCACTAATTTCTCCATCCTTTATCTGCTCGTTACTTTTCCCAAAAATGCCGGTGATTCTCTGCTGGAATCAATGTGGACGCTTGATAGACGAGTGAGAGTTAAAAGTTATTTTCGATTATCGTTAAAATTCATCCATAAGAAAGACTCAGCAAATTCTTCTCTATTTCCCGTTCTGGCCAAATAAAAATTTTAAAACACAAAAATGCTGCATGACCCGTGTGCGGGGAATGAACCGTTTGCTGATTTCCCACAGACCATTATCATGTGGGTGGTGTCTCTACTGGAAAATGCTTCAGTCAGAAAGGAGGGAAATCAATATTGTGTGTATTTGCAATTTTGCCACTGTGCTTGTCGTCGGCGTCTCTGTGGCGCAATCGGTTAGCGCGTTCGGCTGTTAACCGAAAGGTTGGTGGTTCAAGCCCACCCAGGGACGTAAGCTTACTTTTACGATGCAGTAAATCGAGCAAGATACGTTGTATTTTGTAGCCAATAGTATACGGTAAAAAAGGGACGATAGAAGACTTTCGTTTGACTAAATATTTTGCTGCTTTGTCTATAATAGCGAAACGTTGATCATGTTTGTAAACTCAGTTATATTGTCCTCCAAAATCAAATAGCAGTACAATGCTGACTTTTACCGTCTATGAGTTTGTGTCAAATCTGACATGCTGACACGTCAGATGAATCCCTTAACATACACGATTAAAGTAGCAGAGAAATCCAATGATATCTTTCCTTTTTTTTTTTTTTTTTACGAAACATGTAGAGTTAATAATACTGGGATATTAAATATTAGGTACTGGCCGTGAATCGATTGGTTCTTAGTTTTCGGGAGTGGACATGGTTTAATAGTTCGTGGTTGAAGTATTTGACTTTTGAGTAAAAATCTGAAACACATAAAGATCTTTTGAGTAAAAATCTGTGCGAAATAAGGGAAAGTTAGTGTTAGGCTAGAAGCAGGAATATTGTTAAGCGTTTTTTTTTCTTTAGCTTCTTATGTGTTTATTGAGTTATTTATTAGTTGATTGATTTATTGTATTTTGTTTTTTGAATTGTTTCGTTGTTTGTTTTGTTGGTGGGTTGTTTTTTTAGGTGAATATATGAAAGATAGATAAATTAGTAAATAATGCTTGAGGTCGAAGCAATTGTTGAATTGTGTGTGCGTCCGACTCACTGGTTAAGTGATATTGCACTGACAGCAATAGATAACTAGTTTGTTAACGAAGGTGCTATAATCAGCTGTGGTCTCTGTGGCGCAATCGGTTAGCGCGTTCGGCTGTTAACCGAAAGGTTGGTGGTTCAAGCCCACCCAGGGACGAAAGCTTTCCTTTTATTTACACATCTCTCTTCGTCGATCACTATCTGTTGAGTTCATTTGTCACGATTACTGTTAGAAATTAGGTCTATCTATGGAGATGTACATTTATGCCTTATGTCCACTCTCAACTCTTTCTTCCTCTCTACATTTCCGCTCGCTGGACTTGATATATGAAGATGTGTTGAGAAATAAAACAGTGAGAAACTTTCTCGTTGTTTCACTTAAATTCACCACTGTATTTACAAAGAAGCTCTTTAGAAATTTAAATTGCTATCTAAACTTCTACTCTTCGCCTTGTCTGGCCAGACTCTGTTCAATCTTAAACTCATCCTACAGCCCCGGCACGGACGTTGTGTTTTTATTTTCTATTCATATATTTTTCCTATTAGTCAATAATTTGCAAGTATGCTTTTGTCTATCCATTTATTCTCTATGTGAACAGTGAGGATAGCATATGTTTGTTTATTTATTACAACAATTGGCTTTAGGATATTTCAGCTTTTTCAAGTGAAATTATTTACATGATTTTCACTAATTTCTCCATCCTTTATCTGCTCGTTACTTTTCCCAAAAATGCCGGTGATTCTCTGCTGGAATCAATGTGGACGCTTGATAGACGAGTGAGAGTTAAAAGTTATTTTCGATTATCGTTAAAATTCATCCATAAGAAAGACTCAGCAAATTCTTCTCTATTTCCCGTTCTGGCCAAATAAAAATTTTAAAACACAAAAATGCTGCATGACCCGTGTGCGGGGAATGAACCGTTTGCTGATTTCCCACAGACCATTATCATGTGGGTGGTGTCTCTACTGGAAAATGCTTCAGTCAGAAAGGAGGGAAATCAATATTGTGTGTATTTGCAATTTTGCCACTGTGCTTGTCGTCGGCGTCTCTGTGGCGCAATCGGTTATCGCGTTCGGCTGTTAACCGAAAGGTTGGTGGTTCAAGCCCACCCAGGGACGTAAGCTTACTTTTACGATGCAGTAAATCGAGCAAGATACGTTGTATTTTGTAGCCAATAGTATACGGTAAAAAAGGGACGATAGAAGACTTTCGTTTGACTAAATATTTTGCTGCTTTGTCTATAATAGCGAAACGTTGATCATGTTTGTAAACTCAGTTATATTGTCCTCCAAAATCAAATAGCAGTACAATGCTGACTTTTACCGTCTATGAGTTTGTGTCAAATCTGACATGCTGACACGTCAGATGAATCCCTTAACATACACGATTAAAGTAGCAGAGAAATCCAATGATATCTTTCCTTTTTTTTTTTTTTTTTACGAAACATGTAGAGTTAATAATACTGGGATATTAAATATTAGGTACTGGCCGTGAATCGATTGGTTCTTAGTTTTCGGGAGTGGACATGGTTTAATAGTTCGTGGTTGAAGTATTTGACTTTTGAGTAAAAATCTGAAACACATAAAGATCTTTTGAGTAAAAATCTGTGCGAAATAAGGGAAAGTTAGTGTTAGGCTAGAAGCAGGAATATTGTTAAGCGTTTTTTTTTTCTTTAGCTTCTTATGTGTTTATTGAGTTATTTATTAGTTGATTGATTTATTGTATTTTGTTTTTTGAATTGTTTCGTTGTTTGTTTTGTTGGTGGGTTGTTTTTTTAGGTGAATATATGAAAGATAGATAAATTAGTAAATAATGCTTGAGGTCGAAGCAATTGTTGAATTGTGTGTGCGTCCGACTCACTGGTTAAGTGATATTGCACTGACAGCAATAGATAACTAGTTTGTTAACGAAGGTGCTATAATCAGCTGTGGTCTCTGTGGCGCAATCGGTTAGCGCGTTCGGCTGTTAACCGAAAGGTTGGTGGTTCAAGCCCACCCAGGGACGAAAGCTTTCCTTTTATTTACACATCTCTCTTCGTCGATCACTATCTGTTGAGTTCATTTGTCACGATTACTGTTAGAAATTAGGTCTATCTATGGAGATGTACATTTATGCCTTATGTCCACTCTCAACTCTTTCTTCCTCTCTACATTTCCGCTCGCTGGACTTGATATATGAAGATGTGTTGAGAAATAAAACAGTGAGAAACTTTCTCGTTGTTTCACTTAAATTCACCACTGTATTTACAAAGAAGCTCTTTAGAAATTTAAATTGCTATCTAAACTTCTACTCTTCGCCTTGTCTGGCCAGACTCTGTTCAATCTTAAACTCATCCTACAGCCCCGGCACGGACGTTGTGTTTTTATTTTCTATTCATATATTTTTCCTATTAGTCAATAATTTGCAAGTATGCTTTTGTCTATCCATTTATTCTCTATGTGAACAGTGAGGATAGCATATGTTTGTTTATTTATTACAACAATTGGCTTTAGGATATTTCAGCTTTTTCAAGTGAAATTATTTACATGATTTTCACTAATTTCTCCATCCTTTATCTGCTCGTTACTTTTCCCAAAAATGCCGGTGATTCTCTGCTGGAATCAATGTGGACGCTTGATAGACGAGTGAGAGTTAAAAGTTATTTTCGATTATCGTTAAAATTCATCCATAAGAAAGACTCAGCAAATTCTTCTCTATTTCCCGTTCTGGCCAAATAAAAATTTTAAAACACAAAAATGCTGCATGACCCGTGTGCGGGGAATGAACCGTTTGCTGATTTCCCACAGACCATTATCATGTGGGTGGTGTCTCTACTGGAAAATGCTTCAGTCAGAAAGGAGGGAAATCAATATTGTGTGTATTTGCAATTTTGCCACTGTGCTTGTCGTCGGCGTCTCTGTGGCGCAATCGGTTATCGCGTTCGGCTGTTAACCGAAAGGTTGGTGGTTCAAGCCCACCCAGGGACGTAAGCTTACTTTTACGATGCAGTAAATCGAGCAAGATACGTTGTATTTTGTAGCCAATAGTATACGGTAAAAAAGGGACGATAGAAGACTTTCGTTTGACTAAATATTTTGCTGCTTTGTCTATAATAGCGAAACGTTGATCATGTTTGTAAACTCAGTTATATTGTCCTCCAAAATCAAATAGCAGTACAATGCTGACTTTTACCGTCTATGAGTTTGTGTCAAATCTGACATGCTGACACGTCAGATGAATCCCTTAACATACACGATTAAAGTAGCAGAGAAATCCAATGATATCTTTCCTTTTTTTTTTTTTTTTTACGAAACATGTAGAGTTAATAATACTGGGATATTAAATATTAGGTACTGGCCGTGAATCGATTGGTTCTTAGTTTTCGGGAGTGGACATGGTTTAATAGTTCGTGGTTGAAGTATTTGACTTTTGAGTAAAAATCTGAAACACATAAAGATCTTTTGAGTAAAAATCTGTGCGAAATAAGGGAAAGTTAGTGTTAGGCTAGAAGCAGGAATATTGTTAAGCGTTTTTTTTTCTTTAGCTTCTTATGTGTTTATTGAGTTATTTATTAGTTGATTGATTTATTGTATTTTGTTTTTTGAATTGTTTCGTTGTTTGTTTTGTTGGTGGGTTGTTTTTTTAGGTGAATATATGAAAGATAGATAAATTAGTAAATAATGCTTGAGGTCGAAGCAATTGTTGAATTGTGTGTGCGTCCGACTCACTGGTTAAGTGATATTGCACTGACAGCAATAGATAACTAGTTTGTTAACGAAGGTGCTATAATCAGCTGTGGTCTCTGTGGCGCAATCGGTTAGCGCGTTCGGCTGTTAACCGAAAGGTTGGTGGTTCAAGCCCACCCAGGGACGAAAGCTTTCCTTTTATTTACACATCTCTCTTCGTCGATCACTATCTGTTGAGTTCATTTGTCACGATTACTGTTAGAAATTAGGTCTATCTATGGAGATGTACATTTATGCCTTATGTCCACTCTCAACTCTTTCTTCCTCTCTACATTTCCGCTCGCTGGACTTGATATATGAAGATGTGTTGAGAAATAAAACAGTGAGAAACTTTCTCGTTGTTTCACTTAAATTCACCACTGTATTTACAAAGAAGCTCTTTAGAAATTTAAATTGCTATCTAAACTTCTACTCTTCGCCTTGTCTGGCCAGACTCTGTTCAATCTTAAACTCATCCTACAGCCCCGGCACGGACGTTGTGTTTTTATTTTCTATTCATATATTTTTCCTATTAGTCAATAATTTGCAAGTATGCTTTTGTCTATCCATTTATTCTCTATGTGAACAGTGAGGATAGCATATGTTTGTTTATTTATTACAACAATTGGCTTTAGGATATTTCAGCTTTTTCAAGTGAAATTATTTACATGATTTTCACTAATTTCTCCATCCTTTATCTGCTCGTTACTTTTCCCAAAAATGCCGGTGATTCTCTGCTGGAATCAATGTGGACGCTTGATAGACGAGTGAGAGTTAAAAGTTATTTTCGATTATCGTTAAAATTCATCCATAAGAAAGACTCAGCAAATTCTTCTCTATTTCCCGTTCTGGCCAAATAAAAATTTTAAAACACAAAAATGCTGCATGACCCGTGTGCGGGGAATGAACCGTTTGCTGATTTCCCACAGACCATTATCATGTGGGTGGTGTCTCTACTGGAAAATGCTTCAGTCAGAAAGGAGGGAAATCAATATTGTGTGTATTTGCAATTTTGCCACTGTGCTTGTCGTCGGCGTCTCTGTGGCGCAATCGGTTATCGCGTTCGGCTGTTAACCGAAAGGTTGGTGGTTCAAGCCCACCCAGGGACGTAAGCTTACTTTTACGATGCAGTAAATCGAGCAAGATACGTTGTATTTTGTAGCCAATAGTATACGGTAAAAAAGGGACGATAGAAGACTTTCGTTTGACTAAATATTTTGCTGCTTTGTCTATAATAGCGAAACGTTGATCATGTTTGTAAACTCAGTTATATTGTCCTCCAAAATCAAATAGCAGTACAATGCTGACTTTTACCGTCTATGAGTTTGTGTCAAATCTGACATGCTGACACGTCAGATGAATCCCTTAACATACACGATTAAAGTAGCAGAGAAATCCAATGATATCTTTCCTTTTTTTTTTTTTTTTTACGAAACATGTAGAGTTAATAATACTGGGATATTAAATATTAGGTACTGGCCGTGAATCGATTGGTTCTTAGTTTTCGGGAGTGGACATGGTTTAATAGTTCGTGGTTGAAGTATTTGACTTTTGAGTAAAAATCTGTAAACACATAAAGATCTTTTGAGTAAAAATCTGTGCGAAATAAGGGAAAGTTAGTGTTAGGCTAGAAGCAGGAATATTGTTAAGCGTTTTTTTTTTTCTTTAGCTTCTTATGTGTTTATTGAGTTATTTATTAGTTGATTGATTTATTGTATTTTGTTTTTTGAATTGTTTCGTTGTTTGTTTTGTTGGTGGGTTGTTTTTTTAGGTGAATATATGAAAGATAGATAAATTAGTAAATAATGCTTGAGGTCGAAGCAATTGTTGAATTGTGTGTGCGTCCGACTCACTGGTTAAGTGATATTGCACTGACAGCAATAGATAACTAGTTTGTTAACGAAGGTGCTATAATCAGCTGTGGTCTCTGTGGCGCAATCGGTTAGCGCGTTCGGCTGTTAACCGAAAGGTTGGTGGTTCAAGCCCACCCTGGGACGAAAGCTTTCCTTTTATTTACACATCTCTCTTCGTCGATCACTATCTGTTGAGTTCATTTGTCACGATTACTGTTAGAAATTAGGTCTATCTATGGAGATGTACATTTATGCCTTATGTCCACTCTCAACTCTTTCTTCCTCTCTACATTTCCGCTCGCTGGACTTGATATATGAAGATGTGTTGAGAAATAAAACAGTGAGAAACTTTCTCGTTGTTTCACTTAAATTCACCACTGTATTTACAAAGAAGCTCTTTAGAAATTTAAATTGCTATCTAAACTTCTACTCTTCGCCTTGTCTGGCCAGACTCTGTTCAATCTTAAACTCATCCTACAGCCCCGGCACGGAGGTTGTGTTTTTATTTTCTATTCATATATTTTTCCTATTAGTCAATAATTTGCAAGTATGCTTTTGTCTATCCATTTATTCTCTATGTGAACAGTGAGGATAGCATATGTTTGTTTATTTATTACAACAATTGGCTTTAGGATATTTCAGCTTTTTCAAGTGAAATTATTTACATGATTTTCACTAATTTCTCCATCCTTTATCTGCTCGTTACTTTTCCCAAAAATGCCGGTGATTCTCTGCTGGAATCAATGTGGACGCTTGATAGACGAGTGAGAGTTAAAAGTTATTTTCGATTATCGTTAAAATTCATCCATAAGAAAGACTCAGCAAATTCTTCTCTATTTCCCGTTCTGGCCAAATAAAAATTTTAAAACACAAAAATGCTGCATGACCCGTGTGCGGGGAATGAACCGTTTGCTGATTTCCCACAGACCATTATCATGTGGGTGGTGTCTCTACTGGAAAATGCTTCAGTCAGAAAGGAGGGAAATCAATATTGTGTGTATTTGCAATTTTGCCACTGTGCTTGTCGTCGGCGTCTCTGTGGCGCAATCGGTTATCGCGTTCGGCTGTTAACCGAAAGGTTGGTGGTTCAAGCCCACCCAGGGACGTAAGCTTACTTTTACGATGCAGTAAATCGAGCAAGATACGTTGTATTTTGTAGCCAATAGTATACGGTAAAAAAGGGACGATAGAAGACTTTCGTTTGACTAAATATTTTGCTGCTTTGTCTATAATAGCGAAACGTTGATCATGTTTGTAAACTCAGTTATATTGTCCTCCAAAATCAAATAGCAGTACAATGCTGACTTTTACCGTCTATGAGTTTGTGTCAAATCTGACATGCTGACACGTCAGATGAATCCCTTAACATACACGATTAAAGTAGCAGAGAAATCCAATGATATCTTTCCTTTTTTTTTTTTTTTTTTACGAAACATGTAGAGTTAATAATACTGGGATATTAAATATTAGGTACTGGCCGTGAATCGATTGGTTCTTAGTTTTCGGGAGTGGACATGGTTTAATAGTTCGTGGTTGAAGTATTTGACTTTTGAGTAAAAATCTGTAAACACATAAAGATCTTTTGAGTAAAAATCTGTGCGAAATAAGGGAAAGTTAGTGTTAGGCTAGAAGCAGGAATATTGTTAAGCGTTTTTTTTTTTCTTTAGCTTCTTATGTGTTTATTGAGTTATTTATTAGTTGATTGATTTATTGTATTTTGTTTTTTGAATTGTTTCGTTGTTTGTTTTGTTGGTGGGTTGTTTTTTTAGGTGAATATATGAAAGATAGATAAATTAGTAAATAATGCTTGAGGTCGAAGCAATTGTTGAATTGTGTGTGCGTCCGACTCACTGGTTAAGTGATATTGCACTGACAGCAATAGATAACTAGTTTGTTAACGAAGGTGCTATAATCAGCTGTGGTCTCTGTGGCGCAATCGGTTAGCGCGTTCGGCTGTTAACCGAAGGGTTGGTGGTTCAAGCCCACCCTGGGACGAAAGCTTTCCTTTTATTTACACATCTCTCTTCGTCGATCACTATCTGTTGAGTTCATTTGTCACGATTACTGTTAGAAATTAGGTCTATCTATGGAGATGTACATTTATGCCTTATGTCCACTCTCAACTCTTTCTTCCTCTCTACATTTCCGCTCGCTGGACTTGATATATGAAGATGTGTTGAGAAATAAAACAGTGAGAAACTTTCTCGTTGTTTCACTTAAATTCACCACTGTATTTACAAAGAAGCTCTTTAGAAATTTAAATTGCTATCTAAACTTCTACTCTTCGCCTTGTCTGGCCAGACTCTGTTCAATCTTAAACTCATCCTACAGCCCCGGCACGGACGTTGTGTTTTTATTTTCTATTCATATATTTTTCCTATTAGTCAATAATTTGCAAGTATGCTTTTGTCTATCCATTTATTCTCTATGTGAACAGTGAGGATAGCATATGTTTGTTTATTTATTACAACAATTGGCTTTAGGATATTTCAGCTTTTTCAAGTGAAATTATTTACATGATTTTCACTAATTTCTCCATCCTTTATCTGCTCGTTACTTTTCCCAAAAATGCCGGTGATTCTCTGCTGGAATCAATGTGGACGCTTGATAGACGAGTGAGAGTTAAAAGTTATTTTCGATTATCGTTAAAATTCATCCATAAGAAAGACTCAGCAAATTCTTCTCTATTTCCCGTTCTGGCCAAATAAAAATTTTAAAACACAAAAATGCTGCATGACCCGTGTGCGGGGAATGAACCGTTTGCTGATTTCCCACAGACCATTATCATGTGGGTGGTGTCTCTACTGGAAAATGCTTCAGTCAGAAAGGAGGGAAATCAATATTGTGTGTATTTGCAATTTTGCCACTGTGCTTGTCGTCGGCGTCTCTGTGGCGCAATCGGTTAGCGCGTTCGGCTGTTAACCGAAAGGTTGGTGGTTCAAGCCCACCCAGGGACGTAAGCTTACTTTTACGATGCAGTAAATCGAGCAAGATACGTTGTATTTTGTAGCCAATAGTATACGGTAAAAAAGGGACGATAGAAGACTTTCGTTTGACTAAATATTTTGCTGCTTTGTCTATAATAGCGAAACGTTGATCATGTTTGTAAACTCAGTTATATTGTCCTCCAAAATCAAATAGCAGTACAATGCTGACTTTTACCGTCTATGAGTTTGTGTCAAATCTGACATGCTGACACGTCAGATGAATCCCTTAACATACACGATTAAAGTAGCAGAGAAATCCAATGATATCTTTCCTTTTTTTTTTTTTTTTTACGAAACATGTAGAGTTAATAATACTGGGATATTAAATATTAGGTACTGGCCGTGAATCGATTGGTTCTTAGTTTTCGGGAGTGGACATGGTTTAATAGTTCGTGGTTGAAGTATTTGACTTTTGAGTAAAAATCTGTAAACACATAAAGATCTTTTGAGTAAAAATCTGTGCGAAATAAGGGAAAGTTAGTGTTAGGCTAGAAGCAGGAATATTGTTAAGCGTTTTTTTTTTTCTTTAGCTTCTTATGTGTTTATTGAGTTATTTATTAGTTGATTGATTTATTGTATTTTGTTTTTTGAATTGTTTCGTTGTTTGTTTTGTTGGTGGGTTGTTTTTTTAGGTGAATATATGAAAGATAGATAAATTAGTAAATAATGCTTGAGGTCGAAGCAATTGTTGAATTGTGTGTGCGTCCGACTCACTGGTTAAGTGATATTGCACTGACAGCAATAGATAACTAGTTTGTTAACGAAGGTGCTATAATCAGCTGTGGTCTCTGTGGCGCAATCGGTTAGCGCGTTCGGCTGTTAACCGAAAGGTTGGTGGTTCAAGCCCACCCAGGGACGAAAGCTTTCCTTTTATTTACACATCTCTCTTCGTCGATCACTATCTGTTGAGTTCATTTGTCACGATTACTGTTAGAAATTAGGTCTATCTATGGAGATGTACATTTATGCCTTATGTCCACTCTCAACTCTTTCTTCCTCTCTACATTTCCGCTCGCTGGACTTGATATATGAAGATGTGTTGAGAAATAAAACAGTGAGAAACTTTCTCGTTGTTTCACTTAAATTCACCACTGTATTTACAAAGAAGCTCTTTAGAAATTTAAATTGCTATCTAAACTTCTACTCTTCGCCTTGTCTGGCCAGACTCTGTTCAATCTTAAACTCATCCTACAGCCCCGGCACGGAGGTTGTGTTTTTATTTTCTATTCATATATTTTTCCTATTAGTCAATAATTTGCAAGTATGCTTTTGTCTATCCATTTATTCTCTATGTGAACAGTGAGGATAACATGTGTTTGTTTATTTATTACAACAATTGGCTTTAGGCGCAATCGGTTAGCGCGTTCGGCTGTTAACCGAAAGGTTGGTGGTTCAAGCTCACCCTGGGACGAAAGCTTTCCTTTTATTTACACAGCTCTCTTCGTCGATCACTATCTGTTGAGGTCATTTGTCACGATTACCGTTAGAAAATAGGTTTATCTATGGAGATCTACATTTATGCCTTATGGAAATTTACTAAGCTTTTTGTTTAGATGTGGCACAAGGCCATATGAAAGGGGCACCCAATGAGACTCGGACTCACTCGTGTAGGTTTGCTAGTCGAGCTTGCTAACCATTACACCACCAGTCTCAACTCTTTCTTCCTTACTACATAGCCGCTCACTGGACTTGATATCTGTGGAAAAAGAAATGAGTTAAAGTGTTATTTTCGTCTTGCTGGCTCCGTTTCGGGGAATATTGTGGCCAACATGAATGTCTATCAGGTTCTGATATTTATGGTCAGAATGTAGAGTAGTGGGGTGAGAGTGAGAGGTGATTACAACCTATATATTCAGGTTCAGTCACCTCTTTCTCGTCATTCTAAATTGTGTTACTAGACCTTGTTGGGTGGGTCCCTTAAAGAGCATTTCTTTTTAGCAACCCCGATTGCTGCCTGCACTTTAAGTATCGCCCTGCTACTATTTTTTTTACGATATATTGCAAAAAAGAAAATTTCAAGAATTTCTCTTTTCTTTTTTTTTTTTGCTGACCTTTTACCTACTTGGTCTTCTACTTTCTCAACATGGACGTTTTCAGGGAACAGATCCTTAGATGGTTGACCGTACTGAAAATCAAGTTTGAGGAACGGTTGAAGCTGTGCCATGGGGATAGAGTTACCCCATAAGTTTATGCTACCTTCCGCAAGGATATTATGGAGTATATTCATGAAATGGAAGTATGTATTACTAAGCTGGAATTGTCTCAGACTCCAGAGACAGATATACTGGAAACAGAAGTTAGTTGGGCCTTCCAACTCATGGAATACCATATAGAGCTGGGTGGACTGGATGATTCCTTGGCTGTACCAACTGCTAGTTCTTTCATGGATACATCTACTTCGACATCAGGAAGAAGTTCAGCTTCCTTTATAGTTAAACCTCCACAGATACAGATCACCGGCCCAACATTCGGTGGTCCCGAGATGGCTACTGATCACATGAGTTTCCAGAATTTTTTGTCGAGATTCGAAAACTGTGTGGTTGGTATGGCTAATAACGCTGAACGCGTAAATTTTTTTAAATGCTCCCTTACAGACCGACCCTTGGGGCTAATCAACCATCTAAGCTGCACTAACACAAACTATCATCGTGCCCTTTCTTTACTGAAGAAGGAATACTTGAATATCGATGAGATCATTGATCAAATATTCCAAGACATATTGGATTACATACCAAAGAAGGAGATTTCCTACTCGGAATTTGGCGAGTTCATTTCCAGGACTGCATCTCTCTTGGAGGAGTTAGGAAACACCTATTCCTGCGACGTTTCTGAGGATAATTCAGGAGGAGCTCGGTTAATGGCCAAGATCTTTTTTCTGAAATTTCCCAAGGAGCTAAAGGGGGAAATGATCGGGTTGACGGGGAGGCGCATACCATCCTTGTCTTCCATATTGGAGCTCACAGGAGAGGCAATTAAACGACTACAGGTCAAAATAGGCACATCTGCTAATTCTTCTTTCGATACTGGACAGATTTCTTCTCAGGGAGTAGCACGTAGACCCAAGAATACTTCCTCTTTCCATATCGGTGCCGACCCTCAGACGTTGCCTGGGTATTGTTGAAGCTTGCCCCCCATTTTGTTTGTGACTTTCATCAGGGGGAAGAAGTCTGTCGCTGTTAATTGCCTCCTGGACACAGGCAGTGGGAGGTCATATCTGTCTGCTAAGGAGCTGCGTGGCTTGGGTTCAATAGAGACAATTGGCATGAATTGCCTGATTAGATTATCCACCCTGCTTGGCGAGTGTGATCAAACTTTCAAGGAAGTGGCTCTGGAAATCGATTTGGGTTGTGGAAACCCAGTGACATCTCATGTTTTAGTAGCCGAGTCGATAGATTTGTCTGTCCGACTGACAAATTTGGAACCTTTGTTAAATGCCTTCCTGGATGCTAAATGTTCCCTGGTCGGGAAATTTGAGACTGGCTCTGACTTTATACCGATCAAGGGTATTATCGGTTTAGACCTCCTGCATCAATTGGGCCCCTGTCAGCTTGTTCCTTGTCTGAAGGCCTTTTCCACACCAGCAGGTGTTGTTCTATTTGGAGCCGTGGAATCCTTCTCCAAGGATCAAACTCCCCACGACGTGGCACACCTCTCGTTTAACTCGGTAATGACGCAAACTCTCAAAGTGAAATCATCCCACCTGTGTTTTGTTCTCGAAAGCCAACCCTCATACCTAGACCCCTTGGCAGAGTTCTTCCCTGATAGTGAAGTACAGAGGGGGTTGGAACAGATGTTCAACTTGGAATCTCTGCGAATACATGATGAAAATCACTTCTCTGACTATGATCAAGAGCAGGTGAGACACTTTCAAAATGCCATAGAGTTCAAGGATGGCAAGTACTATGTGGAGCTTCCCTGGCATGCTGACAAGTTGGCCAGGGTCCCATCTAATCATGCAGTTTCTTTGCGTATCTTGGACCGGGTGACTGAGGACCTGATAAAAACAAATATGTATCAGGATATGTATCGTACCCGTCCATGAATTTGGGAATTATGTGTGGATACCACATCGACCTGTTGTTAAGTATGACCCTACAGCTACGACCAAGATCCGTCCTGTGTTCAACTGCAGTCTGAAGACCGGTAACGGAATGTCTTTAAATGAAGCCGATTACTCTGGCATCAACCTCACAGGAGACATGTTAAATTTGTTGATGAGCTTCAGAGCTAATAATTACATTCTGTTGGCGGACATTCGAAAAGCATTCCTGATGATTCGTCTCAGCCTGGAGGCTGACAAAATCAAGTTCTGCTTCTTCATCAAGGACGGAGATCATCTTCGGTGTTTTCGATACTCTACACTGATTTTTGGATTCACTGCCAGCCCATTCATACTGGGATGTATTCTTAAATTTCTTGCAGCTTGGTACCCATTAGATGATTGCCGTAAAATGATGGAAAACCGATTTTATGTGGATAACTTAGTTACAGCTGAAGCGGATCCACATAGACTTGTTGAAGTATATTCCCTTATAAAGGAACGCCTGCGAGAGGGAGGATTTATTCTCCAGTCCTGTAATACCAATGATGACGCCCTCCGAAATAGGATGAGAAGGGATGGTACGCTGAGTGTACATGACAAGGAATGGGAGAAGGTACTGGGGTATCGATACCATCCCCTTTCAGAAAAATTGCATGTGGCCCCTGTCCAGTATGATCCTGGTGCCTCAACGAAGAGAAGGATCCTTTCTGAAGCTTCAAAATTATTCGATCCATTGTCTCTCTGCCTCCCGGTTACAGTCCGAAGCCGCGTTTTTCTTAGGACTATGAGGAGGAAACAGTTTGGTTGGGATGATCCTCTTCCTCCTGAGATTTTGAGTAGTTGGAGGGAGCTTGCTAAGGACCTGTCAGGATTAAGTGATATTCATTTTAATAGAAAAGGCCTTGTTTCAGGACAACCTGGTGACTTGTACATCTTTTGTGATGCGTCAAAGGAAACTTATGGATTTGCGGCATATGTGGTACAAGACAGACGATCCTGCTTGCTGTTCGCTAAGGTGAAGGTTGCCCCAATGAAAGAAAAAACTCTACCTGTATTAGAGCTAATGGCAGTTTATCTTGCACTAAAATGTCTGCCAACCATCTTGAGTAATTGTGAACAGTTTGTTCCAACTAAGTTATGTGTGGCCACCGATGCCCAGGTGGTGTTGTCTTGGCTGTTATCTCAATCTATGGCGAGCAAGAACATTTTCGCCAAAAACAGATTGAAGGACGTCCTACGAATGAATCGTGAGTTAGAATCTCAATATGGACTAAAACCTCTTTTTAAATATGTGGTCACGACACAAAATTCAGCCGATATGATAACAAGAGGATTAACATTGAAGAGGTTTCTCTCTAATTTTGAATTTTGGTGTGCTGGTCCCCCTTGGCCACGTGAAGGACTCCTTCAGTGGCCAGCACCAGAATTACTATGTTTAAATAAACGTTGCCGACAGATGGCTCGTGCTTCTATGAACTGTTCACTGGTCTTGAACCAAGAATGCCCTTCTGTCATACCCATCCATAGGTTCTCAACTTTTTCTCGTCTGCTGAGGGTTACTTCATTGGTCTACAAGTTTTTGGCCATCAAACTGGAGCGTGTATGGGACAACAATTCCAAAGCAGCAATCTATTGGATGAGATTACTCCAGAGACAGGAATCTCCTGCAGAGATTGAGTATCTGAAGGAGCCTATGAGAAACCAGAACCGAGTTCGCGCCTTGGATCTTTTCCTGGATTCTGATGGATTAATCCGCTCAAGGGGAAGACTGGATCGATCATCACATCTTGCGTACGAGGTAAAAAATCCCATTTTGCTAGGGAAACATCACCCTGTTACAAAACTCGTTATTGTAGACTGTCATGTGAAATGTTCTCATTTAGGAACTGGAGCAACCTTGGCTGAGTTGAGGCAGAGTGACTACTGGGTTCCACAGGGTAGACAAGCAGTAAATAAGGCCTTGGCATCTTGTGCTAGATGTAAGCGGTACAATCCCAGACCTGTAGTACCCAATACTGTAGCCAGTCTACTGGCTCCTCGTGCTGATTTTGAAGTGCCGTTCCAACATACTGGAGTTGACTTCACCGGCCATGTCTGGGTAAAGGATGAAAGTTCGGACCGAAAAATGTACCTACTGATTTTTACTTGCATGAATGTGAGAGCCGTCCATATAGAGGTGGTTCCGGACATGAGCGTGCTGTCCTTTTTTCAAGCTCTGGCCCGCTTCACAAATCAATATGGAGTTCCGAGGGCTATTTATAGTGACAATTCCAAAACCTTTATTTGGGGTGGGAAACTCTTTGACCGTCTTTTTCTAATGAACGAATACCAGGATAGATTTGGCTCTTGTGGGATGAGACTTAATACGATTCCCTTGTTTTCGCCATGGTATGGAGGGACTTGGGAACGTTGCATCAAAACAATAAAAATCTGCCTGTTTAAGATCATTGGTAGGAGAAGATTGGATTATTTTACGCTAGTGACAGTGATCTCTGACATTCAGAGGTCGGTAAACAATAGACCTCTAACCTACCAGGTGTCAGCAGACAGTAATGCTATGGCTGTCACTCCCAACGTGTTCTTGAACCCTAACAAGAACCCTGGGTTATTGTTGCAATTGGGGCAGAGAGATCTTGCTACGGCAGTGCCACCCAGCAGGGAGAGGCTGATCAGAACCATGGAACTCAGGAATGAATGGTTGGCTAACTTCCATAAGTTGTGATACAATGAATACCTTTTGGACCTAGGACGGAAATCTCCGGGACACTCCCGATTGCAATCGGAGAATCGCCTTCAGAAGGATGATGTAGTGCTGGTCAAGAGCCCCTTAAAACCGAGACCATTTTGGATTTTGGGAACCATTGTGGAGCTTATCCGAGGCAATGATGATATAGTCAAATCAGCCCGTGTCAGGAGAGGAGATGGTCTTGAGAAAGTCCACTCGTTGAAACACCTATATCCTTTGGAGCTTTCTGTCACTCCTAATGTTGTATTTTAACCTTCGACCAGGCCAAAAATGCCATTCCAAGGTGATGCACCGGGAGGAAGTGACACATTCAAATGGCAGTTTTGAGAGGAAATCGCGTGGGCGGAAATTAGCTGACGAAATGGGACGAGGTAAAAAAAATTCCCATGGTACACTCATAGACTGATGCACCGGAAGAGAGTGACCTATGAACTGCATGACAGTTATTTCCGCTTGATGACGATCAAACATTCGATTTCAAAGATCGAGTAGGCGACTGAGTGGGCTTTGAACTATTATATAACTCAGTCAAGACAGAAGTCAAGTTAGTTGCAGTTAGAGATCGGACGGAGTTATAGACGATGTGGTGGGGAAAGCCACATCAAGCCGAAGGGGCTCTTGGAGCCCCTGATGAGTTGCAGTTGGAGACACTTGGAGACTGTTGGAGACGGAGATAGACGAGTTGTGGTAGGGAAAGCCACATCAGGCCGAAGGGACCTTGGGGCCCTGATGAGTTGGGGTGCAGAGAAGTTGCTGATAAGATGTAGCAGATCACCCAGCAGAGTGGGACTCTGGACCTCCGGTTGAGCATCTAGGGAACGAGAAAGACACAACGTTGACGGCCCTAAGAGTGGGGGTCAAAATATTGAAGTTTCTGTTACTCCAACTCCCTCTCACACGCAAACCTTGAGTAACCTTTTCGAACCCTTACAAATAAAGTGAGAGGTATATTTTGTTAAAGAAGTCTTCCTGCGTCCTTATTATTGTGTCATTATGATTCTGTAGATAACAATCTAACATTAACAATATTACACAACCAAAGGTCACAGATTATATCCAACCGACCGGGAATGATTCAACTGTTGGTGGGGACACGCAACCATCGTGTTTATCTCCCCTTGCAGAAGACCCTGTCTGGTTGTGCCCAATATGGAATGCTCCTCAACTAGATCAGGACATGATTGGATGCGATTCATGTGACGAATGGTATCATTTTCGATGTGTTGGCATTGATGAGGCACATCCAAGACGACGGAAATGGTACTGCCCTGAATGTGCGCCCAGAAAACGGCGTAGAGGTAAACCAAGTCTTCTACCAGCATGAAACGGCAATAAGCAACAGCGTGTTCTAAGGGACAAAGGAGGATACCATGTTCCTTATGAACGGTGGATTGGACATTATGTTCATTTATTTCTTTTTCCCTCTTGAATTTTTGTTTTTTTGTTTTTTTGGGAGTGTGTGGAAAAAGAAATGAGTTAGAGTGTTACTTACGACTTGCAGGGTCCGTTTCGGGGGATATTGTGGCCAACATGAATGTCTATCAGATTCTGATATTAATGGTCAGAATGTAGAGTAGGAGGGGTGAGAGTGAAAGGTGATTACAACCTATATATTCAGGTTCAGTCACCTCTTTCTCGTCATTCTAAATTGTGTTACCAGACCTTGTTGGGCGGGTCACTTAAAGAGCAATTCTTTTTTTGCAACCCCGATTGCTGCCTGCACTTTAAGTATCGCCCTGCTACTATTTTTTTCCGATATGTATGAAGATGTGTTGAGAAATAAACAGTGAGAAACTTTCTCGTTGTTTCACTTAAATTCACCACTGTATTTACAAAGAAGCTCTTTAGAAATTTAAATTGCTATCTAAACTTCTCCTATACGCCTTGTCTGGCCAGACTCTGTTCAATCTTAAACTCATCCTACAGCCCCGGCACGGACGTTGTGTCTTTATTTTCTATTCATATATTTTTCCTATTAGTCAATAATTTGCAAGTATGCTTTTGTCTATCCATTTATTGTCTATGTGAACAGTGAGGATAGCATATGTTTGTTTATTTATTACAATAATTGGCTAGAGGATATTTCAGCTTTTTCAAGTGAAATTATTTACATGATTTTCACTAATTTCTCCATCCTTTATCTGCTCGTTACTTTTCCCAAAAATGCCGGTGATTCTCTGCTGGAATCAATGTGGACGCTTGATAGACGAGTGAGATTTAAAAGTTATTTTCGATTATCGTTAAAATTCATCCATAAGAAAGACTCAGCAAATTCTTCTCTATTTCCCGTTCTGGCAAAATAAAAATTTCAAAACACAAAAATACTGCATGACCCGTGTGCGGGGAATGAACCGTTTGCTGATTTCCCACAGACCATTATCATGTGGGTGGTGTCTCTACTGGAAAATGCTTCAGTCAGAAAGGAGGGAAATCAATATTGTGTGTATTTGCAATTTTGCCACTGTGCTTGTCGTCGGCGTCTCTGTGGCGCAATCGGTTAGCGCGTTCGGCTGTTAACCGAAAGGTTGGTGGTTCAAGCCCACCCAGGGACGTAAGCTTTCTTTTACGATGCAGTAAATCGAGCAAGATATTTGGCTGATGACTACGTTGTATTTTGTAGCCAATAGTATACGGTAAAAAAGGGACGATAGAAGACTTTTGTTTGACTAAATATTTTGCTGCTTTGTCTATAATAGCGAAACGTTGATCATGTTTGTAAATTCAGTTATATTGTCCTCCAAAATCAAATAGCAGTACGATGCTGACTTTTACCGTCTATGAGTTTGTGTCAAATCTGACATGCTGACACGTCAGATGAATCCCTTAACATACACGATTAAAGTAGCAGAGAAATCCAATGATATCTTTCAATTATTTTCTTTTTTTTCTTTTTTTGCTGAATATTTGCACTAAATACTGGTATGTTAAATATCAGATATTTTCCGTGAGTCGATTGGTTGTTAGTTTTCGGGAGTGGGCAACAGTAAAGAAATAGAGCCGATGGTTTATTGGGATTTTTATAAGGCCCGAAAAGCCCGGGTTATTCCTACGTTTTGTAAAAGAATAAACCGGACTTCAACGGCAGTAGGTAGATGGGTGAGAGCTTTTGAAGAAAGGAGACGAACGACTTTTTGTGTAAGGGAATTTACATACAACAAACAATAAACAGGGTTTTAAACAGCAAATGGAAGAAACAACGAATATGTAAGAGTTGAAAAAAGAGTTCAATGTTCTGATAGTGTCAATGGGCATGGAAATAGTGACGATAAAACATTTTCGCTTAATCAAATATTTTGCTGATTTAGAATACCCCCCGACAAAAATTTTCGTTAATTCAGCGGTATTGTCCCCCGAAATGATATAGTAATATAATACTTTCATTTATCGTTTAGGACCTTGTGTCAAATCGGTGGAAAGTCAGATGAATCCCCTAACATTAACCATCAAAATAAGAGTAAATTTCTTTTTTTTTTTCCCACAGAACATTGAGATTTAATAACACTAACACTACATCTTCTTAGTTTTGGGGAGTGGAAAAAAATAAAGAAATATAGCCGATGGTTTGATTGTAGCTAGTTGAAGGCATACTTTCTGGATTTGACTGTTCAGTAAAAATATGTTGGACAGAAACTTAGTCTTACGCTATAAGTACCAATATTCTTAATTTTTCCTTTGTATTTATTTATTTATTTTATATTTATTCATTTAATTTTAATTCATTGATTTATTATATATATATATATATGTTTTTGGTTAGTTTGTTGGTGGGTATTATTTTTTTTTTTGGTGAATAGATCACAGATAATGATGCATTACAAGTTGAAACATTTGGTGAATTATCTACGTGGCACACTCACGTATTAAGTGATATTTCACTGACAGCAATATATAAGTAGTTTCTAAACAAATCTATTTAGAGTAGTTGTCTCTGTGGCGCAATCGGTTAGCGCGTTCGGCTGTTAACCGAAAGGTTGGTGGTTCAAGCCCACCCAGGGACGACGTTTTTCGATTTCTAGAAACTGTATAACTGAATGTTGTTTTTCGCATCTCTTTTAGGGGATTATCTTACGACGGAGATGGTCGCAAAATATTATTCCACAGCTGAGTCGACAAGGTGAAGTTGATAGCAACTTGATTCAAGGAAAATTAACACTAATCATATTAGAAACAGGGTTTTCAAGGTACCAAAAAGGTTGATTCGAACAAGTACCGGTCCTAATTTAAATAATAAATTAATATTTAAGCCAAATTGCAACTGAATAAATCAGTCATCATTCACCCTCATTTCGTTCAGTATAATTTCTTGAATAAATACTGTTTTAGAATACATTAATTTATCTTTGTATTTACAATTATAAATTTTCGATATAAATTCTTTATATTTTAAGTGAGAGAATATTTCCACCAGACTCAAAACAGTTTAAAGTATTTCCCACCGGTACCACATATCGTAAGATATCGTAAGACAGGATTTTGAATTTAGATTTTTTTGGCAAGCTGGCAGTCTGTAAAGTCTCGTAAAGGCTCCGATGAAACCTTTTTGTTTCGTCTACACAAACTGCTTTTAACGTTAAAATCTAGATTTCACAAATGGAGGTTGAGGATTAGTGGTGTCTCGGATACAATCAATTATCTCGTTCGGCTGGTAATCGAACGGCTGCTTGTTTAAGTCCAAACTGTGTCGTCGAAGTATTTTTTTATGCCATGAATTAATTGTGTTAAATAAGAGACTACTACTATGTATTATTTGCATGTTGTGAAGATAGTTTTAAAAAATTCTGACCATTAATTTGCCACTCAGTGTAAATGAAATTTTAGGATCAGTTGAAAGCTTGGCTTATTGGACGAGTAGGTTGAATGATCGAGTGATTCTAAAAGTTTAGAAGTAGAATATAACGTTACTTTAGCTAATCGGAAGTTGTCGAGCTCGGATCGGAATGGCTCCCCGGATTCGTAGCCGGATACTTATTTTGTTTATGATTATTTATTATTTGTCAATTATTTATTTTTGTTTATGATTGTGTTTGTTTGTTAAAAGGAAAATCTGAAACTAGTAGACAAGTTCACCTACTTAGGAAGCAGTGTCTCGTCAACCGAAAAAGATATCAACACGCGGCTAACAAAGGCATGGACAGCTATCGATAGTCTATCGGTCATAGGGAAGTCAGACCTGACCGATAAAATGAAACGCACTTTCTTCCAAGCCGCAGTCGTGTCGATACTGCTATATGGACGTTAACAAAACGGCCGGAGAAAAAACTAGACGGCAACTTCACAAGAAAGCTGCGAGCAATTTTGAGCAAGTCCTGGGGGCAACACACAACAAAGCACTAACTGAACGGCCACCAACACCCCATCACGAAAACTATCAAAGTTAGACGAACCAGACATGAAGGACACTGCTGGAGAAGCAGGGACGAGCTCATAAGTGATGTATCCTATGGACCCCCTCATATAGCCGAGCAAAAGCAGGACGACCAGCTCGAACCTACATACAGCTGCTCTGTGAGGATACGGGATGTAGCCCTGAGGACCTGCCAGAAGCGATGAACGATAGAGAGGAGTGGCGAGAGAGGGTCAGGGATATCCGTGCTGGCGGCACATGATGATGATGATGATGATGATGATGATGAAACCTGGCATCTACTCTCGTTTCTGTGGCGCAGTTAGTTCGTTCGGTTATAAACCGAATGGTTGTTTGTTCAAAATTGTTGCATTTTTTCGACGCATTAAATCACAGCTTTCCATTTTATAGTCTTTCTTAATATTTTTTCTCAGATTTTTTTTTTTATGGATGATGAAGAATTATATATAAATTAGATAATACAAAGTTAATATTTTTTTAAAGCTGTTTTCCGATAAAATTTTCTTAAAGGACAAAAACATGAAATCAGAAAGAGAAGGTAAAGGAGAAATAGAGAGTGGGAAATGAATTAAGTAATTGAGACGGGAATAGATAGAGATTAAGATCGAACGAGGAGAATACATAGAGAAATACAAAGAAGAGAGCGAAGTGTGAGAGAGACTGAGAGTGGCTAATAATTTATTTAATTCAAATAATAGACGATAGAGCAAAAAATATATATATATCTTTCGTGGTGGTTTTGCTGGCCCCATGCTTTCCATAAAGCTGGGCGCCATACAGTCTTTATAGCGTTACTGACTATCTACTCTGAAGGTAAGCTCAGCTTGATGAATATAAACAGGAAATGCTTCACTCAGAACATTACCTAAATCAATATTTCGTCCATCGACAAAGTGCTTATCATTGCCGCCTATGTGGCCCAATTGGTTAACGTGTTCGGCTGTTAACCGCAAGGTTTGGTGGTTCAAGCCCACCCACTAACGAAAATTTCATTTTTATTCATAAAAGTATCTTCCTGCATGATTATATATTCGCTTCATCGGCCAAGATGGCTGTTGAAAATTTGGTCAGTGATTGACGCTCTACTTCGACGTCCTCCTGCCATTCTCAACTGTCTCTTCCTCCTTTTATATAACTTGACTGTCCCTGGGAGAAGAAGATAAGATGATGAGTCAAGAAATAAAAGAGTTTGAAATTTGATCATCACCTTGAAAATCTCATGGATTTTACAAAGAAACTCTTTACAAATATAAATTATTATCTAAACTTCCTGTCTACGCTTCGTAAGAGGCAACCATGAAAGTTTGACTTCCGTCACGAATTGCTTCCTTGTTTTTTGTTAAAATTATCGCATTTATTGGGGTAGATTATGTTGCCAATTAGTATAACGAGTAACTGCAACAAAATGTAGCTTTTCGAGTAACTGTGATAAAAGTTTAATCCTGAGATGAATAATAAATTAAAATCTACATACAAAAAACAGGTTAATTGGTTGTTTTTTTTTTTTTTTTTTTTTTTTGCATATCAATCTTTGTTGTTTATTCAATGTGATATCCGGTTTATGTATATATATTAAATAGATATGATTTGTAAACGCATTGTTCGGAGATGGGACTTTAAAACGAGCCATAGCTCAATTGTTTGGTTTGATTTCTTAATTTAGTGGTATATCAACCTTCGTGGGTTATTTAATGCCAAAGCCATCCTTCTATAAGAACAGCAGTGATGCTATTTAACCTATAATTTGGAGGATAAGGAGGCTCATACCGTTCCCTCGGGTATTTGTCCGAAAGTGAACGTAATAGCGTGACTGGAGTTCAATCTCTCTTACTACGATTCCGCAGTTCATTCCTTTAACCATTAACCCAATGAGGACATCCCCCTCAATGTTTGCTCAAAGTTAAATGGTTTCAAATATTGCTATGTAACTCTAACAAATTGATTTAGCGTCAATCATTTGTTTGCACACATTGAAGATGGGTTCTTTGGGTTTCATGGGATATGAACCATTGTAGGTTATTCCATGCCTAATCTTGTTTATACATATTTACATTATATATATAGAATTCACATATATACATTTATAAATTATATATATAGAATACACATATATACGTGGTGAATTCAATAAGTTTCCAGACTTTTAGGTTCAGGTATTTAAAATCGTCGTAGACTCTTGAAAATTCAGTATGCTATTGCTATGCATCTTATGAGATGACTGACCAATTTTTATGATTTCAGGTTCAAATCAACAGCTATAGCGGCAATTGGAATACACCCTACTAAAGCCTGAGTTTCACAGCTGGTGAATTTCAAAAATGCAATATGGACGTGAGGACACTTTAGAAGAACGATATGCAATAAAATTATGTTTTAAACTTGGAAAAAATGCCACAGAAATGTATGGAATGATTCAGACTGCTTTTCGACCATCTTGAATGAATCGAGCATGAGTTTTTGAGTGGCATAAGACATTCAAGGAAGGCAGGGAGTCTTTGAGGGATAATGAGAGATGTGGGCGGCGTAAGTTAGTCAATACACCAGAGTTGATTGGCCAAAGCGTTATGTTTAGGGTTACTATGTTGAGGCTTTAAGGGAGTTCAGGAAGAGATTCCGTCGGAAGAGGCCAGCACTCTTGAAATAGGCTCAGTGGCATTTCCACCAGGACAATGCACCAGTCTACAACTCCATCCTTGTCACAGAATATTTGACCAAGGTTGGCATCAAGACAGCTCCTCACCCTCCTTATAGTCCAGACCTTGCTCCCTGTGATTTTTGGTTATTCCCTAAGCTCAGAGGCTGTCGTTATGAGACAATGAGGAGATGAAAGAGGCCGTGACGAAGATCATTGACACACTCATACAAGAGGACTTCAATGGGGCCTTCCAGAAGTTGTTGGAACGGTCCAACAAGCGTGTTGCAGCCGGAGGAGATTACTTCGAAGGGGACTCGAGTTTCATGGGTGTACTATCAATAAAAGTGCCCATACGAAAAAAGTCTAGAAACTTATTTAATGATCCTCGTAATTATATATATAGAATACACATATATACATATATACATTATATATATATAATACACATGTATACGTATATACATTAAATATATATGATTTGTAAAGAAAAGGTTTTTAAGATTTTAAAAAAGCCAAAGTTTATTTGTTTTCTCACAGGTAAATAGTTACAAGTATTCCAATCCAACAAAAATAATTCATTTCGTAGTAATGATTTATTTGCACACAGTTAAATGGCTTCAAGAATTGTTATCTAACACCGTTGGTTCTATTTGCAAACAGTTAAATGTTGTCAAGTATTGCTTTTTAATTCAAACAATTCTATTTAAACATCATCCCCTTTGTTTGCACATAGCTAAATGTATGTATCTATTTTTGGTATTAATAATTTACAAATATGTTTTTGTGTATAATAACTTTGAATATATACTGTGTACATAAATGGTTTAAGTATTATTTTTTCATTTGCTTAGTAGGGGGTCCATCCTCAATTCCTCGGAAGATAAAACTTAATATTATTATCATTGTTATTATTATCATTATTGGTTTCTTTGTTTCTTTTTCGTAAGATTTGGTAAAGGATATTTTGCGTTTTCAGAATGAAATTTTTTGCATAATTTCATTGATTTGTCGCCCATTTATATTTTGATTTTTTACCAGTATAGTGATGATTCTCTCCCACCATCAATCATGAGGGTTGATGGGCGAGTTGGGGTTAAAAGTTATATTCGATTATTGTTAAAATCCATCAATCAATCAGTCTAGAAATTCTTCCCTATTTCCCTTTCTTACCAAAAATTGTAAGTTCCGATCTTTTGGTCATCTCCCACAGACCATTAATTATGCCGTTAGTGTCCTCAGAGAAAAATGCTTTACTCAGGACGAGACGTGAATCAATATTCTGAGGGTATGTTAAAGAATTATCTTTGTTATCTCTTTAGCGCTCGCTATCCGTCAGAGCGTTTCGGTAATTAACTGAAAAGGGGGTGGTTCAAACCCATCCAGAGACGTAGAATAATCCATTCGATGCTGTAAATCGAAGAATATAATTAGCTGATGGCTATGTTACACTTTCGTTCTGGCAAAGATTTTACTGATTTGTCTAGAATAGCCCACCGACGAAAATGTTCGTCAGTTTTGTGGCATTGTCCCCAAAATGATATAGCTGTATAATGTATGCATTTACCGTCCAGGACGTGGTGTCAATTTGGATTCGTTGGGGAATCGGAGAAATACCTTAACATTAACCATCAAAATAAGAGTAAATTTCAATAATTTCTTTCACTTTTTTTTTTTTACTGAAAATTTACTGTTATTATACCTAAGTTAAGAATCAGCTATCGGTCAGAAATCGACAGCTTAGTTTTGGGGAGTGGAAAAGACTAAAGATATACAGCCGATGGTTTAATTGTAGCAAGATGAAACGTACTATAAGGATTTCACTGTTCAGTAAAATAATGTCGGAAATGATGAAAACTTTGTCTTACATAACAACTACCAATATTCTTCATTTTTCCATTTTATCAATGAATCAATGAAGTAACAAGTAAATAAGTAAAAAAAACTTATTTACTTATAACTTTATTGATTTATTTGATTTTTTTATTAGTTGGTCAAATGGTAGGTTAGTTGCTTTGTTGGTGGGTTGTTGTTTTTTTCGGTGAAAGACAATGAGAGATTAATTAGTAAATAGAGCTTGACGTCAAAGCAGTTGTTGAATTGTGTTTGCGGGACGCTCACTTATTAAGTGATATCTCACAGACAGCGATAGATAACTAGTTTCTTATCAACATGGCAGTTGTCTCTGTGGCGCAATCGGTTAGCGCGTTCGGCTGTTAACCGAAAGGTTGGTGGTTCAAGCCCACCCAGGGACGAATCCTTTCCTTTTATTAATTAATGCACGTTTACTTCCATCAAAATTTTATTTCTTGGATTTTTAAGTCAAATTTCATGCTTTTTTTTTACAATAGATTGTGCAGTCAATTAGCTTACCGAATGATAGTAAAAAAAAATGTACCTTAATATTCTAGCAGCGGAATCTTTCTTAAAACTATGATAAAACTTTAATGTTGAGATGAATTATCGATGAAATTAACGAACAGAAAACAAATAACAGGTTGGTTGGTTGGTTGGTTGGTTTTTAAAGCATATCAATCTTTATAGATAATATAATGCTAAAACATGTTTATACATATATATCAAATATATATGATTTGTGAATACATAGTTTGGAAATATGATTTTTTATGAGTCTCAGTTCATTTCTTTTCACACAGTTAAATTTCAATTATTGCTATGTCACACAAACAATTTTAACATCAGTCATTTGGTTGGTTCGTTGAGTTTTATGACATATCAACCATTATTGGTTATTACATGGCACATCCGGTTTATACATATATATCAAATTTATATGATTTGTTAACAAAAATTTAAACAAGCCAGAGCTCATTTGGTTCCTTCCTGTTAAATGGTTTCAAGTATTCATATCAAACACGAATAGCTCTATTCATTGTTAAAGAATTCTTTGCGGAGAGTTAAATGATTTCAAGTATTGCTAACACCATTTTGATCAATTTAAGTCATTTGATTGTACACAGTTAAGTGCTTACATGTAAATATTTACATGATTTGTAATTGAAGAATTTGTCGGTAATTTTATGTCTAAATGAGTTAGAGCTAATATGTTTGCACACAATTAATTTTTTCGATTGTTTGTACACAGTTAAATGGTTTCAAGGAGTCTTCACATTAAATAGTTTTATTTGCTCATAATTAAATGTTTTAAGTATTGCTACTTAATTCTAATTATTCTATTCAACACTATCTGGGGTATAAGACAGGTATATTGTTGGTTTTGTTTTGCGGATTAGACACCTTAAGGAATCGGCACATATGGTGGGCTGCAATGACCTGCTGAGTAGACTAAGTTTAGAGATGAATACAATATAGGAACCGATAATTAAAAAGGTTAGATTTTTTAAAAATAACAATAAAGATGAAGATAATAGTCCGAAAACTCTTACTGATAAAAATCATCTCATAAAACTTCTAGTAATGCTTCTCGGATAAGCGTGAAAAACAATGACGTCATTATTTGCGAAAGATCTTCATAGTTCTTGAACACCTTGTTTGATCAACAGTCAAACTTTAAAAATGATTTCCCATGTTGAATCATTTCTATACCTATATAAACAGGGGACACCTGAGGAAGGCCGAACGATACAGCGACCGAAACGTTGTGGAAATAACAATAAGGACGAAGACAATAGTTCGAAAACTCTTACTGATAAAAATCATCAAGCTTCGTCTCAAAAATTTAGACAACTAATGATTCTATTCGCCACAATTCATTCATGTGCACACAGTTAAATGGTTTCAAGTATTTCTATCAAACACGTATTGTTCTATTTAGTGTTAATCATTTCTTTACACTATCTCAAATGACTTTAGATATTGTTATCTTACACTACTAGTTCCTCTTACAAAGTTAAATGTTTTCAGTTATTGTTATTTACCACTTACAATTCTATTTAAGCATCAGTCATTTGTTTGCACACAGCTGAATAGTTAAACTGTTATATTTGACCTATAGATAGGACCCTAACAAGTATTACCACTCCGGGTCAGAGTGGATCTGAGAGAAATGTTTGTGAAAATCTGTTATTTGCAGTCGTTTGGGCAGCAAATAAAAGAATGTTAGACATTATTCTGGGTTAATTCTTCTAATCTCATAAGGTGAATTTTCTTAATTGAAAGTTAATTAAGATCTGCAAGAAAAGCTGTATGAATAAGCTAACGCAGAGAGTGGGAGTAGAAAGAAAGAAGAAAAAAACGGGAGATTTTCTAAGAGAACAAAAACACGATACCAGTAAGAGGAGGAAAAGGAGAAATTGAGAATACGTGTAAAAAATATTGTAAGAAGAATAAATTGAGAACTAGAGAGAAGATAGAAGAATATGAGAGACCGAGAGTAACTAATAATTTATCTAAAACAAATAATTGACGAAAAGGACAAAAAGATATATATATATACGTGGTGAATTCAATAAGTTTCCAGACTTTTTTTGTAGAGGCATTTAAAATTGTTGTAGACTCTTGAAAATTCACTATGTTATTGCTATACATTTTATGAGATGACGGACCAATTTTAACGATTTCAGGTTCAAACGGAAAGCTACAGCAGCATTTCGAATACGCCCCACTAAAGCCTGATTGTCACAGCTGGTGAATTTCAAAAATGCAATCTGGACGTGAGGACACTTTAGAAGAACAATATGCAATAAAATTCAGTTTTAAACTTGGAAAAAATGCCACAGAAACGCATGGAATGCTTCAGACTGGTTTTGGAGCATCTTGCATGAATCGAGCATCAGTTTTTGTGTGGTATAAGAGATTCAAGGAAGGCAGAGAGTCTGTGAGGGATAATGAGAGGTGTGGGAGGAGTAAGGAAGTCAATACACCAGAGTTGATTGGCCAAAGCGTTAGGTTTAGGGTTACTATGTTGAGGCTTTAAGAGAGTTCAGGAAGAGATTCCGTCGGAAGAGGCCAGCACTCTTGAAATCGGCTCAGTAGCATTTCCACCAGGACAATGCACCAGTCCATAATCGTATATGTTAAGGGATTCATCTGACGTGTCAGCATGTCAGATTTGACACAAACTCATAGACGGTAAAAGTCAGCATTGTACTGCTATTTGATTTTGGAGGACAATATAACTGAATTTACAAACATGATCAACGTTTCGCTATTATAGACAAAGCAGCAAAATATTTAGTCAAACGAAAGTCTTCTATCGTCCCTTTTCTACCGTATACTATTGGCTACAAAATACAACGTAGTCATCAGCCAAATATCTTGCTCGATTTACTGCATCTAAAAAGTAAGCTTACGTCCCTGGGTGGGCTTGAACCACCAACCTTTCGGTTAACAGCCGAACGCGCTAACCGATTGCGCCACAGAGACGCCGACGACAAGCACAGTGGTAAAATTGCAAATACACACAATATTGATTTCCCTCTTTTCTGACTGAAGCATTTTCCAGTAGAGACACCAACCACATGATAATGGTCTGTGGGAAATCAGCAAACGGTTCATTCCCCGCACACGGGTCATGCAGTATTTTTGTGTTTTGAATTTTTTTTTTTTTTTTTTTTGCCAGAACGGGAAATAGAGAAGAAATTGCTGAGTCTTTCTTATGGATGAATTTTAACGAGAATCGAAAATAACTTTTAACTCTCATTCGTCTATCAAGCGTTCACATTAATTCCAGCAGAGAATCACCGGCATTTTTGGGAAAAGTAACGAGCAGATAAAGGATGGAGAAATTAGTGAAAATCATGTAAATAATTTCACTTGAAAAAGCTGAAATATCCTCTAGCCAATTGTTGTAATAAATAAACAAACATATGCTATCATCACTGTTCACATAGACAATAAATGGATAGACAATAGCATACTTGCAAATTATTGACTAATAGGAAAAATATATGAATAGAAAATAAAGACACAACGTCCGTGCCGGGGCTGTAGGATGAGTTTAAGATTGAACAGAGTCTGGCCAGACAAGGCGTAGAGGAGAAGTTTAGATAGCAATTTAAATTTCTAAAGAGCTTCTTTGTAAATACAGTGGTGAATTTAAGTGAAACAACGAGAAAGTTTCTCACTGTTTTATTTCTCAACACATCTTCATATATCAAGTCCAGTGAGCGGCTATGTAGAGAGGAAGAAAGAGTTGAGAGTGGACATAAGGCATAAATGTAGATCTCCATAGATAGACCTAATTTCTAACAGTAATCGTGACAAATGACCTCAACAGATAGTGATCGACGAAGGGAGCTGTGTAAATAAAAGGAAAGCTTTCGTCCCTGGGTGGGCTTGAACCACCAACCTTTCGGTTAACAGCCGAACGCGCTAACCGATTGCGCCACAGAGACCACAGCTGATTATAGCTCCTTCGTTAACAAACTAGTTATCTATTGCTGTCAGTGCAATATCACTTAACCAGTGAGTTGGACGCACACACAATTCAACAATTGCTTCGACAAACAACGAAACAATTCAGAAAACAATATACAATAAATCAACTAATAAATAACTCAATAAACACATAAGAAGCTCAATAACGCTTAACGATATTCCTGATTCTAGCCTAACACTAACTTTCTTTCATTTACCACAGATTTTTACTCAACACTCAAATCCTAAAAGCACCTCTTCAACCACCGACTATTATACCATTGGCTCTATTTCAACACCCTTGTCCACTCCCGAAAACTAAAAAACAATCGATTCACGGCCACTACCTAATATTTAATATCCCAGTATTATTAACTATACATGTTACGTAAAAAAAAAAAAAAAAAAAGGAAAGATATCATTCGATTTCTCTGCTACTTTAATCGTGTATGTTAAGGGATTCATCTGACGTGTCAGCATGTCAGATTTGACACAAACTCATAGACGGTAAAAGTCAGCATTGTACTGCTATTTGATTTTGGAGGACAATATAACTGAATTTACAAACATGATCAACGTTTCGCTATTATAGACAAAGCAGCAAAATATTTAGTCAAACGAAAGTCTTCTATCGTCCCTTTTTTACCGTATACTATTGGCTACAAAATACAACGTAGTCATCAGCCAAATACCTTGCTTGATTTACTGCATCTAAAAAGTAAGCTTACGTCCCTGGGTGGGCTTGAACCACCAACCTTTCGGTTAACAGCCGAACGCGCTAACCGATTGCGCCACAGAGACGCCGACGACAAGTACAGTGGCAAAATTGCAAATACACACAATATTGATTTCCCTCCTTTCTGACTGAAGCATTTTCCAGTAGAGACACCAACAACATGATAATGGTCTGTGGGAAATCAGCAAACGGTTCATTCCCCGCACACGGGTCATGCAGTATTTTTGTGTTTTGAAATTTTTTTTTTTTTTTTTTTTTTTTGCCAGAACGGGAAATAGAGAAGAAATTGCTGAGTCTTTCTTATGGATGAATTTTAATGAGAATCGAAAATAACTTTTAACTCTCATTCGTCTATCAAGCGTCCACATTAATTCCAGCAGAGAATCATCGGCATTTTTGGGAAAAGTAACGAGCAGATAAAGGATGGAGAAATTAGTGAAAATCATGTAAATAATTTCACTTGAAAAAGCTGAAATATCCTAAAGCCAATTGTTGTAATAAATAAACAAACATATGCTATCATCACTGTTCACATAGGCAATAAATGGATAGACAAAAGCATACTTGCAAATTATTGACTAATAGGAAAAATATATGAATAGAAAATAAAGACACAACGTCCGTGCCGGGGCTGTAGGATGAGTTTAAGATTGAACAGAGTCTGGCCAGACAAGGCGTAGAGGAGAAGTTTAGATAGCAATTTAAATTTCTAAAGAGCTTCTTTGTAAATACAGTGGCGAATTTAAGTGAAACAACGAGAAAGTTTCTCACTGTTTTATTTCTCAACACATCTTCATATATTAAGTCCAGTAAGCGGCTATGTAGAGAGGAAGAAAGAGTTGAGAGTGGACATAAGGCATAAATGTACATCTCCATAGATAGACCTAATTTCTAACAGTAATCGTGACAAATGACCTCAACAGATAGTGATCGACGAAGAGCTCTGTGTAAATAAAAGGAAAGCTTCCGTCCCTGGGTAGGCTTGAACCACCAACCTTTCGGCTAACAGCTAAACGCGCTAACCGATTGCGCCACAGAGACGTCTTTTATCTGTCTCTATCTTTCTTTGTATATTTCTATGGACCTTCTTTGGGCAAGGCTTTGCACCGGCCAAGTCAACGTGGGATAAAACTAAATAACCAAAATATGGAGTCAGATATCTTACGGCAACACAGCCTTGCCCTTAGCCACTGACTACCATAAAAATCTTTAAACCCCACATTGGTAACCTCGACGCGAAAAACCTTTAAGAACCACATTGGTTAACCCCGAACACGTGAATGAACACCTGGAATATAGAAGACATCCCAACAAGAAATTTTAAAAGGAAAAAAAAAAAAAACATCATAAACTGGAGACAGACGACTTTCCACGTGACACAAAAAAAAAAAGAAAACAAAACAAAACAGAACGAAAAAAAAAAGAAAAAAACGAAAAACCACAACAAAAAACAAAAAATCCCAGCGAAACACCGAGAAAAATTTTCAAATGTTTCCGCCGAACTAACTTCTGGAAAACAAAAATGGACGTGGAATTTCTTTCAGCAAAAACCTTATCAACACACCTTTTTACTTCCCAACCTGCAAAATAAGGTAACTTTTTTTTAAACTTTCACTCACCCTACTTCTATTTCGGTTTCTGTCGCCACATGGTTTATCTCTCCCACTACCTCACTAAAAACACCAACACGACTGCTATGAATTCCAGAGAACCCAAAAAACTCACACTACTCCTCTGAAATATACTGCTACTTCTGTAAGCCACCTTCTTGGCTCATAACCTTTTTATTCCCAAAGTGACATATTTATAAAAAAAACAAAAAAACGTACCACGAGGTACTCAAAAAAAAAAGATTTCCAGCAAATACTAGCGACTAAAAAAAATAAATAAATAAAGAAAAATAAAGAAAAGTAGTTACAACTACAGAAAATGCAATGTTTAAACAAGCGAGCGAACACACACACAAAAAACAAAACAAAAAAAGAACAAAAAAACTCACGGATAAAAAAATTAAAAAATAAATAAAAATTACTCCCGGATATTAAAAAAAAAGTTCCAAAGAAAAAGCAAAAGAGTTAATGAAGAATAATCCTCACAAATCAGACGAATACATTCAACAACTCTATGTATTACCGGAATTAATGCACATAAGATAAAAAATGGAAAAAAAACCTGTCATATCCAACGAGTCCTAGTTTTCCAGCCACCCTAAACAAATTACCAAAATTATTGAACATTTGCAAATAAGATACAAGAATTTGATAAATAATCCTCCTAGAAAATAGGACAATTAAAAATCAATACAATCTTTTTGCAAAAAAAAAAAAAAGCGGGTTGGCTGGACACAAAAAAAAAAAAAAAAAAAAATTTTTTTAAATTTAAAATTTTTTTAAAGAGAGCCGTGACACCCTTACAAATATTCATTTTTTTCTAAGAATCCTCCAAGCTCCGCTTTTCGGGTGGCGATGTATTGTGGCGATTTAGGAATTACCAAAGAACTCCCAACCGGATGTAGACTCGTTGGCTGCCTGATACAAAATGTATAAATGCGTCGCCACGCATAAGGCTCCACGCATCCATCCGGTTAAAATCAGAAAAAGAAAAATAATAAAATGTAAAGTAAGCAATGAGAAGTGGTCGCGCCAAAATTAAAAGGATTTTCGTGTGGCGAATTTGGAGCCGGTGAAAAGTCATAAATACTCAGGTTTTCTGTGAACCTCTCTCTTTTCGGGTTTGACGTCGAACCGACAACACCACTTTTATTATCTGGTGTTTTCGGCACCACGCTATGTCTTTAGACGTAGCGTTGGTTAGTCCATTCACCAGGTAAATAAAGGAAAGTCTGAAAGAAAAGTTTTTCGTCTTTTATCTGTCTCTATCTTTCTTTGTATATTTCTATGGACCTTCTTTGGGCAAGGCATTGCACCGGCCAAGTCAACGTGGGATAAAACTAAATAACCAAAATATGGAGTCAGATATCTTACGGCAACACAGCCTTGCCCTTAGCCACTGACTACCATAAAAATCTTTAAACCCCACATTGGTAACCTCGACGCAAAAACCTTTAAGAACCACAGTGGTGAATTTAAGTGAAACAACGAGAAAGTTTCTCACTGTTTTATTTCTCAACACATCTTCATATATCAAGTCCAGTGAGCGGCTATGTAGAGAGGAAGAAAGAGTTGAGAGTGGACATAAGGCATAAATGTAGATCTCCATAGATAGACCTAATTTCTAACAGTAATCGTGACAAATGACCTCAACAGATAGTGATCGACGAAGAGAGCTGTGTAAATAAAAGGAAAGCTTTCGTCCCTGGGTGGGCTTGAACCACCAACCTTTCGGTTAACAGCCGAACGCGCTAACCGATTGCGCCACAGAGACCACAGCTGATTATAGCTCCTTCGTTAACAAACTAGTTATCTATTGCTGTCAATGCAATATCACTTAACCAGTGAGTTGGACGCACACACAATTCAACAATTGCTTCGACAAACAACGAAACAATTCAGAAAACAATATACAATAAATCAATCAATAAATAACTCAATAAACACATAAGAAGCCCAATAACGCTTAACGATATTCCTGCTTCTAGCCTAACACTAAATTTCTTTCATTTACCACAGATTTTTACTCAACACTCAAATCCTAAAAGCACCTCTTCAACCACCGACTATTATACCATTGGCTCTATTTCAACACCCTTGTCCACTCCCGAAAACTAAAACACAATCGATTCACGGCCAGTACCTAATATTTAATATCCCAGTATTATTAACTATACATGTTACGTAAAAAAAAAAAAAGGAGAGATATCATTGGATTTCTCTGTTACTTTAATCGTGTATGTTAAGGGATTCATCTGACGTGTCAGCATGTCAGATTTGACACAAACTCATAGACGGTAAAAGTCAGCATTGTACTGCTATTTGATTTTGGAGGACAATATAACTGAATTTACAAACATGATCAACGTTTCGCTATTATAGACAAAGCAGCAAAATATTTAGTCAAACGAAAGTCTTCTATCGTCCCTTTTTTACCGTATACTATTGGCTACAAAATACAACGTAGTCATCAGCCAAATATCTTGCTTGATTTACTGCATCTAAAAAGTAAGCTTACGTCCCTGGGTGGGCTTGAACCACCAACCTTTCGGTTAACAGCCGAACGCGCTAACCGATTGCACCACAGAGACGCCGACGACAAGTACAGTGGCAAAATTGCAAATACACACAATATTGATTTCCCTCCTTTCTGACTGAAGCATTTTCCAGTAGAGACACCAACAACATGATAATGGTCTGTGGGAAATCAGCAAACGGTTCATTCCCCGCACACGGGTCATGCAGTATTTTTGTGTTTTGAAATTTTTTTTTTTTTTTTTTTTTTTGCCAGAACGGGAAATAGAGAAGAAATTGCTGAGTCTTTCTTATGGATGAATTTTAACGATAATCGAAAATAACTTTTAACTCTCATTCGTCTATCAAGCGTCCACATTAATTCCAGCAGAGAATCACCGGCATTTTTGGGAAAAGTAACGAGCAGATAAAGGATGGAGAATTTAGTGAAAATCATGTAAATAATTTCACTTGAAAAAGCTGAAATATCCTCTAGCCAATTGTTGTAATAAATAAACATATGATATCATCACTGTTCACAGAGACAATAAATGGATAGACAAAAGCATACTTGCAAATTATTGACTAATAGGAAAAATATATGAATAGAAAATAAAGACACAACGTCCGTGCCGGGGCTGTAGGATGAGTTTAAGATTGAACAGAGTCTGGCCAGACAAGGCGTAGAGGAGAAGTTTAGATAGCAATTTAAATTTCTAAAGAGCTTCTTTGTAAATACAGTGGTGAATTTAAGTGAAACAACGAGAAAGTTTCTCACTGTTTTATTTCTCAACACATCTTCATATATCAAGTCCAGTGAGCGGCTATGTAGAGAGGAAGAAAGAGTTGAGAGTGGACATAAGGCATAAATGTAGATCTCCATAGATAGACCTAATTTCTAACAGTAATCGTGACAAATGACCTCAACAGATAGTGATCGACGAAGAGAGCTGTGTAAATAAAAGGAAAGCTTTCGTCCCTGGGTGGGCTTGAACCACCAACCTTTCGGTTAACAGCCGAACGCGCTAACCGATTGCGCCACAGAGACCACAGCTGATTATAGCTCCTTCGTTAACAAACTAGTTATCTATTGCTGTCAATGCAATATCACTTAACCAGTGAGTTGGACGCACACACAATTCAACAATTGCTTCGACAAACAACGAAACAATTCAGAAAACAATATACAATAAATCAATCAATAAATAACTCAATAAACACATAAGAAGCTCAATAACGCTTAACGATATTCCTGCTTCTAGCCTAACACTAAATTTCTTTCATTTACCACAGATTTTTACTCAACACTCAAATCCTAAAAGCACCTCTTCAACCACCGACTATTATACCATTGGCTCTATTTCAACACCCTTGTCCACTCCCGAAAACTAAAAAACAATCGATTCACGGCCAGTACCTAATATTTAATATCCCAGTATTATTAACTATACATGTTACGTAAAAAAAAAAAAGGAGAGATATCATTCGATTTCTCTGCTACTTTAATCGTGTATGTTAAGGGATTCATCTGACGTGTCAGCATGTCAGATTTGACACAAACTCATAGACGGTAAAAGTCAGCATTGTACTGCTATTTGATTTTGGAGGACAATATAACTGAATTTACAAACATGATCAACGTTTCGCTATTATAGACAAAGCAGCAAAATATTTAGTCAAACGAAAGTCTTCTATCGTCCCTTTTTTACCGTATACTATTGGCTACAAAATACAACGTAGTCATCAGCCAAATATCTTGCTTGATTTACTGCATCTAAAAAGTAAGCTTACGTCCCTGGGTGGGCTTGAACCACCAACCTTTCGGTTAACAGCCGAACGCGCTAACCGATTGCGCCACAGAGACGCCGACGACAAGTACAGTGGCAAAATTGCAAATACACACAATATTGATTTCCCTCCTTTCTGACTGAAGCATTTTCCAGTAGAGACACCAACAACATGATAATGGTCTGTGGGAAATCAGCAAACGGTTCATTCCCCGCACACGGGTCATGCAGTATTTTTGTGTTTTGAAATTTTTTTTTTTTTTTTTTTTTTTGCCAGAACGGGAAATAGAGAAGAAATTGCTGAGTCTTTCTTATGGATGAATTTTAACGATAATCGAAAATAACTTTTAACTCTCATTCGTCTATCAAGCGTCCACATTAATTCCAGCAGAGAATCACCGGCATTTTTGGGAAAAGTAACGAGCAGATAAAGGATGGAGAATTTAGTGAAAATCATGTAAATAATTTCACTTGAAAAAGCTGAAATATCCTCTAGCCAATTGTTGTAATAAATAAACATATGATATCATCACTGTTCACAGAGACAATAAATGGATAGACAAAAGCATACTTGCAAATTATTGACTAATAGGAAAAATATATGAATAGAAAATAAAGACACAACGTCCGTGCCGGGGCTGTAGGATGAGTTTAAGATTGAACAGAGTCTGGCCAGACAAGGCGTAGAGGAGAAGTTTAGATAGCAATTTAAATTTCTAAAGAGCTTCTTTGTAAATACAGTGGTGAATTTAAGTGAAACAACGAGAAAGTTTCTCACTGTTTTATTTCTCAACACATCTTCATATATCAAGTCCAGTGAGCGGCTATGTAGAGAGGAAGAAAGAGTTGAGAGTGGACATAAGGCATAAATGTACATCTCCATAGATAGACCTAATTTCTAACAGTAATCGTGACAAATGACCTCAACAGATAGTGATCGACGAAGAGAGCTGTGTAAATAAAAGGAAAGCTTTCGTCCCTGGGTGGGCTTGAACCACCAACCTTTCGGTTAACAGCCGAACGCGCTAACCGATTGCGCCACAGAGACCACAGCTGATTATAGCTCCTTCGTTAACAAACTAGTTATCTATTGCTGTCAACGAAACAATTCAGAAAACAATATACAATAAATCAATCAATAAATAACTCAATAAACACATAAGAAGCTCAATAACGCTTAACGATATTCCTGCTTCTAGCCTAACACTAAATTTCTTTCATTTACCAGAGATTTTTACTCAACACTCAAATCCTAAAAGCACCTCTTCAACCACCGACTATTATACCATTGGCTCTATTTCAACACCCTTGTCCACTCCCGAAAACTAAAAAACAATCGATTCACGGCCAGTACCTAATATTTAATATCCCAGTATTATTAACTATACATGTTACGTAAAAAAAAAAAAAGGAGAGATATCATTCGATTTCTCTGCTACTTTAATCGTGTATGTTAAGGGATTCATCTGACGTGTCAGCATGTCAGATTTGACACAAACTCATAGACGGTAAAAGTCAGCATTGTACTGCTATTTGATTTTGGAGGACAATATAACTGAATTTACAAACATGATCAACGTTTCGCTATTATAGACAAAGCAGCAAAATATTTAGTCAAACGAAAGTCTTCTATCGTCCCTTTTTTACCGTATACTATTGGCTACAAAATACAACGTAGTCATCAGCCAAATATCTTGCTCGATTTACTGCATCTAAAAAGTAAGCTTACGTCCCTGGGTGGGCTTGAACCACCAACCTTTCGGTTAACAGCCGAACGCGCTAACCGATTGCGCCACAGAGACGCCGACGACAAGTACAGTGGCAAAATTGCAAATACACACAATATTGATTTCCCTCCTTTCTGACTGAAGCATTTTCCAGTAGAGACACCAACCACATGATAATGGTCTGTGGGAAATCAGCAAACGGTTCATTCCCCGCACACGGGTCATGCAGTATTTTTGTATTTTGAAATTTTTTTTTTTTTTTTTTTGCCAGAACGGGAAATAGAGAAGAAATAGCTGAGTCTTTCTTATGGATGAATTTTAACGATAATCGAAAATAACTTTTAACTCTCATTCGTCTATCAAGCGTCCACATTAATTCCAGCAGAGAATCACCGGCATTTTTGGGAAAAGTAACGAGCAGATAAAGGATGGAGAAATTAGTGAAAATCAAGTAAATAATTTCACTTGAAAAAGCTGAAATATCCTCTAGCCAATTGTTGTAATAAATAAAAAAACATATGCTATCATCACTGTTCATATAGACAATAAATGGATAGACAAAAGCATACTTGCAAATTATTGACTAATAGGAAAAATATATGAATAGAAAATAAAGACACAACGTCCGTGCCGGGGCTGTAGGATGAGTTTATGATTGAACAGAGTCTGGCCAGACAAGGCGTAGAGGAGAAGTTTAGAGAGCAATTTAAATTTCTAAAGAGCTTCTTTGTAAATACAGTGGTGTGGCGATTTAGGAATTACCAAAGAACTCCCAACCGGATGTAGACTCGTCGGCTGCCTGATACAAAATGTATAAATGCGTCGCCACGCATAAGGCTCCACGCATCCATCCGGTTAAAATCAGAAAAAGAACAATAATAAAATGTAAAGTAGCCAATGAGAAGTGGTCGCGCCAAAATTAGAAGGATTTTCGAGTGGCGAATTTGGAGCCGGTGAAAAGTCATAAATATTCAGGTTTTCTGTGAACCTCTCTCTTTTCGGGTGTGACGTCGAACCGACAACACCGATTTTACTATCTGGTGTTTTCGGCACCACACTATGTCTTTAGACGTAGCGTTGGTTAGTCCATTCACCAGGTAAATAAAGGAAAGTCTGAAAGAAAAGTTTTTCGTCTTTTATCTGTCTCTATCTTTCTTTGTATATTTCTATGGACCTTCTTTGGGCAAGGCATTGCACCGGCCAAGTCAACGTGGGATAAAACTAAATAACCAAAATATGGAGTCAGATATCTTACGGCAACACAGCCTTGCCCTTAGCCACTGACTACCATAAAAATCTTTAAACCCCACATTGGTAACCTCGACGCAAAAACCTTTAAGAACCACAGTGGTGAATTTAAGTGAAACAACGAGAAAGTTTCTCACTGTTTTATTTCTCAACACATCTTCATATATCAAGTCCAGTGAGCGGCTATGTAGAGAGGAAGAAAGAGTTGAGAGTGGACATAAGGCATAAATGTAGATCTCCATAGATAGACCTAATTTCTAACAGTAATCGTGACAAATGACCTCAACAGATAGTGATCGACGAAGAGAGCTGTGTAAATAAAAGGAAAGCTTTCGTCCCTGGGTGGGCTTGAACCACCAACCTTTCGGTTAACAGCCGAACGCGCTAACCGATTGCGCCACAGAGACCACAGCTGATTATAGCTCCTTCGTTAACAAACTAGTTATCTATTGCTGTCAATGCAATATCACTTAACCAGTGAGTTGGACGCACACACAATTCAACAATTGCTTCGACAAACAACGAAACAATTCAGAAAACAATATACAATAAATCAATCAATAAATAACTCAATAAACACATAAGAAGCCCAATAACGCTTAACGATATTCCTGCTTCTAGCCTAACACTAAATTTCTTTCATTTACCACAGATTTTTACTCAACACTCAAATCCTAAAAGCACCTCTTCAACCACCGACTATTATACCATTGGCTCTATTTCAACACCCTTGTCCACTCCCGAAAACTAAAAAACAATCGATTCACGGCCAGTACCTAATATTTAATATCCCAGTATTATTAACTATACATGTTACGTAAAAAAAAAAAAGGAGAGATATCATTGGATTTCTCTGTTACTTTAATCGTGTATGTTAAGGGATTCATCTGACGTGTCAGCATGTCAGATTTGACACAAACTCATAGACGGTAAAAGTCAGCATTGTACTGCTATTTGATTTTGGAGGACAATATAACTGAATTTACAGACATGATCAACGTTTCGCTATTATAGACAAAGCAGCAAAATATTTAGTCAAACGAAAGTCTTCTATCGTCCCTTTTTTACCGTATACTATTGGCTACAAAATACAACGTAGTCATCAGCCAAATATCTTGCTTGATTTACTGCATCTAAAAAGTAAGCTTACGTCCCTGGGTGGGCTTGAACCACCAACCTTTCGGTTAACAGCCGAACGCGCTAACCGATTGCGCCACAGAGACGCCGACGACAAGTACAGTGGCAAAATTGCAAATACACACAATATTGATTTCCCTCCTTTCTGACTGAAGCATTTTCCAGTAGAGACACCAACAACATGATAATGGTCTGTGGGAAATCAGCAAACGGTTCATTCCCCGCACACGGGTCATGCAGTATTTTTGTGTTTTGAAATTTTTTTTTTTTTTTTTTTTTTTTGCCAGAACGGGAAATAGAGAAGAAATTGCTGAGTCTTTCTTATGGATGAATTTTAACGATAATCGAAAATAACTTTTAACTCTCATTCGTCTATCAAGCGTCCACATTAATTCCAGCAGAGAATCACCGGCATTTTTGGGAAAAGTAACGAGCAGATAAAGGATGGAGAATTTAGTGAAAATCATGTAAATAATTTCACTTGAAAAAGCTGAAATATCCTCTAGCCAATTGTTGTAATAAATAAACATATGATATCATCACTGTTCACAGAGACAATAAATGGATAGACAAAAGCATACTTGCAAATTATTGACTAATAGGAAAAATATATGAATAGAAAATAAAGACACAACGTCCGTGCCGGGGCTGTAGGATGAGTTTAAGATTGAACAGAGTCTGGCCAGACAAGGCGTAGAGGAGAAGTTTAGATAGCAATTTAAATTTCTAAAGAGCTTCTTTGTAAATACAGTGGTGAATTTAAGTGAAACAACGAGAAAGTTTCTCACTGTTTTATTTCTCAACACATCTTCATATATCAAGTCCAGTGAGCGGCTATGTAGAGAGGAAGAAAGAGTTGAGAGTGGACATAAGGCATAAATGTAGATCTCCATAGATAGACCTAATTTCTAACAGTAATCGTGACAAATGACCTCAACAGATAGTGATCGACGAAGAGAGCTGTGTAAATAAAAGGAAAGCTTTCGTCCCTGGGTGGGCTTGAACCACCAACCTTTCGGTTAACAGCCGAACGCGCTAACCGATTGCGCCACAGAGACCACAGCTGATTATAGCTCCTTCGTTAACAAACTAGTTATCTATTGCTGTCAATGCAATATCACTTAACCAGTGAGTTGGACGCACACACAATTCAACAATTGCTTCGACAAACAACGAAACAATTCAGAAAACAATATACAATAAATCAATCAATAAATAACTCAATAAACACATAAGAAGCCCAATAACGCTTAACGATATTCCTGCTTCTAGCCTAACACTAAATTTCTTTCATTTACCACAGATTTTTACTCAACACTCAAATCCTAAAAGCACCTCTTCAACCACCGACTATTATACCATTGGCTCTATTTCAACACCCTTGTCCACTCCCGAAAACTAAAAAACAATCGATTCACGGCCAGTACCTAATATTTAATATCCCAGTATTATTAACTATACATGTTACGTAAAAAAAAAAAAGGAGAGATATCATTGGATTTCTCTGTTACTTTAATCGTGTATGTTAAGGGATTCATCTGACGTGTCAGCATGTCAGATTTGACACAAACTCATAGACGGTAAAAGTCAGCATTGTACTGCTATTTGATTTTGGAGGACAATATAACTGAATTTACAAACATGATCAACGTTTCGCTATTATAGACAAAGCAGCAAAATATTTAGTCAAACGAAAGTCTTCTATCGTCCCTTTTTTACCGTATACTATTGGCTACAAAATACAACGTAGTCATCAGCCAAATATCTTGCTTGATTTACTGCATCTAAAAAGTAAGCTTACGTCCCTGGGTGGGCTTGAACCACCAACCTTTCGGTTAACAGCCGAACGCGCTAACCGATTGCGCCACAGAGACGCCGACGACAAGTACAGTGGCAAAATTGCAAATACACACAATATTGATTTCCCTCCTTTCTGACTGAAGCATTTTCCAGTAGAGACACCAACAACATGATAATGGTCTGTGGGAAATCAGCAAACGGTTCATTCCCCGCACACGGGTCATGCAGTATTTTTGTGTTTTGAAATTTTTTTTTTTTTTTTGCCAGAACGGGAAATAGAGAAGAAATTGCTGAGTCTTTCTTATGGATGAATTTTAACGATAATCGAAAATAACTTTTAACTCTCATTCGTCTATCAAGCGTCCACATTAATTCCAGCAGAGAATCACCGGCATTTTTGGGAAAAGTAACGAGCAGATAAAGGATGGAGAATTTAGTGAAAATCATGTAAATAATTTCACTTGAAAAAGCTGAAATATCCTCTAGCCAATTGTTGTAATAAATAAACATATGATATCATCACTGTTCACAGAGACAATAAATGGATAGACAAAAGCATACTTGCAAATTATTGACTAATAGGAAAAATATATGAATAGAAAATAAAGACACAACGTCCGTGCCGGGGCTGTAGGATGAGTTTAAGATTGAACAGAGTCTGGCCAGACAAGGCGTAGAGGAGAAGTTTAGATAGCAATTTAAATTTCTAAAGAGCTTCTTTGTAAATACAGTGGTGAATTTAAGTGAAACAACGAGAAAGTTTCTCACTGTTTTATTTCTCAACACATCTTCATATATCAAGTCCAGTGAGCGGCTATGTAGAGAGGAAGAAAGAGTTGAGAGTGGACATAAGGCATAAATGTAGATCTCCATAGATAGACCTAATTTCTAACAGTAATCGTGACAAATGACCTCAACAGATAGTGATCGACGAAGAGAGCTGTGTAAATAAAAGGAAAGCTTTCGTCCCTGGGTGGGCTTGAACCACCAACCATTCGGTTAACAGCCGAACGCGCTAACCGATTGCGTCACAGAGACCACAGCTGATTATAGCTCCTTCGTTAACAAACTAGTTATCTATTGCTGTCAACGAAACAATTCAGAAAACAATATACAATAAATCAATCAATAAATAACTCAATAAACACATAAGAAGCTCAATAACGCTTAACGATATTCCTGCTTCTAGCCTAACACTAAATTTCTTTCATTTACCACAGATTTTTACTCAACACTCAAATCCTAAAAGCACCTCTTCAACCACCGACTATTATACCATTGGCTCTATTTCAACACCCTTGTCCACTCCCGAAAACTAAAAAACAATCGATTCACGGCCAGTACCTAATATTTAATATCCCAGTATTATTAACTATACATGTTACGTAAAAAAAAAAAAGGAGAGATATCATTCGATTTCTCTGCTACTTTAATCGTGTATGTTAAGGGATTCATCTGACGTGTCAGCATGTCAGATTTGACACAAACTCATAGACGGTAAAAGTCAGCATTGTACTGCTATTTGATTTTGGAGGACAATATAACTGAATTTACAAACATGATCAACGTTTCGCTATTATAGACAAAGCAGCAAAATATTTAGTCAAACGAAAGTCTTCTATCGTCCCTTTTTTACCGTATACTATTGGCTACAAAATACAACGTAGTCATCAGCCAAATATCTTGCTCGATTTACTGCATCTAAAAAGTAAGCTTACGTCCCTGGGTGGGCTTGAACCACCAACCTTTCGGTTAACAGCCGAACGCGCTAACCGATTGCGCCACAGAGACGCCGACGACAAGTACAGTGGCAAAATTGCAAATACACACAATATTGATTTCCCTCCTTTCTGACTGAAGCATTTTCCAGTAGAGACACCAACCACATGATAATGGTCTGTGGGAAATCAGCAAACGGTTCATTCCCCGCACACGGGTCATGCAGTATTTTTGTATTTTGAAATTTTTTTTTTTTTTTTTTTGCCAGAACGGGAAATAGAGAAGAAATTGCTGAGTCTTTCTTATGGATGAATTTTAACGATAATCGAAAATAACTTTTAACTCTCATTCGTCTATCAAGCGTCCACATTAATTCCAGCAGAGAATCACCGGCATTTTTGGGAAAAGTAACGAGCAGATAAAGGATGGAGAAATTAGTGGAAATCAAGTAAATAATTTCACTTGAAAAAGCTGAAATATCCTCTAGCCAATTGTTGTAATAAATAAAAAAACATATGCTATCATCACTGTTCATATAGACAATAAATGGATAGACAAAAGCATACTTGCAAATTATTGACTAATAGGAAAAATATATGAATAGAAAATAAAGACACAACGTCCGTGCCGGGGCTGTAGGATGAGTTTATGATTGAACAGAGTCTGGCCAGACAAGGCGTAGAGGAGAAGTTTAGAGAGCAATTTAAATTTCTAAAGAGCTTCTTTGTAAATACAGTGGTGTGGCGATTTAGGAATTACCAAAGAACTCCCAACCGGATGTAGACTCGTCGGCTGCCTGATACAAAATGTATAAATGCGTCGCCACGCATAAGGCTCCACGCATCCATCCGGTTAAAATCAGAAAAAGAACAATAATAAAATGTAAAGTAGCCAATGAGAAGTGGTCGCGCCAAAATTAGAAGGATTTTCGAGTGGCGAATTTGGAGCCGGTGAAAAGTCATAAATATTCAGGTTTTCTGTGAACCTCTCTCTTTTCGGGTGTGACGTCGAACCGACAACACCGATTTTACTATCTGGTGTTTTCGGCACCACACTATGTCTTTAGACGTAGCGTTGGTTAGTCCATTCACCAGGTAAATAAAGGAAAGTCTGAAAGAAAAGTTTTTCGTCTTTTATCTGTCTCTATCTTTCTTTGTATATTACTATGGACCTTCTTTGGGCAAGGCATTGCACCGGCCAAGTCAACGTGGGATAAAACTAAATAACCAAAATATGGAGTCAGATATCTTACGGCAACACAGCCTTGCCCTTAGCCACTGACTACCATAAAAATCTTTAAACCCCACATTGGTAACCTCGACGCAAAAACCTTTAAGAACCACAGTGGTGAATTTAAGTGAAACAACGAGAAAGTTTCTCACTGTTTTATTTCTCAACACATCTTCATATATCAAGTCCAGTGAGCGGCTATGTAGAGAGGAAGAAAGAGTTGAGAGTGGACATAAGGCATAAATGTAGATCTCCATAGATAGACCTAATTTCTAACAGTAATCGTGACAAATGACCTCAACAGATAGTGATCGACGAAGAGAGCTGTGTAAATAAAAGGAAAGCTTTCGTCCCTGGGTGGGCTTGAACCACCAACCTTTCGGTTAACAGCCGAACGCGCTAACCGATTGCGCCACAGAGACCACAGCTGATTATAGCTCCTTCGTTAACAAACTAGTTATCTATTGCTGTCAATGCAATATCACTTAACCAGTGAGTTGGACGCACACACAATTCAACAATTGCTTCGACAAACAACGAAACAATTCAGAAAACAATATACAATAAATCAATCAATAAATAACTCAATAAACACATAAGAAGCCCAATAACGCTTAACGATATTCCTGCTTCTAGCCTAACACTAAATTTCTTTCATTTACCACAGATTTTTACTCAACACTCAAATCCTAAAAGCACCTCTTCAACCACCGACTATTATACCATTGGCTCTATTTCAACACCCTTGTCCACTCCCGAAAACTAAAAAACAATCGATTCACGGCCAGTACCTAATATTTAATATCCCAGTATTATTAACTATACATGTTACGTAAAAAAAAAAAAAAAAAAAGGAAAGATATCATTGGATTTCTCTGTTACTTTAATCGTATATGTTAAGGGATTCATCTGACGTGTCAGCATGTCAGATTTGACACAAACTCATAGACGGTAAAAGTCAGCATTGTACTGCTATTTGATTTTGGAGGACAATATAACTGAATTTACAAACATGATCAACGTTTCGCTATTATAGACAAAGCAGCAAAATATTTAGTCAAACGAAAGTCTTCTATCGTCCCTTTTTTACCGTATACTATTGGCTACAAAATACAACGTAGTCATCAGCCAAATATCTTGCTTGATTTACTGCATCTAAAAAGTAAGCTTACGTCCCTGGGTGGGCTTGAACCACCAACCTTTCGGTTAACAGCCGAACGCGCTAACCGATTGCGCCACAGAGACGCCGACGACAAGTACAGTGGCAAAATTGCAAATACACACAATATTGATTTCCCTCCTTTCTGACTGAAGCATTTTCCAGTAGAGACACCAACAACATGATAATGGTCTGTGGGAAATCAGCAAACGGTTCATTCCCCGCACACGGGTCATGCAGTATTTTTGTGTTTTGAAATTTTTTTTTTTTTTTTTTTTTTGCCAGAACGGGAAATAGAGAAGAAATTGCTGAGTCTTTCTTATGGATGAATTTTAACGATAATCGAAAATAACTTTTAACTCTCATTCGTCTATCAAGCGTCCACATTAATTCCAGCAGAGAATCACCGGCATTTTTGGGAAAAGTAACGAGCAGATAAAGGATGGAGAATTTAGTGAAAATCATGTAAATAATTTCACTTGAAAAAGCTGAAATATCCTCTAGCCAATTGTTGTAATAAATAAACATATGATATCATCACTGTTCACAGAGACAATAAATGGATAGACAAAAGCATACTTGCAAATTATTGACTAATAGGAAAAATATATGAATAGAAAATAAAGACACAACGTCCGTGCCGGGGCTGTAGGATGAGTTTAAGATTGAACAGAGTCTGGCCAGACAAGGCGTAGAGGAGAAGTTTAGATAGCAATTTAAATTTCTAAAGAGCTTCTTTGTAAATACAGTGGTGAATTTAAGTGAAACAACGAGAAAGTTTCTCACTGTTTTATTTCTCAACACATCTTCATATATCAAGTCCAGTGAGCTGCTACGTAGAGAGGAAGAAAGAGTTGAGAGTGGACATAAGGCATAAATGTACATCTCCATAGATAGACCTAATTTCTAACAGTAATCGTGACAAATGACCTCAACAGATAGTGATCGACGAAGAGAGCTGTGTAAATAAAAGGAAAGCATTCGTCCCTGGGTGGGCTTGAACGACCAACCTTTCGGTTAACAGCCGAACGCGCTAACCGATTGCGCCACAGAGACCACAGCTGATTATAGCTCCTTCGTTAACAAACTAGTTATCTATTGCTGTCAATGCAATATCACTTAACCAGTGAGTTGGACGCACACACAATTCAACAATTGCTTCGACAAACAACGAAACAATTCAGAAAACAATATACAATAAATCAATCAATAAATAACTCAATAAACACATAAGAAGCTCAATAACGCTTAACGATATTCCTGCTTCTAGCCTAACACTAACTTTCTTTCATTTACCACAGATTTTTACTCAACACTCAAATCCTAAAAGCACCTCTTCAACCACCGACTATTATACCATTGGCTCTATTTCAACACCCTTGTCCACTCCCGAAAACTAAAAAACAATCGATTCACGGCCAGTACCTAATATTTAATATCCCAGTATTATTAACTATACATGTTACGTAAAAAAAAAAAAAAAGGAGAGATATCATTGGATTTCTCTGTTACTTTAATCGTATATGTTAAGGGATTCATCTGACGTGTCAGCATGTCAGATTTGACACAAACTCATAGACGGTAAAAGTCAGCATTGTACTGCTATTTGATTTTGGAGGACAATATAACTGAATTTACAAACATGATCAACGTTTCGCTATTATAGACAAAGCAGCAAAATATTTAGTCAAACGAAAGTCTTCTATCGTCCCTTTTTTACCGTATACTATTGGCTACAAAATACAACGTAGTCATCAGCCAAATATCTTGCTTGATTTACTGCATCTAAAAAGTAAGCTTACGTCCCTGGGTGGGCTTGAACCACCAACCTTTCGGTTAACAGCCGAACGCGCTAACCGATTGCGCCACAGAGACGCCGACGACAAGTACAGTGGCAAAATTGCAAATACACACAATATTGATTTCCCTCCTTTCTGACTGAAGCATTTTCCAGTAGAGACACCAACAACATGATAATGGTCTGTGGGAAATCAGCAAACGGTTCATTCCCCGCACACGGGTCATGCAGTATTTTTGTGTTTTGAAATTTTTTTTTTTTTTTTTTTTTGCCAGAACGGGAAATAGAGAAGAAATTGCTGAGTCTTTCTTATGGATGAATTTTAACGATAATCGAAAATAACTTTTAACTCTCATTCGTCTATCAAGCGTCCACATTAATTCCAGCAGAGAATCACCGGCATTTTTGGGAAAAGTAACGAGCAGATAAAGGATGGAGAAATTAGTGAAAATCATGTAAATAATTTCACTTGAAAAAGCTGAAATATCCTCTAGCCAATTGTTGTAATAAATAAACATATGATATCATCACTGTTCACAGAGACAATAAATGGATAGACAAAAGCATACTTGCAAATTATTGACTAATAGGAAAAATATATGAATAGAAAATAAAGACACAACGTCCGTGCCGGGGCTGTAGGATGAGTTTAAGATTGAACAGAGTCTGGCCAGACAAGGCGTAGAGGAGAAGTTTAGATAGCAATTTAAATTTCTAAAGAGCTTCTTTGTAAATACAGTGGTGAATTTAAGTGAAACAACGAGAAAGTTTCTCACTGTTTTATTTCTCAACACATCTTCATATATCAAGTCCAGTGAGCGGCTATGTAGAGAGGAAGAAAGAGTTGAGAGTGGACATAAGGCATAAATGTACATCTCCAAAAATAGACCTAATTTCTAACAGTAATCGTGACAAATGACCTCAACAGATAGTGATCGACGAAGAGAGCTGTGTAAATAAAAGGAAAGCTTTCGTCCCTGGGTGGGCTTGAACCACCAACCTTTCGGTTAACAGCCGAACGCGCTAACCGATTGCGCCACAGAGACCACAGCTGATTACGCCCACTTCGTTAACAAACTAGGTATCTATTGTTGTCAGTGCAATATCACTTAACCAGTGAGTTGGACGCACACACAATTCAACAATTGCTTCGACAAACAACGAAACAATTCAGAAAACAATATACAATAAATCAATCAACTAATAAATAACTCAATAAACACATAAGAAGCCCAATAACGCTTAACGATATTCCTGCTTCTAGCCTAACACTAACTTTCTTTCATTTACCACAGATTTTTACTCAAAACTCAAATCCTAAAAGCACCTCTTCAACCACCGACTATTATACCATTGGCTCTCTTTCAACACCCTTGTCCACTCCCGAAAACTAAAAAACAATCGATTCACGGCCAGTACCTAATATTTAATATCCCAGTATTATTAACTATACATGTTACGTAAAAAAAAAAAAAAAAAGGAAAGATATCATTGGATTTCTCTGCTACTTTAATCGTGTATGTTAAGGGGTTCATCTGACGTGTCAGCATGTCAGATTTGACACAAAATCATAGACGGTAAAAGTCAGCATTGTACTGCTATTTGGTTTTGGAGGACAATATAACTGAATTTACAAACATGATCAACGTTTCGCTATTATAGACAAAGCAGCAAAATATTTAGTCAAACGAAAGTCTTCTATCGTCCCTTTTTTACCGTATACTATTGGCTACAAAATACAACGTAGTCATCAGCCAAATATCTTGCTCGATCTACTGCATCTAAAAAGTAAGCTTACGTCCCTGGGTGGGCTTGAACCACCAACCTTTCGGTTAACAGCCGAACGCGCTAACCGATTGCGCCACAGAGACGCCGACGACTTGTACAGTGGCAAAATTGCAAATACACACAATATTGATTTCCCTCCTTTCTGACTGAAGCATTTTCCAGTAGAGACACCAACCACATGATAATGGTCTTTGGGAAATCAGCAAACGGTTCATTCCCCGCACACGGGTCATGCAGTATTTTTGTGTTTTGAAATTTTTTTTTTTTTTTTTTTTTTTTGCCAGAACGGGAAATAGAGAAGAAATTGCTGAGTCTTTCTTATGGATGAATTTTAACGAGAATCGAAAATAACTTTTAACTCTCATTCGTCTATCAAGCGTCCACATTAATTCCAGCAGAGAATCACCGGCATTTTTGGGAAAAGTAACGAGCAGATAAAGGATGGAGAAATTAGTGAAAATCATGTAAATAATTTCACTTGAAAAAGCTGAAATATCCTCTAGCCAATTGTTGTAATAAATAAACAAACATATGCTATCATCACTGTTCACATAGACAATAAATGGATAGACAAAAGCATACTTGCAAATTATTGACTAATAGGAAAAATATATGAATAGAAAATAAAGACACCACGTCCGTCCCGGGGCTGTAGGATGAGTTTATGATTGAATAGAGTCTGGCCAGACAAGGCGTAGAGGAGAAGTTTAGAGAGCAATTTAAATTTCTAAAGAGCTTCTTTGTAAATACAGTGGTGTGGCGATTTAGGAATTACCAAAGAACTCCCAACCGGATGTAGACTCGTCGGCTGCCTGATACAAAATGTATAAATGCGTCGCCACGCATAAGGCTCCACGCATCCATCCGGTTAAAATCAGAAAAAGAACAATAATAAAATGTAAAGTAGCCAATGAGAAGTGGTCGCGCCAAAATTAGAAGGATTTTCGAGTGGCGAATTTGGAGCCGGTGAAAAGTCATAAATACTCAGGTTTTCTGTGAACCTCTCTCTTTTCGGGTGTGACGTCGAACCGACAACACCGATTTTACTATCTGGTGTTTTCGGCACCACACTATGTCTTTAGACCTAGCGTTGGTTAGTCCATTCACCAGGTAAATAAAGAAAAGTCTGAAAGAAAAATTTTTCGTCTTTTATCTGTCTCTATCTTTCTTTGTATATTTCTATGGACCTTCTTTGGGCAAGGCATTGCACCGGCCAAGTCAACGTGGGATAAAACTAAATAACCAAAATATGGAGTCAGATATCTTACGGCAACACAGCCTTGCCCTTAGCCACTGACTACCATAAAAATCTTTAAACCCCACATTGGTAACCTCGACGCGAAAAACCTTTAAGAACCACATTGGTTAACCCCGAACACGTGAATGAACACCCGGAATAAAGAAGACATCCCAACAAGAAATTTTAAAAGGAAAAAAAAAAAAAAAAAACATCATAAACTGGAGACAGACGACTTTCCACGTGACACAAAAAAAAAAGAAAGAAAAAAAGTAAACAAAACAGAACGAAAAAAAACAATAAAAAACGAAAAACCACCACAAAAAACAAAAAATCACAGCGAAACACCGAGAAAAATTTTCAAATGTTTCCGCCGAACTAACTTCTGGAAAACAAAAATGGACGTGGAATTTCTTTCAGCAAAAACCTTATCAACACACCTTTTTACTTCCCAACCTGCAAAATAAGGTAACTTTTTTTAAAACTTTCACTCACCCTACTTCTATTTCGGTTTCTGTCGCCACATGGTTTATCTCTCCCACTACCTCACTAAAAACACCAACACGACTGCTATGAATTCCAGAGAACCCAAAAAACTCACACTACTCCTCTGAAATATACTGCTACTTCTGTAAGCCACCTTCTTGGCTCATAAACTTTTTATTCCCAAAGTGACATATTTATAAAAAAAAACAAAAAAACCTACCACGAGGTACTCAAAAAAAAAAGATTTTCAGCAAATACTAGCGACTAAAAAAAATAAATAAATAAATAAAAATAAAGAAAAGTAGTCACAACTACAGAAAATGCAACGTTTAAACAAGCGAGCGAACACACACACAAAAAACAAAACAAAAAAAGAACAAAAAAAATCACGGATAAAAAAATTAAAAAATAAATAAAAATTACTCCCGGATATTAAAAAAAAAGTTCCAAAGAAAAAGCAAAAGAGTTAATGAAGAATAATCCTCTCAAATCAGACGAATACATTCAACAACTCTATGTATTACCGGAATTAATGCACATAAGATAAAAAATGGAAAAAAAACCTGTCATATCCAACGAGTCCTAGTTTTCCAGCCACCCTAAACAAATTACCAAAATTATTGAACATTTGCAAATAAGATACAAGAATTTGATAAATAATCCTCCTAGAAAATAGGACAATTAAAAATCAATACAATCTTTTTGCAAAAAAAAAAAAAGCGGGTTGGCTGGACACAAAAAAAAAAAAAAAAAAAAAAATTTTTTTAAATTTGAAATTTTTTTAAAGAGAGCCGTGACACCCTTACAAATATTCATTTTTTTCTAAGAATCCTCCAAGCTCCGCTTTTCGGGTGGCGATGTATTGTGGCGATTTAGGAATTACCAAAGAACTCCCAACCGGATGTAGACTCGCCGGCTGCCTGATACAAAATGTATAAATGCGTCGCCACGCATAAGGCTCCACGCATCCATCCGGTTAAAATCAGAAAAAGAACAATAATAAAATGTAAAGTAGCCAATGAGAAGTGGTCGCGCCAAAATTAGAAGGATTTTCGTGTGGCGAATTTGGAGCCGGTGAAAAGTCATAAATACTCAGGTTTTCTGTGAACCTCTCTCTTTTCGGGTGTGACGTCGAACCGACAACACCAATTTTACTATCTGGTGTTTTCGGCACCACGCTATGTCTTTAGACGTAGCGTTGGTTAGTCCATTCACCAGGTAAATAAAGGAAAGTCTGAAAGAAAAGTTTTTCGTCTTTTATCTGTCTCTATCTTTCTTTGTATATTTCTATGGACCTTCTTTGGGCAAGGCATTGCACCGGCCAAGTCAACGTGGGATAAAACTAAATAACCAAAATATGGAGTCAGATATCTTACGGCAACACAGCCTTGCCCTTAGCCACTGACTACCATAAAAATCTTTAAACCCCACATTGGTAACCTCGACGCAAAAAACCTTTAAGAACCACAGTGGTGAATTTAAGTGAAACAACGAGAAAGTTTCTCACTGTTTTATTTCTCAACACATCTTCATATATCAAGTCCAGTGAGCGGCTATGTAGAGAGGAAGAAAGAGTTGAGAGTGGACATAAGGCATAAATGTACATCTCCATAGATAGACCTAATTTCTAACAGTAATCGTGACAAATGACCTCAACAGATAGTGATCGACGAAGAGCTCTGTGTAAATAAAAGGAAAGCTTTCGTCCCTGGGTGGGCTTGAACCACCAACCTTTCGGTTAACAGCCGAATGCGCTAACCGATTGCGCCACAGAGACCACAGCGGATTACGTCCACTTCGTTAACAAACTAGGTATCTATTGCTGTCAGTGCAATATCACTTAACCAGTGAGTCGGACGCACACACAATTCAACAATTGCTTCGACAAACAACGAAACAATTCAGAAAACAATATACAATAAATCAATCAACTAATAAATAACTCAATAAACACATAAGAAGCCCAATAACGCTTAACGATATTCCTGCTTCTAGCCTAACACTAACTTTCTTTCATTTACCACAGATTTTTACTCAACACTCAAATCCTAAAAGCACCTCTTCAACCACCGACTATTATACCATTGGCTCTATTTCAACACCCTTGTCCACTCCCGAAAACTAAAAAACAATCGATTCACGGCCAGTACCTAATATTTAATATCCCAGTATTATTAACTATACAGGTTACGTAAAAAAAAAAAAGGAGAGATATCATTGGATTTCTCTGCTACTTTAATCGTGTATGTTAAGGGATTCATCTGACGTGTCAGCATGTCAGATTTGACACAAACTCATAGACGGTAAAAGTCAGCATTGTACTGCTATTTGGTTTTGGAGGACAATATAACTGAATTTACAAACATGATCAACGTTTCGCTATTATAGACAAAGCAGCAAAATATTTAGTCAAACGAAAGTCTTCTATCGTCCCTTTTTTACCGTATACTATTGGCTACAAAATACAACGTAGTCATCAGCCAAATATCTTGCTCGATCTACTGCATCTAAAAAGTAAGCTTACGTCCCTGGGTGGGCTTGAACCACCAACCTTTCGGTTAACAGCCGAACGCGCTAACCGATTGTGCCAGAGAGACGCCGACGACAGGTACAGTGGAAAAATTGCAAATACACACAATATTGATTTCCCTCCTTTCTGACTGAAGCATTTTCCAGTAGAGACACCAACCACATGATAATGGTCTTTGGGAAATCAGCAAACGGTTCATTCCCCGCACACGGGTCATGCAGTATTTTTGTGTTTTGAAATTTTTTTTTTTTTATTTATTTATTTTTTTTTTTTGCCAGAATGGGAAATAGAGAAGAAATTGCTGAGTCTTTCTTATGGATGAATTTTAACGATAATCGAAAATAACTTTTAACTCTCATTCGTCTAACAAGCGTCCACATTAATTCCAGCAGAGAATCACCGGCATTTTTGGGAAAAGTAACGAGCAGATAAAGGATGGAGAAATTAGTGAAAATCATGTAAATAATTTCACTTGAAAAAGCTGAAATATCCTCTAGCCAATTGTTGTAATAAATAAACAAACATATGCTATCATCACTGTTCACATAGACAATAAATGGATAGACAAAAGCATACTTGCAAATAATTGACTAATAGGAAAAATATATGAATAGAAAATAAAGACACAACGTACGTGCCGGGCTGTAGTATGAGTTTCTGATTGAACAGAGTCTGGCCAGACAAGGCGTAGAGAAGTTTAGATAGCAATTTAAATTTCTAAAGAGCTTCTTTGTAAATACAGTGGTGAATTTAAGTGAAACAACGAGAAAGTTTCTCACTGTTTTATTTCTCAACACATCTTCATATATCAAGTCCAGTGAGCGGCTATGTAGAGAGGAAGAAAGAGTTGAGAGTGGACATAAGGCATAAATGTACATCTCCATAGATAGACCTAATTTCTAACAGTAATCGTGACAAATGACCTCAACAGATAGTGATCGACGAAGAGAGCTGTGTAAATAAAAGGAAAGCTTTCGTCCCTGGGTGGGCTTGAACTACCAACCTTTCGGTTAACAGCCGAACGCGCTAACCAATTGCGCCACAGAGACCACAGCTAACTACGTCCACTTCGTTAACAAACTAGTTATCTATTGCTGTCAGTGCAATATCACTTAACCAGTGAGTCGGACGCACACACAATTCAACAATTGCTTCGACAAACAACGAAACAATTCAGAAAACAATATACAATAAATCAATCAACTAATAAATAACTCAATAAACACATAAGAAGCCCAATAACGCTTAACGATATTCCTGCTTCTAGCCTAACACTAACTTTCTTTCATTTACCACAGATTTTTACTCAACACTCAAATCCTAAAAGCACCTCTTCAACCACCGACTATTATACCATTGGCTCTATTTCAACACCCTTGTCCACTCCCGAAAACTAAAAAACAATCGATTCACGGCCAGTACCTAATATTTAATATCCCAGTATTATTAACTATACATGTTACGTAAAAAAAAAAAAAAAAAAAGGAAAAATATCATTGGATTTCTCTGCTACTTTAATCGTGTATGTTAAGGGATTCATCTGACGTGTCAGCATGTCAGATTTGACACAAACTCATAGACGGTAAAAGTCAGCATTGTACTGCTATTTGATTTTGGAGGACAATATAACTGAATTTACAAACATGATCAACGTTTCGCTATTATAGACAAAGCAGCAAAATATTTAGTCAAACGAAAGTCTTCTATCGTCCCTTTTTTACCGTATACTATTGGCTACAAAATACAACGTAGTCATCAGCCAAATATCTTGCTCGATTTACTGCATCTAAAAAGTAAGCTTACGTCCCTGGGTGGGCTTGAACCACCAACCTTTCGGTTAACAGCCGAACGCGCTAACCGATTGCGTCACAGAGACGCCGACGAGAAGCACCGTGGCAAAATTGCAAATACACACAATATTGATTTCCCTCCTTTCTGACTGAAGCATTTTCCAGTAGAGACACCAACCACATGACAATGGTCTGTGGGAAATCAGCAAACGGTTCATTCCCCGCACACGGGTCATGCAGTATTTTTGTGTTTTGAAATTTTTTTTTTTTTTTTTTATTTTTTTTTGCCAGAACGGGAAATAGAGATACTATTGGCTACAAAATACAACGTAGTCATCAGCCAAATATTTTGCTCGATTTACTGCATCTAAAAAGTAAGCCTACATCCCTGGGTGGGCTTGAACCACCAACCTTTTGGTTAACAGTTGAACTTGCTTATCGAGTGCGTCACACAGAGAAACTACTTATCTATTGCTATCAGTGAAATATCACTTAACCAGTGTGCATTTCGTGGAGCTAATTCATTAATCGGTTCGACGTGAAGCACTGTTTACTAATTAATTGATCATTGTGTGTGGTATATTCACCAAAACTACAACCCACTAACCACCAACCAACCAACCAACCAACTAACAAAAAATTGAATCAATCAATCATATAATTACTAAATCAATAAATAGACAAAAAGAAATTTGAAATATATTGGTGCTTGTAGCGTAAGTCTAAGTTTCCGTCATTTTCTACATATTTTTACCATGGGTCAAATTCTAAAAGTACGTTTTCAAGTAGCTACTATTAAATAATCGACCGTATTTCTTATGAATTCTCGAAAACTAAGCTATCGATGCATGTTCGATAGCTGATTTTTAATTTTGTACTCTTAACGGTAAATATTCCGGAAAAAAAATGAAAGAAATCATTGAAATTTGCTTTTTTGATGGTGAATGTTACGGCATATACCTGACCTCCCACCAAGTCCAATTTGACAAATGGTCATGTTCAGTAATTGTTATATCATTTTGGGGTACAATACTGCAGATTTGACAAACATTTTTATCAGTGGACTATTCAAGACAAATCGGCAAATTATTTAATCGAAATATATTTAATCTACCTTCCCTATTTCATTGCATCCTGTCGGCTGATGGTCAGTTTAATAAATCTTCCTATGCACCTTCTTATGAGCAGGGACCTAAGTAACCCTAGCGCCGACAACCATCCTCATGCTCGGGTTTGGATAATCTCTTTTCCCCCATTTCGTGCAATGAAAGAGATGCTGCTGCTGTTTTAGAATCTCCAGAATCAATTACGATTAATTTCATTAATTGTTTCTTTGGGTTTTTTTAAATTCTATTTCAACTTTATTTATTTGTTGTTTTTATATTTTTGTTCCTTTTTTTTTTTTTTTTTTTTTGTCGCATCCTTTCCGAACACCATAAAATATCTGAGGATGACCAATAAGTAATAATTCAGTCGTCAATTGTATTAAACTTTGATTTATTGTTCAAATTAGGCCATTGGCCGAATGAGTAAGGTGTTTGCCAATGGTCCCAGAGATCAGGATTCAATCTCCTGTCGAGTCATACCAAAGACTTAGAAAATGGTACTTGATACTGCCGTGCCTAATACTAAGCATTATAAGGTATGTATCAAGAGTAAAGTGGAGCAATCCAGGAATGAAGTAACACCCTTCCCTAGACCTTTGTGTAGTAGCTATTGAAAAGGAAACCTTCGGGTCACCCTCAACAAATTTATTAACTTTTATTACGATTATTACAATGGAGTGATTCATTCTGCTTACCGCACTTTGCTATCAGCTTCAACTTGTGTGCTCAGCTATGGAATAATATTTTATGTCCATCTTCGTTGTAACATAGACCTCTTAAAAACCTGCGTTAATCAAAGTTCAGCAAGATGAAGTTCAGCTTCTAGAAATCAAAAAAGATATTGCTCATCCATGGGAGGGTTTTGACCACCAACCTTTCGGTTAACAGCCGAACATGACAGGCAAATATCTATTTAACCATACAAGGTGCATACAATAAGTTTCCAGACTTTTTTCGTAAGGGCATTTAAAATTGTCGTAGACTCTTGAAAATTCACTATGTTATTGCTATACATCTTATGAGATGACAGACCAATTTTTATGATTTCAGGTTCAAATGAAGAGCTACAGCAGCAATTGGAATACACCCTACTAAAGCATGATTTTCACGGTTGGTGAATTTCAAAAATGCCATCTGACACTTTAGAAAAACGATATGCAATAAAATTGTGTTTTAAACTCGGAAAAAATGCCACAGAAATGTATGGAATGCTTCAGACTGCTTTTCGACCATCTTGCATGAATTGAGCATCAGTTTTTGTGTGGCATAAGAGATTCATGGAAGGCAGGGAGTCTGTGAGGGATGATGAGAGGTGTGGAAGGAGTAAGGAAGTCAATACACCAGAGTTGATTGGCTAGAGGGTTAGGCTTAGGGTTAGTGTTACTATGTTGAGATTTTAAGGGAGTTCAGGAAGAGATTCTGTCGGAAGAAGCTAGCTGTCTTCAAATCGGGTCAGTGTCATTTCCACCAGAACAATACACCAGTCCACAACTTCATCCTTGTCACAGACTATTTGACCAAAATGGTCATCAAGACAGTTCCTCACCCTCCCTATAGTCCAGACCTTGCTCCCTGTGACTTTTGCTTATTCTCTAAGCTCAGACGCTGTCCTTATGAGACAATTGAGGAGATGAAAGAGGCTGTGACGAAGGTCATTGACACGCTCACACAAGAGAACTTCCATGGGGCCTTCCAGAAGTTGTGGGAACGGTACATCAAGTGCATTGCAGCCGGAGGAGATTACTTCAAAGGGGACTAGAGTTTCATGTGTGTACTATCAATAAAAGTGCCCATACGAAAAAAGTCTGGAAACTTATCGTATGCACTTCGTATACTATCCAAATTTGACGATTTTTTTATAATTGGATTTATTTTTTACTAAATTGTTAAGTTCCAAATTTACGTCTTCAGCTCGCTACAATTTGGCCGTCAAACATATCTTTAACCTTTCCCTTCGTCAATCACGGTGTCAGTGTGGATGTGTGAATTATTTTGTATTAAACACACGCACACACACACACTCGCAGAGAATACATACATATTTACACCCAAGCACATTAATAACAAAAACATTTATACATATTTACTAGACATAAGAAGCGGTAACATTGAAAAAAAGATGGGGAAAGAACAAAGCCAAAAATCCTCACGGACAATAACGCGAATAGGATAGCCAAAAATTGTCAAGGACAATAACGTGAATGGGACAGGCAAAAATCGTCACGGATAATAACGCAAATGTGACAGCTAAAAATTGTCAAGGACAATAACGCGAATGGGACAGCCAAAATCGCCATGGACAATAACGCAAATGTGATAGCCAAAAATCGTCACGGACAATAACGCGAATGGAATAGCAAAATATTTTCATGGATAGTAACGCGAATGACACAGACACAGAAATTAAACCTGGGGTCAACTAGAATCGACCAAAACAATTTTTGAACTTCCCTCTATTGTGAAAATATTCAAGTTACAACTAACAATTCAATCGCCTCAAGAGGACTGGAATCTCTGAAAAATGACGCACAAATATATATATATATATATATATATATATATATATATATATATACGGAATAGTAATAATAATAATACATAACCCTGAATCTGTCCTAGAAAATGAGATGGACAAACTTCTCAGGGATTTTAAGATACAAACGAATCATCGAATCTCGGCCAGACAAGAAAGCAAAAAGAGAGATAAGTACCAAGAACTTGCTAGAGAAATGAAAAAATGACTATGGAACATGAAAGTGACGGTGATACCAATTGCAATTGGTGTGCTTGATACAGCTACCAAAGGAATAATACAGGGACAGGAGGACTTGGAAATAACTGGACGATTACAGACCATCCAAACTACATCTTTATTAAGATCGGCCAGAATACTGAGAAGAGTCCTGGAGACTTGAGGAGACTGGCTGTAACTCAAAATCCAATGAGAAACCATCAGCTAACGCTGATGTAAAAAACTCTAATAATAATAATAATAATAATAATAATAATAAGAAGAAGAAGAAGAAGAAGAAGAAGAAGAAGAAGAAGAAGAAGAACAACAGCAACAACAACAACAACAACAACAATAACAAATAAATACCAAATTCTAAAATCATTTACGAACATTTTCTTTTCAAGATATTTACTATTATCTCGTTGTACCAAAAGCAATGTCTTTGAATATATATATATATATATATAGTCAATTAGTTTTTGTTAGAGTCCCATCTGTGGGTCTTATACAGTTATATGATTTCAGCCATTCTTATCTAGTACATATAATTTCCGCGCAGGAATTGAGCTGTTGCTTATCTGGTTGGTTGGTTGGTTTTACGGCGTATCAACCCTTTGCGGGTCATTTAACGCCAAATTAAGTCATTTTGATGGAAGTTTCAAACAATTCAGTTGAGTATGAGTATTGTTTTTTTTTTGTTTACACACAGTTAAATGTCAAAAACAGTAATTTCTTGAAAACAAATAATGGACGAAATTGAAAGATTTTGTTTCTGACAAAAATAAAAAACAAAAGAACAAATCCTTCAATGAAGAAAAAAAAAACCTCACTGTAAGGGAGATAACCCATTGCTGTTTAGGGCCTTGAACAAAAATCCTTTCACATATGCCGCAATTTCAAAATACAAAAGTTAACCAAAAAATAAAGGAAACTCGCGCGTCAAACAAACGATCCGATTATTTAGAGATAAAAAATACTGAATAAACAAATATTTGTTCTTTTAAAAAAAGGAAAAGCACTCACTGCTAAAAAAATTTGCACTTTAGCGCTCAGCCGAAAGACTGAAGCGATTAACAATAGACAAATGTTACCGAAAATGTATGGGATGCACATTTTTTCTAGTCTTAAAATAAGCAATAAAAACATACTTAAGAACATTCTAGAAATTTAGGATCAAAACCGTATTAGCATTTAAATTACATTTTTATATTTTTCAACCAATCAGCTAAGAACATAGAATAGAACATTCTAGAAAAATAGGATCGGAAGTGAACCTACAGAAAATATTTAGGCTCGAAAATAAAATAGTAAAATACAAATCTGATTGGTCAATAAATGTCTACGCGCCAAAATTTTAGGACGATTCCTTGATCTTCCTGTAGGATATAAATAACACAGACTAAAACACAAACTTACACACAGACTAAGACGAAGACAACACCAAAAGTTCATGACCTCTCCTCAAATGGCCGAGAATCACATTCAAAAGAAAAACCCGACAAACTTCTTTCATCAACGCGACACGCTGTCGCCACAATCATAAAACCCGCTATAAACTTAATATAAGTAAGAACGACTTATTTACGGACTCCGTTAACATGAACATACACACATCTTTAAACAAATTTATTTTTTTCTGTTCAAACTTTATTTTCCAAAAGGCCATTTACACATCATGTATTTTGTTTGTTTTCATATTCTGTTATATGCATATTAAATTGTTTGTTGTTTAATGTTCGTTGTGTTCTATTCCATTTCTTTTACGCGATTGTGAAGTTTTGTGTTGTATTTTGTGTTGTATTTGAGAGCAATACCCGTAAATTACGGACGCACATCTACTGAAATAACCAAATTACATACAACCCCCACAAATGAATTGGGCCCAAAAACGAAAAAAAAAATCTAGATTCAACCAAAAAGTTAGGCACTCTCAAGTCAACATGAACGATACACAAGGAAGGGTGTAACAAAATCAAAGAATTCGTTCAAATTAAAAAAATTAAAACAAAAAACAAAAAACAACAGTATCTTAGCGGGACACAAAAGTTGCCGCGACCGGCCGATAAGCCCTTACCGCGACCTGCTGATAAACATAAACATATCAAGTTACACGCCCGTCGTAGAACAACTATATCCGGGTACGACCGGAACTGACTAAGCCCTTTTTCTTTCTAACGACCTTGACACCTCGTTATAGCTAAAGAAAAGGATGAATTTAAAACTAATAACATTTACAAAGCACTACGGCCGAAAATAACTAGATAAGACTAGAACTAATAGTCGTCGCTAGCCTATGACGGGTTAGAAAAACACTTTATGGCTACACTCATTTTTATGAGGGAATTTCTTATTCACGCGGCTGGGCTGTGTGTCACAGCCCTTTCGTGATATCAACAGGCCCTTTTCAACGCTCCGTGGCGCGTAGCTGGGCCGTCTGGCATTCGTGCCGGATGGGTGCTCGAAACCAAGAGCAGACTCGGGGCCGAATAGGCCCCCAGCTTCGGCTGGGCAACCTTCGGGTGGGCGAGCTGCACTTTTGTCCCCTTTGTACGGCACTAGACCAAGCGTCTAGTTTAAGCCGTAAACTGGCATACGTGCCCGGACTCACATTTGGGTTCGTGAAACTGCTTGCCTCATCAGGCTCACATTGCACTAAGTGAGCCGATGAGCAGCACAGACAAGCAGGGTTCGAGTCTCGGCTCCTTCCCGACCTTCCCCTCCCCTTTATCCCCACTTTAATCGGCCTTCGGGCTTTTGACCTTGTGTCAAGTCGTGTCTGGTGGGAGGCAGCGACAAATATATGGCGCGCTCCGGCTTCGCTCCTGGCGATCCTGGGTAGTGTTCTTTTGTGTCCTGTGGTGGGGCGCTCTCGACCGGCTGTGGTTGCGTGCTGCACGGTTCGGTCGGGTGTGTTCCACCACTGGATACATCACCTCTGGCCTCAGGGGGCCTTCCCCCCAGGCTTTAACCCTCTTCGGAGGGGTTGGGTTTATCGCCCGGCGCCTGAGGCGCCCCGAAAAGGGGAATGCCGACGGGGTCCGAGGCATTTTTGGAACTGCCTATCGCGTTGGGCTACGGCCCTGCGACAGGACCCACCTTAAACACGGCCTTGTGCCATATTCGTACGTTGGTGGGACGTAGGATAAATACAGCGCCCCGGCGAAGCTCTTTTGTGTCCTGTGGTGGGGCGCTCTCGACCGGCTGTGGTTGGGTGCTGCACGGTTCGGTCGGGTGTGTTCCACCACTGGATACATCACCTCTGGCCTCAGGGGGCCATCCCCCCAGGCTTTAACCCTCTTCGGAGGGGTTGGGTTTATCGCCCGGCGCCTGAGGCGCCCCGAAAAGGGGAATGCCGACGGGGTCCGAGGCATTTTTGGAACTGCCTATCGCGTTGGGCTACGGCCCTGCGACAGGACCCACCTTAAACACGGCCTTGTGCCATATTCGTACGTTGGTGGGACGTAGGATAAATACAGCGCCCCGGCGAAGCTCATTAAGGAGGAATCCCGCATTCCGTGCGGTCGAATCCAACTTAACTTACGGCGTTGGCCCCACTTCTCGTGGTAGACCTGCCTTACTTCCACCTGCATAGGTATGCTCAAAGGTCCTTTTTAGGACCACAAGAGGTCTCTGTCTGCGGGTCAGAGCATCTCTGACTGGTCAGTAATGACCAGTCGAAACAGACGGCCAGGCGGCAAACACGAAGACGGATTCTAAGACCAACCGGTCTTAACCTCGGTTCCGATTGTCCGATAAGCTGCGCAGCGCTAATGGCACGGTCCAGCCTTTAGCTACGGCTTCACTATCTGCGCAGCGCTAAGATAACGTCCATCTTAGCCTCGGCCTCCTGGCCTGTCCGCTCGTTCGCACGGCTTTGACCCGACAAAGCCTTCGTTCTCGTCCGCTCGTTCGCACGGCTTTGACACGGCAAAGCCTTCGCTCTTGTCCGCTCGCCCGCACGGCTTTGACCCGACAAAGCCTTCGTTCTCGTCCGCTCGTCCGCACGGCTTTGGACACGGCAAAGCCTTCGCTCTTGTCCGCTCGCCCGCACGGCTTTGACCCGACAAAGCCTTCGCTCTCGTCCGCTCGTCCGCACGGCTTTGGCGCGAACCTAGCCATAGCCATCGTCCGCACGGCTTTGACACGGCAAAGCTTTCGTTCCCGTCAGATACGTCCGCACGGCTAGGGGGCCCAGCAAGGCCCTAGCCTTTACTCGACCTCGACACTCTTGCAAGGTACAACGCAGTCCACGTAACGACTCGCTGTTACGGACTGTTCTACCACTGCAACAACTGGCTCACGTACGACCCGCAGTACGAGCCAGAAACTAGGCCGACACACCCCCGGTTAACCCAACATATCGTCATAACCGAGGATGTCGATCTACCGAACTCGACGCTCCTGCAAGGTACCACGCAGTCCACGTAACGACTCGCTGTTACGGACTGTTCTACCACTGCAACAACAGGCTCACGTACGACCCGCTGTACGAGCCAGAAACCCGATCGACACACCCCTGGTTAACCACAACATACCGTCACAACCAGGGATATCGATCTACCAACCTCGACCGACCTCAGATGCCCGCGACGACCGTCTAGCTGAACTCTACGACTCGACCGACCTCAGCTTACCAGCATCCAACGTCTAGCTGAACTCAACGACTCGACCGACCTCAGCTTACCAGCATCCAACGTCTAGCTGAACTCTACGACTCGACCGACCTCAGCTTACCAGCATCCAACGTCTAGCTGAACTCTACGACTCGACCGACCTCAGCTTACCAGCATCCAACGTCTAGCTGAACTCTACGACTCGACCGACCTCAACTTACCAGCATCCAACGACTAGCTGAACTCAACGACTCGACCGACCTCAGCTTACCAGCATCCAACATCTAGCTGTACTCAACGACCAGCATCAACCATCATGGACATTTACATTTACGCTTGTAAATATGACAAAATAAATTGTCATTTGTTATTATCGTTACCTCGCCTTTGTTCCTTCCTATTGCTTTGGCTGTTTCTCATTCACATAATTCATTTGCGGGGTCGACATATTTATCGGCTCCGCAACAAAGTCTTTAAAATGGAACGTTTTCGATCGTAGCCTCTTCAGAAGAGCGGCAGCTGCAGCAATTATGTAGATGTGGAATAAAAACCCAGCAAGGACAGATGTAAATAATTTGTTCCATGGACGGTTCTTTCCTCAATATTCTTGGAGTGAAGAAAACCCTCTTAAGTGCACTTCAGGGAATTATAAACTTGATAGAATTCCATCAGGTTCAGATGCTAGCAATGATAATAATCTCCTTTCGATAAGGAAATAAAAAAGTTTTCCTACTCAAAGGAAAATTTTATCATTCAACTTGGTTCTTTGCGGTTGACCGCAGAGAAATTCATTCTCATCAAACCACACTCCATGAGATCTTTCTATAAGCAGCATTCATATTTCCCGCTTCAATCTCTAAAAAAAATGTCAGTTCTACCAACGTCCCAAGTCTAATGAAGACAAAAAAGTCCAGTCTTGAAAAAATTCCCGTCATTCAAAAAATAATTTCGACAGGAAAGTGCAAAAAGAAATATACATATTTAGTTGCGGTTTTGTAGGCCTCTATGATTTCTCTGATGTTTGGTGCCATACAGTTTTCAAAGCGTCTCTATAAGCTATGAAGGTAAACTGAGAAAATATTTCACGCAATCTGGCTCGTAAATTAATATTATGTTTCTTAGCAAGCAATAATATTCATTCTTGTCTCTGTGGCGCAATCGGTTAGCGCGTTCGGCTGTTAACCGAAAGGTTGGTGGTTCAAGCCCACCCAGGGACGGAACCTTTTATTGTATTCACAAAAGCAGCTTCCTCGATCACTATCTATTTGCCATTATCGGCCATTTTATCTCTTATAAATTTGATCACTGGTCTACGGTCTTGTACTTGTTTTAACTGTCTCCTTTTTATTGAGTGTTAAGTGAGAGTCCGTCTTAAAACAAAATACCTTGATAAGTTAAGAAATAAAAAGAGGGAAACTAAATTGACTTTCACATTGAAAACTTTTAGCTTTTTTTAAAAGATCTTTACAAATTTTAATTCCTAACTTCACTTCCCTTCTACGCCAAGTAAGAAGTTTGATTTCCGTCACTAATGGGTTCCTGGTGTGTTTTTTTTTCCCTCAAAATAAGCGTTGTTACGTGGTTAGATTTTCTAGAAATTAGTCTAATGAGTGACAGTGCTAAAATTTAGCTTAATATTGTAGCATAGAAGTCTTCCACGTAACATTGATAGAAGTTCAATGCTGAAACAAGATGTTCAGTTAAACAAACCTTTTCTTTCTTATGTATTTATATATGTTTGGTATTAATCAATAATTCATTAATTAATTTTTTATGTGTATAATACGCATAAATCTTCTTCTTCTTCTTCTTCTTCTTCTTCTTCTTCTTCTTCTTCTTCTTCTTCTTCTCGTCTATGTCTTTCTGTGTGTCTCCTTCTTATTTATATAACATTATGCTTAGTTCAGTCTCCAACACATTTAAGAGATATTTTAATGATTTCAAGTTAATTCGAATCTAGAAGAAAAGCTGGAAAAAAAAAACACAAAAATAGAGAGAGGCGTAAGGGAAAGGGATTTGGTAGGAGGCGGAGATAGAAAGAGAGTAAAGATCAGGAGAATTTCTAAGACAACAAAAACGTATCAAAAAGTGAGAAAAAAACTAGAAATAACGCGAGATATAAAGAAATAGAGAGAAGGGAATAGATAGAGAAATGGAGTAAATAGGGAGGAGTGTTTGAGAGACTGAAAGTGGCTGATAAGTTAACACAAACGATAGACGAAACGTGCGAAAAAAAAGGAAAAATTAAATTTCTATATTATAACTTTAGAGGCATTTTGATAAGTGGTTCTGCTTTCAGTGAAGTTTAGCACCACACAATCTTCATAGTGTCGATGTTATTGATTTATTCCTATGCTGCGGAGGTAAACTGTAGTTGGTAAATATAAACAAAATACGCCGCATTGAAAAGAAGATTTAAATGAATATAATGTCTATTTTTCTCTAGATTATTGTCCACGTCGCTGTGGCGCAGTCGGTTAGCACGTACGGCTGTTAACCGATTGTATAGTGGTTCAATACCGCTAAGGGGCGTTGGATGTTTTTAGTTTTTTATTTTCGATGCCGTAAAATACTATTTTCTATTTTATTTCTTGCTATGTTTATTCTCTCAGAATTTAATTAATTTATTTATTCATTTATTTTTTCTAACTATCTATGAATAATGAATTTTTGGGCTATCACTACACAAATAACTGCACTACGAATTAGATTATAAGAAATTGATAACTTTTTTTTAAAGTTGTGTTCCTTTAAAACTTTCTAAGACGGCAAAAACATATAATATCAGAAAGACAGGGTAAAGGAGAAATACAGAGGGAAATTCACATGGATAGATAGAGAAACAGAGAAAAGAGACGTAAGTGTGACCGTGAAACTGGATGATAATTTATTTAACTCAAATAAAAGACGAAAACTGCAAAAATAAATCTATATCTTTAATGGCGGCTTTAAAATTTCGGTGAAAGCCTTGCGGGGCTTTCACCGAAATTTGGCGCTATGAAATCTTCATAGTGTCACTGACAAGTCGTGTCTGGTGGGAGGCAGCGACAAATACTACCATGTGTTGTGAAACTAAGCTAAGCTAAATAAATATACACAGAATATGCTTCAATCACAACGCCACCTAAATCAATATGTGGTCTATTCACAACCATAATGATCCTGTCGTCTCTGTGGCGCAATCGATTAACGCATTAGGCTATTAACTATTATATTGGTGGTTCGAGCCCACCTAGGGACGAAGGTTTGACTTTTACTCATACAAGCATCTTCCTCAATGACGATCTGTTCCCTTCATAAGCCATTAAGTATGTAAAAAAATTGATCACTAATTGACACTTATAGGATACAAATTTTTCTAGTCTTAAAATAAGCAATAAAAACATACTTAAGAACATTCTAGAAATTTAGGATCAAACCCGTATTAACATTTAAATTACATTTTTATATTTTTCAACCAATCAGCTAAAAACATAGAATAGAACATTCTAGAAAATTAGGATCGGAAGTGAACCAACAGAAAATATTTAGGCTCGAAAATAAAATAGTAAAATACAAATCTAATTGGTCAATAAATGTCTACGCGCAAAAATTTTAGGACGATTCTTTGATCCACATGTAGGATATAAATAACACAGAGTTAGGAAGCCAGACACACAAGACACAAGCTTACACACAAACGAAGACACAGACGAACACAAGCCACTAAGCCAGTACCTGATACTCAGTCCAACCAATTCCTTTCCTTCCTCAACTAAAGTTCATGACCTCTTTTCAAATGGCCGAGAATTATTTTCAAAAGGAAAACCCGACAAACTTTCTTTCATCAACGAGACACGATGTTGCCAAAAATCATAAAACCCGCTATAAACTTAATGTAAGTAAGAACGACTTATTTACGGACTTCGTTAACATGACCCTACACACATCTTTAAACAAATTTATTTTCCTTTTGTCAAACTTTATTTTCCAAAAGGCCATTTACACATCTTATATTTTGTTTGTTTTCATATTCTGTTATATGCATATTAAATTGTTTGTTATTTAATGTTCGTTGTGTTCTATTCCATTTCTTTTGCGCGATTGTAATGTTTTGTGTTGTATTTGTGGTGGGAATAATTTAGAGAGCAATCTACTGAAATAACCAAATTACATACTCCCCCCACAAATTGGTGACCTTCCGACGGGTGAAAGCACGCAACCACACATAAAAACACAAAAACAAAAACAGCTCTCATTTTAAAAAACAGCACAAAAAATTATTACAACGCGTAAGAATGGAAAACAGCGATATTGAACCCACAACAGTAACAATATCAGCCAGCATTCCCAGCTACAACCCAACTAACATACCAGTATAGTTTTCGCAGCTAAATACACTTTTTAGCGCTAAAAAGATTACATCGCAAACCTCAAAGTATGCATACGTCGTGGAAAAACTTCCCTCCGACGTGGCGGCAGAAGTGGTCGATTTGCTAGACCATATGCCTGAAGACAAACCATATGATACGCTAAAGAACGCCATTATTAAACGTATGGGTACATCTGATGGAAAAAAGTTACATGATCTATTTTACAATTTGACCCTTGGACATATGACACCATCACAACTCTTGAGAAAAATAAAATCTCTGTAAGGAAGCAACACCATGTCCGAGACAGTGTTAAAAAAACTATGGATGGACAAACTCCACACTCATACAACACAAATACTTGCATCACTTCCCGAAGATTTAGACTTGGAGAGAGTATCGGAAATAGCTGATAGAATACACGAAAATAACCAAAACCAAAACGTTTACGCCACATCATACAACTCAACAAATGATGCAACACCAAGGATACACCAACGCCAACAAACACAACATCACAAACAACCACGCCAGACATGTTAACTGAGCTGCTACAGGGCATGGAAAATTTATCCCTGCAAGTCCAAAATTTGGTGAAGCTCAAAGCATCCCAACATTCCCGTCCTGACAGAACCTCCTCACAGAACAGAAGACGAAATAGGTCGAACTCACCTCACAGAAGGCGACGCACCTTTGATACCTGTTGGTATCATTTCAAATTTGGATGTGAGGCAAGGAAGTGCATAAAACCATGCAACTTCCATTCGACCACACCTACATCAACACAGAATCAGGGAAACGGTTACACCGGCAGCAAGTAAAGACGACATTAGCTGCTGGTTTAAAACAAGGAAGTCGTCTATTTTACATTCGGGACAAAAATACCGGATATTTATTTTTAGTCGACACCGGCGCACAAATAAGCGTTATTCCACCGGATCCCAAGAAAAAACACCAACCATCTTCATTCACACTGCAAGCGGCAAATGGATCAAGAATTGAAACCTACGGAGAGATAGCACTAACGCTCAATTTGGGTTTACGTCGATCTTTTCCGTGGATTTTCACCATAGCCCAAGTCAAAACACCTATTCTTGGAGCTGATTTTTTGTCCCATTTTAACGTTTCTGTGAACATGGCTACGCGATCTCTCGTCGATTGCAACACCGAACTGACGGCTAAGGGAATCACCTCAATCTACCGGTCAACTGGAATTTGTGCGGCAATACCAGATGCGAATGGATTACAAGAGTTGATCACTAAATTTCCAACTCTCACTACGCCCTTTAAACATTCTGATGAATTTCGTCATACAGCTAAACATTATATCACAACCTCTGGACCACCCACACATGCATCACCACGCAGACTACATCCAGAGAAATATAAAGCAGCAAAAGACGAATTTCAGCACATGTTACAATTAGGAATCATACGCCCTTCTAGTAGTCCATACTCCTCACCCCTACATATGGTTCAAAAGCCAGAAACAGGCGCATGGCGACCTTGTGGGGATTTCAGGAACCTCAACGCAAAAACAGTTCCTGATAGGTATCCTATCCCACATCTACACGATTTCGCCATGAGCTTGCAAGGAACCAAAATCTTCACAAAACTGGATTTGGTTAAGGCTTACTACCAAATTCCAGTAGCAGAGGAAGATATAAAAAAACAGCTATTACAACTCCTTTTGGACTTTTCGAATTCACCAGAATGCCATTTGGATTACGTAATGCCACCCAAACTTTCCAGAGACTCATTGACGAGGTATTGAGAGGGTTACCGTTTGCCTTTGCCTATATCGACGATGTCCTAATTGCTAGCTGTGACACCAAAGAACATCAAGACCACTTGTTACAAGTTTTCGAGAGACTAACACATTTCGGCTTGAAAATCAACTTAAGCAAATGTGAGTTTGCTGTCTCGAAATTAAACTTCTTAGGCCATACGATAGATGAACAGGGAATCACACCTGTCCCAGAAAAAGTGACAGCTATACAAAATTTCCCACAACCAACATCACTGCGACAACTTCTGAGATTTCTCGGTTTGGTAAATTACTACCGTAGATTTATTCCAGGTTGTTCCAGAATATTAACCCCACTCACAAACATGTTGCAACAACAAAAAAATAAAAACGCGAAAATTCAAATTGAAGGAGAAGCTTTAACTGCTTTTCACAATGCTAAAAAAGCACTAGCAGATTTTACCAAGCACTCCTACATCTCTAATGAGAACACTAGTACACTTTCTCTAACAACAGACGCTTCAGGAGACTCAATTGGAGGAGTCTTACAACAAAAACAAAATGGCTTGGAAAAACCAATATCCTTTTTCTCAGTGAAATTAAACACCGCACAGCGAAAATACAGCACCTTTTCAAGGGAGTTACTGGCAATTTACTTGTCAATAAGGCACTTTCGACACTTACTCGAAGGACGAGATTTCACCGTTTTCACTGATCACAAACCACTCACTTACGCCTTACATGTAAATACCGAGAAATATACGCCCAGAGATACTCGACAACTGGACTATATCTCGCAATTTACCTCGTATATCCAATACATAAAAAGCTCAGACAATATTGTGGCAGACACACTCTCACGCTCCACAATACAGTCTATTGATTCGCTAGATCTCACCTTCGAGCTCATTGCAGATGAGCAACGAAAAGATGCCACATTAGACAAACTAAAGGACACTTCCCTACAGCTGAAGGAATATCCTGTCCCATTTGGAACAAAAACAATACTTTGCGATGTTAAAACAGGTCACTCAAGACCTTATATACCACCATCACTTAGAAAAAGGTTATATACACATTTCCACAACCTTTCACATCCTGGACGCCGAGCAACCACAAAATTAATTAGCAACCGTTTTGTTTGGCCCAATATGCACATTGACATAAAAAACTGGACTCAAACCTGCTTGAGTTGTCAGAAGAGCAAAACAAACGGACACACAAAGTCTCCTCCAGGACAATTAAAAAAACCAGATGGTAGGTTCACAAACCTACACATCGATATTGTCGGACCATTGCCAATAGCAAATGACTGTCAATATATACTCACCATCATTGACAGATTTACAAGATGGCCTGTTGCCGTCCCACTTAGAGATATATCAGCAGAGACTATCTCTAAAACCATATTACGAGAATGGATCTCAGTCTTTGGTTGTCCTTCAGTAATAACAACAGACAGAGGCTCCCAATTTCAATCAACGCTTTTCGATGAGTTTACAAAGTTATTGGGAGTCAAACATATAAAAACAACAGCATATCACCCCTGCGCAAATGGATTAATTGAAAGATTCCATAGACAACTTAAAACAGCTTTAACAGCTAACAACAACTCCAAAACATGGTTTGATAATTTGCCTCTTGTTTTATTATCAATAAGGAATGTTATCAAAGAAGATCTGGGATGTACAGCTTCCGAAATGGTTTTTGGAACATCCTTAACACTGCCAGGTCAATTTTGTGAAAAAAAAACATTTCCTTACAACCTACAACAACATTTGTCAAAAATTTTAAACTGAAAATGAACTATTTAGTTTACACACCCACAAGAACACAAACAAAAGAACTTTACACACCAAAAGACCTTCACGACTGCAAATACGTTTTTATTCGAAATGATACAGTCAAAAAACCCTCATGTCCTACTTACTCCGGACCTTTCCAGGTAGTTGAACGACACACCAAATATTTTAAGCTTGCCATAAAAGGCAAATTTGATACTATCTCCATAGACAGACTAAAACCGGCGTACTTGGACTTACCAATAACAGAAAGTACGACCGAACAACCTACACCTACAAAAACCACATTACCCAAACCAACCTCTACACCGACAAATACACCAGCAAACATCACCACAAAATCTGGAAGAAAGGTACATTGGCCGAAACATTTTAAGACTTATATTACATATTAATAAATACTTTCAATATTTATCAATCTGCGGGGGGGTATATAGGATACAAATTTTTCTAGTCTTAAAATAAGCAATAAAAACATACTTAAGAACATTCTAGAAATTTAGGATCAAACCCGTATTAACATTTAGATTACATTTTTATATTTTTCAACCAATCAGCTAAAAACATGGAATAGAACATTCTAGAAAATTAGGATCGGAAGTGAACCTACAGAAAATATTTAGGCTCGAAAATAAAATAGTAAAATACAAATCTGATTGGTCAATAAATGTCTACGCGCAAAAATTTTAGGACGATTCTTTGATCTACCTGTAGGATATAAATAACACAGAGTTAGGAAGCCAGACACACAAGACACAAGCTTACACACAAACGAAGACACAGACGAACACAAGCCACTAAGCCAGTAGCCGATACTAAGTCCAACCAATTCCTTTCCTTCCTCAACTAAAGTTCATGACCTCTTTTCAAATGGCCGAGAATTATTTTCAAAAGGAAAACCCGACAAACTTTCTTTCATCAACGAGACACGCTGTCGCCAAAATCATAAAACCCGCTATAAACTTAATGTAAGTAAGAACGACTTATTTACGGACTTCGTTAACATGACCCTACACACATCTTTAAACAAATTTATTTTCCTTTTGTCAAACTTTATTTTCCAAAAGGCCATTTACACATCATATATTTTGTTTGTTTTCATATTCTGTTATATGCATATTAAATTGTTTGTTATTTAATGTTCGTTGTGTTCTATTCCATTTCTTTTGCGCGATTGTAATGTTTTGTGTTGTATTTGTGGTGGGAATAATTTAGAGAGCAATCTACTGATATAACCAAATTACATACTCCCCCCACACACTCTACTTCTGCCAGTCTCAACAGTCTGTTCGATGAGAAGAATCGTTGAGAAATAAAAACTGTTGGGGGAGTATGTAATTTGGTTATTTCAGTAGATTGCTCTCTAAATTATTTCGACCTTTCCAAAGAAGCTTGAAAAGGGATCGAACATTAGGCAGAGGCAGTACGGACAAACGGTAAAGGATCAGGGGGAAGATGTACACGGCGCACACCTCCGCCCTGCCCTTTAAGGACAACCGCCTTCGAAGCAAGGCAACCTTAGCCCGTACTTCCAACCAATTTCGCTCCAGCTGGAGGCCGGGCCCGAACCACACCCCAAGGATGCGGACAGGACCATCACTCCAGTGAAGGGCCCTGGCAGGGGAACGCTGCCCCTCCAGGCACCCAACCGCAAGCTTTCGCTTTTGTCAAAGTTGACCTTGGCACCTGCTACCTTTTCGCGCAACCGCCTCCTTCACAGCCACTATGTCCCGACGCCTGGACACAAAGACCGTGATATCATCAGCGAACGCGGAAATCTTCGCTCGGACGCTGCCGCTTAGCAAGATTCCGCGCAGGGCCGGACGAGCCCCTCTGTCCCTAAGCCTTCGGAGCAGGGGCTCCAAAGCAAGGACATAGAGAAGAGGGGACAAGGGGCAGCCTTGCCGGACCGATCGCTCGATCGCAAAAGCCCCCGAACGCCTCCTGTTCACCTGCACCACCGCCTGTGGGTTATGGTACAGAATGCTGATCCATTTGCGGAACTCCGGTTTGAATCCGGTGGTCTCCAAAACCGCCGCTAAGAACCGGTGGTCCACCCTATCGAAGGCCTTGGACTGATCTAAATTGATCAGCGCGGCTTCCGTGTCGTCTTTTATCCCCTGTAGGATCTGGCGCACCAAGTGCAAGTTGTCTCGGATTGATCTTCCCTTCACAGCGTAGTTCTGTTCAGGGCCGACCAGATCACTGATGATAAGCTGCAAACGGTTCGCCAAGACCCGGGCCAAAATCTTTAACTCTGTGTTAAGCAGAGTTATGGGCCTGTAATCGTCTAGATACCCCCGAACATGCCTGCCTTCTTTCTTCAGCAATGTGATCACACCCTTGGTAATGCTACCAGGGATGGCTCCCTGGGCAAGCCAGTGGTTGAACACATCCGTCAGAATAGGGACAAACATGTGCGACATCCTCAAGTACACTTCGTAGGGTAAACCATCCAGTCCAGGTGTCTTGTAAAGACCGACCTGCTTCAACGCACTACGGACTTCACACACAGTAACCGCACCCTCGCAACTAGCCGCTTCCGCCTCCCCAAGGCGGGGGAAGTCGGCCAAATAGTCACGAAACTCCTGAGCCTGGAGGTCAGGACAGCGGGCAAAGCGATCTCGAAAGTGTGTCCGGAAAGCTTCACGAATCTCACGGCTCTATCTCAGCTCGCGCCCGTCCGGGGCGTTAACGCACTCGATGTACCGACAAGGGAACCTTCTCAACTCTTCCTTACGCATAAATGCGTTACATTTCACGGCTTCGTTCGGAACTCTATTTAGCCTATTTCTAACTACGAAACCCTTGTTGCGCTCGCTAGCCTCGCGCTCAAGGTCCCCCTTAGCTAGCTCTATGGCTACGGAGTCCCCTCCCTCCACCGCCCGGGAAAGTCTATCTTCTAAGGATTTCGCCTTCTTAGCCCTATCTAGTGCGAGCTGTTGGCTGTATTTGATGGCGAAATCCCTAATCCTATACTTAAGGGATGCCCACCACTTATTCCCAGTAACCGCCCCCACTAACGACCGCTGAATTAGGTTTTCCAGCCGCATCCGGAAGTTCCATATCTCCAGTAAGGAGGTATTGAACTTCCAGTAGCTAGCCAGACTAGGCCTATTAACTAACCGCAGACTGACCCTAACCAGTTTATGGTCAGACCGCCCTAACCAGTGGAACGTGGGACAAGTAACTAGGTCACTGTCAACTCTACTCACTAACACTCTGTCCAGGTAAGACCGGACCTGGCCAGATGGCGAACTTCCTATCCACGTCCAAATCTCCCTCCCGGGGTGATCCAGACGGTATCTGTCGACCAGATCGAACTCAGTCAAAAAGTCCGACAGGCCGCTGTCACACCTGGCCCAACTGCTAGCACCCCGCCCGGCCCTATCTATATTGGGGTCAAGGATCGCATTCCAATCCCCCACTAGAACTGTCCGTCTCGAAGCATCCAGGAACGACCCCAACCGCCGAAGGAAGAATTTTGTATTTATGTTGCTTGAGGCAACCTTTGCCGCTTGGTCACTGGAAGGGAGCAGGACGTCCCATGTCGCGAAACTCTTTCTGCAGAAGTATTGGCATGGGACGCCCGCTTTCCGTAGTAAATCTTCGAACCCTTCCTTTTTTAGTCCGACAAGCCGCCTTGACTTTAAATCTGTCACTACCAGTGAAACGATCCTTGGTTCGATTTTTTGAAGGATTTCCGGGATGAGCAAAATCTCATTGCTTTTGAAGTAGTCGGCATATTTGCCCACCCGGTCCTTTTCATAATCTTCTGGATTTTTCTGTTGAATCTTCCATGGAAACGGCGACGGCGTCGAACTTTCTGGCTTGGTCTTCTATCCTGGTGGAATAGGGCTCCCTGACTCCGAAGGAAGAGATGGCCAGTTAGAGCCAATAAGGCTCGTTACTTGTGTTCCTTGAGTTTCTTCCGACTGCGTCGGGAGGGCCTTTTTTCTGGTTTGTCAGTCTTTGGTTTTGGTAGAATATTGTGGCGAGACGGGCTAGAGGGTTGTGAAGTAGGAGAAGAAGCCGTAGAACCCTCCATAGCTGCAGTAGAAATAGCAGCCAGGAGGGTAATTTAAAAACCTCTAACTGTAGCAAGAATTGACGGGGGTTCTACTTTCTACATAAACAAGATGAAAAAAGTTCAACGTAGAAAATCGAATGGTAGAACCCCAGATAAAAAAAAGCCAAAAATAGGCAAGTCCAACGGGCGTCAAAAAAGTTTAAACAAATTTGGACAAAGAATAAGTGACGGAAAATTAGACTAGTCAATGACAAAAATAAATTAAAAACAAGTCAAACTAGAGAGTTGAAAAAGTCACTTGCAAGAAATATTCCGGTAAGACGACAGAAAATAAATTAGCATATAAAAAAAATGTAAAGTTGGCGACCATAGTCGAGGGTAACCCGAAGGCTCCCTTTTCGATAGCTACTACACCAATGTGTAGGGGAGGGCGCTACTCCTTTCCTGGATTGCTCTACTTTACCCTTGATCCGTACCTTATAATGCTGAGTGCTAAGCAAGGAAGCATCAAGTACCATTTTTTGAGTCTTTGGTATGACTCGATTGAAGCCAGGTCTCCCGGGCCATTGGCGAACACTCTAACCCCTAGGCCAATGTCCGGTAGACACCAATTATGTAAATTAGAATAAGTAAGACAAAAAACAAGTCTCACGAAAAATAGTAGTCAGTCTTATCGAGAATAACAAGTCTTGTCAAGAAGTCCAAAGATTCACTTGCTTGTTGTCACTTAGAATTCAAAGAAAACGTAACATAAACCGTGTTGTGTGTGAGCTTGTGGCTTGTGTGTATGGCTTCCTAACTCTGTGTTATTTATATCCTACAGGTGGATCGCGCGTAGACATTTATTGACCAATCAGATTTGTATTTTACTATTTTATTTTCGAGCCTAAATATTTTCTGTTAGTTCACTTCTGATCCTAATTTTCAAGAATGTTCTATTCTATGTTTTTAGCTGATTGGTTGAAAAATATAAAAATGTAATTTAAATGCTAAATTTTTAGAATGTTCTTAAGTATGTTTTTATTGCTTATTTTAAAACTAGAAAAAATGTGTATCCTATAAAACAAAGGGAAATTCAATCGACCTTCAACTTGAAAACGCCGACAATTTTCCGATGAAGCATACTGTAGTCGCCCATGAATACGTGGTCCTGGACGTTTGGGAAGAGAAGCGTGTATGTCTCTAGAGAAGGTTGCCCAGGGATGAAGTGGCTGGCTGTCGGAGCAGTTTTTGCGTCGCAGTCGACATAGCCAAAACTGGGGGCGACTTAAAGTTGTTCCTGTGTGTGGTGTATTGAATTCATCTAATTCATATTCAACTGGGAACCCTTGGTCTAAGAGAATACTCGCAAGTGGTCCATAAATTAGATGGCTTTCCTAATGGTGGTACTGCCGCTATTGAAGACGTCTGTCCTTTTTGAAGAGATCTGAGGAAGAGAAAGTGTTTGGCGGGCTTTCCACAATTTGGTGCTGGTCGGATAAATGGTCCGGGCTGAATAAGATAAGTCATCCTGATTGGTTGAAATTATGCGTCGACCCTAACGGTCAAATTAATTAACGCGCCAAACAAAAAAACAAAGTTCTTTCTGCTACAATAATACAAATCATCAGTTCTATTTCAAACAAATCAGATTAGCATAAGTATGCTGTTTAAATCTAAGTACATTGTTTAATTGTCAAAAACATTTCTATTTAAACTTATTCCATTTAGTCAAATAGTCCTAATTCAAACAATTCTTTTTAGCATAAATACGCAGTTTAGTTCTATTTCAAGTAATTCAGTTTAGCATAAGTACGCATTTTAGTTCTATTTGACCCATAGATAGGACCCTATCGGGTGCTACTAGTCCGGACCTGAGTTGACCTTGGACCGATAGCAATGAAAGGGTGCTCTGCATTCCCCCAAAGCTCTAGTTTTTCTGAAATCTCACCTTCATATCCAGGTCACTTGTTGGGGGAGGGTCGTACCCGTCCGCAAAGGTCCAGTCAGTTTATTTTACAGCTCCAGCTAATTTGGCAATCTTAGCCTTGTAAAAGGTTAGTACCCTTAAAGCTTGATTTCGTTAATACTTGGTTCCTCACTTGTTTTTAGTCAAAATGAACGCTTTTACGTTGGTAGATTGTGTAGCAAATTAGTGTAACGAGTAAGTGTACTAAAATGGAGCTTAATACTGTAGTAATTTACTAAGATAATTGGGTTTACACGCCTATCTTTTTAAATGGCCGTTGATGACCGCGTGGTACAAAAAATTCCACAAAATAGGATCCCGATTCACTTGTTCCCGAAAGAAAAAGTGTTGGACGCGTGTAAAGTAATTAGTTTGGCACCATACAGTCTTCAAAGCGTTACTATAAGGTATGAAGGTAAACTGAGCTAAGTAAATATGAATAGAAAGTATTTCACGCAATCTGGCTCGTAAATTAATATTATGTCTCTTAGCAAGCTGTGCATATTCATTCTTGTCTCTGTGGCGCAATCGGTTAGCGCGTTCGGCTGTTAACCGAAAGGTTGGTGGTTCAAGCCCACCCAGGGACGAAGTATATTTTGTTTTATTTATAAAAGCATCTTCCTCAATCACTATCTGTTTGCCATTATCGGTCATTTTATCTCTTGTAAATTTGGTCACTGGTCTACGGTCTTGTACCAGTTTTAGCGGTTTCTTTTTTTATTGAGTGTTAAGTGAGAGTCCGTCTTAAAACAAAATACCTTAAAAGTTAAGAAATAAAAAGAGGGAAACTCAATTGACTTTCGCCTTGAAACTTTCTAGATTTTTTTAACGGTGTTTACAAATTTTAATTCCAAACTTCACTTCCCTTCTACGCCAAGTAAGAGGTTATTACAGTGGAAGCTTGATTTCCGTCACTAATTGATTCCTGCTGTGGTTTTTTCTCAAAATAACTTGTTGTGATACTGGAAAATTAATCTGCCTAATTTGCATGAGTGTAAGAGAGATCCTATACAAGTCTCACACTGAGAATAACTAAAAAGCGGTATCAGCCATTTCACACTTCGACCGACATAAACGGATCTAGTTGGATGTGTTGTTGTTGCGTTGACGGTCGGTCCAGGTGCGCCTTGACCGGTATCTTCGAGGCTCAGGGGACCGTCCTCCCAGGCTTTAACTCTCTTTTGCATTCACTCCATTACGAGAATTCAGGACAACAACTCGAATGGTCGACTGGATTTTCGTTACGAAAAGGGATTTCAATTCGTTTTTTTCCAAATTTTTCTGCACTCAAAAATCTTTGTATTTTTTTTTCTCGGGAGTTAAAATAAATTCTCAATTGACTTTTGTTCTCCGTGGAAAATTGAACATTCTTTCTGTTAAAACCACATGTACGTGACTTTTTTCGTGGAAAATTTGTGAATATTAATTTTGCCTATCTTTTCCGTAAAGTCGTGGTTTTTCTGTTTATCTAAAAAGTAAAGACTTTTTTTTTAACTTCATTTTTTAGACCCGGATTTGTTTTGTGATTCTATTTATTTTTCAAAATGGAAGAGCTTTCGAGGCAACTTGTTGAAATGATGCGTCTACAGCAAACTCATACGTTAGAGTTGCAGAGACAAAATATGGAAAGACAGAAAGAAAACGACGAAAGACAATTGCAGTTGATGAAGTTCGTCGAAGAAAAGCAGAATAAGATGCAGAAGGAGTTAAATAAACAAAGAGAAGAAGAAAGAAGAGAAAGAGAAGAGGAAAGAAAGGAATTCAACGAAAAAATACTGAAAATGCAGACGCAGGCAGAGGAAAGATTGGTACTACTAACTCAAGTAATAGCAAATAAAAACAGTTACAAGTCAAACCAGAATGTTTTTTTCCAAACCGTGATCTGGTCAACATTAGAAACATTTCACTACGTTCCTGAAGAGGATTTGGCTTTTGAAGCCTATTTTCGCAGATTTGGTGACGTATTCGGGATAGATTACAAGTCATGGAGCGAGCAGATGAAGGTTCGTCTTCTTTTACAAGAATTGGGATGTTGAAGTTGCCATGTCTTAAGATAAGGATATGTAGAGCGAAATTAGACGAAGGAAAATAAAAACACGCGTGCTTCTTAAAAAGGAGAATAGAAGATTAATCTTATTTTACGAAAAGGAGAGTTACACAAAAAACTGCTTGGGTTATCTAACTTGATTTACCTCTTTTTTTAATACCCCCGTATGCTCTCATATTAATACTTTTAATTATCTCCATACATATGAGAGCACAATCCAAAAACAGTTTAAAGTCCAAATAAAAGTCTTTTGAATCTCTTTAGCTTTGATTTTGTCATGGGTTTTGTCATTATGTCAGCAATCATATCTGTGGTTGGACAATAGATAATCTCTATTTTCTTCTTGTGTAATGCATCTCAGATGAAATGATATTTTATATCCATATGTTTACACCTCTGTCTATTTACAGGGTCCTTAGATAAAGCGATTGCACCTTGGTTATCTCCAAGTATTTTTGCAGGTTCATATCTCTGTTGAGGGTCCATTCCATTTAATAGCTGAATTAGATATAAACTCTCTTGTGTTATTTTAGCTAGAGCCATGTACTCAGATTCATAGGTGGACAGTGCAACTGTAGGTTGCTTCTTTGACTTCCCTGAGATAGGCGAACTTTCTTTGTTTAAATAAAAAACAAAATCCTGTTGTACTACGTCGATCACTCTGATCAGACGCCCAATCGGCGTCGCTATAAGCTAAGATCCCTAACTTCTAATTTTTCTGGTAACGCAATTCGTAATGGGATGTACCTCTTAAATACTTTAGGATATGTTTTGCTGCAACCCAATGCTGTTGACGTGGCTCTGATAGATACTGTAATGATTTACCTACAGCATAACTCTAATCTGGTCTTGTACATGTCATTAGGTAGATTAGGCTACAAATAATTTCACGGTATTTTCTTGAATCAAAAAGGTCATTGTTGTTACTGAGATCCATTTTTAGTTCGCATGGTCTTGCTCTTGGTTTGCAGTTTGACATATTAAATCTTTCCAACACCCTTCCTATCTATTTGTTTTGGACTGACTCCATGTTTCCATTTGCGTTCACCAGGCAAATCTCAGCGTCACCTCGTCTTAAAGCGACCTAATTCGTCTTAGTACCATCAGCCAGTTCTATAAAATGGTTATCAGTTTGGAATGAGTCATCAACATTTTTGAATCTCTCAATATCCCTTATAATGTGTGGGGTAGCCCCCGTATCATCGATAATTCTCTTGCTTTCAACGGTTTTCTGTGGTCGGTCATTTATTCTAAAAACAATGAACTATCTTCTTCTGCTGCGGCTTTCATGGAATCTCGCATTTTATAGCGACATGACTCCCTCACATAGTTGTCTTTTGCAGTAGTTACACCACTTTTTATTCTTCTTGAAATTGTTAGGGCATATTTTTGCTACATGCCCTTTTCCATTACACTTAAAACACGAAACTTCGTTATTCGTTTTTGAAAATGAATTTGTTAATTTCATAACATTGTCCTCATTTAAGTTTTGATGATATTTATCCGTATCCTCGAAACTTCGAAGTTGTGTTTTGAATTCGGAGAACCTTAGCTCCTTACTGCTACTTTTTTTTACTTGTGCTAATTTGTTGCAATTGCTTCTCATGTGATTATTCTTTTTCTCTCTATCATCACATAACCTACATTTGCTATTGTCTCGCCTTTTATCTATTTTCCCTTTAATAATACTTGCTCCCAATTGCGTTGTTTCCTGTTCCTATTAGACTAGATTCAGCTTCTCTCTTAAAGTTCCATAACCATGTTCAAGTCTTTTCGTGTGAGATTTCGTCAGTTTGTCGTTTAAAATATCCATACAGCTGTGTTTCTTCCGATTTCTGTTTTCTAGTTTTAGTTTTGTTGCTTATTATGCTGTCTGGGCTGTTTCTGGTCTTTCTTTGCTCTTTTTATGCAGTCTTCCAGTCCTTGTATTGATACATCCAAATTATCTTCAATGCTGGTATGTCCTCTTCCTCCTCTTTTTCTTGGCACATATAGTCTATTCATGTTGTCTCTCGGATGTCAGCCTTTATGCATCATCAACATTTTTCATTGTCCTCTTGTCGATTGGTCTGAGATCTTCCCTCGACCATTTTAAGAATGGTCACGAATATCTAACAAGAGCATGGCCCAGGGGTTTATCCTTTCGATGAGATTTTTGCTGCCAAGATTAGTTTCCAGAAGCTTTCTCATTCGTCTGAGATACTCTTTCCTATTTTTTGTTTCATCTCCACTAGTTTGATAGTGTCCATTTCCAATATTCCCAAGTACTTGGGAGTTTCTGTTTCTCCGAGAGTTCTGATTATTTCTTAATTTGGCTGTTCTATTCATTCCGTTATCAGTCCTTTTCTACTTTTTATTATGAACATGGTACATTTTTTTCAATGCCAAATCCTATTTAGTTGGCGACCTGTCTCTCCTTTGTATATTTTACAATAACTACAAGAGATGGAATGATTACAGTTCTTGATCATGTTGAATTCCGTTAGTGGCTACCTCCGAAGACTTGAATCACATATGAATATTGTCCTGATGTCATATGAACTACATATCTTTTGGATCCTTTCGGCTTGTCCTTTGACATAGGGCAGACATACTGAGGTGAGTTTTCGGGTATTGTCTTCTATCCTCCTATCCAAGTTTCTTGGAGCCGATGTCAATCACTCTGGGTAGTTGTTGCGATGGAGGTTGTGTCTCAAAGTAACCATTTCTTCTTGATATGCATCAGTATCGCAACTAATGGTTTTTGCTCGATGTTGTAAGCAACGGACTATTCCTTTCTTTACCTTATATGGATGCTGGGATTGAAATTGAGGTACTGTCCGGTGAACGTGGGCTTACGATACGCAGATGACCTAAATCCTTGCTCTGTGTGTGTTACTTATACATGGAGGAAGGGTAATTTGTTATCTTGCTCTTTCTTCATAGTGAACTGTATAAATGGTCGGATTGAGTTCACGTGATCGAGTAATGTCTGAACATCTTCCTGATGAGACCAGAGATTGAATGTGTCATCTACGTATCTAAGCCACATAGATGGCTTTAGTGAGATAGATCCTAATGCCATTTCTTCGAAGTATTCCATGTATATGTTAGCCAACACTGGTGACAATGGCGAACCCATTGCAAATCCTTCTTCTTGTCTGTATATATAAGTTCCATCCCGAAGTAAGTTATCTCCACACAAAAAGTCAACATTTCCATTAGATTATCTATCGGGATACAAGTTCGTTCTTGCAGCAAGGGATCTCCAGCCAGTTTATCCAGTTCTACAGCAAGTGTCTCAGCACAGGTAAAAAAAAATATACATAATAGTAGTAATCCTAGTCAGTTAAGAATATTTAGATAATAAGTCCCAAAAATTCACTCTAAACTGTCCATCAGGACACATAGCGTAACAGTTATAAGCATTGGTTCCCTAAGCTTCTAAGGAGACAATCATCAGGAGGTTGCAGGTTCAATCCAGACTGCAGGCGTATAACAATACAGGAATTCTTAACACTTGTACCCGATCATGGTTAACGGAATCAGAACAGGTGACACCCGTGAATTCAATAAAGGACGTAGTTCGAAGTTCGGTATAAGTTCCCGAGTTCGACAAACACCTGAAGAAGGCCGGAGGACATATCGACCGAAACGTTGCGGAAATAACAATAAAGATGAAAACAATAGCACAAAAACCGTTAATGATAATAAACATCAGAAATTCAAACAGCTTTTTTAAAGCTGTTTCCCTTTCTAAGATGACAAAAACATGATATCAGAAAGAAAGAGTAAAGGAGAAATGGAGAGAGGGATATAAATAAGATAATAGAGAGTGGAACACAAAGAAAACGGAGCGAGGGTAATAGAGAAAAAGAGAGTGATGAGGAGATTGTGAGAAAAATTTCTTTAAAAGAAAAATAGACGAAAAGAGGAAAAAGAAATATACATATTTAGTTGTGGTTTTGTAGGCCTCTATGATTTCTCTGATGTTTGGCGCCATACAGTCTTCAAAGCGTCACTATAAGGTATAAAGGTAAACTGAGCTCAGTAAAAATGAATAGAAAGTATTTCACTCAAACTGGCTCGTAAATTTATTATCATCTATCTTTGCAAGCTCAGCTTATTCATTCGTTGGTAGATTGTGTAGCAAATTAGTGTAACGAGTAAGTGTACTAAAATGGAGCTTAATACTGTAGTAATTTACTAAGATAATTGGGTTTACACGCCTATCTTTTTAAATGGCCGTTGATGACCGCGTGGTACAAAAAATTCCACAAAATAGGATCCCGATTCACTTGTTCCCGAAAGAAAACGTGTTGGACGCGTGTAAAGTAATTAGTTTGGCGCCATACAGTCTTCAAAGCGTTACTATAAGGTATGAAGGTCAACTGAGCTAAGTAAAAATGAATAGAAAGTATTTCACGCAATCTGGCTCGTAAATTAATATTATCTCTCTTAGCAAGCTGTGCATATTCATTCTTGTCTCTGTGGCGCAATCGGTTAGCGCGTTCGGCTGTTAACCGAAAGGTTGGTGGTTCAAGCCCACCCAGGGACGAAGTATATTTTGTTTTATTTATAAAAGCATCTTCCTCAATCACTATCTGTTTGCCATTATCGGTCATTTTATCTCTTGTAAATTTGGTCACTGGTCTACGGTCTTGTACCAGTTTTAGCGGTTTCTTTTTTTATTGAGTGTTAAGTGAGAGTCCGTCTTAAAACAAAATACCTTAAAAGTTAAGAAATAAAAAGAGGGAAACTCAATTGACTTTCGCCTTGAAACTTTCTAGCTTTTTTAACGGTGTTTACAAATTTTAATTCCAAACTTCACTTCCCTTCTACGCCAAGTAAGAGGTTATTACAGTGGAAGCTTGATTTCCGTCACTAATTGATTCATGCTGTGGTTTTTTCTCAAAATAACTTGTTGTGATACTGGAAAATTAATCTGCCTAATTTACATGAGTGTAAGAGAGATCCTATACAAGTCTCACACTGAGAATAACTAAAAAGCGGTATCAGCCATTTCACACTTCGACTGACATAAACGGATCTAGTTGGATGTGTTGTTGTTGCGTTGACGGTCGGTCCAGGTGCGCCTTGACCGGTATCCTCGAACCTCAGGGGGTCGTCCTCCCAGGCTTTAACCCTCCTTGGAGGGGTTAGTTTTATCGCCTGGCACCTGAGGCGCTCCTCTTTAGGGGAATGATGATGGGACCCGCGGCATTTTTGTAACCGTCAGACGCGTCTGGGCCACAGCCCTGCGCCTAGACCCACCTAAAAAAGGCCTCGTACCACATTCGTGCGTCTGGTGGGACGTTCGTCAAATATCGCATGATCAGCCATTGCTTCGTGCCGAGGCTTTTTACCAGACTGTATAGCATTCGTGCCGGAGAGTTAATTTCCTCGAGCCTCTGGGGCCGCGAATCACATTCAAAAGAAAAACCCGACAAACTTTCTTTCATCAACGCGACACGCCGTCGCCACCATCATAAAACCCGCTATGAACTTAATGTAAGTAAGAACGACTTATTTACGGACTCCGTTAACATACACACATCTTTAAACAAATTTATTTTCTTCTTGCCAAACTTTATTTTCCAAAAGGCCATTTACACATCATGTATTTTATTTGTTTTCATATTCTGTTATATGCATATTAAATTGTTTGTTGTTTAATGTTCGTTGTGTTCTATTCCATTTCTTTTACGCGATTGTAAAGTTTTGTGTTGTAATTGTGGTGGAAATAATATAGGGAGCAATACCCGTAAATTACGGATGCACATCTACTGAAATAACCAAATTACATACAACCCCCACACTTTATACACGGATTTTTTTTAGGTTGGGGACCTTTTAATGTCGTTTTTGTTTTTTAAACCTTTAAATATTGTTTTCGTTTTTTAAGTCTTTAAATGTCTTTTTTTTTATCATCCCGGCTGCAACTATGTAATATATTGTTGTTGTGGGTGTTGGTATGTTTGTAGGCTTAAGTAGGTTTAAGAACAACATAAGACGAGCGTGCGTTAGTTAGGGCATCTTTATTCTGAATGGGAGAGAGTGTGTGTATGTGTGTGTGTGTGTGTATTCCTAAGCCAAGGGGTTGTAATCTTGCACGTAGAGAAATAGTCTGTGATATTACTACACTGACCAAGCCATGAAAAAAAATAGTAACAACAGCTACACCTACAAATAAAAATAACTTGAATCTTTTTGGCGATTGGTGAATTTCTACAGGTGATATGTACCAAAGTATGACTGAGCCGTTTGCAAATTTTTACATAAAGAAAATAGGACACTACACTTCAACAAAACGGTATATTATCAACAATAACAATTACAAACGTAATACCAAAAGGAAGGTGTAAAAATTAATGAAGAGCTAGAGTTGTTAAGTGAACTTAATAAATGCAAAATAATATGCCAGCGAACTTATCTTGTCACTTAGGTTAAGTGTCTGTTGTTTCTGTGTGGTCATCGACTCTTATAAGTCGCTGGCGTGTTTACGTCTACTTTGACGGTCTCCAGCGTACCTAAGTAATTCACGAAGCTCTTTGCTTCGATGTGGCACCAAGCCGAATGAATGGGGCGCCCAATGAGACTCGAACTCACTTGTGTAGGTTTGCTAGTCTAGCTTGCTAACCGTTACACCACCAAAAGTGCCCTCCAGCGTACCTAAGGTAATTTACAAAGCTCTTTGCTTCGATGTGGCTCAAGGCCGATTGAATGGGGCACCCAATGAGACTCGAACTCACTTGTGTAGGTTCGCTAGTCTAGCTTGCTAACCGTTACACCACCAAAAGTGCCCTCCAGCGTACCTAAGGTAATTTACAAAGCTCTTTGCTTCGATGTGGCTCAAGGCCGATTGAATGGGGCACCCAATGAGACTCGAACTCACTTGTGTAGGTTCGCTAGTCTAGCTTGCTAACCGTTACACCACCAAAAGTGCCCTCCAGCGTACCTAAGGTAATTTACAAAGCTATTTGCTTCGATGTGGCTCAAGGCCGATTGAATGGGGCACCCAATGAGACTCGAACTCACTTGTGTAGGTTCGCTAGTCTAGCTTGCTAACCGTTACACCACCAGAGGCGTTTGTATTTGTACCCCCAAAACAGAACCTAATGTCGTATGTCTTGTGTGCTCTGATTGGTTGCCGACAATGGCTCTTGACCAATCACACAAGTTTTTATCAGACGAAGTTTGAGGGGCGGTATATGTATCGTTTCGTATGTTATTTCTTTTACCCTCAATCGAATGGGTTAGCGGAAAGAATGGTGCAGACCATAAAAATGGGACTGAAAGTATGTTCTCAGTAAAAAGAAAAAATAGAAGTTTTTCTACCAAGGCTACCTTTAAGCTATCGCTCGATACTACACACCAGAAGACTAGAAAGTCCATCAGCTTTAATGGGAGGGCAAATTAGAGCTCCGCTAACGATGTCGTATTCCACGAAAGGAAAAAGTGTGGTACAAAAGGAACAAAGAATCAATTCCAAATAGGGAAAAATTTACCATGCTATAATACAGCTATGATAAATAGAGAAAAGAGGAACAGTATATTAGCCCATGCGGATCAAATGAAGATAAAGAGCAAAATGAGGGAGAAATCTCAACGTTAATGATTTATTGAAACAACCTTTACAGAATGAAATGTCAGAAGACGAAATAATGCATAATCAGGTGGGTCAGAGTGAATTTGAAAACTCGGATGAAGATCAAATAATACAAGAAGACGACCTTGATTATGGCTCAGAGCGGGACAGATCTAGATCTCCCAGAGTAAAAAATTCGAGAGACAGACAAGGAGAGCAAAGTAATCCCGAAAACGAAACAATCACGAGAAGTATAAGAACTACTAGGGGCATAAGGCCCATACGTTTCTGGGAGATGAAGTAATACTGGCAAACGAATCTGCCTAATTTTCCTGAGTGTAAGAGAGAGCCTATATAAGTCATCACTGAAAACAACTGGGATGTTTGATTAGCGATTGACTTGTGCTAACCTCGTACATCATAACTTAAACGTTGTTACGAGGTTAGATTTTCTAGGAAATTAATCTAATGAGTGACAGGGCTTGTGTAGCTTAATGTAGCTTAATATTGTAGCATAGAAGTCTTCCACGTAACATTGACAGAAGTTCAATGCTGAAACAGGATGTTGAATTAAACAAACCTTTTCTTTCTTATGTATTTATATATGTTTGGTATTAATCAATAATTCATTAATTAATTTTTTATGTGTATAAAACGCATAAATCTTCTTCTTCTTCTTCTTCTTCTTCTTCTTCTTCTTCTTCTTCTTCTTCTTCTTCTTCTTCTCGTCTATGTCTTTCTGTGTCTCCTTCTTATTTATATAACATTATGCTTAGTTCAGTCTCCAACACATTTAAGAGATATTTTAATGATTTCAAGTTAATTCGAATCTAGAAGAAAAGCTGGAAAAAAAAAACACAAAAATAGAGAGAGGCGTAAGGGAAAGGGATTTGGTAGGAGGCGGAGAAAGAAAGAGAGTAAAGATCAGGAGAATTTCTAAGACGACAAAAACGTATCAAAAAGTGAGAAAAAAACTAGAAATAACGCGAGATATAAAGAAATAGAGAGAAGGGAATAGATAGAGAAATGGAGTAAATAGGGAGGAGTGTTTGAGAGACTGAAAGTGGCTGATAAGTTAACACAAACGATAGACGAAACGTGCGAAAAAAAAGAAAAAAATAAATTTCTATATTATAACTTTAGAGGCATTTTGATAAGTGGTTCTGCTTTCAGTGAAGTTTAGCACCACACAATCTTCATAGTGTCGATGTTATTGATTTATTCCTATGCTGCGGAGGTAAACTGTAGTTGGTAAATATAAACAAAATACGCCGCATTGAAAAAGAGATTTAAATGAATATAATGTTTATTTTTCTCCTTTATATAGTCCACGTCTCTGTGGCGCAGTCGGTTAGCACGTACGGCTGTTAACCGATTGTATAGTGGTTCAATACCACTAAGAGGCGGCGGATATTTTTAGATTTTTTTTTTCGATGCCGTAAAATACTATTTTCTCTTTCATTTCTTTCGATGTTTATTCTCTCAGAGTTTAATTTATTTATTCATTTATTTTTTTATTTATGTATGAATAATGAATTTTTGGGCTATCACTACAAAAATAACTGCACTAGAACATATTAAAGTATATACAAATTAGATTATAAGAATTTGATAAATTTTTTTAAGTTGTGTTCCTTTATAACTTTCGAAGACGGCACAAACATATAAAATCAGAAAGACAGGGTAAAGGAGAAATACAGAGAGGGAAATCCACATGGATAGATAGAGAAACAGAGAAAAGAGACTTAAGTGTGACAGTAGCTGAAACTGGATGATAATTTATTTAACTCAAATAAAAGACGAAAACTACAAAAATAAATCTATATCTTTAATGGCGGCTTTATAGACCCCAAGGCTTTCACCGAAATTTGGCGCTATGCAATCTTCATAGCGTCACTGACCATGTGCTGTGAAGCTAAGCTAAGCTAAATAAATATACACAGAAAATGCTTCAATCACAACGCCACCTAAATTAATATCATGTCTATTCACAACTCTAATGCTCCTGTCGTCTCTGTGGCGCAATCGATTAACGCATTCGGCTATAAAAGGTTATATTGATGGTTCGAGCCCACGTAGGGGCTAAAATTCGACTTTTACTCATACAAGCATCTTTCCTAAGGTTTATTTATTCGCTTCATAAGTATATAAGAAAATTTGGTCTCAAATTGACACTCTACTCCTACGTTCTTCTGTCCGTCTCAATTGTCTGTTCTTCCTTGGGTATGTAGCAGAAAGAATTTCGTATTTTTGTTTGGCGCGTAATTTAATTCGACCGTTAGGGTCGACGCATAATTTCACCCAATCAGGATGACTTATTCTATTCATCTCAGACCATCTTTCCGGGCAGCAGTAATTGGGGAAGCCGCCAAAACACTACCCTTTTTCAGAACAGGTTCGTTCAGGACAGACTGTCTGTTCTTCAATAGCAGCAGCAGCAGCAGCATCACACCACCATGAGGGAAGCTATCTAATTTATGGACCCCTTGCGTCTATTCTCTTAGACCAAGGGTTCCCAGTTGAATATGAATTTGATGAATTCAATACGCCACACAAGGGAACAACTTTACGTCACCCCCAAAATTGGCTATGTCGACTGCGATGCAAAATTCTGCTCCGACGCCAAGCTAATTCACCTCTGGGCAACATTTTCTGGAGACATTCACGCTTCTCTCCGAAACGACCAGAACCACAAACTCACGGTGACTACAAACGTTTCTGTCCTCAAACAGCAAACATGACTTTTGCTACACTATGGCGAACATATTTTCCTCTCACATTCAACAATGCCTTAACCTAACGATGCATTTTTCGCTCTGGCATTTAGCTACTAAAATGCTTTCTCAACTCTATCATAACTTCATTTCGTTACCTTACTTATTTCCTTCCTACGAGACTTGCAGCATAAACGTAAACCCTTTATTCTATGCTGCTATTAAAAAATGCCTTCATATAAAACTTAACGGCATCTTCGTCTTCTTACTTCTCCATCTCACTCATTTATATACCTATAAAACTTAGCGAGGGAATAACAACACGCATGTTACAACATTTCCACGCTAAAAAATAATGACAACATTCTCTCCCTAAAGATGTCCGTTCGATGAGAAGATTACGCCCGTGTGAAAAACTCGCAAGGAATAATAATAAGTTTTATCATCAAAATAATTGAGAATAGACACATAACAAAACCAATGGAAAGATGATACTAAAAACATTGATGTACACTGTTCACAATCAGAATTGATACACAAACGAAAACATTTGTAAAATTTTGATTAATACTGTGACAAGGTAGAGCTCTTTGACGTATAAGAGTTGCCTCCCTTGCATTAAACCTGTATCGTATTATTCGTCGCTTAATAAAAATACAAGTAAGAACCTATCTCGTGCCTTCCTCGTTATACTCAACGTTCCACTAACCCAAACTTAATATTAGAAATTCCAAAAACTATATAAATGCATAGAAAAGACAATGTCTGTTCAACTCAAAATCATCTTATTTGTTTTCTGTTTGCGCGTTTTATTCATAATCAATTTTTTCAGTATTAAACTTTCATCTCAGTTACCCGGAAGATACCCATGCAACGTGAGCACCTCAGGTCGGGTAATGGTTAGCAAGCTAGACTAGCAAACTTTCACGAGTGAATTAGATTTCCATTGGATGCCTGTTTATGTGCTACATCTAAATAAAAAGCTGAGTAAATTTTTATAGTTACCCGGAAGAAACTTATGTTAGTGTATTAGGCTACATGAATACCTCGGGTATAATGATCTTTGCGTGTGAGATTTCGTCAGTTTGTTGTTTAAAATATCCATGCAGCTGAGTTTCTTTCAATTTCTGTTTTGTTGGTCATTATTCTGTCTTGGCTGTTTTTGGTCTTTGTTTACTTTTTTATGGAGTCTTCCAGTTCTTGTTTTGATCCATCCACACTATCTTCCATCCTCGTGTGTCTTCTTCCGCCTTCTTTTCTTGATACATATTGTCTTTCTATGTCATCTCTGGGATGTCAGGCTTCATGTCTCCTCATTAATTTTTGTTGTATCGTGGCAAGGAAAAGATACTGTAAAATAATGTTCATTGTTTATTAACTCAACTGTTACAGTCCGGCTAGTATTATAAGTCTCGCGCTGTTGGTGTTACGTCCGAGGTTGTTCTTACAACTGACCGACGTCCTATAGAGCTATCTCTCAACTTCCCTTTCTGTCTCTTTCTGCTTCTGAAACACGCTGCCTTTATGCTTCTACGATACCGGAAGTCACGTGGTACGAGCCACTATACAACAGTTTTCTTATCTTCTCGTCCATTTGTCTAAAATCTTTCCTCATCCATTTTAAGAATGGTCCCGAATATCTCACAAGGAGAACAGCCTCGGGGTTTATCCTTTTGATGGGATTCTTACTGCCGAACATGGTTTCCAGTTTTCTCGTTCGTCTGAGATACTCTTTGCTGTTTTTTCTTGTGACTGGTTGGTTGGTTGGTTGGTTGGTTTTTATGGCATATCAATCTTTGTTGGTTATTTAATACCAAATGCATTTTTATACAGATAAAAATTTCTATTGTAGAAAATTATAAATTCGGCAGTTAATGTCTGTACGAATCTCATTTTCAGTTTTCAAGTTAGTTGTGCCGTTAGCCTCCTTCCTTACTGTTATTTAAATGAGGCCCACAAGGGTTCCCCTTCTTTTTTTTTCAGCACGTGCAGAAGGATCTGCTTGGCTCGCTCTTTTTGCTTTGCGAACTCTTCTTTATTCGCCTTCAACTTTAGGCAGTTTTTTTTCTTAAGTAAGGTAGCTTGAGCAAAATAGGCCCATTAATTTTAGGCTAAGCCTCTTTTCCTTACAGGGTTATTATTGTTGAAACAATATACCTACTGTAAGCTATTTGTGGTTTTGGTATGCTGTCCCCTTCAAAAGAAAGTTGAAGTTAAACTCTGGAGGCGGTATTATTGGACTTTTTACCGACAAAAGAAGCTGTTAGCTCTGGTCAGAAGATGTATTAAAAGCTTCCGTTGTGTCAACAAAATAAAATTCGAGTTGAAACAAAAGATATTCATCTAAGAGTTGGAAGCGCTGGTCTACTCGAAGTTCACTTAAAGAAATTGCAAACTTCGTTTTCAACAAGTCTACGCAGGAAACTTGAAGAACATGGTAGCCCAGGTTGATTCTACTCAAGAAGGAGACGCCGAGAAGAATAAACCCTAAAATTGACTCCTAAATGAACTTTGACATAAAATATCAAATAAAGGTATTTTATCATTAACATAAGTTAAACTGACAGTAGGTGGCTTTGAGCAAGTCAGTCGTTATATTTCTTTATACACTTCTTTTTTTTTTTTTGGTTATGATATTATCGTCACTTGAATGTATGTAATTTTGTTGCCTTAAATTCAATGTTTTCGATAAGCATATGCAAAGCCGGATTCCATAAAGTTTATTCTTCTTGAAATAAATTGCTTTGTGCGAACTGGTTGTTTTGTTTTTAAGAAATATAGACACACTTTTCATTTAGGTGGCAAAAGTAAGCTTCCTTTCCCCCTTTTTTTATTTCCTTTATTTTTATACTTTTCTCTACCCATTTGCCTGGCCTGACAGTTACTGCTAGATATTTTCTTGGGCTGGGCAGAGATAAAAGTTTCTCGATTTGGGTTGAGTTGTACTTTATAGCGACCAACTTTCGGACAATTTTGTTTACTTTTCGCGTGTTGGTTATAATTTAAAACCTAAAACCTAGCATATTTATTGAATTGAAGACGATTTCTCATACTATTTCAAACAATTCAGTATAGCATACAAAACAGTTCCATTTCAAACAATTCAGTTTAGCACAAGTACACAGTTTGAATGTCAAAACAGTTCTCTTTCAACTAATTCAGTTTAGCATTGATACGCAGTTTAAATATCAAAGTAGTTCTATTTCAAAGAATTCAGTTTAGCGTAAGTACAGTTTCAATGTCAAAACAGTTCTATTTTAAACAATACAGTTTATATCTGTTTGGGTTTTATGACATATCTACCTTTGTTGGTTATTTAATGTCAAATACATTTTTATACAAATAAACAGTTCTGTTTAAAACAATTCAGTTCACAGTTTATTTGTCAAAAACATTTCTATTTCAAGCTAGTTAGTTTAGTCAAACAGTTCTTATTCAAACAGTTTAGTTTAGTAAAAGTACAGTTTTTGTTTACGAACGGTTAATTATCAAAACTGTTCTATTTCGAACAATTCAGTTCAGCGTAGTACTGTTTCAATGTCAAAACAGTTCTTTTTCAAGCAATTCAATTTAGCATACGTACGCTGTTTGGTTCTATTTGACCCATAGATAAGGCCCTATCAGGTGCAACCACTTCGAGCCAGAGTAGACCTGGGAGCGATGGCAATGAAGGAGTGCTGTACATTGCTCAAAGATCCAACCATTAGATAGTTTAGTGCCATATCCAGGACACGCGTTAGGAGAGGGGTTTTACCCCTCTACAGAGGTGCTGTCGGTGTATTCTACAGCCCCAGCTAATCTATTTTTAGTTTTGCTTTGTTTCATCTCCACTATCTTGATAGCGTCCACTTCCTTGGAGGTTTGTTTTTCCCCGAGAGTTCTAATTCTTTCTTAATTTGACAGTTCTATTCCTTCCGTTATCTGTCTTTTTCTACTTTTTATTACGAACATGGTACATTTTTTCTGTCCCAAATCCCATTCTTATATCCTGACTGTGTATCCTAATTGTTTGTATAAGTGTCTCCAATTCTTTTTCATTTTTTGTAAACAGTTTGACGTTGTCCAAGTACATTATGTGGTTAATCTTTTCTTGTGATTTTGTAAATTTCTAGCCCCCTGTGTATTTTCTGAATATGAGATAAAGTGGCATCATCGTTATTACAAATAGTAATGGTGTTTTTTTTTAAGTTTTTACTTCTCCGATCAATTCCACTTTCTATTTTTTCATGGCTTTAAGACTTTTTCTGATATCTCGTACATTATTATCATCATTATTATTATTATTATTATTTAGTCCTTGAGAGTTTTTCCCCTCAGCATTAGAGACAGCAAGTCGCCTTTAGTTTCCAGGACTCTTCTCAATATTCTGTCCGATCTCAATAGTGCTGTAGTTTGGATGGTCACTACTTGTCCTTTTATTTCTATGTCTGCCAGTCCCTTTATTAATCCTTCGGTGACCGTATCAGAAGCACCAATCTATTATTATTATTATTATTATCTGTTTGTTTTTTGTGTTGTTATCACTTCATCGTATTTACTAATATGCTTATGACTCTCTCCCATCATCAGTTTGGAAGTTTGACAGAAAAACAAAGGTTAAAGATTATTTTCAATTATCAATTAAATGAATCAGTCAGTTATGAAATTCTTCTCTGATTCACGTTCAGACAAAAAATTGTAGAAACCTTGGTGTGGGAGCCAAGTGACTCCTCTTTGAGAATGTCTATTCTTAACGTTCATTTCTTCATCTCCCTCAAACCATTAATTATGTCGTTAATGTCCCTAATGGCGACGATACGTCAGCTACTCTGAGTTCCTTAGTACATTGACACGAATTTATAATTTGCTGGTTGTCACCAAACAGAAAATAGTATGTTTCATTGAATTACTTTATTTCTTTTACATATAGTTAAATTTGGTTACCGTTTGACCCTTGTTCGGTCCTCTGCCAATGTTAGCTGTCTATTCTTCTTTGAGTGTCCGTCTAACCAGAAGATACCTAGATGCGTAGCGTCACTGACCATGTGCTGGGAAGTTAAGCTAAGTAAATCCAAACAGAAAATGTTTCATTCACAACAACTCTTAAATCAATATTATGTGTATCTGCAATCTGTTCCTGGACTTCGTCTCTGTGGCGCAATCGGTTAGCGCGTTCGGCTGTTAACCGAAAGGTTGGTGGTTCAAGCCCACCCAGGGACGTGCGTTTTTTTTATTACACAACCATCTTTTCAATGATTATGTCTTTGCTTTTATCGGCCAATATTTCTTATGGAAATTTGGTCACTGTTTGACCCTTCTTCGGCCTTCTACCCGTGTCAGCTGTTTGTAGGCCGTCTAAAAATGTCCATTTTGAGACATATTCAAGAAAAAGATCTAACTTTGCACATTTCAGATGGAAACATGCATGTAAAACACTTTTTTTCCTGTTTGTTTACATCATACAGTTCTTCGCAGGAGGAGTTTGTTATTCTTTGAATCTCATATGAGTGTACGTCAAACAAGAATGTACCTTGATGTATTGGGAATTAAAACAAAATGAAACTCAGTCTATCTTCGTCTTGAAACTTTTCGAAGAATATCTTAAGAGATTTAAATTAATGACTAAATATACATATTTTGTGGCGGTGTTGTTGGCCTATATGCTTTCTCTGAAATTTTCCGCTATGCAGTCTTCAAAGCATCGCTGACTATGTGTTCTGAAGCTAGGCTTAGCTAAGCTAAGTAAATTTAAAGAAAAAAATCCTTCTCTCAAAACGACAAGTAAATCAATATTATGTCTATCTAGAACCTCGTTTTTTTTCTTTTTGTCTCTGAGGCACAATTGCATAGCATTGTTATATCAGCGTATGTTTACAAGGAAAGAAATAAACACAGTTGCAAAAACAAAGAATACAAAGGCACGTAAAAATTTTAACAATTGTATTGGAAACAAATAAGTAAAAGTCCCAATAGCTGGGTTTGTAAAAACGTGTTGATATGGAATTAAAAAGTAGAAAAATGTCCTATGCTTAATAGTGATAGGATCGTTAGACTTACGCGCACGAAGAAGAGGGGTGTTTGGTAATTTACGACTTAGACGCTTCCTTCAAAGCGAAGAAGAGGAAAGTCAATGTAGGTGATGCGTGGTTTCGTGTATCACCCCCATCTCTCTCTCTCTCTCTCTCTCTCTCTCGGTTGGAGTTCTGGTCTGCAGACTGTTGTCTGCCTTCTTTTTATCAGGCCCTGCTGTCGAGAAATTTGTCTTTTATATCGTTTTTCTCTTCTGATCGGATCAGATTGGGTTTTCTTTGTTTTTTTTACCTCGAAAGTCACGGTTTGGCCGAAAAATTACTTTTAATTATTTTTATTTTTTGACAAATTTCATGGACATTTCGCTATGCGCTGATGTTATGCACAGAAACCCTTTTTTTTCCATTTCGAAGAAAGTCTCAGCACCGATAACATCCGGTGAGTGCTCTCGTGGGTGCTCGTTGCAATCATTATTTTGTGTGTACGACAAGTCAGAAAGAGATCTCTTTCGGTTATATAACAGCATGTTTGGCTGTTAACCGATAGTTTGGTGGTTCAATCTCACCCAGAGACGAAAGTGTCCGTTTTTATTTACACAAGTATTTTTAACTGATTATCTGCTTTTATCGGCCAATATTTCTGTTGGTAATTAGGTCCCTGTTTTACCCCTCTTCGGCTTTATGCCTATGCACACTGTCTGTTCTTCTATGAGTGTCTGTCCAATTAGAAGATACCTTGATGTGTTGAGAAATTTTTTAAAAAATGGAACTCAATGGATCATTGCCTTGAAACCAAGAAAGATTTTACAAGGAATATCTTCACAAATTTATATTACTAAATAGATATATTGTTTTTGTAGCGGTTTTGTTGGCCTCTATATTTTCTATGACATTTGGCGTCACTGACAATGTTTTGAAAGCCAAACACGGCTTAGTAAATATAAACAAAAAATGCTTTACTCACAACGACACTTAAATCAATATTCTGTCTGTCTGAAATTTAAATAATTAACTATATGCATCTTTTGTGGCAGTTTTCTTCTAAGTACATTTGACCATGTGTTCTGAAGTTAAGCTAAGGTTCGTTAATTTAAACAAAAAAAAAATGTAAATAAATACTATGTCTATTTGACAGGTTGCTCAAGGGGGAAAAGATAACTTTTAATTAGGTACAAAAGGGGTTGCCATTTGATAATAGGCATAAAATCATAAGAAACATTCAGTATTTTTTCCCTGGTAACTTTTTTACATTAATAAATAATTTAAATTTTAATCCACAAATTAGATGCTGAAATTTTTGGTGGCGTCGTACAAAAAAGTAACCAATCAGAATACATCGTTCATTAACTCCCGATAATTAACCAATCCCGATTGCCGTAGCATATGCAAGGAATTAACATGGCTGCCTCCAGCGAAGAACTGTATGATGTAAACAAACAGGAAAAAAAGTGTTTTACATGCATGTTTCCATCTGAAATGTGCAAAGTTAGATCTTTTTCTTGAATATGTCTCAAAATGGACATTTTTAGACGGCCTACAAACAAAAATTGCTAAAAACTTAGACATTAGCTATGTTTTAAGATGCATACCACCACATGGCGGATTTCACCAAACATGCTATGCACGTTTCACTGATTCTCAGCGATTTCAAAGAACTAAAGAAAACATGTAAAAAAATACTGATGATGCAAAAGTTTTCAAAGGTAAATTTAAGTTTTTGATAATGTTGTGACTGTTATTGATACAAATTTCCGATTTCAGTAGATTCACGTTATTGTTTACGAAAACTCTGACATTTTCCTGTTTATTTTATTTTTTTATTACTCTAAATGCATTGCATATTGAATGTTTCTGCTAATTCCATTAATAAGCATAATGCAGGATTTTATAAACATTAATTGGTCCGATTAATTATGATTCATCAGACGATTATAAAATATTAGGAACATCGAAATTTATTCCGTTTATCAATGAAATTTATCCGTCATTTATTGAAATGTTTAAAACTTGTGAAGAAATAAATGTTATTTTTATAGAAAAAAGATTGAATAATATTTTTAAAACAAAAAAAGAATTCTTAGAAAAGAATAACCAGAAATATGCGAGCTTTAAAGTTTGTTTACATTTCAATATTTTCTTTTTCATGCTTTCTTTATCTCTTAACTCAATTATTAACTGTTCTAAAAATGATGTAATAATTGGATTTTAATAAAACTTTTGACAAAAAATAGAGATTTTTATGGCCTTTAAACTCTTAAATCACCGGGCCATTGGCCTAATGAATAGAGTGTTCGCCAATGGTCCGGGAGACCAGCGTCGAGTCATATCAATGATTCAAAAAATGTTACTTGATGCCGCCTTGCTTAGCACGCAGCACTATAAGGTGAGGATCAAGGGTAAAGTGGAGTAATCCTAGGAATGTAGTGCCCTCCCCTACACCTCGGTGTAGTATCTATTGAAAAGGGAGCCTTTGGGTCCCCCTCAACTAAGGTCGCCAACTTTACTTACAAACTCTTAAAAAGAAAAATGGAAAAAATATTTTTTGAGACACATTATCAATCATAGCTTTGCAGAAATTTTTGGATGTTCCCAAGCTACAAAAAAAAATTATCATAATTTTTTTATTAAATGTTCTGGATTTATCAAATAATGGTTGTATATTATTCTAAATATGTTGAACTTTTGTATTTCCTTCCTTTTTTTTTTTTTTTTTTTTTTTTTTTTTTTTTTCGTGTAAGTTACTGACTTTGAATGCATATTAAAGCCATGAATATATTTATTTTTAGAGGGTCTCCATCTCAAGCCAACAATGGTACAACAACAACTGAAAAATATGAACCACCAGCTAAAAAAAGACAGATTCTTCATTCCAATTTTGATTGACTATCTTTGCCACCTAGATTAAGCATATTCTACCAGATGTTTGTATACTCTGCCAAAAGGTAAAAACTGTGGTGTGCAGAGTCTCTGGCAAGAGAAACAGAGAACAGCTGGTGAAATGTTTAACAATTGATGCTGTTAATTTAAAACAAGCAGCAGAAGAAAATGAAAATGAAACACTGCTCATGCAAATAAGAAGTAAAGTTTGTGGGACAATCAAAGTGAAGTATCATACTCCTGCTACCATGACTTCACCCACTACTTGACCAAACCAAGAAAATCTTGCATGTATTGTTAGGGCATCTGAAGAATTAGGTACAGAAAAAAATAGTGGACACATCTGCATCTGTCCACAGAAAGCTTTTGTTCATTTCCATAATATTCCTGGCTTCTAAAGGATGTAAATTAATGCCAAAACATTTATCACTTGGTATGGATGTATGTTATCTGTCCAGATCTGCCCAATTTATTGGTTTGATAAATGTTTGGGACATTGTGTTTTTAACTCGGTGGTTTTAAATCATGATACAGCACTTGATGAATTTGATTCATGGAGAAAATCCTCTTCCATCCACTATCCAACCAGGTACTCCAACAACTTTGGTATGGAATGATAATGATTTTGGTGAGGAGACTTTATCTGTACATGGAACAATCAACAAAACAAATGGTATAAGTATCCAAAACAAGTGCCCGTGGTGTAATGGTTATCATCGTAGGAAATAGAGACGGCGACACGAGTTCAAATCCTGGACGAGACTGATTGCATTTCACATAGCACGAATACCCTTGGGAAAGGTATGAATCCAGCTATGGGTAAATAGTGGGGCAGACTAGGTTTTTCAGCCTTGTTGAGGCAACTAGTCCAGGAGAAGGAAAACTCTGAATTCAAACCTGTTAAACTCCGCTTAAAAATTGACCTTGTGTCATATCCTGCCCGAGCGGAGGAGTTGGGTAAATAAGATAAGTATCCAAAACAATCTGTCCTACATCACTCAGACTTTGTTCCTCTAACATTGCAGGTAAATATGTTAAGAGAACAAAGAAAAGAACATAGGAGCTAACAGAAGTACATCTCGCTACATACTCTGGAGGAAGGAAGGATGGCCCTGTGTCATTTGTTGAATGTATTTCACTTTTTCTGTCTGATCATATACTTTAACTGCAAAATCCTATAAAACTTGATTTAGCATACAATATATACAAAATTCAGTAGTAAAAATATATTACCATCTTGGACTGGATTCAACCAGCTCCTTTCCAAAGAGGAAGTTCCATCAAAATCCATTATAGGTTACTTACCTGTAATTGATGGTAGCCCCAGAGAAATGGATACAGTCCTTATGCTTCTGCAGAGAAGTATTGACATTGCTGATAAACTAAATTCAAAGACTGTTGTCATTGTAATGGATCAAGCAATCTATTCAAAAGCACAGTTTATGAGATGGAGGAATTCACATTTCATGAAGAGATTGGTTATTCAACTTGGTGCCTTTCATACAGTAATGTTCTTTCCTGGATGTTTGGGAAAGCATTTTAGAGATGCTGAGCTTCAAGATATTATAATAAAATCAGAAGTTGTTGCTGTAGGGTCTGTAAATGGAGTTTTTACAGGTCGACACTACAACAGAGCAGTTAGAGCTCATAAATTGGTGGCTGAAGCAATGCAGCATATGTTTCTGACAATCTATTTAGACAGCATTCCTGAAAAGAAGGCAGAAAGAGTGAAAGATCTAATGACATCCTTGTCGCAATCATTCCCAGGACCTCAGTATCAAGAAATTTTCAAGGAAAAAAATTTTCAAAGTTTCCTGTCATCCTATGAAGAGTTTATCTAAGTCGGCAACAAGAAGCAGACTTTTGCATTCTGGAGTTCTTATATTGACATGGTAAAAATTCTACTTTTCCTTAGATGTATTCAAGAGTCAAACTGGGAACTTCACTTGGCGAGTGAGAGACAGATGCAACCTTGGGTGTTTGCATATGACCATGTCAGTTACAGTAGACATCTTCCAGTGTACTGGTTGGAGATGTCTAATCTTTCTACTACTCACCCAGTGATATATCAACAATGCATAGATGGAGACTTTGCTGTTCAAAGAAGTTTAAATGCCTCTGCTAAAATTCTTTGTAATCAAACCATTGAGCAGACTGCTAATCAAGACTCAAAGACAAAAGGTGAGATAACAGGCTACAGCACTAGCAAGAGAGCTGTCAACAGGTGGATATGGTCCCATCATGCAAGAAAGGTCTATTACACATGATTAGAGGTGCCTGTGGTGTAATGGTTATCGTCGTAGGAAATGGACTCGGCAACTTGAGTTCAAATCCTGGACGAGACTGATTGCATTTCACATAGCACTAATACCCTTGGGAAAGGTATGAATCCAATTATTCTCCCTCCAGCTATGGGTAAATAGTAGGGCAGACTAGGTTCTTCAGCCTTGGTGAGGCAACTAGTCTAGGAGAAGGAAAACTCTGAATTCAAACCTGTTAAACTCTGCTCAAAAATTGACCTTGTGTCATATCCTGCCCGAGCGGAGGGGTTGGTAAATAGGATTACACATGAATGCAAGACCATGGTTGGCAAAGGACAGCAAAGTGGAACTCACTCAGATCTCTTGCATAGTCGGATGAGATATGATAAGACTGCTATTGAGAAGATTATAGACATGATAAACTGCATTTTTAATCCTTTTGATTACAATTAATTGATTCATATTGCATCTGGAATAGTTTCAACGTAAGATATTCAAAATAATCTGCCATTTGCAAAGGGTGAATCAAAACTTTAAAATTTCTGTGAGCAACGTCTACGAATGGGAAAAGTTGATTTTTTTTTTTTTTGCCAGCATGAAGAGAAAGAATTTGAAGACTTTCACCAGCATGTCTAAAAAACTAAGATATCATGTCCATAGGAAAGATGTCACTTTGGAAGCAGACAGAAATCTTTGAGCAAGATTGGTTGCGATTGGTCAAATCAGAAACATCAATCTTCAAGAGTTACTATCCTATTCCTTTGGTCCATTGCCACTGTCACTTGCAAATTCACAAGAATCCCTGGTTAAGACTAAGACAAACTTGTTGCATGCTCTTGAAACATGCAGAAAATCCCATTTTCAAGAACTCCATTGTAGGTGATATATATGCAGTGGATGATATGTCTCTGATATAGCAGTTAAATATAAACAAGTTACCAGGAAAGAGAACATTTCTTAATCTTGCTCTTATCTTGAAAAAATTAGTCAACAGAGCTAAATCAAATGATTCTAAAGAAATTCACTTTGTGACTGGCACCTACCGGCAGATCTCCATCAAAAATATTGAGAGGGCCAAAAGAGCTCCCAGATAAGAATCCTTGGTCAGCTTCTTCAGCAGTGGAAGAAGTTTCTTTCAAATGGGGAGAATAAGGAATCTTTAATAGAATTCCTGGATGAAATATGGTCCAATGTTTCAACGTCAGAGCTAAGATGTTTTTGGCACACAACAGGAAATGGCATTTATTCTCACCTGGAAAGGGAGGTAAGTGATATGATCATCAGACTAGAAGAGACAAAACTTTGTACCTCACAAGAAGAAGCAGATACCTGAATCTATTTGCATGTCTCCTTTGCGGCCACAACTAGTACTCATAATCATCAGGAGTCCTGATACTGATGTATTCATAATTAGAGTTGCTCTACAAGCTCTCATTCCAGCAAATTTATACTTCCATACAAAAAGAGGAACAAATTTAAGAATCATAAACATGAAGATTATAAAAACAGCCTTGGATATTACATCAGCCAAGCATTGATTGGTCGACATTGCTTTACTGGATCTGGTAGCATCAGTTCCTTCTACTGAAAGGAAAAAAAAAGAAAGTCCCTTGGCTTATTACTGAAAGGGAGTTTTGTCATACATTCAGAGATCTTGGTAATCAATTTTATGTGAAACCAGACTCAGCAAAATCATTGGAGATCTTTGTTTGTAGGTTGTATGGACTGCAAAATATGACAAGTGTCAATGAAGCCAGGTAAAACATGTTTAGATTCCAAAGAAAATTTGGAAATCTTGATGCCTCCCAATAAAGATGCTCAGAGGGAATACTTCAAGTGAGCTAATTATCGAGCAGGTATTTTTTATGAATAATGTTAAATTTGCTATAAGATTTCAAATATTAAGGATGTACAGTTTTATGTTTAATTGCTTATTATAAAAGATAAAATGTTTGCTTTGATTATAAATGTAAATCTAATGAAAACATCAGTAATAAACTATGAGCACAAAATTAATTATTGATTAAAATAAAGCTTTTTATGTATAAGATTAAAGAAACAAAATATTTTGATAATGAGATTGAATTTCATAAAGATTATTCACTGTTAACATTACAGTAGTTAATTTTCTTTTCTTTTTTTTTTTCAGGGTGTCTATAAAAGGAGCCTCCATGCAAATCCAGATATATCCTCCCCTGATTATCATAGATGGAAGATAGAAAATGGAGAGTTAATCATCCACTGAATGAATCTTCCTCCTGTTACTATGAGATTAATGGATCTAATTAACTGTTTTGCCAAATGTAAAAAAAAAAAAGTCAATTTAGTGATTCAAACATTTGCACATGTCTACAAAATAAGGTATCATGCACAGATCTGTGCAAGTGTGCAATAGATGCGTGCAGTGAAATTATGGGAAACAATGATGTAGAAGATGATGACACTGATAGTAATGATAAAGTAGCATAACCAATGATCCCTCATATATAAAATCATTTATGATCTTTTGTTTATTAAATTTTTTTTCGACTTTCAATAAACTGCTATAAATGATTGTTTCATTTTCTCAATAAAATTGTTTAAAACTTATGTTTTTATTTATCGATTGAAGAATAAAATACCCAAAGAAATATTGGTTGAATTACTTTTTGTGATAGAAAACTGAAATCAGATGGCAATGAATGGGAATCATTGCATTCTTGAAGGAAGAGAAGCAGACTTTGTCTTGCCTGTCTGAATCGAACCTGTGTCCCTCTGAATGCTAAAAAATTTAACTTGAGTGTGGCGCAGACACACGGTTCGATTCAGGTGTCCAGATGAAATGTGATTGTCCTGACCATGTTCTTTTGATGGTTTTTGACTCGGGTGCCCAGATGTTGGAAAGCTGTGCCCATAAATAGACAGGGTCCAGTTGAGAACGCAGTTTCTTCAGTGGAGGCTCATATGTCAGGAACTGAACAAGAATTTGAAGAGAGAAAGCAAATGAGAGAAAGAAGGAAAGAAAAACCAGGACAGTGTATGCACTGGACTGACTGAGAATACCAAAATCAATTTCAACCAACTTTTGAATAAAAGCTGACAATGATTGTATATTTTACCTCTTTGTTGAGAAGCAACCAACTTTGAAATTACACAAAATCACAAAAACATCTCAGATTAAAATAATGTCACAAGCTGCAAAAATATGATAATAAATGTGTGTGAGGCATAGTATGGGTAGAATATAAGTGCCTCTACATGAGGAATATCAAAATTTATCTTGGCCAGTTGGTGGGGGCTGTAGAATACACTGACTGTTTCTCTGCTGAGGACTAAAACCCCCTAACGAGTGTCCTGAATATGACACTAAACAATCTGATGGTGAAGTTCCAGTAATGCTGGAGCTTTGGGGAATGCTGAGTACCCTTTATTGCCATCTCTCCCTGGTCCACTCTTGCCCAGAGTGGTAGCACCTGATAGGGCTCTATCTATGGGTTAAATAGAACTAAAGTGCATACTTATGCTAAACTGAATTGTTTGAATTAGATCTGTTTGACTAAACTGAATGGCTTGATATAGAAATATTTTTGACAATTAAACTGTGTACTTGCATTTAAACTGCGTACTTATGCTAAACTGAATTGTTTGAAATGGAACTGTTTTTAACATTGAAATTATACTTAAGTTAAACTGAATTGTTTAATATAAAATTGTTTTGACATTTAACTGTGTAAACAAAATCTATACTTATACTAAACTGAATTGTTTGAATTAGAATTGTTTGACTAAACTGAATAGATTGAAATAGAAATGTTTTTGACAATTAAACTATGTACTCATGCTAAATTGAATTGTTTGAAATAGAACTGATTATTTGTATAAAAATGGATTTGGCATTTAATAACCTACAAAGGTTGATATGCCATAAAACCCAAACAACCAACAACCAACCAAATCAAAATTTATCCAAAAATGTATTTTTTAATTATACATAGAAAATATTGAAGCAGTATCTCAGAAAATGCCTGAAAAAAAGGTTTTCTTTTAACAAATATTCTCAAATTTGAAGCATACTATGGATATGAAGTCTAGTATCTATATACTTAATGATCCAGAATTTAATTGGGAATAGAATGTGCTGAACTTCATATTTGTATGTTTATTGGTTTTGGTGCTATTCAGGTTTAAGTATGTCCTCCTGTTTTATTTGAATGATTGTCAGCCATCTTTAAATATGGCTACCATTCTCACAAATATGCAACATTTATGCTTGGGGAAAAAATATGATGTTCAGGAGTCTATTGGCATTCATTTTTTACCATTATTTTCTTCCACCCCAAATTGAGGGCACTGAATCAAAAATCTAGTGGGGTATTGACCTTTGGGCTTGTAGCTTATACCTGAAACATTTCATTTGTTTTCGTCTCTATGGCACAAGAGTTTAGAGCGATCAGCTGTTAACCGAAAGATTGGTGGTCCATTCCCACCCAGGGGCGAAAGTTCTTCTTTTATTTACTCAAGCATCTTTCCAATGATTATCTGTTTGCTTTTCATCGGCCAATATTTCTGTTGGAAATTTAGTCCCTGGTCGACCCTTCTTCGGCCTTCCACCAATGCCAGCTGTTTGTTTTTCTATGAGTATCCGTCCAACAAGAAGATACTTTGATGTGTTCAGAAACTCAGTCGATCTTCACCTTGAAACTGGAAAGAATTTTACAAAGAGTATCTTAAATTCAAATTGCTAACTATCTTGTGACAGTGCCTAAAATATTTATCCCAGGACAGGAGTTTATTTTACGCACGTGTGACGTCAGGGCAGTCTGGCACTTGACCCCTCGCAAAATAAGTCCTAGTTAAGATTCCTTTTTCGGGCATATGGGAACTGGCAGATAATGTGGGGGTTAATTTGGGGCTAGACTGATCGCCGCTGGCAAGGAGTTTTCCAAATTTCCCGTTACACACACCCACCAGGCCACTTCGTCTTCCTACCCGCTAGAATAACGGAAGATATGGGCCACTAGGTTGAGATAAAATATTATTATTTACTGTAGTCAGCAATTCCAATTTCCCGTGTAGTATTTTTAAAGGCGAATAAAACATTGAAGCGAAATGAAGCTGAAAAGGAAATATGCAAAAGAAGGCAACTCGCTGGGTAAATGACACAACAAATAAATTTCAACGAGGGGACATTTAAGATACAACCAACATTTTAATAGTCGAGGTCCAAACAAGTATTTAGGGGGGGCCGGCTATATTTCCCCGGCAAACAGTCTCCAACATAAATGTCTTTCTTTCTTCTTTTTGTTTCTTTCTTTTTTCTTTACTCTTGAACCTCGAGGTAGCAAAGTCCACTCATACGTTTACAGTTTATGAAATGAATCTTTTCATTCTATTTCTCTTCTTTTCTTAATGCATATAATTCTTTATATGCTTCTTTCTTAAAATTGAGAGAGAGAGAGAGAGAGAGAGAGAGAGAGAGAGAGAGAGAGAGGGCATATAATTGCAATGCTTAGGAAGGGTGGAGGGAGAAAACGGTTTTACGGTTTACTTAACATTTTCGATGGGTTTCTTCTGAGATTTCTTTTCTTTTACAAGCTAGCAGGATTCTGTAGAGCTTGGCTTGAAGGCGCCCGCCATCTGTCCAAGAACTCTGCTCCGCTTCTTTACCCGGAGTTTTTTGCTGCAGCTTCAATACATCTTGTCACGCTGACTGCTGTTCCAGAACTGATTCCTTTTCACTGACGGGCTTGTCTGGAGTTTTTGGGCATCAGATCAGCACGACCTCTCACAGCGACCTCCGTCCTAAAAATAAATTCTTTTTCCCTCTTTCCTCTGACGAAAAGGGCACTACTTCCGGCGCTAAGGCTTCGGCCAATCCTTTGGCTCCTTCCTCCTCCACCTCATCCGGTCAGGCTACTCAATGACCTGCATTCCCTTCTTCGTCCCACCAAGTTGGGGTTAAGGAGTGCAGATAGCTTGACCAACATTCTAACTGGATTCGTTACTTCGTCCAACAGGCTGGCCGCAAAGAATTGACCTTCATTCGTATCCCTCTTTTAACGGTCAATCTTTGGGGCCTGTTAATTCAAACACTGAAGGGTAGGGGAAATTGATCTTACTTCTCTCCTCTCAGGAGCAAAACACGTGACAATATATACATCCTTTATGGCGGTTTTCTTTGCCTCGATGCTTCCTCAAACATTTGGCGCCATGCAGTATTCAAAGCATCACTGACCATGTTCTGAAGCTCAGCTAAGATTCGTTAATTTTAAAGTAAAAATGCTTCTCTCACAACAAATCAATATTTTTTCTTTCTGAAATGATTCATTTTCATTGGCCAATATTTCTGAATATTTCTGTGGAAATTTGGTCCCTGTTTGACCCTTCTGCGGCCTTTAGCCAGTAGAAGCTATGTGTTTTTCTCTGAGTATCCGTCCAACAAGAAGATACTTTGATGTGTTGAGAAATAAAATGAAAGTCGGTTGGTCTTCACCTTTTAACCGCAAAAGATTTCACAAGGATTTTTATCATTAAGGGTTTTCAGACTATTGTCTTCATCTTTATTGTTATTTCCACAACGTGGATATGTCCTCCGGCCTTCTTCAGGTGTATGGCTAACGGAATCAGAACAGGTGAGCCCTATGGATTTAATAAAGGACGTAGTTCGAAGTTCCGTGTAAGTTCCTGAGTCCGACAAACATCTGAAGAAGGCCGGAGGACATATCGACCGAAACGTGGTGGAAATAACAATAAAGATGAAGACTGTTGTGTTCTGGTTAGTGAACACAAGTAGTAATAATAATAAGACAAACCACGATATGTGAGGAAAATAGTTATATTTACAGGAAAGAGTATTTACAAGAGAGAGACTGTTAGTAATAAGAACATAGGATAGGTGATAGAGTAATGATATACTTCAACAATTGGAACGGCTCTTCTAGTCTGACTCGTAGGCTTATTCTCAGACTGATCTCCGCTACTGCCATATATGGCAGATGGAACAGCTCATTATGCTGAAAAGGTAGGTGATACCCAACAAAGACAATAGTCCGAAAACCCTTAAGGATAAAAATCATCAAGCTTCGTCTCAGAAATTTAGACAACTAATTTCACAAGGAATATCTTAAATTCAAATTACTAAATAAATATACATCTTTTGTCGCAATTTTGTTTGCCTGTATGCTCTCTCTGAGGTTTTCCACCATGCAGTCTTTATAGCGTCACTGCCCATGAGCTGAGAAGCTAAGCTTTGTAAATTTAAACCGAAAGGTTCTTCAGTTAAAACGATCTGTAAATCAATATTGTCTATCTACAACCTGCTTCTTGTCTTCGTCTCTGTGGCGCGATCGGTCAGCTCGTTCAACTGTTAACCGAAAAAGTGGTTGTACAAATCCCTCCCCCGCCCCCAGGGATGAATGTTTCGTTAATTGTTACTCAAGCTTCTTTCCAGTGACTATCTATTTCTTACACATGCCTGTAGTGTAATGGTTATCGTCGTAGGAAGTGGACACGGCGATACGAGTTCAAATCCTCGACGAAACTGATTGCATTTCACATAGCACTAATACCCTTGGGAAAGGTATGAATCCAATTATTCTCCCTCCAGCTATGGGTAAATAGTAGGGCAGACTGAGTTCTTCAGCCTTGGTGAGGCAACTAGTCTAGGAGAAGGAAAACTGTGAATTCAAACCTATTAAACTCCACTTAAAAATGACCTTGTATCATATCCTGCCCGAGCGGAGGGGTTGGGTAAATAGGCTCTATTTCTTACATCAGCCGATAGTTCGGTTGGAAATTTGGTCACTGTTTGACTCTTCTTCGGCCTTCTGTCCGTCCAAGCTGTCTGTTTTTCTTTGAGTGCCAAATGAATGTCTGGCTAACAAGAAAATACCTTGATGTGATGTGAAATAAAACAAAATCCATCTTAATTGATCTTCGCCTTGAAACTGGAAAAGATTTTATGAAGAAAATCTTAACAAATTTAAATCAATAACTTTATACATCTTTGGTGACAGTTTTGTTGACCTCTATGCTTTCTCTGAAGTTTGGCGAAACACAGTCTTCATAGCGTCACTGACCATTTTAATTCTCCCTCCCCTTTTTTGAATTGTCATCTCTTCATTTTTTTTTTACCAATATACTTATGACTCTTTCTCTTATCATTAGCTTGGAGGTTTGACAGATGAGTCAGAGTTAAAAATTATTTTCGATTAACGCAAATGATTGGAAACTATTGAGTTCCGTTTTTTTTTTTTTTTTTTTTTTTTTGTGAACTGCAGAGTGAACGAATGCTTTTAAGTTTAACGTTTTAGAAACCCATTTCAAAAGAGCTTTAATAATTTTCTTTACAAAAAAAAAAGAAGACTTTTTCCTCCTCTCTATGAAAGACGATTCGAAAACCCACGAAAATGGCCGGCTAGAATTATGAACATATCAATGAACATTGGAACTAAACTGTACTTTTGTCCCTGAGATCATGTAACAACCTCGTTCATCACTTCTTAGACAACCTTCAAGTCTACCCACAATGTAACAATTTGTCTGAAATTCTTCCTCAGCCTGACGCTTGAGCTTAGAATACGTTGACCGTATCCCCTGTATGGGGTAAGAATCCCGCTAAAAAGGATGTCCTGGATATGACAATAAACTGCATCTGTTGTTGAGAGATCTATTTATCTATCTATCCGTCTGATATTTGTCACTGCCTCCCACCAGACAGGACTTGACACAAGGTCAATGACCCGAAGGTTGGCTTAAAGTGGGGATTAGGGAAGGGGAAGGTCTGGTACGTGCCGAGGCTCGAGCCCTACTTGACTATGCTGGTCATCTACCCATACTGTGCAATGAGGGCCTGATGAGCCTAGCTGGACTTGGACCCAAATCTGGGTCCAGGCTCATATACCTAGATTATAGCTGGACAGCAAGGTCCAGTGCTATACAAGGGTGACAAAGGTGTCAATGATGCAGCTTGCCCACCCGAAGTTGGCCCAGCCGAAGCTAGGGGCTTTTCGGCCTCGAGTCTTCCATGGAGCATTGACCGTCCGGTACGGATGCCAGACAGACCGCTGAACAGACAGCAAATTACCCCTATCTATCTATCTATCTATCTATCTATCTATCTATCTATCTCTGTGTCTTTCTATCTTTATAAAGAAATAAATGAAGATAGATAGATGTCTTAATTACATATCATTACCTTATAGAAATTAATCGACATTGGTGATAAGATGAAAGACCATATTTAAAAAAATCTTTACTCAAACATCTTAAAAGGAGTATTCTGCTTATGCTACTCAACTGCTCCTGGAGAACGATGACGTGTAGAGTACGCCTTCATTGCTATTACTCCTATGTCCACTCTGACCCGGAATGATGGTCTCTGTTAGGGACTTATCTCTAAGTCAAATAGATTTATTTAAATATTATTCGCATTCAATAGGATCATGAGCCTCAAAAATGTCTCAAGAAACAACAACAGAACAAAATAAATCGAAACATTCGAAGGGCTCATTCATTGCCATTACTCCCAGGTCCACTCTGGTCCTGATTTATAGTACTTGTTAGGTTCCATTTTGTGGGTAAAATAGATCTGTTTAAGAATAATTCGTATTCGATTGGATCATGTGAAAAAAATATAAAACAAAGTCTTCAGAAACATTTATTCGTTGATTAAAAAAAAAAGTGAAACAGATAATTGAAACTTACTCTCATCTGAATAATGAAGAATTTTTTGTGTATCACCACATAAATAATAATCTGCGTATCAGCACAAAAATAATAATTTTGTGTATCACCAGAAAAATCTCTGCAAGATATAAACTATACATAAATTAGATTTAAACACGAAAAGAAAAATGGACATTTTTGGGACATGGTCTCTAGGAATAAAAGATACACATGTGAACCCTTGTTTAGCTGGAGGGAAGAAGTAGAGGCCCCTTTTCCCTGTTTTGTAAGTGTTTCAGAAGGTGTGTGGAGTTTGAAGGCTTTTGAAGGTCAGGGGCTAAGGGCAAGGCTGTGTTGCCGTAAGATATCTGACTCCATATTTTGGTTACACTGTTTCACCCCACGTTGACTGGCCGACGCAATGCATTGCCAAAAGAAAGTCCCAAAAGAAATATACAAAAAGAAAAGATAGAAACAGATAAGAGACGAAAACATTTCTTCCATACTTTCCTTTATTTACCTGGTGAAGGGACTAACCAACGCTACGTCTTGTGACGCTGCGTGGTGCCCAAAACACCAGACAGCAAAATTGGTGTTGTCGGTTCGACGGACACTGCCTGAAAGAGAAAGATGATATCGTTTCCTTTTTTAAGGGGAAAATCCTTTTTTCTTTTACGCATGCGTCATCTCCTTTTCCGTTAGAGACTTCTGGGAGTTTCTTCAAATTTAATAGTTTTCTTTTTATCTATTTATTTATTTTTTTTAATTTAATTTTTTATTTGTTTATTCGTTCCCTACAGGTGAAGGATTTTTTAAATAATTTGTTTTCTTCTTTTTTGCATTTATGAGTTACTTGTCATATTTGCATTGGGACACATATGCAACTGACCTTCCTTTTGTCATAATAAAGTATGTTGAATTTTAAACAAGGATCTCTCTCCCTTATTTTATTTTATTTTATTTTTGTCTTCATATTTTTTGTAATATTATGATTATTGTTACCAGCGTCCAATTGTGTTGCCTAAATAAGATTTCGATAATCTTAACATTATGCTTAGTTAACTGTCCTAATCTGATCAACTGAATTTTCTTAATTGAAAGATAAGATCTATGAGAAAAGCTAAGAATAAACGAATGCGGAGAGACGGGTGAGAGGGCGGGAAAAGAAGAAAGAGAAACTAAAGATCAGGAAATTTTCGAAAACGACAAAAACATTATATCAGAAAGAGGGGGAAAAAAGAGAAATAGAAACTGAGGAATAAATAGAGCAATTGAGAGAATAAAGGGGTGTGTGAGAGAGAGGATTAGAGTGACTAATAATTTAACACAAATAACGGACGAGACAAACAATATATATATATATACGGACATTGTATATATATATATATATATATATATATATATAATACTGTTGGTGGTGTTTTGGCAGGCCCTATGTTTTTTCTGAATTTTGGCGCCTCACAATCTTCATAGTGTCACTGTCATTGACTGGATCACGTAACCAAGCTGAACTTTGAAAATATAAAAGGAAAATGCTTTACTCAGATAGAAGCGTAAATCAATATACCGATCTTAATCGTTTTTGATATCCCTGTCTCTGTGGGTTAACATGACTGGCTGGTAAAATCGTTTGTAGTGGTTCAATACCACTTAGATACGGTGTTTTTTTTGTTGGTTTTTTTTTTTTTTTTTTTTTTGGTGGTGGTGGGTTCTTCGCATTAAATCACTATTTCCTATTTTGTATTCGATTCCTAAGATTTTAATTTCTTTCTTTGTTTATTTGGGGTCTCACCTCAGATTCAATAGATAGAACTGGACGAGGAAATCAAAAACAGCGATAAGTATATTGATAAAAAAAAGATAGTAAATAAATAAGAATATGACTCGGCGGTATCGGTGGCTGTTAAAATGTTTAGCTGTTAAATGCTGCAAAGCCACCAGTAAGTGGAAAACTTTTATAAAATGCAGTAAATTATCCTATCTTTATTTCGTCGTTTTTATTTTTTGCTTGTAAACTTCTTTTGACAAGAGAAAGAGATTTTTTTTTTAATTGCGACTCATTATTTCATATATTTAATTATCTAAGTAAGGAAAGTGTGACCAATAACTGAGCTTCATACACAAACACTGAGATCTCAAATAGACACAAACAGCACTGAAAACTCTCCTCCCAGTGAGACATAAGTTGTTAAAATTTGATTAGACTATTCTTGAATTTTTTTATAGCCTGTCTCTGTGGCGCAATCGGTTAGCGCGTTCGGCTGTTAACCGAAAGGTTGGTGGTTCAAGCCCACCCAGGGACGTTGAAGTTTTGCCTTTCGTTCTATACGGCATTATATTAATTCCTCTTCCTATTATTAATATTATCACTACGAATGCTTTTACTAGTCGTCTTGTATTTCTTTTTCTTCTCCTTCTTGTTCACATGTCTACTAAATATAGAGTACTTTAGATATTAGAAAAAAAATTGTTTGCTGCGCGATGTTTGGAACAACATAATCTTTGTAGAGTCACTGTCATTGATTTTCTATGTGAGCAAGCTTAGCTTAGTAAATATAAGTAAGTAACGTTGGCGACCGTAGTCAAGGGCAACCTGAAAGCTCGTTTTTCAATAGCTACTACACTGATGTGTAGGGGAGGGCGCAACTCCTTTCCGTGGTTTGCTCCACTTTACCCTGGAAACGTACCTTATAATGCTGAGTGTTAAGCAAGGAGGTATCAAATACCACTTTTTGAGTCTTTGGTATGAATACCGGTCTCCCGGGCTATTGGCAAACACTCTACTACTAAGCCAATGACGGTAGTTGTTAAAAAGTTTATCTGTTAATTACTGCTTAGGTTAAAACCACTCGGAAGCGGAAAACTTTCGTAAAACGCTGTAAATTGCCCATTCTTTATTTCGACGTTTTTATTTTTGTTTATAAACTTCTTTTGGCTTGAGGAAAAGGGTTTTTTTTTAATTGCAATTCCTTATTTGATATATTTGATTATTAAATTAAGCTAGATCAATATCATATCTATCTTAACAACTTGTAGTGGGTAGAAACAAGAAAAAGAAAATAAATAAAATAAAAATAAATTCAGGAAGAATAGAAGTTTTCATAAAGCCCTGACAGGAAGTTGGAATTGTGCATGCCTGAAAACAGACTTAAGGTCACGAGAAAGAAACTCACGCTCTTTCAGCAGTGACCGTTGGATTTGAAAGATCTATTTTTCTCCTGCTGCTAGTGGGAAAACCATGTGTCCAGTTAGCGGTATGCTGGCTCACTCTTCCACCAGTAGCGACCATCCCGACTATCAGCAGCCTATATCAAAAACACCAAATTGACTTATCACTCACCAAACACCAAATTTGGACATAACCCGAAAACAGCTAATGTATTTTTAACACCATGTCTGGGAGATGCAACCATTTCATTTAGATTCACGAAGAATTTCCTCACTCACTGAATGGTTGTTGAACCCAGAAATAAAGTTAGAATTAAAAAGCTATCTCCTCTCTCCTCCTTTTCTTCCTTTGCAACCTTCACAGACTAGAAGACACCAACGAAGAAAGTTGGTATCAGAAGAAACCAACGAAGTCAGATATCTAAAACCCAAACCAAACAAATAACTACACTGCAAAATCTCTTTAACCCCATAAACCTTTCGTGTCCGCTGTTCTGTGGCGTAATGGGTTAACATGTTCGGAAAAAAAAAAACCCCAAAAAAACAGGGAAATGGTTCAATTCCTTCCGTCGGTGACAGATTTTATTCTTAGCATCTAATCATTCTTTTCCATTTAATTGCCTTTTTTATATTCTCAGATTTTAATTTATTTATTTATATATTTATGGACGATTAATATTTTTTTTTATTATTACCACAGACATAACGAATTTAGGGTACTATTCTGTACAAGTGGTTTAAATTATATATAAATTAGATTATAATAAATTAATGATTTTTTAAAAGTGGTTTTCCTTAAAATAATTTGACTCCTTGAGCTACAGGTTCTCAAGATATATTCAATAGCTCTGTCTCTGTCACTGTCTCTGTCTTTCTGTCTCTCTCCTTAACATTAAGTTTGGTTCATTTTCCTACTCGGACCGAATATAGATGACGTGTAAGTTTCCACAATAGAAGCAAATTTCTTTAGGCCTAGTGTTTTTTTCTTTTATTGTAGCCAGGTTGAAATTTTCCCCTGAGGAAATTATGGTGGCGGTAATTATGTTTCCTTGTTCATCGTATGCAGAATGTTTCTTTGCTTGTTCCAAGGATCAGGCTATTTCATAGGTTTCCTGAAGTGACAGGGTTTTCCCAGTAAACGTATTGATGGTGAAGTGATGCCGTTAATTGAATGCGTCTCGCCTGTATTGTTTTTTGTTTTTATTTTTTTCGGCATTCACAGCTTGGAATTTGCATGCTTTGGCTTGGGTTTCCAACTGTTGTAGTAATGCGTCTGTTGTTTGGGCTGGTTGACGTTTCATTGTAATGAGCCAGTATCTGTTAAATGTGGTGTTTGTAGGTTTCACGTATGCTGCTTTGAGGGCTTCTATGGCTGAGTTATAATTGTTAGTGTCTCTAATTATTTCAAAAACTTACGCCGCTATTCATGAGAGCAAAGTAGTTACTTTGGTTGTTTTCTGCGTTGTCGTTGCGGCTAACGATGCGTAAATAATTAGTGAACGAGAAGCTCTTTAAAAAGCTCTTCCTAGTTAAGAGCTATAGTCTTTAAGGGCGTGATTATCTGTCCGTTGTGACTTTTTGTTTAGTATTGAAATTGTTTTAGAAGAGACGAAGATGAAGAGACTGATAAACCGTTAGAAAAGGTTTCAATATTAAACAAATATACACGTGAATCCTTTCACTTCTTTCTTTCTTTGTTTTTAATGGCATATCAACCTTTGTAGGTTATTTAATGCCAAAGCTATTCTCCCAGAAGAACTTTAGTGGTACTATTTAACCCATAGCTGGGAGGATAAAGGGGTTCATCCCTTTCCCAAGGGTATTTGCCCGAAAGTGAACGTAATAGCGCGATTGGAGTACGAACTCGCTTACTACGATTCTGCAGTCCAACGCTTTAACCATTACACCACGAGGACACCCACGTGAATCCTTTCAAATATGGCGTGCTCGCTTATGGCTCCACCTCACGAGAGAAGGAGATAATTAGGCGTGCTTTAATAGCTGTAGTATGGTATCGAATGAAATACAAATGGTCCTGGTAGGATGATGACTTGATTTATAACATCTCTTTTTCTTTCTCTTCCTATCATTTTTATCATCATCATTACGCCTATCACTTCGATTTCTACTTTTATTAGAAATCTTGCATTCATTTTTTCTTCTTATGCTTCTTCTTAACATGTCAACTGAATATAGAGTATTTTATTCATTAAAAAATACAGAAAATAAAATCTAATGTACTTCCCGGCGTATAACGCCTACCTCAATTTTGAAAAGAAAATTTCAGAAAACTGGGGAAAAATGAACTTTGTCACATTATCTAAATTGATGTTAATTTTTTCCCTTAGACAAAAAGTAACTTCCACGTTTAAAATGGTGTCTTTTTCAATCCTTTTTTTAAGAAAGAAAAAGTATTATAAGTTGAGAAATACGGGTTTTATGATTAAGTTGATAAATCAATAATCTTTCATTATTTTACAATTGCGTAATTGATTATAAGTGCATTTCTGTCGAATAGTATTTGGGGCTTGAATTTATTTATCCATCCAAATTCTTCTGAGTGTCAGATGCTTGTGAATAAATTTTGCCTGACTTTATTGTGGTGTCCATTAGCGCGTTCATCTGTTCACTAAAAGATGTTTGGCGCGACACAATCTTCATAGTGTCACTGTCATTGATTTGATCATGTAAGCAAACTTAACTTTGTAAATATAAACAGAAAATTTTTTCGCTCCGAACGAGATTTAAATCAATATTATGTCTCTCTTGGTGGCACGTGGTTTCGTCGTTGTAGCGTCGTGGGTTAGCACGTACGGCTGATAACCCCGTATTTGGTGGTTCAATATCGCTTAGAGGCGATGTTCCTTTTCTTCACATTAAACCACTATTTCTCGTATTTTATTTCTCACATTTGGATTTCATTCTTTGTTTCTTTGGGTCACTCTGTCTCCCTCACCCCCCTCTCTCTCTTAACCGAAAGTTTGGTGGTTCAAGCCTACCTAGGGGCTCTGAAGTTTTACCTTTTTTCCATACTGCGTTACATTTATATCTCTTTTTCTTCCTCATCCTTTTCCCCTACCTATTATTAATACATTGCCATGGTCGTTAGAGCGTTCGCCCAATAGCCCAGGAGTCCTGGGTTCAATCCCAGGTCGAGTCATACCAAAGACTCAGAAAATGATGCTTAATGCCTCCTTGCTTAACACTCAACATTATAAAGTACGGATCAAGGGTAAAGTGAACCAGTCCAGGGAAAGGAGTAGCATCTTTCCCTACACCTTGGTGTAGTAGCTATCGAAAAAGGAGCCTTCGGGTCACCCTCGACTGCAGTCGCCAACTTTACTTTACTTTTTTAGTATTACTTCTGCGACTACTTAGACTACTACTACTACTTACAATCAAACTTGTATTTCTTTTAATTCTCGCACTTCTTCTTAGCTTGTCTACTGAATATAGAATACTTTTCTCACTAAAAAATACAGAAAATAAAGCAATAATATAATAAGTGAAGAGAAAAAGATTTGCATTTCTGTCGAGTAGTATTTGGGGCTTGAATTTATTTATCCATCCAAATTCTTCCCAAAGTGTCAGATGCTAGTGAATGAATTTTGCCTAAATTTATTGTAGTATCCATTAGCGTGTTCGTCTGTTTACTAAATTATGTTTGACGCAACACAATCTTCATAGTGTCACTGTCATTGATTTGATCATGTAAGCAAGCTTAGCTTTGAAAATATTAACAGAAAATTTTTCACTCAGAAATAGATGTAAATCAATATGATTTCTATTTTAAAACATCTTTCGGCCATTGTCTCTGTAGCACACTGGGTTAACACGTTCGGCTGTTAACCCAATGTACGGTGGTTCAATTCCACCCAGAGGCGGTGGTTTTTCTTTTACGTTTAATCACTTGTTTTTCTATTCTTTCTTATATTTGAATTTATTTATTTATGAATGATTACTATCTCTCTCTCTCTCTCTCTCTCTCTCTCATAAACAACATAATGCTTGCTTCATTTCTTTACTCCGATCGAGAGAATTTTCTTAATTGAAAATTAAGGTCTTCGAGGAAAGCTAAAAAAGACCTTATGCAGGGAGACGGGTGGTAGGTTGGGAGGAAAAGAAAGACGACAAAAACCCATGATATCAGAGAGAGAGAGAGAGGGGAAAGAAGAAATAGACAGTGAATAATGAACTGAGAAATAAAGAACTCTATCGATTGAGAAATCGTGTCAGCGGAATAGGTAGATAAATAGAGATTAGAAGGTAGTTTGAGAGAGACGTAGTGAAGGCAATATTTCATTTTACACAAGCAACAAATGAAATGTTTGTCAATAGTCTTGGATATCGGCGTTCTTTTCCAGGTCGAGTCATACCAAAGACTAAAAAAATGGTACTTGATGCCTACTTGCTTAGCAATCAGCGTTATAAGGTAAAGATCAAGGGTAAGTGGAGCAATCCAGGGAAATGTATATTTCCCTCTTCTGCACCTTAGTGTAGTAGCTATTGAACAGGGAGCCTTCGGGTCGCCATCGACTACGGTCGGCCACCTATATATATATATATATATATACAGTATCATATTATATTGTATTGTTGGATGTGGTTTTGTTGATTCTTACGCTTTCTCTGAATTTGGCGCCACACAATCTTCATTGTGTGACAGTCATTAATGTGATGATCTACTGCGAAAGCAAGCTTAATTTGGTAAAGATAAACAGAAAATACTTCACTGGGAACGAGATATAAATGATTTTTAAGACTAATCGTTTTCGTTTTCTCATCTCTGTGGCACAGTCGGTTTGCAGCTTTGGCCGTTTGCTGAATTGTTCGTGATTAAAGCTGACTGACCCAAGGACGTTGAATTCATTTTTGCCTTTCACTGACTCCAGAATTATATCAAATCTCTTTTCTTCTTTTTCTCACTGTTATTATTATTATTATTATTATTCCTTGAGAGTTTTTCACATCAGTTTTAGCTGTTGGTTTTTCACTGGAGTTTGAGTGACAGCAAGTCTCCTCAAGTCTCCAGGACTGTTCTCAGTATTCTGGTCGTTATCAATAATGCTGTTGTTTGGATGGCCCCGCCCGTCCTCCAACTTCCAAGCCCTCCACTCCTTTTAATAATCCTTTCGTTACTGTACCGAAAACACCAATCACTATTGGTATAATTGTCACCTTAATGTTCCATAGTTTTTTCAATTCCCAAGCAAGGTCGAGGTACTTATCCTTCTTTTCACATTCTTTCAGTTTTATTCTGTGGTCAGCCGGGACAGCAAAGTCCTCAATTTTGCAAATTCTCTTTTCTTTCTTTTTTTTTTTTTTTTTTTTTTTTTTTTTTTGTTAATTATTATAAGGTCTGGTCTTCTGGCCGAGATTAGGTGATCCGTTTTTATGTCAAAGTCCCATAGGAGTTTATGTGTATAATTCTCTAGAACAACTGTTGGGTTGTGCATATACCATTTGTTTGTACGGTCAAATTTAAATTTCTTGCACATTTCCGAGTGGACCACCTTGCCCACCCAGTCGTATCTAGTCTTATATTCCTTCGGTGCTAATTTGCTGCATTTGCTTATTATGTGATTGATGGTTTCGTCTCGATCACCACATAACCTACATTTGCTATTCGGTTTCATCTTATCTATTCTCGCTTTGATATGATTGGTTTTTATGGCGTTGTTTTGTGCTATTAGAAGAGATTTTGTTTCTCTCTTAAAGTTTCCTTTTCTTAGCCACGTCCAGGTTTTTTCGTGTGAGGTGTAAGCATTTTTGTTTCCTAGTTATTGTCATTCTCTTGGTCATTGTATTGTCAGTATCGTTTCTGATGGCTGTAATCAGTCCGCCTTTGTGTTTTTCTATGTAATCTTTGAGTTGTATCGATGAGTCAACGCTGTCTTCAATGTTGGAAAGTCCTCTTCCTCACTCTTTTATAGTCTGTCAACGTCATCTCTAGGATGTAATGCCTCATGCATGATCATTACTTTTCGTGTTCTTTTGTCCATTTGCTTAAGTTCTTCTCTGGCCCACTTCAAAAAAGGTCCCAAATATCTAACAAGGAGTACAGCCCGGATATTTATTCCTTTGATAAGGTTTCTGCAATATAGTTTTGTCTCGAGTAGCTTTCTAGCCCTCCTGAGATACTCTTTCTTAATTTTTTCTTTCATCTCCACTTGTTTGATGGTGTCAACCTCCAAGATGCCTTAGTATTTGGAGGTTTCCTTTTCTTCGAGCATTCTAATCTTGTCTTGATTTGGTAGTTCCATTCCGCCAGTCAGATGTCATTTGCCACTTTTCATTACTAGCATGGTACATATTTCTATGCCAAATTCCATTCCTATGTCCTGACTGTATATTCTAACTGCGTGTATTAGAGTTTCCAGTTCTTTTTCATTTTAGTTTGATGTACATTAGGTGATTGATTTTTTCCTGCGATCTACTAAGTTTGTATCCGGCTGTGCATTTTCTGGGTATGTGGTTAAGTGGAATCATGACAATTATGAATAGTAACAGTGATAGTGCACTCCTTGAAAAATACCTCTTTGGATCTTTGTTTCAGCTAAGCTTCTTCCTCCTGCTGTCAATTCCACTCTCCAGGTTTTATTGTTTTCGCGATAATGTTTATGATTTCATCTGACATTTTGTACTTTTTGAGGCAGTTTATTATTCAGCTTTGCGGAACCATATCATATGTCTTCTTCTTCTTCTTCTTCTTCTTCTTCTTCTTCTTCTTCTTCTTCTTCTTCTTCTTCTTCTTCTTCTCATGTCTCCTGAATATCGAGTACTTTACATTATAGGATACGCATTTTTTCTAGTCTTAAAATAAGCAATAAAAACATACTTAAGAACTTTCTAGAAATTTAGGATCAAAACTGCATAAGCATTTAAGCTACATTTTTATATTTTTTAACTAATCAGCTAAAAACATAGAATAGAACATTCTAGAAAAATAGGATCGGTAGTCAACTAACAGAAAATATTTAGGCTCTAAAATAAAATAGTAAAATACAAACCTGATTGGTCAATAAATGTCTACGCGCCAAAATTTTAGGACGATTCTTTGATCCACGATTACGGTATAAATAACACAGAGTTAAGGAGTCATTCACTAAAACTAAACCACAAGCCACTAAGCCAATAAAGCAGTTGCCGATACTCTGTCCGGCAAATTCCTTTCCTTCCTTAACTAAAGTTCATGACCTAGCTACAGATGGCCGCGAATCACATTCAAAAGAAAAACCCGACAAACTTTTTTTCATCAACGCGTGTCCTGGATAAAACACTAAACAATCTGATGGTGAGGTTCCAGTAATGCTGGAGCTTTGCTGAATGCAGAGAAGACCATCATTACCATCGTTCCTAGGTCCACTCAGGCCCGGAGTGGTAGCAGCTGATAGGGTCCTATTTATGGGTTAAATAGAACTAAACAGTTTACTTATGCTAAGCTGAATTGCTTGAAATAGAACCGTTTTTAACATTGAAACTGTGTGCTTATGCTGAACTGAACTGTTTGAAATATAACTGTTTTTTAACTAGATCTAAACTGTATACTTATGCTAAACCGAATTGTTTGAAATAGAACTGTTTTTATATTTAACTGTTTGTAAACAAAAATTATACTTATACTAAACTGGATTATTTGAAATTTAAGTAAAGTAAAGTAAAGTTGGCGACTATAGTCGAAGGTAACCCGAAAGCTCCTTTTCGATAGCTACTACACCAATGTGTAGGGGAGGGCGCTAATCCTTTCCCTAGATTGCTCTACTTTACCCTTGATCCGTACCTTATAATGCTGAGTGTTAAGCAAGGAGGCATCAAGTACCATTTTTTGAGTCTTTGGTATGACTCGACCTGGGATTGAACCCGGGTCTCCCGGGCCATTGGCGAACACTCTAACCCCTATCGGCGTTAAATGACCCGAAAGGGGTTGATACACCGTAAAACAAAACAACCAACTAACCAATCAATCTATTCATGAACCTCAAATAAATATTCCTTCGCAATTAGATGTTACATATGTCGCCTCTGAGATACAATCGGTTGAAAATGAAGGTCGTCACATTTTTTATGATAATATTTAGATAAACTTAGCTTACTACAACAAAGTTATTGTTTTTGTTTTATATCTTCTCTGGTTGTTGGTAATTACTTTCCGAACATCTTAATACTTAAAAGAAATACTTAAATAGCACAGCTGTACCAGGTGGGCGAGAAAATAATATTAGCTTGGTTCTAGGGAGTCTTCCCACAGGTAGCACGCGTAAGAGTTTATTCTACTGCTCAGCACCTGAGCAGTAGAATAAACTGATACGCTGATATAACACCCTTAAATAAAAATATATGATTTGTAAACACATTTTGTAGATACGTTTTTAAACGAGCCTGAGCTCATTTTTTTGGCACACAGATGGTTTTAAGCATTGCTATCTCTTGGATTTACACTCCTATACTTTTAAACATGTCACTGAGAACCATGCGGAGCAAAAAATTCTCGAAAAATAGGATCCAAAATTCACTTGCTACGGAAACAAATAGGTGCCAAAATAAATCAAATAATTTCGAGAACCTGATTGGACAGATTTAGAATGCTGTGCATGGGCAAAAATTACCCTACCAGCTTCCACCTTTGTTACAATGGTTATCTTCTGCTATTTTGTTGAAAAACCTGGAATAAGTATCTTCTCGTTAATTTGCCGCTTTCTGTCTGAAGACGAGAAAACGGCTAAGGTAGAATTTTTTTTACGTGCGAATTTCAGAAGGAAAATACTCCCATTTTTCTTTGTTTTTGTGGTTTGATCATTTACTTAACCATAAACGTTATTGTTTATATTCTACCAGAAGATATCAATTTTCTGATGGACGCGAACTAAAACGAGGTCAATAGAAAAATTTCACCTTCGTTCAGTCATCGTTGGAGACCTTTTATTTAAGGGTGTTATATCAGCGTATGGTTACAAGGAAAGAACGAAAACACAGTTACAAAAAACAAAGAACACGAAGGCACGCAAAAATTTTAACAATTATATTGAAAATAGATAAGTAAAAAGTTCAAAATAACAGGGTTTGTATAAACGTGTTGATATGGAATTAAAAGGTAGAAAAAATGTCCTATGCTTAATAGTGGTAGGATTGTTAGACTTACACGCACGCGGTCAATCAGATGTTGATAAGACGTAGCCCTAGAGGTGACCGTGTCCTCAGTAAAGAGTATGGATGTAACTTACAAAACACATTCAAATTAATTGGCAACGCAATTACCATGACTAGTTAACTTGGCGTCACTTGTGTGCGATGTGGGTTGATGGCGAAGTGGTAGAGTTTCGGCTCTGCATTCTGTGGTCGCCGGTTCGATCTCCAGTGGAGGAAGATCATGGTATACACTGTTGATGAGACCCAAAAAGGTCGAAACAGCTGTCCAGTGTTTCCGTATGTCTCGCGCAAGTGTTCGCTGGATTTTCTGGTCGTAGTAATTCAAATCTCAATATAATTCCTCTACTTAAAAAAAGAAAATGAACTCCTGTTTAAAAAGATTGTGAACTTGCTTCTTCAAACATTTATATTGCAGCTATGTATAGCGCTTATACATTGAGGAAAGTTATGAATCGAACTATTCTCTCACCAGCCATTGGTAAAAATAGTAGGGCAGATTAAGCTTTTTAAACTTGGTAAGGCAACCGGTCTAGAACAGAGAAAATACTGCATTCAAACCTGTTAAACATCACTTAAAAATTGACCTTTTGTCACATCCTGCTGGTGTGGTGTGGTTAGGTAAATCGATACAGAGCCATCTTTGCTGCATAAAAGGCTCCTGGGCATGGCAGTTGACAGGGACCCCTACCTACATAGGATAGTATAGTATTTGCTGACAGCAAATCATAACATACATAGATTAGCATGAGGAAAATTCCCAGCGAGCCCATGTGTTAAGAGTGAATCAAGAAACCAAGCTTCTTTTATTAGGGATCATTGAACACGTCCTGCTTAATTGCTATTTTCAGTCTGGGGTGATAAATAAAGCATATCCTGTTGCATCTAGAACACTGAACGTTACCAAATCATCTCTCTTTCAGCTGATGAACATTTTTGTCTATTGCCTATTCACACACCAGTTCCATTCGCTTACTGTGTTACATAACATAACAAGGGTTGACATGCCGAAAAACCAACCAACCAACCAACCAAGATGCTAAAGCAAATTGTTACCAAGACTAAATGCAAAATATGTATATGTTATGCAAATGTGAATAAAAAACGTGAATGAAAAAAACTCAAACAATAAGACAAAACAAATAAAACACCTTGTTTTCGTAAACAAAGATTAAGAAGAGGGTGGTTCACATTTATGAGATACAACGGCTTGAAAAGAGAAAGAAGAAGAAGAAGAAGAAGAAGAAGAAGAAGAAGAAAGGAAAAGGAAAGAAAGATAAAAGAAGGAAGAGAGAAAAGAAAGGAGAAAAAAAAAAGAAAAGAACAGAGAAGCGATAAAAAAAGTAAGAGAAGAGAGTGGTTAAAGAGAGGAACGAAAAAAGAATGAAGTGATTCTCTTTTTAAGCTGTTGTATCTCTTGATGGTTCCATTCTTTTTTACATCATTACCTTGCACAGTCACATGATATTCTAGAAATATGAACGCTGACTTATTGATAAGACGGTTAACACCCTCTCCCTTTCTCTTTATATATATCTGTTAGCTATTACAATAGATATATACAGATTACGGCCCCTGGTAAAGAGAGGGCACTATCAGAGTTTTATCCCCTTTTGCTGTATTTTTCCCAGAAAATAAACATGCAGTAAGCGTCCATGTTGTGGTTATTTATCTGTCGTTTTCACTAATTTAATTTAGTCTTGTATGGTTATTTCATGACTTAAAACATGTCTGGAAATACACTTCAATATACTCCTTTTGTTTTATATTTAATTAAGCATCTAATCTAACGACACTTCATAACATCTTTTCTGAGACCTGATGATGGTTTATTGAAACCGAAACATTTTAAAGTGGACTTGCTTTCATATTAAATTCTTCACTTTGGATTCCTTTTATTTTTCACTATTTTTGTCCATGTATATATATATATATATATATATATATATATGAAGAGGAAAAGAAAAAAGAGATAGAGAAAATGAAAATGAGCGAGAGAGAAATTTTCTTAAATATTCAATATCCTTTCAATTATCCTTGAAAATGTTCCTAGTAATGGAAAACAGGATTAAAACAAAAATGGAATAAGCATGAGGACCTCTCGTGAAAAAGTTCTAATAAAACGACATTTATCGTCCCTGGGTGGGCTTGAACCACCAACCTTTCGGTTAACAGCCGAACGCGCTAACCGATTGCGCCACAGAGACTTTGATGCCTAAAGGAGTGAAATTAACCTAAATATAATTGATATGCGTCACGCTGTGAGTGAAGTTTTTGAGTTGATGAAAAGCTAAGTTGGGTTGGTAGTATACGGCATATCAAACCTTGCAGGTTATTTAACGTTAAATCCTGTTTTTACACACACACACACACACACACACACACACACACACATATATATATACATACACATATATATATATATATATATATATATATATATTATTTGTACATGCATAGTTTGTAGTTAACATTTGTAAACGGACCAGGATTCATTTCTTTGCATATAGTTAAATCATTTTAAGTATTGCGATTTTACACTATTAATTCTATTCAATATTATTCGTTTATTTTGACACTGTTAAATGGTTCCAAATATTGCTATGCAATACCATTTATTCAATTTGACATCGATCATTTGTTTGCACATATTTAAATGGTTTTAAGTATTGAAAAAGATTAAATATTTCTATTTGATCCAGAGATGGGACTCTCACACGTACTACCACTCTGGGTCAGAGTGATGGTAATGAAGGATTACTCCACATTCCCAAAACTCCAAGACTGGATCCTTACCATCAGATGTAGTTTAATGTCATAGTCAAGAGATCTTACCCCTGCAGAGATACAGTCGATGCATTCTACAATCCCAGCCGACTGGCTGACTTAGCTGAGTATGGCACATGATGGGAGAGATAATAAGACTCTGTAGCAGAAGGAATTTTCGTATTTTGGTTTGGCGCGTAATTTAATTCGACGCATAATTTCACCCAATCAGGATGACTTATCCTATTCAATCCGAATTACCTTTCTGGACAGCATTAAATGGGTAAAACCGTCAAACACTCTCTTTGGTTGAACAACTCCGTTCAGTGCAGACATCTCACTGGCTGCTCTTCAATAGCAGCAGCAGCAGCATGGACACAACGAGGGAACCTATGTAATTTATGGATCCTTGCGTCTATTTCTCTTAGACCAAGGGATCCCAGTTGAATATGAATTAGATAAATTCAATACGCCACACACAGGAACAACTTTACGTCACCCCCAAAATTGGCTATGTCGACTGCGATGCCGAATCCGCTCCGACACCCAGCGACTACTTCACCTCTGGGCAACATTTTCTGGAGACATTCACGCTTCTCCCCGAAACAACCAGAAACACAAACTCACGGTGACTTCAACGTTTATTTCCTCAAATAGCAAACATGACTTTTGCTACATACGGCGAACATAATCCCTCGCACGTCCAACGACACGCGGTGCTATCTCAACTCTTTCATAACTTCAAATCATTCATTTACTTCTTTCCTTACTACGAGACTTGCAGCATAAATGCAAACTCTATATTCCATGCTGCCATTACAAACTATTCCTAAAAACATTTCGACTTCGTACTTCTCTCTCTCTCTCTCTCTTTTATATACCCAACAACAATTAGCGAGGATATAAACACGCGCAAGAATACATTTCTTCGCCCCCAACAATAACAAACTTTCCTATCGCTAAAACTCCACCAGTCGTCAAATCAATTTTTTCGCTCTCTTTGTGGAGTTTCGTCCATTGTATTAACTTATAAGCAATTTCCTACCCATTCTATCAATTCCTCACCCTCTCTCTCTCTTTCTTTCTCTCTTTCTCTCTCTCCCTCTCTTTCTCTCATCAATCCTCTTTTCATTTTTCTCTCTTCCTCTCTTCATTAGTCTTATGATGAAATAAGTATGTTGTTTAAACCAGGGACGGGGAACCTTAAGACCCTATGCGGTCTCCTTAGACACCTAGTGTGGCCTGCCACGGCCTTGTCAAAAGACCAATAAAAATTTCTCCCCTCCAGTTTAGAACCAGGTATCCAAATACCATTTCATTTTAAAAAAAAAAAAAGGGTTTCAAGCATTTTTTTTTTCGGGGATAACCGCAGATTTCTTTGAGGAATCGAAAATTTGCCTTTCCGTTGGGCTATAATTGTTGAAGATGTAGGTGATTACATTTTTCATGATGATATTTGAAAAAGCTCTCAAGAAATATTTGTTTACTTTCTAAACATCCGAAAGTAAATTTGGACGAAGTATTGACAATGATATGAATAAAAGTAGATCGCGCCATAAGGATGACCATAGGGGTGGCACTGAAAATCAACTTTCATACAATTGATTTGCATAAGTAAAGAATTTTTGTGTTGACAAACCACCGAATCCGATTATAAACGCAAAATGTCAACCATCAGTTTCAATTCGCGTCCACAAAAAAAACCCCAAAAAAAACCTGAAGTTCACCGGACGAATTAGATAGGTGCCTTGCTGGCTTTGAACGACCAATCATTGCGGTTAAAGAAGTGAATGTTCATAAGCGATTACACCACTGAGAACGACGTACACGTGAGCTAAAGTCAAGCATATTCAGAAAGAACTATAATCACAGAAATTAACTCTCAAGCAAATATACAGTCATGCGCAGAAAAGAATAATAGGGGCAATAAAATCGAGTACAGCGTCACTAGTGGACTTGAAACAAAAACTTTTCGGTTTAGAGCTAAGCGCTCTAATCAAGTATATTATCTTGTACGTGTTTGTATTTCGCCGCCCATATTTCTCTGTTGCAGTTGATTAGCAACCCGTGCGTTTTTTTTTTTTTTTTTTTGTTTTTGTTGTTTTGTTTTTTTGTGGAGAAATATGATTTTTAGAGAATTATGATAAAGATTCAAATAAATTTTTTGTTAATAATAGATGTTTTGTTTTTTTAACTATAGGCAATTTGATAAAAAGTGCACAAAAATATAATCTAAAATTCTCAAAAGAAACACGCAAACAAGCTTATAAACAAATAAAAATCCCATTTTCTAAGAATCAAATTTTGAATGTTTTTTTTTTAATTTTTAATTCTAAAAGTTTTAAAAGATGTGTCCGTCTTTTACCGTTCTGAAAAAGAGAAGCCAGTGTGACTTATCGTCCAATTAGAAAATATCGGACAAAGGCTAGAGACAAGTAAAAGTAAGTTAAGTTGGCGACCGTAGACGAGGGCGACCAGAAGGCTCCTTTTTCAATAGCTACTACACCAAGGTGTAGGGGAGGGCGCTATTCTTTTCCCTAGATTACTCCACTTTACCCTTAATATGTACCTAATATTGCTGAGTGCTAAGCAAATATGTATCAAGTACCATTTTTAAAGTCATTGGTATCACGCGACCTGGGACAGGACCATTGGCGAACACTCTACCCACTAGACCAATGAGATAAATACAGGTAGAACATTTTTTTTAAAAGCAAATAAAAATAAAAGGTGGCCTAATGCATATATAGGAAATGATGCAATTTCCCTGTCAAAAGAATTTCCTGGAAAAAACGGATCAAAATTGGCGCAAAGATATCCAACTAACGCCCACGCAAATGTTTAAAAAATAAACAAATAAAAATGGTTTTTAAGACCAATAGGAGGCCTCTAAAATACGCGCCTTAAGAATCTTCGAAAGTCAACGCGTGCACGCGGGATCCACCTTAATGTTATAAAAACATACAACATTCCAGACAATTCAGATCAGTTACTTACGCCAACCCGGAGTGATACGTACTACCTGTTTCTCCGCGGCGCCGTGCTTGTTGGTTCTTCAAACAACTTCAAGTTGGATAAAGATCTTATCCACGCTGGACTCAGAACAGGTTTCTGCGGTCGTGACCTGATACACGAATAACTGTATACCCTACTACATTTCAGTTCCCAACAAAGAAATAATTTTTTTTTTTTTTTGTAGCACTATTGTTAATATTGTCTTTTTAAACATTAACATTAGTACCCTAGACATATAAGTCCAATGGCAAGTTTTTTTTAAACTGGGCAAAAAAAGTGAAAGAAAAAAAAAATACTTACAAATTACAACTACTTTTTTTCATGCATAAACCGATGCATACAGTAAGGCAAATACTCTACTTTACTTTTTCCTCTTTTTCTTGGTCTCACAAAGGTTAAAACTGCTATCTTTTTCTTCTTCTTAGAACCTTGGGCAACTGGTTATCAAGTTCCACTTATTTTTGTCGACAATGCTGTGTAGAAATTTTGGTAAGGAACTGGTGATCCTGTTTCACCGAACAGCAGCAGCCCCTTGGGATCACGTGGCGTCCATTATAAAAAGGAGCTCCACTGGAGATTCTCTCTCTTTTTGGTTCCACTCCCACCACTGTTAGCTACAGGTCCTTTTCGTAGCAGCCCTTGACGGCACACGTATTTGATACCTTCTACCACAGCCAGGACCCAAGAGCGACGAACGCACGTGCTGAGTTAAAAGGAACAGGACACAGACAGTTAAGTTCCAGCAGGCATTTTATCTGCAAACCTACTTTACCTTCAACCTTCAAACACCTTCACATACCTTATCAAATCTACTTCCACCTTACCTTCACACAACCTTACAACCTTCACAATATCTAACTATACTTTATCTTACACCTTGTGATCTCTTTTTTGAACTGTTACTTACACATTCGCTGTTTATTCTATTTGGTGTAAAACCCCTGTTTATGGTTGTTGTTGTTGTATATGAATTTTGTTGCACGTATAAGTCGTTCGTCCCTTTCTTCAAAAGCTGTCAACCCAAATCTCTACTGCTGTTGAAGTACGGTTTATTCTTTTACAAAACGTAGGAATAAACCGGGCTTTTTCGGGGCTTATAAAAATTCCCCATAGCTGGCTTCATCCACAAATATTTATCGACAGCTTACAACATTTCTTTCCTTTTTTATTCCGACCAATTGCTTAAATATTTCCAAAGGTTTGCTTTGGAAATGAAGTCGAGTACTTTATTTTGAAACAGGTACGAAATTAAAATAAATATATGTTATTCTGAACCAGCAAATAGGCTGGTACAAATTTCTGCTTGGAAGTTCTTTTTAATATCAAACTGGTAATTCTTTTTTCATTTTTTTTTTTTTTTTACTTCATATTCTCCTCCGGGGAAAGTGACTACACTTATGTGATGAAAATATTTGGTTCTAAATATGCCAGAATTTAGAACTCTTCAAAATTCTTCTAACAAAAATAAAAAGAAAAAAATAAGATAATGATTTTACTTGCAAACTTCTCTAGTTCTAAGAAGTACAAAACACAAAGTTTACGCCGTTTAAAATTCGGCGGGGAGAGAAAATTTCTTGAAATGTTTTTTTTTCTCTTCCTATTAAGTGTATAAGCAATACACCCCCCGTCCTCTTCCATATCACGACCCCTGGTCTGGATAACTCGCCTCGTATGAGTGTTATAGTAAAATGCATCAAATCTCTTCCGATTTACCCACTTAACTCTTCATAAACCTAACTACTAAAACACTCAAAACAGAGACCCACAGAAGAAAATAACAGCTACCGGATGTTGACCCGACAACGGCCAGTGTCAAACTGAAAAAACCATGGCTTCTGCGCATAGGCTCCACGTATAGTCTATCCAAAATCCCCAGAAAATTCTCAGTTATAAAAAAAGCTTCATTTTACAACCAATCATTTTTTCCCCACTAGTAGTATTTTCTGGAGCCGGTGTTTGAAGTTGGGAAGATATAAATAGGCAAAGCAGAGGTCACACGCCAGTTGAATCGTCGACCGTCTCGAGAACGTCACCCGACAACACGGTCTGACCAGATCAAAGCAACCGCTTGTTGCCGAATAGACAACCGCCCGACAGCCAGCCAAATATTTCATCCGCTTGTTTATCTTATTTATTCAGTAAACAAAATAAACTAAATCTTCTCGTCAGTCTTATTTTTCTTGCAACTACACGCTTGTATATAAAACAAGGAACCCCATTTCCTGTATGACGACTCAATAAAGATAGTCGCTCTTCTCTCTAGCTCTGTGTTATCTTCATTTCATATTAACGTCGACACGCGTAACACTTCCGAAGGAAGAGCGCTCAATCTTCAAAAATTACAAAACAGCCCCGTTCTCGAAAAAAGGTTGAGAACTCAAATTTCACCCAATGCCTGATTGCCAGGACATAAAAAAAAAATCAAAAACATAGCGTTTACCAGGTAAACCGAATTTCTACAGAAACAATAAATTCGTATTTTCCTCATAAAGATAACTGGCCCAGTCGGCGGAGGCTGTAGAATACACCGACTGCATTTCTGCAGAGGGGTAAGACTCCCCTACGAGTGTCCTAGATATGACACTAAAACAATCTGATGGTGAGGCTCCAGTAATGCTGGTGCTTTGGGGAATGCGGAGTATCCCTTTAATGCCATCGCTCCCAGGTTCACTCTGTCTCGGAGTGGTAACACCTGATAGGGTCCTCTCTATGGGTTAAATAGAATTAAACTGTGTACTTAGGCCAAACAGAATCGCTTGAAATAGAACCATTTTTCTACGCTTAAAAAGAATTGTTTGAAATAGAACTATTTTGAAATTTAACTGTGTGTCAACAAAAAATTATGCTTATTCTAAACTAAATTGTTTGAAACTTTTATCAAAATGACTTAATTCGGCGTTAAATGATCCAAAAAATGTTGATACGCTGTCAAACAAAACAACTAAACAACCAATCATCTTAAAAGCAACACTATTTATAAATACATAGAAATAAATTATTGATCAACCTTCAACACATATTTCATGTTATAAAATATTCAAAATTTTTATGAATATCTGTTTCTGTTGACCACAACCGAAATAATAATTATTGCGTTTTTCACAACTTTTTCATTTTTTTAAAATAACTTTTCCATTTTTTTAAAATAACTTCTCTATTTTTTGTAACTTTTCCTTTTTATACCATAGAATACAAAATGTTTCTCAATCTGTCAAATAGTAAAGGGAGGATTATATTACTTATGATCTCCGAGGTAACTGGAGGTCACACGACAATAAAATTGTGTCTTTCAGGATGTGTAAGTTTCGAGAAGGAAGCATTGAACTTTCTAGCCAAAAAAAAAAAAAAAAAAAAAATTGCTAATATTATTGATCCTGAAACTTTATCAATACAACAATTCTTCCTTTGCTATTTTATCCGATTTCTGTTTCCGATGTTTTTAGTTTTATCAAATATATATAAGAATTTATTAAATAAACTTTAATTATTCAGGATTTACCTCGGGCAATGCCAGGTATCCTCAGCGAAAACGAAAATGAGAATATAAATGAAATAATCTGGTGCATTGGTATTCTAACATTTCGTCTAATCCTGGTCAAAATCCCAGATCTTCATTATCTTCAACAAAGATTAGAAAACGTGTCAGCGGGTAAAATTTCTTGATCCAAAAGACAAGAGAGGAAAACTGAGAGAAGACGAAATATAAAATCATTATATGAAATACAATAATCAGGTAAGATAAGACGCGGGACAAAAATAATGGCTTGCGAACCATCGATAAGAAAGAATGGATATATTAACAGTAACGGGTATGCATAAGTGAAAAAATATATGTCGTCCCTGGGTGGGCTTGAACCACCAACCTTTCGGTTAACAGCCGAACGCGCTAACCGATTGCGCCACACAGACTATTATGTCTAAAGCACTGAAATTAACATTAATATAATTGATATGCGTCACGCTGTGAGTAAAGTTTTTGGGTTGATGAACAGCTAAGTTGGGTTGGTAGTATTATACGGCATATCAAACCTTGCAGGTTATTTAACGTTAAATCCTGTTTTAATACACACACACACACACACACACACACACACATATATATATATATATATGTATATATATATATATATATATATATATATATATATATATATATATATATTATTTGTAAACGCATAGTTTGTAGGTAACATTTGTAAACGGACCAGGATTCATTTCTTTGCATATAGTTAAATCATTTTAAGAATTGCGATTTTACACTATTAATTCTATTCAATATTATTCGTTTATTTTGACACTGTTAAATGGTTCCAAATATTGCTATGCAATACCATTTATTCAATTTGACATCGATCATTTGTTTGCACATATTTAAATGGTTTTAAGTATTGAAAAAGATTAAATATTTCTATTTGATCCAGAGATGGGACTCTCACACGTACTACCACTCTGGGTCAGAGTGATGGTAATGAAGGATTACTCCACATTCCCAAAACTCCAAGACTGGATCCTTACCATCAGATGTAGTTTAATGTCATAGTCAAGAGATCTTACCCCTGCAGAGATACAGTCGATGCATTCTACAATCCCAGCCGACTGGCTGACTTAGCTGAGTATGGCACATGATGAGAGAGATAATAAGACTCTATAGCAGAAGGAATTTTCGTATTTTGGTTTGGCGCGTAATTTAATTCGACGCATAATTTCACCCAATCAGGATGACTTATCCAATTCATTCTGAATCACCTTTCTGGACAGCAATAAATGGGGAAAACCGTCAAACACTCTCTTTGGTTGAACAACTCCGTTCAGTGCAGACATCTCACTGGCTGCTCTTCAATAGCAGCAGCAGCAGCATGGACACAACGAGGGAACCTATGTAATTTATGGATCCTTGCGTCTATTTCTCTTAGACCAAGGGATCCCAGTTGAATATGAATTAGATAAATTCAATACGCCACACACAGGAACAACTTTACGTCACCCCCAAAATTGGCTATGTCGACTGCGATGCCGAATCCGCTCCGACACCCAGCGACTACTTCACCTCTGGGCAACATTTTCTGGAGACATTCACGCTTCTCCCCGAAACAACCAGAAACACAAACTCACGGTGACTTCAACGTTTATTTCCTCAAATAGCAAACATGACTTTTGCTCCATACGGCGAACAATCCCTCGCACGTCCAACGACGCGTGGTGCTATCTCAACTCTTTCATAACTTCAAATCATTCACTTACTTCTTTCCTTACTACGAAACTTGCAGCATAAATGCAAACTCTATATTCCATCCTGCCATTACAAACTATTCCTAAAAACATTTCGACTTCGTACTTCTCTCTCTCTCTCTCTCTTTTATATACCCAACAACAATTAGCGAGGATATAAACACGCGCAAGAATACATTTCTTCGCCCCCAACAATAACAAACTTTCCTATCGCTAAAACTCCACCAGTCGTCAAATCAATTTTTTCGCTCTCTTTGTGGAGTTTCGTCCATTGTATTAACTTATAAGCAATTTCCTACCCATTCTATCAATTCCTCACCCCCCCTCTCTCTCTTTCTTTCTCTCTTTCTCTCTCTCCCTCTCTTTCTCTCATCAATCCTCTTTTCATTTTTCTCTCTTCCTCTCTTTATTAGTCTTATGATGAAATAAGTCTGTTGTTTAAACCAGGGACGGGGAACCTTAAGACCATATGCGGTCTCCTTAGACACCAAGTGTGGCCTGCCACGGCCTTGTCAAAAGACCAATAAAAATTTCTCCCCTCCAGTTTAGAACCAGGTATCCAAATACCATTTCATTAAAAAAAAAGGTTTTCAAGCATTTTTTTTTTTCGGGGATGACTGCAGATTTCTTTGAGGAATCGAAAATTTGCCTTTCCGTTGGGCTATAATTGTTGAAGATGTAGGTGATTACATTTTTCATGATGATATTTGAAAAAGCTCTCAAGAAATATTTGTTTACTTTCTAAACATCCGAAAGTAAATTTGGACGAAGTATTGACAATGATATGAATAAAAGTAGATCGTGCCATAAGGATGACCATAGGGGTGGCACTGAAAATCAACTTTCATACAATTGATTTGCATAAGTAAAGAATTTTTGTGTTGACAAACCACCGAATCCGATTATAAACGCAAAATGTCAACCATCAGTTTCAATTCGCGTCCACAAAAAAACCCAAAAAAAAACCTGAAGTTCACCGGACGAATTAGATAGGTGCCTTGCTGGCTTTGAACGACCAATCATTGCGGTTAAAGAAGTGAATGTTCATAAGCGATTGCACCACTGAGACCGACGTACACGTGAGCTAAAGTCAAGCATATTCAGAAAGAACTATAATCACAGAAATTAACTCTCAAGTAAATATACAGTCATGCGCAGAAAAGAATAATAAAGGCAATAAAATTGAGTACAGCGTCACTAGTGGACTTGAAACAAAAACTTCTTGGTTTAGAGCTAAGCGCTCTTCATCGACTCCAATAAACAGACAACAACGTTCTATCTTCTTAATTTAGCCATTATGTCATTGGTTAAAAACTTGAAAATGTATTGAAGTGTTTTACAATTAACGCGAATTAATATTCATTCGTCATTGGTAAGGAAGAAAAACGAGTATTTCTTTATTTCTAACAAACTATGAAGTCATTAAACTCTTTCACGATGAAGATAAAATGAGATTTTTTTTTATCAATTTAATTCTATAAAATTTAAAAAAATAAAAGATCTCTAAAAAAATGTCGGTCATACATTATGGGAAAAGAAAAAAATCACCGTCCCTGGGTGGGCTTGAACCACCAACCTTTCGGTTAACAGCCGAACGCGCTAACCGATTGCGCCACAGAGACAGACCACACGCAACCTTCGTATTATAGGACAAAAAATTTCATCACTTGTGTCACGCCTTGAAACAAGTTTTATTGCTGTTTGTGACTATTTGATATGTTGGCGTTTTTCAGGGAAGGTCAGCATTTGTACTGGATCACATGCTTTGTTCCAGTGACCGGATTGGTCACTCTTTTTACATAAGATTTATATAAATAATGAAATATATCATTAATTGTATTATTTTTTTTATATTTCCCCACTCTGAAAGGATATTCGATATTCACGTTAAATTACTCGGTCCGATCTTTATCAGTGAAAATATCCATTTTTATTTCAATTGTCGCCCAGAAAACTATATTTTAATCTTTGTCGCATGAATCGAACGTTTTGAATATTCTTTGTTCATTTTAAATTATGCCTTTTGATTGACGTTATTTTCTTTTTTTATATTTTTGCTCCCAAGAAACATTTTTACACTAGAACATTAAAATCAAAAAAATATTCTTTTTAAGAACAACTGGTTTTATTTTGGACATCACCGAGCTGTCTTTCCTCACTCCCGATACACATCTTTTTTTATGTTCAGTTTAAGAGCTGAAAAAAAAAAAAAAAAAAAAAAAAAAAAAGCAGAACCTAAACAAAATTTCAGAACAAAGGTGTTGTTGGTTTGTTTAAAAGGGAAATTTCTCTAAAATCTATTATATCAAAAATAGGTCCATAACTCTACGATTTGTGTCTGCAAGTAAATATTGGTTTGTGAATTTACCTCAAAAGAAGGGAAAAAACAAAATTGTCCCTGAGTGAGTTCGAAGCAACAAAGTTTGTTGAACGAACTAAAACCGTCTGACGGGACTTTTTTCGCTTTCACCGGAGGGAGTGGATTAGTGACGTGATCGGAACTAACACCGTTTTTGACGTTGAAGCGGGAAACTCGGCCTTTTTTGCAAGAAGACTTTGATGGGAGCGGACTACTCAAAAAGGAGCTCCGCGCTTGACCGCTGGGAACCATGTGGTGTGGAGAAATTTTCCTCTGAATTGGATAATTTCTAATGACTGACTGAAAGCGTGATGGAGTTCTATCAGGTATCCTTTATCAATCGCTGAATCTTCTAGTCGAAAGGAGATATTTTTAATTGCTGACCTGAGAAAATTGTATCGAGTTTCAAATTCAATTGCTGAGTCTCCAATTCAAAAGGAGATATGCATAACTGCTGAACGGAGGAAATTCTTTCAACTTTTTCTACCGTAGAATTGCTATTCTGTGAACACAAAAATTATGAATGCTGAACACGAGGCTGGTTGGAGTTCGCTCTATTAAGACTCTTCATAAAGGAACTTTCTAAGAAACAAATATCTGAAATCTGTCTCAATACATTTTTCATAATTACAATAGCTGCTGTTGTTCAACTGAAGATTTTACTGTCGTGAAGACATTCATTCAGCAACTTCCACTCCTGCACCGGCGACCACTTCCATGCAGAAGCAGCCACCAGTCCTGCACCGGCGACCATCTTCCTGCCGCAGCAATCATCTTCCTGTACCAGTAGCTACCAGTTCTGCACCAGCAGCTACGAGTCCTGTACCAGCGACCGCTTTCCTGCAGCAGCGATCACTTTCCTGCACCAGCAACTACTTGCAGCTGCCAGTCCTGCAGCAGCGATCACCTTCCTGTACCAGCAACAAACAGTCCTGAACCAGCGACCACCTTTCTGCACCAGCAGCTACCAGTCCTGCACCAGCGACCACCTTCCTGCATCAGCAGATACCAGTCCTGCACCAGCGAACACGTATCCAACAACTACCAGTTTTGTACCAGCTATCCAGACCAGCACCAGCGACTAGATCCTATTCCAATGATCACCATCCGGCCGCGGCAACTGTTCGCCGTACACTATTCCGATTTACGATTCGCCATAATAAAGTTTGGCATTTCGAAGCAACAACCTTGTTTTGTCATACTTGCCTAGTACGTTGTCAATCACTCATATTCTAAAAGTTTGCGGGGACCGATATATTTATCCGCCTCTGCAACACACATATATATGTGTGTGTGTGAGTATGTGTCTGTGTGTCTGTGTGTCTCTGTATATATATATATATATATATATATATTATGCTGCATCTCAACCCAGATATTTTACAGACCAATTTGTTCCTCTTGATTTCATTTGTTTTTGTTTTGTTTTGGTTTTGGTTTTTTGGTATTTTTGGTTTAGTTTCATCGATATTTATTTATTTATTTATTTATTTGTAGTCTTACTTCCGATTGAGTTTATGGAAAAGAAATCGAAAAATCGAAAACAGCGAAAAGCAAATCAATAAAAAAAAAAAGAAAATTATTCTCATGCAAATTGCTATTCAGAGACGTTATATTTTATCATATTTCCCAACCCCTCCGCTCAGGCAGGATATGACACAAGGTCAATTTTTTTTTTAAGCGGAGTTTAACAGGTTTGAATTCTGAGTTTTCCTAGTTGCCTCACCAAGGCTGAAGAACCTAGTCTGCCCTACTATTTACCCATAGCTGGAGGGAGAATATTTGGATTCATACCTTTCCCAAGGGTATTAGTGCTATGTGAAATGCAACCAGTCAGGTCCAGGATTTGAACTCGTATCGCCGTGTCCATATCCTGCGACGATAACCATTACACCAACGGCACGTTATATTTTATATCTTCTTTTTATTTTATGCAAATGCAATAAATCAACCAATATATTTATCTTGGCATTAGCATCAGAATACTTAGGAGAGTCCCAGAGACCAAAGGAGATTTGTTGTGACTCAGACTTTAGTGAAAAACCACCGATAAAAAGTGGTGTGAAAGATTCGTAAGTAGTAGTAGTAGTAGTAGTAGTAGTAGATCTTGTTGAAGTAAGAAGAAAAACAAAAAATAACAGAAGGACAAACTAGAAAACTACAATTGTAATGTCTAGAAAATAAAGAATTTAATTTTTATCAATTAGATTGAAATAGATAGATAGAAATAAAAAACATTGAAGATTATATCGTCCCTGGGTGGGCTTGAACCACCAACCTTTCGGTTAACAGCCGAACGCGCTAACCGATTGCGCCACAGAGACAACCACGGGATATCCTACATTATTTAATTATATATTCTTAAGAGTCTATTCTTTAAATCAGTCAGTCAGTTGGCAAATTCATTGACAAACAAATAAATGAATAAATAAAAATTAAGACTACCTCAATTAATTCAAGTATTCTATAAGCAACACAAAAGTAACATTTATTCCTTACTATTTCTCAAGTTCATTAACCCAGATTAGTAAAAATATCCGACGAAGTCATGAAATTTGTCGAAAAGATCGGAAAAACTGGAGAGTCGAACTGACAGCAGGAGAAAAAAACTTAACTTAGGTGAAAATCCAGAAAGGCATATTCCAGGGAGATGCACAATCACTATTATTTTTCGTAATAGCAATGATGCCACTCAATCACATATTTAGGAAATGCACCGGAGGATACAAACTCAACAAATTGGAAAAAAATATCAGCTACCTTATATACAAGGAAGACTTCAAACTGTTCGCCCAAAATGAAAAAGAATTGGAAACCCTAATACAAGCTGTGAGGATATACAGTAAAGATGGAATGATGGAATTTGGCATAGAAAAATGTGCCATACTAATAATAAAAAGCAGGAAACAACAAATAACGGAGGGAATAGAAGGGGGGTGTCCTCGTGGTGTAATGGTTAAAGCGAGTAGTAAGCGAGTTCGAACTCCAGTCGCGCTATTATGTTCACTTTCGGACAAATACCCTTAGGAAAGGTATGAACCCCCTTATCCTCCCAGCTATGGGTTAAATAGTACCACTACTGTTCTTCTAGGAGAATGGCTTCGGCATTAAATAACCTATAAAGAGTTGATATGTCATTAAACAAAGAAAGAAAGAAAGAAAGGAATAGAACTATTAAATCAAGACAAAATCAGAACAATCGGAGACAAAGAAAATTACAAATACTTAGGGATATTGGAAGCAGACGCCATCAAACATCAGAAGATGAAAGAAAAAATAAAGAAAGAATACCCCAGGAGAACGAGAAAACTGCTCGAAACCAAACATAACAGAAATCTCATCAAAGAGATAAATACCTGGGCTGTCCACCTCGTAAGATACCCGGGACCATTATTAAAGTGGACGAGAAAACTTCAACAAATGGACCAGAGAACAAGAAAACTCATGACTATGCATAAGACCTTACGTCACAGAGATTGATGTAGACAGATGAAGATGTCATCAAATAAATAAAAGAAAATTAATTATTTCTTTATTTCTAGCAAAGAAAGAAAGAATGAATTAAATCAAAGGAAGAAAAATGATTATTTCTAAGAAAGAAAGTGAAATCATTAAACTCACCCAATTATACCAGAAGGAGAATTTCCTTCTATAAATTAAACTCAATACAAATTAAAACATCTCGAAATATGCGAACAACAGACAAAAAAAATTATTCGTCCCTGGGTGGGCTTGAACCACCAACCTTTCGGTTAACAGCCGAACGCGCTAACCGATTGCGCCACAGAGACAATTGCCATCCGTAGCCATACCCAAGAAAAAAGTCTTTTCTTTCTCGATGTTACTTTGTGGGCAATATCAGAATAACTCCGTCAGCCGTCTCGTAGATATATAAGTGAGTAAAGAAAGAAAGAATAAAATCAATCAATCAATTAAATAAAATCAATTATTTCTTTCTTTCAATAAATAAATAGAGAAAGAAAGAAAGAAAAAAAATCAAAGAGAGAAAAACTCAAAGAAAGAAAGAAAGAAAAATGATTATTTTTTCATTTCTAAGAAAGAAAGAGAAATCATTAAACTCTTTCCCAATTATACCAGAAAGAGAATTTTCTTCTATAAATTAAAATCCATTGTAAATCATCTCGAAATATGCGAACAACCGACGAAGTATAGAGTCCGTCCCTGGGTGGGCTTGAACAACCAAAATCGCGATTAGAAGCCGAAAGCGCTAACCTACTGCACCACACATACAACTTGGCAACTGCGGCCATATCCTCGGTGATTATTGTTTTGTGTCTCGCAGTGATCTTGTGGATATTATCAGAATAACTCCGTCAGCCGTCAAGTAGATATATAAAAGTGAGTAAAAGAAGAAAGAAAGCAATCAATCAAAGAAAATCAATAATTTCTTTCTTTCTTCCTAACAAACAAATAAAGAAAGAAAGAAAAAAAAGAAAGAACTCAATGAAAGAAATGAATGAAAGAAAAATGGTTATTTCTTTATTTCTAAAAACGAAATAGAAATCATTAAACACTTTCCCGATTATACCAGAAGGAGTCTTTTTTATATATAAATCAAAATGGATAGTGAAACATATCGTAATATGCGAACAACCGACAAAAATGGAAACGTCCCTGGGTGGGCTTGAACCACCAACCTTTCGGTTAACAGCCGAACGCGCTAACCGATTGCGCCACAGAGACAACTAATTCCCGGCATCCATACCCAAGCAAGATATTCTTTTGTTATCGCAGTCACCACGTGGGCAATATCAGAATAACTCCGTCAGTCGTCACGTAGATATATAAATGAGTAAAGAAAGAAAAAATAAAAGCAATCAGTCAATCAATTAATCAATCAAAGAAAATCGATTATTTCTTTCTTTCTAAGAAAGAACAAAAGAAAGAAAAAAATTAAAGAAAGAAAAAAAAGAAAGAAATGAAAGAAGAAAAAAATTCTTTATTTCTAAGAAAGAAAGAGAAATCATTAAACCCTTTTCAATTATACCAGGAGAATTTTTTTACTATAAATTAAAATCGATTGTAAAACATATCGAAATATGCGAACAACAGACAAAAAAAATTATTCGTCCCTGGGTGGGCTTGAACCACCAACCTTTCGGTTAACAGCCGAACGCGCTAACCGATTGCGCCACAGAGACAACTGATATTCCGTAGCCACATCCAAGGAAAAAAGTCTTTTTTTTCTCGCTGTCACTTTGTGGGCATTATCAGAATAACTCCGTCAATTATACCGGAAGGAGTCTTTTTTTTCTATAAATTAAAATCGATTGTAAAACACATCGAAATACTTTAAGAACCGACAAAAACTACACACGTCCCTGGGTGGGCTTGAACCACCAACCTTTCGGTTAACAGCCGAACGCGCTAACCGATTGCGCCACAGAGACAACTGGTTTTCAGCGGCCATATCGAAGGAAAAAATACTTTTCTGTCTCGCTGTGATATTATCAGAATAACTTAATCAGCCGTCAATTGGATACATAAATGAGTAAAGAAAGAAAAAAAGAAGGAAATCAATCGATCATCAATGAATCAAAGAAAACCAATTATTTCTTTCTTTCTAATAAATAGATAAATAAATAAATAAAGAACGAAAGAAAGAAAGAAAGAAGGAAAGAAAGAAAAAAAGAAATGAAAGAAAAATGATTATTTCTTTATTTCTAAGAAAGAAAGAGAAATCATTAACCTCTTTCCCAATTATACCAGAAAGGGCCTTTTTTTTCTATGAATTAAAATCGATTGTAAAACATATCGAAATATGATAAGAACCCACAATAAAAATCACTCGTCCCTGGGTGGGCTTGAACCACCAACCTTTCGGTTAACAGCCGAACGCGCTAACCGATTGCGCCACAGAGACAACTGAGGCTTTTGTTGCCGTATTCAGAGAAAATATATTCTTTTGTGTCTCTTTGTCACCTGGTGGATATTATCAGAATAACTCCGTCAGTTGTCAAGTAGATACATAAAAATATATAAATAAATAATGATAGAAAGAAAAAAAAAAGAAAGAAACTATTTAATCAAAGTTTCTTATAATCAATATAAACTATATAGTTGACACTGCTGAAAACGGAATTTTTTTTTTTTTTTTTTTTGTTTCCAAAATAAATAAAGGAAAACTTTTTTTTTTAATTTCGGATAGAAAATAAAATACAAAACGATTACAAAATGTTGCAAAGGAATATATAGAAACAAAAAAAATAAAGTATATTAGTGGGTTTGAACCACCTACTCCATGGTTAATAGACATATGCGCCAACCGCTTGCGCAACGAAGCCATTCTTGCTACAAGCAAATTATATTGTTTTTGTGTCTCGCTGTCAACTCGAAGGCGCTGTCAGAATAACTTTTTCATTAGTCGAGTAGGTACATAAATAGATAGATAAATATATGACTACGTAATCGATTTCTTTATAATCAATACAAATTATCTATACATCAATGTTAAAAGCTTAATTTCATCTTTATTTTTGTTTTTTTATTAATTCATTTATTTATTTATTTTACTAAAGAAAGAAAGAAAAATGATTATTTCTTTCTTTCTAACAAAGAAAAGAAATCATTAAACTCTTTCCCAATTAGACAAGGAATCTTTTTTTCAATAAATCTAAATAGAAAGTCCACTATGTCGCAGTATACTAAGAAAACAACAAAATGTGACACTCATCCCCAGGTGGGATTGAACCAACAATATTTTGTATATAGATTGAACGTGCTAACTAATTGTGCCACAGAAACATTTACTAACGTCAAGGCACAGCCAGACATCAAGTATTGATTAGCGTCTCGCTGTCTCTTCGTGTACATTATTAGAACTTAGTCAGAAGTTAATTAGATACAAAGAAAGAAAGAAAGAAAGGAAGAAAGAAAGACAGGAAGAAAGAAACTATTTAATAGAATTTTTAGTGAGTAATTAAGAAGACAAACAAACAAACAAATAATCTATATAATCGATTATTTCTTCATTTCTAACAAAAAAGACTTCATTAAAAACTTTCCCAATTAGACCGAAATGAGATTTTTTTAATTAAAACAAATACTAAAATATATAGCATAACAAAAAATATAGCAAAACCTTCTACATAAAAAAAGAGTCATCCTATCTTCAATTTGTCGAAATTTTTGGGGTCGTTAAAACAAATTAATAAAACAAAAAAAATTTTCTGGACTTAAAGGTCCTAATGCTAAAAATAAATTAGTCGGAGCTAAAAACAAGCGTGTCACTTATTACACTATTTACAAATGGTTTATTCTATAAAGTGAACAATAACAGACAACGGCCAGTGGACTGCATATCAGTCCCTATGCAGGAATTAATTAATAAAACATAAAACAAAAGCAACATTAAAAACATTAGCAAAAATTACATATCTCTTACATTTATTTATAAAATATAAAACTAAGGTAGCATTAACATTGACATGATGGTTAGAGTGTTTGCCAATGGCCCGGGAGACCTGGGTTCAAATTGAGTCACACCAAAGACTTAAAAATGGTACTTGATACCTCCTGGCTTAACACTCAGCATTATAAAATACGGATCAAGGGTAAAGTAGAGCAATCCAGGGAAAGGAGTAGCGCCCTCCCCTTGTGGTGTAATGGTTAAAGCGATGGACTGCGGAATCGTAATAAGCGAGTTCGAACTCCAGTCGCGCTATTACGTTCACTTTCGAACAGATACCCTTGGGAAAGGTATGAATCCCCTTATCCTCCCAGCAATGGGTTAAATAATACCACTATTGTTCTGCTAGAAGAATTAAATAACCAACGAAGGTTGATATGCCATTAAACAAAGAAACCAAACCAATCAAACCGAGTCCGCTAAACCGTGGCCGTCGCTGGTAATATATATCGTGGAGGCCACAGCTAAAACCTTGCTCCACACTAACAACAAAGCTCGGTACCATCTGCCTCCTGGCTGTGTCCAACTGTTCATTATTAGAAGAACTTAAGAATTAAGTTTAATACATAAATGAATAGATAGATAAATAAAGAAAAAAGCAAACTATTTCGATGATTTTTTCCTAATCAATACAAACTATCTTTTCGAAACTTAAAAAACGATTTTTTTCTTTTCAAAACAAAGAAAGAAAAACGATTACTTCTTTATTTATAACAAAGAAACTTTCTTTCATTAAACCCTTTGCCATTGTAGAGAAGAGGAAAATCTCGTATTTTGGTTTGGCGTGCAATTTAATTCAACACTGAATTTCACCCAATCAGGATGACTTATCCTATTCAGCCCGGACCTTCATTTCCGGCTAGCAAAACGGGTGAGCGGCCAAACCCTCTCTCTTCGGCTTGAGACGGCGACCAGAACAGACGTGCCTCTGGTCGTCCCTGCTTAGCGATGCTTTTTAACTAAACAAGCCACCCAGTGTGGACATCTCACTGTGGCTTTAACACTAGCAGCAGCAACATGGACACTCAACGAGGGAACCATCTAATTTATGGATTCTTTACGAGGAATCCCAGTTGAACATAAATTAGAAACATTCAGCATGCCTTCCACAGGCACCACTTCATGTCACCCCAAAAATTGACTATGTCGATCCGAGCGTAACCCCGCTCTCGACAACATGGAGATATCGCAGACTCTCCTCCAAAAACCAGATACAAAACTACACGGTGACTTTAAACACGTCCCTCACACGTCCAACAACACGCTGCCATCTCAACATCCCGCCAAGCCATTTCGTCTCCAACACTAACAAGCCGAAACACCACGAGTCTTGCAGCACCAAGAACAAACCATATTCAAAGCTGCAAATAAAAACTTTCGTTGTTGTTTTGTTAAATCAGAGTTTCGTAATTCATTTGTGTTATCCTAAAAACAGCTACAAATTGGTGATCCCGAATGGCACCTTTTGAATTGCGAAACAGATAAAAACTATTCATAACAACACCTTTCGACCTTCGCCATCTTACTTCTTCTTCAGCCACCCTTTATATATCCAACAATACTAAGCGAGGAAATAACACAACGTAAACACACATACGTTACACCATCTTCCTCGCTGAACCAAACAAACTTTTCCTCGCTTACCAACAACAAAAACTCTGGCCACTAAACCATTTCAATCGAAATGACTTTTTATTTAATAAATTGAAATAGAAAGTAAAATACACAGCAATATACTAAGAAAACAAAAAATATCATTGTCGTTAGTAGGTTTGAACCGCCAAACTTTCGGTTAACCGCCGAACGCGCTAACCGATGGCATAGAGAAAACTACGTCAGACACGGATAGCAAGGAAGAATTTATTGATTTGCGTCACGCTGTCATCTCGCGTATATTATTAGAATAGCCGATCACTAATTAAGCAGGTAAATCAATGGAGAAAGAAAGAAAGAAAAGATTAAATCAAAGAAAGAAGAACGATTATTACTTAATTTCTAACAAAGAAAAAGAAATCATTAAACTCTTTCCCACTTAGAAGACATTGACATTTTTTCAATGAATTAAGATAGAAAAAATGTAACATACTAAGAAAACAAAATAAAAAATGTCTTCTAAAGAAAACAATGGAAATTTGTTTGCAAAATAAAGAAAATAATGCCGTAAATTTGTTCAAGTTGAAAACAAAAAAGTTTGTATCGGAAAAACATGAACACATTGGAATTTTAAAGTATTATATCACAGTTGCAAACAAATTTTTCTGTTTTAGTTATATAATATTATACAAAATAAACATATAATACTCCACGAAACTAAAATCCTTGTATCGTATATGCCAAAATTTGACGTACTTAGCCTAACGAGTTTAATGTTCACCAATGGTCCGAGAGACCGAGGTTCAACCCCAGGTCGTCACACCAAAGACCTCAAAAATGGTACTTGATGTCGCTTTGCTTAACACTCAGCATATAAGGTAAGGATCACGAGAGGAAATGAAGCGATCCAGGGAAGGGAGTAGCGCCCTCCCCAACACCTCGGTCTAACAGCTATTGAAAAGAGAGCCTTCGGGTCACCTTCGACTATGGTCGCCAACTTAATTTTTTATTCATACGGCTCATGTCACAGTTGTAATTTTAGCAGAGACAATTTTAACATCTGCTTGTTACTGAGTTTGGTAGTAAAAAGGGCTAGACATGTCTTTGATATCTGGTGTCAACGTTTTGGAAGCCAGCGATTGGTTAGTTTGAAAGATGTATCAAGCAATTATACGTGTTATACATGAGTGGCGGCGACCATGGGAGACAACCCTTGGTTATATATATATATATAGTTTTATACTCTCCTGGCGAGAGAAAAAACATGCAATGATGAAATTATTGTATGTTATCTTAAAGGGAATTGGATCCTTTTTTTATTTTGATTATAATTTTCTTTTAAAGAAACATTTACGGGCAGACTACCCTGATGTTTCTGGCATTATTCTAGCCATTCTACTGTTTTTAATAATAAAGATATTTACAGTCTGATATGGATTTCTTTTTCATTTTAGACCCGGTACCGGTCGCTTTACTTATCGATCCCATAGAGTTAGCTTCCCCTCAATCCTTTGAAGGGCCTGAATTATCCTCATCTGCTGGGGTATCAGGAAAATAGTTGTGAGTAAGGGATAACTCCAATGGGTATAAATGGCTGAGGCTGTGTGTTTCAGCAGATCCACCGCCTCTTTTAATTCGTCCAAAATGAACCTTTTGATCGCTTCCGCAAATTAGTTCGACAACTCTGCCAAGCATCCAGAAGTGCCTGGCTTTGGCAGGTTTTTTTTTTTTCACCAGTATTACATTATTGAAGTAGATTTTGTTATAAAAATCGGTCTCATAGACTGAGCAAATATTCCTCGAGCCATATATCCTTGAATTTTGGTAAAAATTCCTCTCTATTTTCCAAGGTACTCACAAGGAGAGACCTATTGATCGGTTCTGCCTCAACTAAATTGCATGTGTCAGTTTGGAATGAGAGCTCACTGTTTACATTAAGATAGAGGAAGCAGTTAGGTGTCAAGAGAAGGGGATCAGTATCTGTGGAACATCTATAAGTCAACGGTCTAGAATTCACAGCTCTTTGGATGTCTGATTATAAAGTCAAAAGATGAGAATAAGTGGCCTTGGCTCAACCCAAAGTCTTGAATAGACAAGATTTTATAACATGGTCATCTACTCCTAAGTTCTTCCAATCCAAGGGGAATATAGAGATATTTTTATATGCTTGGTGCCGGAATTTGTGTATGTATTGCAGAACTCAATGCTGTTGATATGATGTTTAACTATATCTTCACCCAATGCTGCAAGGAAGGTTTGTGTATTATCACTGTATATGTGAGTTGGTGTACCATAGCAACACCGAATCAAAGCTGGATGAAGGCCTGTGTGCTCATATCAGGCACAAGCTCAATCTTAATGGCTCTCACATTCATACATGTAAATATTAATAGGTACATTTTCTGAGATTTTCCTTCTCTTTCTATTCATATGTACCTTGTGTAATCAATACCCGTATGTTGGAATGAGTTTACCAATCTAACTCTGTGTTTTGATAAGTTCGTTAACTTAGGGTACTTAAATACAAAATTATTAAATCTTTCACAAATGATGCATTCGGGTATTACAGTTTTCACGGATTGCCCAATATCCTGATAGTCTCAACTTAGTTACAGTCGTGCCAATACCCAGATGTTTGCCCCTGAGATGGCTATCATTTAAGATCCACCTTGTGAGGGAATGGTGTTTGGCAATTAAAATTGGATAGACCAAAGAGTATTCATATCTTGTTTCATTGGGAAATTTGCCATCAACTCTCAAAATGCCATCTGCATCAATAATAACATTGAGAATTTTTACCAGTTAGAGTGTTTCTTTGTTATTGCAATCTTTAAGTCGGCAATTTCTTTCTTAATTTTTTGTAATTGCATAATTTTGATTAGATATCTTTTAGCAGACGTTTTGGTGTCAGGTGGATCCTTTATACGTTTGCATTTATTTATAAATTTGAATATGAAGACGTTGCCTCTCGTAACTTGTTGAAATCCGAGAACCTATCAAAGAGCATTACTGGTTCCATTCACAGAGGGAAGATGGAACAAATCCTACTAGCATACGGCATACCAAAAGAGACCGTCGCAGCAATAACGATTCTCTATAGAAACACCAAAGTGAAAATATGTTCTCTGGGTGGAGACACAGACTACTTCGACATTGTAGCAGGAGTGCTGCAAGGGGACACACAAGCCCCATACCTCTTTATCCTCTGTCTAGATTACGTGCTTTGAACTTCGATTGATAAAATCGAAGAAAACGGCTTTGAATTGACAAAGAAAAGAAGCAGAAGGTAACCCGCAAAAACAATTACCGACGCCGACTACGCCGATGACATAGCGATTCTGGCAAATACACCCGCCCAAGCCGAAACCTTACTGCATAGTCTGGAACGAGCCGCCGCAGGCATTGACCTCCATGTCAATGCACACAAAACGGAATACATGTGCTTTAATCAAACAGGTGACATCTCCACACTAGGCGGTAGCTCTCTAAAACTAGTAGACAAGTTCACCTACGTAGGAAGCAGTGTCTCATCAACCGAAAAAGACATCGACACGCGGCTAACAAAGGCATGGATAACTATTGATAAACTATCAGTCATATGGAAGACAGACCTGACCGATCAAATGACACGCACTTTCTTCCTAGTAGCAGTCGTGTCGATACTGCTATATGGATCCACTGCGTGGACGCTAACTAAACGTATGGAGAAAAAGCTGGCCGGCAACTACAAAAGAATGCCGCAAGCAATTTTGAACAAGTCCTGGAGGCAACACCCCACAAAGCACAAACTGTACGGCCACCTGCCTCCCATCATGAAAACTATCAAAGTTAGACGAACCAGACATGCGAGACACTGCTGGAGAAGCAGGGACGAGCTCATAAGTGATGTTCTCCTATGGACCCCTCATACAGCTGAGCAAAAGCAGGACGACCAGCTCGAACCTACATATAGCAGCTCCATGAGGATACGGGATGTAGCCCTGAGGACCTACCAGAAGCGATGAACGATCGGGAGGAGTGGCGAGAGAGGGTCAGGGATATCCGTGCTGGCGGCACGACATGATGATGATGATGAGCGGTTTCAATCAATATATTATAGAATACATTTTCCTCATGGCACTTGTTCTCATGGTATAAATATATTAAACTGCTGTTGGCGATTTCTCTAGTTCATGGACCCATATGTCCAGTAGTATAGGTTCTTTATAAATTTTTCAAGAGTGATGACTCGAGAAAGAAGGTCGGCCGGGTTGTCGGCAGAGAGGACGTACTTGTAATGAATATCTACTGTAACATAGCCATACATGAATATGTGAAATGTACATAGAATGTTCATAACTCATATATAGATAACATAGGAATCCCGAACACTTACGACTTCTTAGTTCAGGCACGAAACTTTTTATTACGAATGAGCTAAAATGTTTTTCTACATAAGGAAGAGAGAGGCACAATATTTCTATGACGACTTTTCCATCTGCCCCCCCCCCCACCACCACCACCACGTGCGACACCCGCCGCAAGGCCTCGGCGAGTTCCGAAAGTCAACCGTCTTCTTCGGACGCTAAAACTCAACTCACTGACTTTTCTCAAATCTCAGCCCACGCTTCCGGTGCGTGACGTCATTCACACCTCCTGCACTCATTTCCTATCTGGGGTTTTATTTTGACATCTGTGAATGACGCATCCTCTCCGCGCGCGTGTGAACACCTTCGTTCATGTTGCATCTAATTAACCCATGCGCTAAGCGAAAGGTTCTCAGCCTAACTAAACCGAAAGGTAAGATATATAAAACGAAATCCCTCGGCCATTATATTACACTACTTTGTATTTTTGGCTCAACTGCTCCTTCATTTCCCGAATATTCTTCAACCTTTTCCTTGTGTACAGACTTTTTGCATTGAAATTTTCAGTGAGTAGCCTTGGTAACACAACTTGTACATCCACAAAAATACAGATGTTCTCCATGCTGATGTTTGATTTGGATATCAATATTGTTGTCAGTGCCCTGAATCCAGATTTTACAGAAAGCAACTCCATCGTGAGTAATGTTTTGGTTTTCATAGGGGCCACTTTAACTTTGGAGAATATTATATGAGATTTACCATTCTGCACTCTATAAACAACAAAGCCATAAGCTTGAGGGGACGCGTCACAGAACAAATACAATGGGTTGTCACAGTCAATAGCATGTCTTGAAAAGGGTACATTTCACAAACCAGAAAGCTCCATAGACAAATCTACTGAATTTTAGCAGAGACAATTTTGACGTCTCCTCGTTACTGTGCTGGGTAGAAAAAATCGCTAGACATTGTCATGACATGAGTTACCTTCCCTTGGAAGAAGCAGTTACTTCCTTTGTTTAAATAAATAGGGGGCCTCGTCAATATACACACACAGTGTATACAGCGTTGCGCTTGCAAGCTAAACATGCCTCGTCGTAGTCTATCGCCTTTCTTTTTTTCTTTTCCTACAAACAAAAACTATAACATGGTAGCAGCGGTAAAAGAAAAACATGGAATACTACACGGAATGTAAAAAGACAACAGGAGAGCAGTTCAAAAAGTCAGGCAACATTTTATTCTTCTTACCGGCTTTTGCGAAACAAGAAGCACCACGTGCGTTTTAAAAAAAAGACGCCATATTGGAATTTTTCAGCAACAACCGTAAGTTGTCTCGAACTTCTTTTCAAGTGCTTGTATTATTTGAAATAATAATAGCAATAATGTCTAACCATACATGTGAACCTTTTATGTGCTGGGAAACGCCAAATTTGGTGGAATCCCTGAAATTTTTCAAGCGACCGTGTGAGTTATTCTTCTCCGTGAAGGGCATTGCAGAAAACAAACAAGTGGACCACATTCTTTTATTATCGTGAAAAGAAGGTTTAAGACGATATAACTCATGGTCATTCGGAAATGTTGCCGACGGACGCAACCCAGCGGTGGTTTGGGAAAAGTTTCTACAAGAAATAGAGCCACAAATTAACTTTCGGAGTGCACGCTTTTGATAACATGTAGACCGGAATGGACGACCACGTCCTGGCACAACACGGAAAGAATCTGTAGTACTAATGGCATACAACTGTTATATTCTGAGTTGTTGATATCTATAATATGAATGTTGTGGGCGAGAAATGCATATGGTTGCAAAACAAAGAACGTATAGGTACTCACAATAACACAGTAATGATGTTATAGAAAATTTTTATAAATAGATTAAGTACAGAGAGTAGAATGGAGAAATATGTTCACAGTTAAAGAATGAATTCAGTGGTAGTAGTTACAAAGTTCATGTACTGTACTTGTCTCGTGGTGAAGGGATGGTTTTCTTGGAAACAAGGGTAGCGTTCCTAACGGCGGCGATCGTTTGATGTATCGGATGACAGGCGCCGGACGGTGGCGAAAAATCTTTAACACGAGTCGTGTGAAAACAAGTCTGGTGATAATTATTTGGTCCGTCTATTTATATATTTTCTGTAGGCTCAGAAACGGCAATTTTTGTGCCCCGCGGGAAGCGTTCCGATTGGATATTTATTAATGTATTTTTTTTTTTTGTTAATTTATCGCAAACGGAAGTTCTGCGCGGAGCCCATGCGTGAGCGACTAACTTTTCATTTTGAGTTGAGAACTCGAAGTGTTAACTTCCGTTTTTTTTCTTTTCTTCTTTTCTCTCTTTTTGTTTTTTCAAATCAAGGCAAGATCTCGTCTTGTAACACAACGGATATAGTATACCACAACATGGATCCATACAAATTCATTGTGCCTACAAGGGTGAATGGAGACTCATGAAATTCTACACAGTGACCTCTAATGGACCCATTATACTAGGTTTACTCTCGCTTCAGGACTTGAGACTGGTTACCCTACACTGTTCCATTGAGAGAACAAAGTGTGCCCCAGTCAATCATGAGACTAATACCACAGTTACTCCATCAGACAATACACCATTCAACTCCACGAAAGACATGATTGAAGCATAACCGGATCAATTTGATCGAATTCGCAACTTCGCAGGAAAATAGCACATCGTACTTCGACCAAACAATCACCCAATAGTTCATGTACCCAGGAAATGCCCCATGCATATGAGGGACGAAGTAAAGGCAGACCTAGATGAGATGGTATCACAAGGAATAATAACGAAGTTCGATGAACCAACAGATTGGGTTTGCAGCATTGTGTATGTGCGCAAGAGCAACGGCAAACTCCGCATATGATTAGACCCCAAAGATCTATATAAAGCCATCACGCGTTGCCACTACAAAACTCCAACTATGGAAGAGCTCTCCCACAAACTGTCCGGCGCCAAATTCTTCTCCAGGCTGGATGCAAAAAATGGCTACTGGTCTGTCAAGCTTGACAGGGAATCACAGTTGCTAACTACTTTCAATTCTCCTTTTGGAAGATACTGTTTCCAAAGGATGCCCTTTGGCTTACTTATGTCTCAGGATGTGTTCCAGCAGAGGATGGGCATGATAATAGGAGAGTGCGCTGGAACTTTAGCGTTGATCGATGACATTATTATCCATGGAAAAACCAAAGAGGAGCACGACCTCAACTTGCGAAAGCTAATGGAGACAGCACGAATAGCAGGACTAACACTTAACAGTAAAAAATGTGCTATCAACCAGGAACAAGTCAGATTCTTCGGTGCTATATTCGACAAGAACGGAATACATCCAGATCCGCAAAAAGTGGAGGAAATAAAATCACTCCCCAGTTCAACTAATAATATAGAGGTACAGGAAGTACTAGGAATTATTACCTACATGGCACCATTCATTCCTAGGCGGCCAGACCTCACAACAAACTTCAGGAAACTCCTAAGAAAAGATACCGACTATGATTGAAAGGATAGCTACCAGAAGTCGCTGCAAGAAATAAAGTACTTAATATGCAAAGAAATGCTACTACTGTGATACGACGTGCGGTTGAGTACTTAATTAATATGTAAAAATTAGAATTTATGAAATATATTCTAATTGATATATATATATATCAGAAACAAAAGAAGATCCTTAAAATAGATATCTTTTTGTTCAAGGCTTATATTGACCTAAAAAGCTGGTTGATCGTTCCTAAAGGTCAGTTAAGTGTGAGACAATCGCTTTTGATATTGAAGGTTAGCAAATTTATTTAATTTTTCGGTTGTCATCCTTCACAATGATGAAACGGGTCATTTCGTAAAATATATTTTTCTAGTCCTTATCTTCAAGGTCAGTGTCAAAGGGAGATTTAATTTTGCTCCACCCTAAGTAAAGGTGAGCTGGGCATGGCTCATCCAGTCAGGTGAGGCTGAGGATATTTTTTGTCCAACCCCATTGCTCTAAACCTGTTCCCATTGGTCAAAGCATCTAAAAAGGGTTTTCCCTATACCTGTAAGATATAATCCCGAACTAGGATTGGCTGACCAATAGGAATATGACTCATAATTGTCTCTTATTGGACATCCAATCAGAAAACATTTTTAGTCTAGATATTGGTCTATGAAAAATGGGACAATTAAACGAATCCTCAGAGGGGATAAGAAAAAGGGACCAAGAAGAAACTCAAGACTGGCAAAGAAGCATCTAGACCTGAAGTACTCTGAACAACCTTCAGACATTCCAAAATTTCAAAGTCCCAGACTTTAGAGACGTTAGTGTTACTCTAACCGCACCTCATCGTCACTCTTCCTCTCCCTATATTCTTTCTTCTTCTGTTTGCCAGGAAAGCAAACCTCTTTTTTATTTATTGTCTCACAAACGTGTTTAAAAAACGATTTTTTTGTTGTTAAACAACGGGTTTTCTCAATTGTTTGAGTTGCTAGACAATCTAGCCACTCATATTACCTGACCGTCAGAAGAAGATCCGGCTGAATTGCGCCAATCCCACTCTGTGGATCTTTCAAACACAGCGTGGGCACGGAAGAATTCGACAAAGCAAACAGCCGGAAGCTAATGTGGTTGTCACGAACACAATAGCCACAACAAGTAATGTGACTAGTAGTCACACCACATTGGGCTCTGTGACTAACATAGAAGCACACTACATTATTACACCCCTTCTAAAAAGTCCGTAATACAAATAGACGCATCATCCAGAGGCTTGGGAGCAGCCCTAATCCAAGAAGGTAAACCTATAGCATTTGCTTCAAAATCCCTAACCGAAACGGAACAGCGCAACGCCAATATCGAGCGGGAGCTCTTATCTGTTGTATTCGGCTGCGAACGATTTCGCACATACATTTATGGATGTGCATTTGAAGTTGAGAGTGACCACAAGCCCTTGGGAATGATCTGCCTTAAGAACCTAACAGCAGCACCTCCTTGACTTCAACGGATGTTGTTAAGACTCCAATTATCGACCAGGCAAAGAGATACTACTAGCAGATGGACTATCCAGACTTTCCAACAGAAAAAACAAAGCAGTCATTGACTTAGACGTTAAAGTAGACTTCGTACAATTCTCAACTGAAAAATTAACTCAGATCCGTCAAGTAACCAATACCGACCCAATATTGTGTGAATTAAGGGTACGGATTCTTCAAGGCTGGCCAGAATCTCGTAGAGAACTAAACAAAGACCTTCAACCCTACCGGTCGTACCGAGATGAGCTCTCTATTGAGAATGGCATTTTTCTTAAAGGAGACAGGATACTGATCCCCAAATCAATGCTAACTGAAACATTGGAAAACATTCATAATGGTCACCCAGGAAGCGACAAATGCAAGCTCAGGGCAAAAACATGTGTTTTCTGGAGTGGCATAAAACAGTGACATAGACAAGATAATGCAACAATGCACCATCTGTCAAGAACTCCAGAAGTCCCAATCTGCAGAGTCCCTGATGCCACATGCGATACCAGTATGTCCATGTTAAATCTTGGCTACTGATAATTTCAATCTCAACACAGGGCAACTGGTGAGAGTAAAAGACCATGATACGAGGAAGTGGATTCCAGCATTTGTCAGACAAGCATGTGCTGAACATCGATCCTACATCATCGAAACTCCAACAGGACAGGTTCTTCGCAGAAACCGTAGACATCTCAAGGAAGATGTCAGCGACTCTAATAAGACACTAACGTCTCTCCATAATACACCCACACATCACACTGAGCCTCCACCCACTAACATTCCAAACACACATCCAGCAGAAAAACCCAACACACACACTGACATCTGCACGCCATCTGAAGTAACACACAGATACACACACCAAATGCACCCAAGCGGTAACACACCATCAGAAACAATTACTAGATCGGGTCTTGTCATAAAACCTCCCAAAAGGTACAACCTATAGAAAGTGGTCATACAAAGCTTTTGTTTTTCAATGAGCTAATTGAACCCTGCCTGAACCATATTTCTAATGAAAGGGGGATGTGATGACATGTGTTACCTTCCCTTAGAAGAAGCAGTTACTTCCATTATTTAAATAAATAGGAGGCCTCGTCAATATACACACACAGTGTATACAGCGTTGTGCTTACAAGCTAAACATGCCTCGTTGTTGCCTATCGCCTTTCTTATTTTCCTACTAACAAAAACTATAACAGACATGTCTTTGATTCCGGGCGCCAAAATTTTGGAAGCCAGCGATTAGTTAGTTTGAAAGAAGTACCGACGAAGTATATGAGTTACACATATCCATTAGAGAATGGAGATGACCACGGAATACAACCCACATTCCTTAGTTATACATTTATTCACATATCACCCCAGGGTGGATTCAAACAACCAACCTTTCGGCGAGGAATCGAGCGCGTTAACTCTATCCGCCACAGAGAAAACTACGTCAAACACAAATAGCCTGACAAAAATCATCGATTATCGTCACGCTGTGATCTCCCATGAATTATGAGAATAATCTGTCTGTAATTAAGCAGATACATCTATGAATAAATAAATAAATAAAGAAAGAAAAACGAATATTACTTTATTTCTAACAAAGAAAAAGAAATCATTAAAATCTCTCCCAATTAGACAAGTGGGAGATTTATTTTTTCAATAAATTCAAATAGAAAGTAGAACATGAGGCAAAATAATAAGAAAACAACAAAAAAGAAAACGCATTGATTACTGGGTGGGCTTAAACCAGCAACATTCCGGTTAAAAGACGAACGAACTAACCGATTGCGCCACAGAGACAACAACGTCCAGGTATAAGCCAAGTAGAATTTATTGATTCTCGTCACACCGTGATCTCACGAGTATTATTAGTAATTACGGAGATACATGAATGAAAAAAGAAAGAAATCAAAGGAAGAAAAATGGCCTCAGAGACAACGTTGTCTGATACGGAGAGCTAGACAGAATTTATCGATTATCGTTACGCTGTGATATCCCGTGTATAATGAGAATAATCTGTCAGTCATCTAACAGATGCAGCAATAAATAAATAAATAAATGAATAAAGAAAGAAGAACAATTATTACTTTATTTCTAGCAAAGAAAAGGAAATCATTAAACTTTTTCCTAATTACTAAGAAGGATACTTTTTCTTTCCAATAGACAGTAATATGTGGTAAAAACAACCGCGATATTCCTTGGGTAGTCATGAACCAGCGACCTTTCGGTTAGTAGTTGAACGCACTAACCGATTGCACCAGTGAATCAGGTAGAATTTACTGATTCTTGTCAACGAGTATTATTAGAATAATCTATCAGTAATTAATGTTTTGGTTGGTTGATCGGTTAGTTGGTGGTTTGGTTTGTTGGATTTAATGACATATCAACTTTTGTAGGTTATTTAAAGCCAAATCTATTTTTATACACATTATCAGTTCTATTTTAAACAATTCAGTTTAGCATAACTACACAGTTTAATTGTCAAAAACATTTCTATTTCAAGTTATTCAGTTTTGTCAAACAGTTCTAATTCAAACAATTTTAATTCAAACAATTCAGTTTAGTTTAAGTATATATTTTGTCCACACACAGTTAAATGTCAAAACAGTTCTATATCAAACAATTCAGGTTAGCGTAAGTACAGTTTCAATGTTAAAACACTTCTATTTCAAACAATTTATTTTTGCATAAGTACACTTAAAATGTCAAAAACAGTTCTATTTCAAAGACTTCACTTCAGCATAAATATGCAGTTTAGTTCTATTTAACCCATAGATAGAGCCCTATCAGGTGCTATCACTCCGGGCCAGAGTGGACCTGGAACCTCACCATCAGATAGTTTAATGCTATATACAAGACACTCGTTGGGGGAGGTCTTACCCATCTGTAGAAGTGCAGTCGGTGTATTCTACACACATATATATATACAGAGTTAAATATCAAAACATTTCTATTTCGAGCAATTTAGTTTAGCATAAGTACGCAGTTTCAGTGTCAAAACAGTTCAATTTTAAACTATTCATTTGAGCATAAATACGCAGTTTAAAAGCAAAAAACAGTAAACTCAAGACAGATTACCGCCCTTAGATCACTGGGGTTACCGGAATCGTTTATTCATAGTTCTATTTTACTCATAGATAGGACCCTTATTAGGTGCAACCACCTCAGGCCAGAGTGGACCTGGGAGCGATGGCAATGAAGGAATACTCCGCATTCTCTAAAACATTACTGGAACCTCACCGTCAGATTGTTTAGTATCATATCTAGGACACTCGCTGGGTGGGGGCTTACCCCTCTGCAGAGAAGCAGTCAATATATCCCACAGCCGACTGGGCTCATCGGTAATTAAAGAGATACACCAAAGAAAGAAAGAAAGAAAGAAAAACGATTATTACTTTGTTTCTAACTAAGATAAAGAAACCATTAAACTCTTTCCAAATTAGACAAGAAGGAAACTTTTTTTCAATAAATTAAAGCAGAAAATAAAATATGAGGCAAAATACTAAGAAAACAAAAAAAAGTAGGATTACGTCGCGGGGGTGAACCATCATTCCCCTCAGTTAACAGCGGTAACGGATTACACCCGAGAGAACACACTATAAAGCCTCAGAGATAGGTAGAATTTATTGATTCTCGTCACGTTGCGACCTCACTTGAGTTATGAGAATAGCATATCAGTAATTAAGCTAATACATAAATGAATAATTGAATAAATGAATATTTATTTCTTTCGTCCCTGGGTGGGCTTGAACCAACATTTTGATTGCGCCACAGAGATAACAATGACAGACTCTCAGAACAAGGAAGAATTTATTCATTCTATCCATGCTCGGACCTCACGTGTATTATTATGAAGCAGTCATAGATGTATTTCCTCTCGTAAATCAATGCCCCCGCCAAGAGATTCGGCCACACACTGACCCATCAGGGGCAGAGGGCATTGATTCCTTCTTCCTCTCTAGAACTATTTTTCTTGACCTTTTTGGAAGTCACGACAAGTCAGAGAGAGAGAGAGAGAGAGAGAGAGAGAGCAACCAGCTCGCTGCGAAGACAGACCTCTCTCGCGTTCTCTGCTACGGACATTCCACATGGAAGACCTTCACTGAAGAGCACGCTGCTACTAACTACACACACAGAAGAAACAGCCATGCGACTGGTCATACGAGATACTTGCTACAGTGACACACCTCCAGTAAACTCAAGGACCAACATACTAACTGGCGACACTAAAAAGAACCTTTTCTCGCTCTTACTCGTTTACTTCTGCCATAATAAAAAAAATCATACGTTGTTGTGTTTTCAAAGAAGTTTCGTTATTTATTTGTATTGTCAATTAATTTATAGTGTTATGGAAACTAACCATTAAAAACTAAAATTAGAATAACCTATCAGTAATTAAGGAGATACATCAATGAATAATTGCTTCCGGTAACCCCAGTGATCTAAGGGCCGTAATCTGTCTTTACTTAACTCTGGCACAGATATATCAATGAATAAATGAAGAAAAAAAGGAAGAAAAAAAGAAGTCATAGAAGTCAAAGAAAGAAGATCGATTATTACTTTATTTCTAACAAAGAAAAGAAAATCATTAAACTCTTTCCAAATCAGAAAAGTAGGAGACTTTTTTTTCTATAAATAATAAAAGCGATGTTCGCCCCGGAGTGGGTTTTAACTAGCAACCTTACGATACGATAAAAGAATATTTCTTTCTTTTATTCCAATATAACTTGTAAGGACCAACCACCGATTGCGACATACAGAAAAAGTGAGACGCGCAGAAGCAGGAGAATATATTCATTCTCGTCACGCGATGAACTGCAGCGTATTATCAGAATAACCTATCAGTATTTACGCTGATATATCAATGAATAAAAAAAGAAAAAAATAAATGCATAAAAAAAAGAAAGACGTTAAAGGAAAGAAGAAGGGTTATTAGTTTATTTCAAATAAAGAAATTCCAATCATTAAACTCTTTCCAAATTACTAAAAGGTACTATTTACCCAAACCCTCCGCTCGGGCAGGATATGACACAAGGTCAATTTTTGAGCGGAGTTTAACAGGTTTGAATTCAGAGTTTTCCTTCTCCTAGACTAATTGCCTCACCAAGGCTGAAGAACCTAGTCTGTCCTACTATTTACCCATAGCTGGAGGGAGAATAATTGGATTCATACCTTCCCCAAGGGTATTAGTGCTATGTGAAATACAATCAGTCTCGTCCAGGATTTGAACTCGAGTCGCCGTGTTCATTTCCCTACGACGATAACGACTACACCACGGGCACCTCCTCCAAATTACTAAAATGTAGACTTTTCAATAAATTACAAAATTAAACGAACCCATATTGTGCCATCCCAGATGCGCTTGAACCATCAATGTTTTATTTAACGGACAAATGCGTCAACAGTTGGCGCTACAGAGAGAACGAACAGAAATACACACAGCAAGCTGAAATTCAGGGTTCCGGCTCACACACTGTCCTATAAAAATATCCTGTCAGTAATTAATCTGATACATCAATGAATAATTGAACAAATAAAAAAGAAAAAACGAACAAAAAAGCCACAGAAAATTGATCGTTATAACTTTATTTCTATAGTAATATACGAATAAAAAGGAACAACGTTCGCCCCTGGGAGGGCTGAAACCACCAATCTTTTGGATAAAAGCCGAACGCGAGAGCCGATTGCTCAAAAAAGACACCGTCAGAAGAAAAAATAGCCAGAGAGATTTTATTGATTATCGTCAAAAATCTGATTTTACATGTAAAAAATATGCCAAGATACCAAAGAAATAACCAAAAACGTAACTTTTTCTTTCGTCCCTGGGTGGGCTTGAACCAATAACCTTTCGATCGGTAGCCGAATAAGTAAAATGATTGCACGAAAATGCCCGTATTTCGTCCGCATTGAGCCAAGAAGAATTTATTGATTTTCGTCACAACCTGACTTCACGTGTCCTATAAGAATAACCTGTGCGTAATTAAGCTGATACATCAATGAATAATTGAATAGATAAAAAAAAAAAAAATCAAACAAACAAACAAAAACGCCAGAGAAAACAGAACGTTTATTACGTTGTTTCTAAATAAAAAAGAAAGAATACTTAAACACTTTTCTAATTAAAAAGAGATTCACATACTTTTTCAATAAATTAAAAACTATGGAAAGATACGAATAAAAAGCAACGAAATTCGTGCCTGGGTGGGCTTGAACCAATAACCTTTCGATCAGTATCCGAATAATGCAAATAATTGCAACAAATGCCGGTACTTCATCTGCTTTGAGCCAAGAAGGATTTTTTATTTTCGTCAAAACCTGACTTCAAGTGTCCTATTAGAATAACCTGTGCGTAATTCAGCTGATACATCAATGAATAATTGAATCGATAAAACAACAATCAAACAAACAAAAACGCCAGAGAAAATAGAACGTTTATTACTTTGTTTCTAACAAATAAAGAAAGAATAATTAAACTCTTTTCGAAGGACACAAGAGAAACACATGCTTTTTTCAATTAAGTAAAAACTATGGCAGGATACGAATAAAACCAACTGCGTTCGTCCCTGGGTGGGCTTGAACGAGCAACTTTTCGGTTAACAGCCGGACGCGCTAGCCGATTGCGCCACAGAGACACCGTGGGAAGGTAAGAATAGCCAATGAGATTTTATTGATTATCGTTAAAAAATATGACTTTACATGTAAAATATATACCAAGATAAGAAATATATAACCAAAAAAGAGACTTCTTCTTTCGTCCCTGAGTCGGCTTGAACCAATAACCTTTCGATTAGTAGCCGAACAAGTAAAATTATTGCGCAAAATAGCACGTCTTTCGTCTGCTTAGTGACAGGAAGAGCTTATTGATTTTCGTCACAACCTGACTTCACGTGTCCTAGTAGAATAACCTGTGCGTAATTCAGCTGATACATCAATGAATAATTGAATCGATAAAACAACAATAAAAAAAAAACCCAGAGAAAATAGAACGTTTATTACTTTGTTTCTAACAAATAAAGAAAGAATAATTAAACTCTTTTAGATTGACACAAGAGAAACACATGCTTTTTTCAATAAAGTAAAAACAATGGCAAGATACGAATAAAACTAACTGTGTTCGACCTTAAATAGGCTTGAACCACCAACCTATCGGTTAACAGCAGAATGCACTAGCCGAGTGCGCCACAGTAACCCCGTCGGAACTAAAAATAGCCAGTGAGATTTTATTGATCATCGTCTTAAAATATGACTTTACATGTAAAATATATGCCAAGATAAGAATGATATAACCAAAAAAGAGACTTCTTCTTTCGTCCCTGAGTCGGCTTGAACCAATAACCTTTCGATTAGTAGCCGAACCAGTAAAATTATTGCGCAAAATAGCACGTCTTTCGTCTGCTTAGTGACAGGAAGAGCTTATTGATTTTCGTCACAACCTGACTTTACGTTTCCTAGTAGAATAACCTGTGCGTAATTCAGCTGATACATCAATGAATAATTGAATCGATAAAACAACAATCAAACAAACAACAACGCCAGAGAAAATAGAACGTTTACTACTTTGTTTCTCACAAATAAAGAAAGAATAATTAAACTCTTTTAGATTGACACAAGAGAAACACATATTTTTTTCAATAAAGTAAAAACTATGGCAAGATACGAATAAAACCAACTGCGTTCGTCCCTGGGTGGGCTTGAACCACCAGCCTTTCGGGTAACAGCCGAACGCGCTAGCCGATTGCGCCACAGAGACACGGTCGGAATGAAAATTTAGCCAGTGAGATTTTATCGATTAGCGTAAAAAAATATGACTTTACATGTAAAATATATGCCAAGATAAGAATGATATAACCAAAAAAGAGACTTCTTCTTTCGTCCCTGAGTCGGCTTGAACCAATAACCTTTCGATTAGTAGCCGAACCAGTAAAATTATTGCGCAAAATAGCACGTCTTTCGTCTACTTAGTGACAGGAAGAGCTTATTGATTTTCGTCACAACCTGACTTTACATTTCCTAGTAGAATAACCTGTGCGTAATTCAGCTGATACATCAATGAATAATTGAATCGATGAAACAACAATCAAACAAACAACAACGCCAGAGAAAATAGAACGTTTACTACTTTGTTTCTCACAAATAAAGAAAGAATAATTAAACTCTTTTAGATTGACACAAGAGAAACACATATTTTTTTCAATAAAGTAAAAACTATGGCAAGATACGAATAAAACCAACTGCGTTCGTCCCTGGGTGGGCTTGAACCACCAACCTTTCGGTTAACAGCCGAACGCGCTAGCCGATTGCGCCACAGAGACACGGTCGGAATGAAAAATTAGCCAGTGAGATTTTATCGATTAGCGTAAAAAAATATGACTTTACATGTAAAATATATGCCAAGATAAGAATGATATAACCAAAAAAGAGACTTCTTCTTTCGTCCCTGAGTCGGCTTGAACCAATAACCTTTCGATTAGTAGCCGAACCAGTAAAATTATGGCGCAAAATAGCACGTCTTTCGGCTGCTTAGTGACAGGAAGAGCTTATTGATTTTCGTCACAACCTGACTTTACGTTTTCTAGTAGAATAACCTGTGCGTAATTCAGCTGATACATCAATGAATAATTGAATCGATAAAACAACAATCAAACAAACAACAACGCCAGAGAAAATAGAACGTTTACTACTTTGTTTCTCACAAATAAAGAAAGAATAATTAAACTCTTTTAGATTGACACAAGAGAAACACATATTTTTTTCAATAAAGTAATAACTATGGCAAGATACGAATAAAACCAACTGCGTTCGTCCCTGCGTGGGCTTGAACCACCAACCTTTCAGTTAACAGCCGAACGCGCTAGCCGATTGCGCCACAGAGACACGGTCAGAATGAAAAATTAGCCAGTGAGATTTTATCGATTAGCGTCAAAAAATATCACTTTACATGTAAAATATATGCCAAGATAAGAATGATATAACCAAAAAAGAGACTTCTTATTTCGTCCCTGAGTCGGCTTGAACCAATAACCTTTCGATTAGCAGCCGAACCAGTAAAATTATTGCGCAAAATAGCACGTCTTTCGTCTGCTTAGTGACAGGAAGAGCTTATTGATTTTCCTCACAACCTGACTTTACGTTTCCTAGTAGAATAACCTGTGCGTAATTCAGCTGATACATCAATGAATAATTGAATCGATAAAACAACAATCAAACAAACAACAACGCCAGAGAAAATAGAACGTTTACTACTTTGTTTCTCACAAATAAAGAAAGAATAATTAAACTCTTTTAGATTGACACAAGAGAAACACATATTTTTTTCAATAAAGTAAAAACTATGGCAAGATACGAATAAAACCAACTGCGTTCGTCCCTGGGTGGGCTTGAAACACCAACCTTTCGGTTAACAGCCGAACGCTCTAGCCGATTGCGCCACAGAGACACGGTCGGAATGAAAAATTAGCCAGTGAGATTTTATCGATTAGCGTCAAAAAATATCACTTTACATGTAAAATATATGCCAAGATAAGAATGATATAACCAAAAAAGAGACTTCTTCTTTCGTCCCTGAGTTGGCTTGAACCAATAACCTTTCGATTAGTAGCTGAACCAGTAAAATTATTGCGCAAAATAGCACGTCTTTCGTCTGCTTAGTGACAGGAAGAGCTTATTGATTTTCGTCACAACCTGACTTTACGTTTTCTAGTAGAATAACCTGTGCGTAATTCAGCTGATGCATCAATGAATAATTGAATCGATAAAACAACAATCAAACAAACAACAACGCCAGAGAAAATAGAACGTTTACTATGTTGTTTCTCACAAATAAAGAAAGAATAATTAAACTCTTTTAGATTGACACAAGAGAAATACATATTTTTTTCAATAAAGTAAAAACTAAGGCAAGATACGATTAAAACCAACTGCGTTCGTCCCTGGGTGGGCTTGAACCACCAACCTTTCGGTTAACAGCCGAACGCGCTAGCCGATTGCGCCACAGAGACACGGTCGGAATGAAAAATTAGCCAGTGAGATTTTATCGATTAGCGTCAAAAAATATCACTTTACATGTAAAATATATGCCAAGATAAGAATGATATAACCAAAAAAGAGACTTCTTCTTTCGTCCCTGAGTTGGCTTGAACCAATAACCGTTCGATTAGTAGCTGAACCAGTAAAATTATTGCAAAAAATAGCACGTCTTTCGTCTGCTTAGTGACAGGAAGAGCTTATTGATTTTCGTCACAACCTGACTTTACGATTTCTAGTAGAATAACCTGTGCGTAATTCAGCTGATACATCGATGAATAATTGAATCGATAAAACAACAATCAAACAAACAACAACGCCAGAGAAAATAGAACGTTTACTATGTTGTTTCTCACAAATAAAGAAAGAATAATTAAACTCTTTTAGATTGACACAAGAGAAACACATATTTTTTTCAATAAAGTAAAAACTAAGGCAAGATACGATTAAAACCAACTGCGTTCGTCCCTGGGTGGGCTTGAACCACCAACTTTTCGGTTAACAGCCGAACGCGCTAGCCGATTGCGCCACAGAGACACGGTCGGAATGAAAAATTAGCCAGTGAGATTTTATCGATTAGCGTCAAAAAATATCACTTTACATGTAAAATATATGCCAAGATAAGAATGATATAACCAAAAAAGAGACTTCTTCTTTCGTCCCTGAGTCGGCTTGAACCAATAACCTTTCGATTAGTAGCCGAACCAGTAAAATTATTGCAAAAAATAGCACGTCTTTCGTCTGCTTAGTGACAGGAAGAGCTTATTGATTTTCGTCACAACCAGACTTTACGTTTTCTAGTAGAATAACCTGTGCGTAATTCAGCTGATACATCAATGAATAATTGAATCGATAAAAAAACAATCAAACAAACAACAACGCCAGAGAAAATAGAACGTTTACTACTTTGTTTCTCACAAATAAAGAAAGAATAATTAAACTCTTTTAGATTGACACAAGAGAAACACATATTTTTTTCAATAAAGTAATAACTATGGCAAGATACGAATAAAACCAACTGCGTTCGTCCCTGGGTGGGCTTGAACCACCAACCTTTCGGTTAACAGCCGAACGCGCTAGCCGATTGCGCCACAGAGACACGGTCGGAATGAAAAATTAGCCAGTGAGATTTTATCGATTAGCGTAAAAAAATATGACTTTACATGTAAAATATATGCCAAGATAAGAATGATATAACCAAAAAAGAGACTTCTTCTTTCGTCCCTGAGTCGGCTTGAACCAATAACCTTTCGATTAGTAGCCGAACCAGTAAAATTATTGCAAAAAATAGCACGTCTTTCGTCTGCTTAGTGACAGGAAGAGCTTATTGATTTTCGTCACAACCAGACTTTACGTTTTCTAGTAGAATAACCTGTGCGTAATTCAGCTGATACATCAATGAATAATTGAATCGATAAAAAAACAATCAAACAAACAACAACGCCAGAGAAAATAGAACGTTTACTACTTTGTTTCTCACAAATAAAGAAAGAATAATTAAACTCTTTTAGATTGACACAAGAGAAACACATATTTTTTTCAATAAAGTAATAACTATGGCAAGATACGAATAAAACCAACTGCGTTCGTCCCTGGGTGGGCTTGAACCACCAACCTTTCGGTTAACAGCCGAACGCGCTAGCCGATTGCGCCACAGAGACACGGTCGGAATGAAAAATTAGCCAGTGAGATTTTATCGATTAGCGTAAAAAAATATGACTTTACATGTAAAATATATGCCAAGATAAGAATGATATAACCAAAAAAGAGACTTCTTCTTTCGTCCCTGAGTCGGCTTAAACCAATAACCTTTCGATTAGTAGCCGAACCAGTAAAATTATTGCGCAAAATAGCACGTCTTTCGTCTGCTTAGTGACAGGAAGAGCTTATTGATTTTCCTCACAACCTGACTTTACGTTTCCTAGTAGAATAACCTGTGCGTAATTCAGCTGATACATCAATGAATAATTGAATCGATAAAACAACAATCAAACAAACAACAACGCCAGAGAAAATAGAACGTTTACTACTTTGTTTCTCACAAATAAAGAAAGAATAATTAAACTCTTTTAGATTGACACAAGAGAAACACATATTTTTTTCAATAAAGTAAAAACTATGGCAAGATACGAATAAAGGCAACTGCGTTCGTCCCTGGGTGGGCTTGAACCACCAACCTTTCGGTTAACAGCCGAACGCGCTAGCCGATTGCGCCACAGAGACACGGTCGGAATGAAAAATTAGCCAGTGAGATTTTATCGATTAGCGTCAAAAAATATCACTTTACATGTAAAATATATGCCAAGATAAGAATGATATAACCAAAAAAGAGACTTCTTCTTTCGTCCCTGAGTGGGCTTGAACCAATAACCTTTCGATTAGCAGCCGAACCAGTAAATTTATTGCGCAAAATAGCACGTCTTTCGTCTGCTTAGTGACAGGAAGAGCGTATTGATTTTTGTCACAACCCGACTTTACGTTTCCTAGTAGAATAACCTGTGCGTAATTCAGCTGATACATCAATGAATAATTGAATCGATAAAACAACAATCAAACAAACAACAACGCCAGAGAAAATAGAACGTTTACTACTTTGTTTCTCACAAATAAAGAAAGAATAATTAAACTCTTTTAGATTGACACAAGAGAAACACATATTTTTTTCAATAAAGTAAAAACTATGGCAAGATACGAATAAAAGCAACGGCGTTCGTCCCTGGGTGGGCTTGAACCACCAACCTTTCGGTTAACAGCCGAACGCGCTAGCCGATTGCGCCACAGAGACACGGTCGGAATGAAAAATTAGCCAGTGAGATTTTATCGATTAGCGTCAAAAAATATCACTTTACATGTAAAATATATGCCAAGATAAGAATGATATAACCAAAAAAGAGACTTCTTCTTTCGTCCCTGAGTTGGCTTGAACCAATAACCTTTCGATTAGTAGCTGAACCAGTAAAATTATTGCGCAAAATAGCACGTCTTTCGTCTGCTTAGTGACAGGAAGAGCTTATTGATTTTCCTCACAACCTGACTTTACGATTTCTAGTAGAATAACCTGTGCGTAATTCAGCTGATACATCGATGAATAATTGAATCGATAAAACAACAATCAAACAAACAACAACGCCAGAGAAAATAGAACGTTTACTATGTTGTTTCTCACAAATAAAGAAAGAATAATTAAACTCTTTTAGATTGACACAAGAGAAACACATATTTTTTTCAATAAAGTAAAAACTAAGGCAAGATACGATTAAAACCAACTGCGTTCGTCCCTGGGTGGGCTTGAACCACCAACCTTTCAGTTAACAGCCGAACGCGCTAGCCGATTGCGCCACAGAGACACGGTCGGAATGAAAAATTAGCCAGTGAGATTTTATCGATTAGCGTCAAAAAATATCACTTTACATGTAAAATATATGCCAAGATAAGAATGATATAACCAAAAAAGAGACTTCTTCTTTCGTCCCTGAGTCGGCTTGAACCAATAACCTTTCGATTAGTAGCCGAACCAGTAAAATTATTGCAAAAAATAGCACGTCTTTCGTCTGCTTAGTGACAGGAAGAGCTTATTGATTTTCGTCACAACCAGACTTTACGTTTTCTAGTAGAATAACCTGTGCGTAATTCAGCTGATACATCAATGAATAATTGAATCGATAAAACAACAATCAAACAAACAACAAAGCCAGAGAAAATAGAACGTTTACTACTTTGTTTCTCACAAATAAAGAAAGAATAATTAAACTCTTTTAGATTGACACAAGAGAAACACATATTTTTTTCAATAAAGTAATAACTATGGCAAGATACGAATAAAACCAACTGCGTTCGTCCCTGGGTGGGCTTGAACCACCAACCTTTCAGTTAACAGCCGAACGCGCTAGCCGATTGCGCCACAGAGACACGGTCGGAATGAAAAATTAGCCAGTGAGATTTTATCGATTAGCGTCAAAAAATATCACTTTACATGTAAAATATATGCCAAGATAAGAATGATATAACCAAAAAAGAGACTTCTTATTTCGTCCCTGAGTCGGCTTGAACCAATAACCTTTCGATTAGCAGCCGAACCAGTAAAATTATTGCGCAAAATAGCACGTCTTTCGTCTGCTTAGTGACAGGAAGAGCTTATTGATTTTCCTCACAACCTGACTTTACGTTTCCTAGTAGAATAACCTGTGCGTAATTCAGCTGATACATCAATGAATAATTGAATCGATAAAACAACAATCAAACAAACAACAACGCCAGAGAAAATAGAACGTTTACTACTTTGTTTCTCACAAATAAAGAAAGAATAATTAAACTCTTTTAGATTGACACAAGAGAAACACATATTTTTTTCAATAAAGTAAAAACTATGGCAAGATACGAATAAAAGCAACTGCGTTCGTCCCTGGGTGGGCTTGAACCACCAACCTTTCGGTTAACAGCCGAACGCGCTAGCCGATTGCGCCACAGAGACACGGTCGGAATGAAATATTAGCCAGTGAGATTTTATCGATTAGCGTAAAAAAATATCACTTTACATGTAAAATATATGCCAAGATAAGAATGATATAACCAAAAAAGAGACTTCTTCTTTCGTCCCTGAGTTGGCTTGAACCAATAACCTTTCGATTAGTAGCTGAACCAGTAAAATTATTGCGCAAAATAGCACGTCTTTCGTCTGCTTAGTGACAGGAAGAGCTTATTGATTTTCCTCACAACCTGACTTTACGATTTCTAGTAGAATAACCTGTGCGTAATTCAGCTGATACATCGATGAATAATTGAATCGATAAAACAACAATCAAACAAACAACAACGCCAGAGAAAATAGAACGTTTACTATGTTGTTTCTCACAAATAAAGAAAGAATAATTAAACTCTTTTAGATTGACACAAGAGAAACACATGCTTTTTTCAATTAAGTAAAAACAATGGCAAGATACGAATAAAACCAACTGTATTCGTCCCTGGGTGGGCTTGAACCACCAACTTTTCGGATAACAGCCGGACGCGCTAGCCGATTGCGCCACAGAGACAACGTTGGACAGAAAAAATAGCCAGTGAGATTTTATTGATTAGCGTCAAAAAATATGACTTTACATGTAAAATATATGCCAAGATAAGAATGATATAACCAAAAAAGAGACTTCTTTTTTCGTCCCTGAGTCGGCTTGAACCAATAACCTTTCGATTAGTAGCCGAACAAGTAAAATTATTGCGCAAAATAGCACGTCTTTCGTCTGCTTAGTGACAGGAAGAGCTTATTGATTTTCGTCACAACCTGACTTTACGTTTCCTAGTAGAATAACCTGTGCGTAATTCAGCTGATACATCAATGAATAATTGAATCGATTAAACAACAATCAAACAAACAACAACGCCAGAGAAATTAGAACGTTTACTATGTTGTTTCTCACAAATAAAGAAAGAATAATTAAACTCTTTTAGATTGACACAAGAGAAACACATATTTTTTTCAATAAAGTAAAAACTATGGCAAGATACGAATAAAACCAACTGCGGTCGTCCCTGGGTGGGCTTGAACCACAAATTTTTCGGTTAACAGCCGAACGCGCTAGCCGATTGCGCCACAGAGACACGGTCGGAATGAAAAATTTGCTAGTTAGATTTTATCGATTAGCGTCAAAAAAATATGACTTTACATGTAAAATATATGCCAAGATAAGAATGATATAACCAAAAAAGAGACTTCTTCTTTCGTCCTTGAGTCGGCTTGAACCAATAACCTTTCGATTAGTAGCCGAACAAGTAAAATTATTGCGCAAAATAACACGTCTTTCGTCTGCTTAGTGACAGGAAGAGCTTATTGATTTTCGTCACAACCTGACTTTACATTTCCTAGTAGAATAACCTGTGCGTAATTCAGATGATACATCAATGAATAATTGAATCGATAAAACAACAATCAAACAAACAACAACGCCAGAGAAAATAGAACGTTTAATCCTTTGTTTCTCACAAATAAAGAAAGAATAATTAAACTCTTTTAGATTGACACAAGAGAAACACATGCTTTTTTCAATAAAGTTAAAACTATGGCAAGATACGAATAAAACCAACTGTGTTCGTCCCTGGGTGGGCTTGAACCACCAACCTTTCGGTTAACAGCCGAACGCGCTAGCCGATTGCGCCACAGAGACACGGTCGTAATGAAAAATTAGCCAGTGAGATTTTATCGATTAGCGTCAAAAAATATGACTTTACATGTAAAATATATGCCAAGATAAGAATGATATAACCAAAAAAGAGACTTCTTCTTTCGTCCCTGAGTCGGCTTGAACCAATAACCTTTCGATTAGTAGCCGAACATGTAAAATTATTGCAAAAAATAGCCCGTCTTTCGTCTGCTTAGTGACAGGAAGAGCTTATTGATTTTCGTCACAACCTGACTTTACGTTTCCTAGTAGAATAACCTGTGCGTAATTCAGCTGATACATCAATGAGTAATTGAATCGATAAAACAACTATCAAATAAACAACAACGCCAGAGAAAATAGAACGTTTATTACTTTGTTTCTCACAAATAAAGAAAGAATAATTAAACTCTTTTCTAATTAAAGAAAAGGAATACATGCTTTTTTCAATCAAGTGAAAATCATGGCAAGTTACGAATATAAACCAACTGTGTTCGTGCCCGGGTTGGCTTTTACCACCAAAGGTTAACAGCCGGAAGCGCTAGCCGATTGCGCCACAGGGACACCGTCGTAAGAAAATATAACCAGAGAGATTTTATTATTATTGTCAAAATTTTTCAGTGAAAATTGATTTTAAGTGAAAAAAAAGATTGTAATTTGAAAATAAATGCTCCATTCAAAAAATCAAAGTATTAGAATTAATTTTAAAACATGAAAGTGCTGATATTTTTTCAAATATGAGTACCAATAAACAAATGAAGGAAACATTTAGAAAATAAAAATGCGAACAAATAAGTAAATCAGTAAATAAATTAATAGAATAATGACAGTAATTTTTTTAAAAAAATAATGTAGATGCTGGTTTGAAGAGAAACTATTCCTGAAAATCCTTTTATGTGAGGGGTCATGATTTAATTTTTCGAGTTAAATTCGAGAAACTGGTTGATCTGTATGCAATGAATTTCATTATTATTATTATTATTATTATTATTATTATTATTATTATTATCAAAAACAGAACCACAGTTTAGTTATCAATCGTGAACTCACTCGTTATCCACAAAATGGCTACCGTTATTTCATGTCATTCGAAACATGTTTGAATGTGTTAGCAGAATTCATAACGCAAAACAGATAATCCACACACTTCAAGAAGGATTACGAAAATATTTGACATTAATCATCAGAAATCACTATTTTTTTTTTTTTTTTTTTTTTGGTTGGGTGTCTTTTTTTTTTTTTTTTTGGCTTTGTTTAGTACTTTCTGTTTTTTTTCTTCTGCGTTTTCTTTTTTTTTTTTTTTTCTTTTAGTTTTTGTTTTTCTAGAGGATGATCAGATTTCCGATATTCCTGAGATAAGATCCGAGCCACGAGGTCGGCTATTATTTTCTAACTTCTTTGTCCAAGTGTGTTTTCATTTCGAAATGTGTTTAGACAAAAAGACAAACACTTAATATGACAAACCATGATGATTGACAGCGAGGATCTTCTTTTGAATCCCAACAGAACGAAGATTATCAAACAATCTTTCTTAAGAAATGTTAAAGGCGCTCCGTAGATAATGCCTCCTCTTCCAAGGGAAAAGGAAACAGCCACAGAGAATATCATGACACCGTTATATAAAACAAGTTTACTTATATAAAACGCTATTTTCACACCTAATGGAGATGACTGTGGGAAAACAGTTTTTTTATAGCCTAAAACTTGCTCTATCCAGCAATGTTATTGTGTTACCAGCATTTGTTGGAGTTTCCTTGAAAATAAATCGAAAGTATAAACATTTGGAACCGGCCTCATTTAAAGCGACCTGAAAGTTTCATTCGATTTTGTTTTTATTTATTTATTTATTTATTTATTTTGTTTTGATTTTGTATTTTATTTATCTACTTATTTATTTATCTATTTATTTATTTCACAATTTCTTGTCTGAATTTTGTTAGACGAGGCATATCTTAGGTTTATTCTAATTTGTTTAGAACCCTGTCCAATATTTGGGGAAGTATATTCATTGATACACTAACACTGAAGAAACCGAAAGAAAGACAAAAACAAGCTCATATACACAAATCGGGCATTTAATACATACATACAAGGGCATATAAAAGGAGGTGCTCATGGTGTAATGTATATCGTCGAAAGAAATGTACACAGCGACCTGAGTTCAAATCCTGGACGAGTTTGTTTGCATTTCACAAGGCGCTAATGCCCTTGGGAAAGATATGAATTCAACTATTCTCCCTCCTGTTTTGGGTAAAATATTAGGACAGACTGATCTTTAGCCTTCATATGGCAACCGGTCAAGGAGAAGGAAAACTCTGAATTCAAACCTGTTAAACTCCGCTTGAAAAATTGACCTTGTATCACACATCCTGCTCGTGCAGAAAGTTTGAGAAATATATATATATATATATATATATATATATATATAAAGACATACAAGAAGTATTAGAATACATAAACGTCTCCCATTAATTATACACATTGTTCTATAAATAATCAGTGTATGAAAAGGGACACAAAAACAGTGAAAAGTCTTACTAATCTACTTTGGTGGTTTTCATTTCAATAGCAAGGCGAATGACAATGCCATTAACCGGATGGTGAGACAAAGCCAATTCAATGAACAGATATAAAAAGAGATTCCTTATCTGTTTGTAGAACAGGGACAAAAAGAGAACGAGAAATGATTTTAAATTCTTAAGTGACGTATTGGTGCGTGAAGTCCTCTTAGGATGAAATAACCCTTGATGTTTTGTGTGGACTTGGAAGCAATTGTTATGAAAGGGTACTCCACAGAAGCTTCAGAACTGGATCCTCACCAGTAGATGCAATTTTGAGTTTACAGGATTGTTATAGCAACGTATCTAGGACGCCAATAGTTACGATCTTTAAAAATGTGAGAACGAAAAGCCTTCAAAATTAGTTTAATGATCGTTGCTTAAGGAATTAGAAATTTTTAAGATATCACTATTGGGAATAAAGTAAAATATGCTTTATTGTACATTTTAAACAATAATAATTGTCTGCTAGCCTAACCTACAAACCATTGGACTATACGCGTCACGTGTAAGTTGGGCGAAGAAGTATATGAAAACAGATTTGATTTCTCAACAGCGATTTTTAGTTACGAATATACAACTCCATTGGGTGAACCTGATAACTGGGCTAGAGGTTGGGTTCTTCACGGAAATAGTCAACCAACATGAATTAGATGACAGCAGGAGGGAGGTTAACTGATGTTTTCGGGCTAGTGTTAAAGGCAGTAAAATTACAGATCCCTTCAAAACTAAAATAAAGCTTTAAGCTACATAGTAAATGTATTCATGGGATTCAATGCGCCGACACATCCAACAAACGTTTTTATTGTCCAGCTTGCCTGATAGGATTTTAAAGACACCAAATTAATGGAGTAAGTGTTCGCCAATGGCCCGGGAGACCTGGGTTCAATGCCAGGTCGAGTCATACCAAAGACTTTAAAAATGGAACTTGATACCACCTTGCTTAACACTCAGCATTATAAGGTACGGTTCAAGGGTAAAGTGGAGCAATCCTGGGAATGGAGTAGCGCCCTCCCCTACACCATGGTGTAGTAGCTATCGAAAAGGGAGCCTTCGGGTCACCCTCGACTATGGTCGCTAACTTTACTTTACTTACTTATATATATATATATATATATATATATATGTGTGTGTGTGTGTGTGTGTGTGTGTGGAGTAGTAATATAGCAGTAGAGAGTAATACAAAATCAAATTTGCATATCAAATTTGCATATCATTACAAGAGATCCACATGAGAATGGAAAGCAATATTCAAGTAAAAGCCCAGACAACTGGAGTTGTAGAATACACCGATTGTATCTCTGCAGAAGGGTAAGAACCCTCTCCCCCCAAAAGTCTCCTGGATATGACACTAAACAATCTGATGGTGAGACTCCAGTCCTGGAATGCCCCTGTCATTGCCATAGCTCCTCGGTCCACTCTGACCAGGAGTGGAAGCACCTGATCGGGTCCTATCTATTGGTTAAATAGAACTGTTTGAACCTTTAAACTGTGTGCAAACAAATTACTGATGTTAAATCAAATTGTTAGAAATAGAAATGTTTGACCATTTAACTGTATGTACACAAATGACAGTCTAATTAAATTGTTAGTGATAGATAGCAATACTTGGGATCATGTAACTGTGTGCAAACAAATGATTAATAGTAAATAGAATTATTTGTGTTAGAAATACTTGAAACCATTTAACGATGTGCAAAAGAACGAGCTCTGGATCGTTTAAAGATGTTACATACAAAATATATTTACTAATTATATATATTTGATATATGTGCATAAACAGGACTGTACATTAAATAACCTACAATGGTTGATATGCCATAAAACCCAAACAAATAAACAAATATTCAAGCAAAGAAGATCTCTAAAAAGCAATAAACATTTCTGCTAGTGATTTTAAAAAGCTGAAGCTGAAGAAAAATTAAAATCAATGGATAAAAGACTGATAGAGTTTATTGAACAAGGCTTCTCGAAGTGATCGATATAGATCACGGCAGTGGGGTGAATAAAAACATAATGGGTCTACTGGGGGTGAATTTACTAGTTTCTGTTTATAAATCTCTTTATAACAAGAAAGCAAAAATCGCTGGATCATGTAGTCCATGTTGTACACCAAGAAGAATGCCTGATTGGATGAGATGGTTACAACTGATGTGTCGTTCACATACGACCCGTTCGAAACATCCGGGTCATTTAAATGAACGAACTATGTGGAAGGGGAAAGTATAAGTTTAGTACAAATTTAGATAACTTTCTTTATAAAGAATTTATGGAAATTACTTTCGATTTTGAAACGCAGTCTACGAAAAGCAATTGGAAATTACTGGATGAAGGAAAAAAAATGTACCAAAATATCATAAGCTTTGTGCAACTGTTGAGTCCATTTTACTAAATTCTCCAAGTTCGTATATGGCAGATTCCAGGTTAAGCCATGTGCATTATTTACTAGGCAAACAGAGAAGCCTTTTGAACACAGATCGTGGTAATTTACTGCTCAAACTTACAAACCTGCAACCTAATATTTGTGATTTCCTTAATACCCACCTAACCCATCCTTCCTTTAAAAATCAATCAAAAATTAAAGGTACGTTTGCGTTTATTGTTAACCGATTATTTTCTTACGTAAATTGTATTAAATACTCGTAAATGAGACATGTTTTGTAATTCAATACTCAGTTAATCTATTTGGTTTGGCTTCATTGTAGGTTATTTAATGCCAAATCCATTTTTATACATATAAACAGTTCTATTTCAAACAATTCAGTTTAGCATCAGTACAGTTTTTTACACACAGTTAAGTGTAAAAGCAGTTCTATTTCAAGCAATTCCTTTTGGCATTAGTAGACTGTTTAGTTCTATTTTACTCATTGATAGGATCCTATGAGGTGCTATCATTCTGAGCTAGAGTGGACCTGGGAACGATGCTAAGAAAGGGGTACTCCGCATTCCCCAAAGCTCCATCAGATTTTTAGTTTCATATCCAGGACACTCTTTGGGGGAATCTTAACCCTCTGCAGATATGCAGTCAGTGTATTCTGCAGCCCCGACCAAATTTATTTGGGGTTGAATTAAGATTAAATTTGGTTACAAGCTTCAAGTAAAATGTTTTGGATGCCCGGTTTAAACTGATCAAAGCGAGAAAAAAAATTGCAATTTGTAGGGTACAAGAAGGTTTCGTTTATTTATTTATTTCGTAGTGTAGACCGTCGATGTCGGTGAATTGCAGAGGTCCATTGGGATGAGTTTCGTATCTGATTCCTTTTTCTTCTTCTAACCCCATAAACTTGTCGTCTTCTTTGTTTGTGGGAAGCAGCAAGAGGAAGGAAAGAGATGAGGACACCTTTTAACTTAAACTTTATTTTAGGATTTAACTAATGTTTTGTGATGGGAACGTTTTTCTGTAACAGTGGAAATAGTCGCGTCTCTCAGAAAATGCGTTGAAATATATTAGTCATTTTCGGTGAATTACAAGTTCGAGGGTTTGCCGTATGTTCGGTGAAGCATGTTTAGCAGAGACGGCTGCTAACAGGAGATACAACCTACAGATAAGCCCGGGACTCGACGAGCACAATGCGCTACCTTGCTAGCAGGCGAGCGAAAGAGGTCCGTCTAGTATCAGTGGTGAACGCTTTGTGAGAAAGAATTTCTCTTCAGCGCCGGGAAGTCCCTTTCTTTAGACATGCGCCGTTCTTGCTTCCTGTCAGAGGCTTTCCCTGGGAAACTGCTGCCTTTTTAAAATTTATTTTTTATTTCATTTTGATTAATCTCCACAAACCAAAACTTTTTAAAAAATGAATGAATGAAAGACAACTCTCAGCAGTAACTCGCCCAATGGACGGAGCTAAGATTACGCTGACTATATTTCCTACAGTGGGATAAGGCTCTGACAAAGAAGGGGTATCATTAGTATGAATCTAAACTGCATCTTATGATGATGCTCCAGTTCAGTAGAATTAAGAAGTGTGGAATACCACTTCATTGGCCTTACTCTCAAGTCGACTCTTTCCAGAAGTGGAAGTACCTGTTAGGGTCCCATCTATGGATCAAATAGATCTGTATAAAAATATTTGTATTCATGGAAGTGCCCGTGGTTTAATGGTTATCGTCGTAGGAAATGGACACGGCGACACGTGTTCAAATCCCGGACGAGACTGATTGCATTTCACATAGCACTAATACCCTTGGGAAAGGTATGAATCCAATTATTCTCCCTCCAGACTTTCTTCAGCCTTGGTGAGGCAACCAGTCTAGGAAAAGGAAAACTCTGAATTCAAACCTGTAAACTCCGCTTAAAAATTGACCTTGTGTCATATCCTGCCCGAGCGGAGGGGTTGGGTAGATATGATATGATAAAAATATTTGTTTTCAATAACAACACCTGCTAAAAAAATACACAAAAATGTAAATATGAAGGTACAATAAACGAAATTTCCCAACCTCTAGGTATAAAATAACCCTAGACAGGTTAGAATGACGTTAAAATCCATCAATTAATATGTGCAAGAACAAAGGTTGCACTCGGGCTATCATATTAATCTTTTTCTTTACTGGCACGATGTGACACAGGGTCGGTAAGTGTCTGACCTCCCACCAAACCAGAATGTGGCACAATAGAGGAGACCGAGCACGAATCGAGACTCATGGGTGGCAGGTGGTGCAAGAAATACTTGGGGTTCGTCAGGATGGCTCTATTGGGGTGCCTCATACGCTAGAGAAATCAACTCAACTTTGCAAAGCTGATAAAGCCTGGCGGGGACAGTCCCCTAAGACCAAGTTTTCAAAGGACAATTATAATCACCCGGCACGAATGCCAGGTAGCGTGGGCGAAAGCAAAAGGTCGGTTTTATAAAGCGGGGGCCCTTCCAATGTATAAATGCAAAGTCGAGGACAGCACCATGAATAACCTGACTCCGTTGGCGTCGCCCAACCTTTGGATGAGGCCTAACGTATTTGGCAATGAGTCTGAACCTACCCGATTTAGGCGAGAGAGCAAGTCAGCTGACCCCCTGAAGCCAAACTCGCCTATTCTGAAAGAGATGATCGTCTCACTGACCAGTTCAATAACCAGTAGATAAACTTTTGGATTATAATAAGGCACTGCGTTTTCATCGACTTGATAAATCGCCACCCCCCCATGCCATCCCGAGAAATACCAGTGCAATTTCCTTTAAATATGTCTGCTTTCGCTATGTAACTGTACTTCAATCGTGACAGTGACTGAAGAATCGCCTGTGTTTCAACAGTTTATATGTTTTGTTTACCTATCTAGAACGTCCTTCTTGCTGCATTCTATTTGTCCCCTAAATTCAGAGGAAATATTTTGGAGTGGTGGTGAAGAGAAAGGAGAGAGAGAGAGAGAGAGAGAGAGAGAGAGCTCTTCCATGATATAGGCTAGCTATCTTCTACACCAAATACCCTGGACTCCAACCACCTCAGGTTGTCACTCACATTGCAACACATCGATTGATTGGGGTAGTTCTTTTTTTTTTGTCTTTTGTTTTGTTTTTTGTTTTTTGGAGTTTTTTTTTTGTTTGTTTGTTTGGATTTGTTTTTTGTTTGTTTCTTTTTTTTTTTTTTCTTTGGTTTTTATGTTATGTTTTATTCTACTTTTTTTTTCTTCTTTTAATTAAGAGTGTAAAAATATTTTTGTCTCCGAATCAATATATGCGAAGGAGTATGTTTGAGATCACTTTCGAATTTATCGGTCCAATTGTACTAACTTTTACGTAGATACATTTATCAATTATTTCTTCTTCTTCTTCTTCTTCTTCTTCTTCTTCTTCTTCTTCTTCTTCTTCTTCTTCTTCTTCTTCTTCTATTATTATTATTATTATTATTTCCTTTCTTTTCTTTTCCTTCTCTACTTTTTCTGTTTCTTTTTCTCTTTCTCCCTTCTTTTATCTTTCTTATATTTTTTCTTTTTCTCTTTCTTCTACTTCTTGATATTATTCTCCATTTCCTCGTGTGTTTTCATCTAACTTTCCTTTTTATTTCTTGCTCTCGCTCTATTCTTCTTCTTCTTCTTGCAGAAATCACCGACTTATAGGTGAGCTCCTTCCTCCTCTTCTCAACATTCGTTTCCTCCTCTTTACCAGTCCCTCTTCCTATCCGTATTCACCCTCCCTGTGTTATGTTTGTCCCAGCCTTCACATCTCCTCCCACTTGCCAGGACGCAGGTATTCTTCTTATCGGTCAGTTCATATTAAAGACGGCATTAGTGATCTGCAAACCGGGGTGGTCAGACGCAGAAGTAATCAGCCAACTTACTTACTTATGAACACAGGTCTTCTCTACCTACTACAGACAATACAAAGCTAATTGATACAAACAGCCGACATTGCATTTCCCAACATTTTTTTTTATATTTCAACACCAATCAAATTCCTCCATTAACTGAGTATTTGTCATCTATTCTACCATTTTCAGTCAAATCCCTGCTTTTCGATTCCACCAGAAAGCAAAAGTTTCTTTCCTGAAGGATCCTGAAGAGTTCTGTGAAAAAAATTCTGTGTATGTATGTATTGGACACGCCATCTTTTCGTTATTTTTACCTTGTTATGTTGCTCGCCGACCCCACCCGCAGGGGGCGAGATATTCTCGTCGATTTTGAAACTGAAAGTCCTGTGCAAAATTGAAACGTCATTACTGGCCTCACTGCAGCAATATGTCGATTTACAGACGGAAACACGTGACATCGAGCATAACAGTCTAGACGAGATCAAAAGGTGAGAAGCGGGAAATTTTATCTGTTCATTTTTTTCACTTTTCGTTTTTATTATCAATCAGTAAAACAAAAAAAACACCCTAATTTACACGCACGGCAATTATAAACTACCGTATATACACGTACATTTTTTCGGCCCATTTTTTTTTCTGATCCAGTCATAGATTTGCTAGATACGCCATCAAATTTTCCACTGTCGTTTTTAAATAATTTATTGAGTGATTGATTTTAACGGGATATCAACTCGTATGGGGTTATTTTATGCCTCAAGTTAACGGAATTGCGTACATTGTACGTTAATATCTACATTTTTTGTGTAGTTTCTTCAGAGTTTGTTTTGATTAGTTTTGTTTTCTTTTGCACAAGGTAATATGATTCAAGTATTCCTTTTCCCAGTCGGCTGGTGCTGTAGAATACACCGACTGCTTCTCTGCAGAGGGGTAAGACCCCCTACCCAACGAGTGTCCTAGATATAAAACAAAACAATCTGATGGTAAGGCTCTAGTAATGCTGGAACTTTGGAGGAGTACGGAGTACTCCTTCATTGGCATCGCTCCCAGGTCCACTCTGACCCGGAGTGGTAGCACTTGATAGGGTCCTCTCTGTGGGTCAAATAGAACTAAACTGTGGACATATGCTAAACTAAATGGAACTGTTTTGGCATTTAAACTGCGTACTTATGCTAAACCGAATTCTTTGAAATGGAACTGTTTTTGTGTGATAAACTGAATTGTTTGAAATAGAACTATTTTTGACATTGAAACTGTATGTAAAATTATACTGATACGAAACTGAATTGTTATAATTAGAACTTATTGACTAAATTGAATAGCCTTAAATAGAAATGTTTTTGACAATTTAACTGTGTACTTATGATAAACTGAATTGTTTGAAATAGAATTTTTTATTTGTATAAAATTGGATTTGGTATTAAATAACCTACAAAGGTTGATATGCCATAAAAACCCAATCAAGCAAAAAAAAAAAAAACTAATATATTTCTACTAAACTGAATTGTTTGAAATATAACTGATTGAGTAAACTGAATAGCTTGAAATGAAAATGTTTTTGACAATTAAACTGTGTACTTATGCTAAACTGAATTGTTTAAAATAGAACTGTTTATTTGTATAAAAATGGTTTTGGCATTAAATAACCTACAAAAGGTTGATATGCCATAAAACCCAAACAAACAAACAAATCAAGTATTCCTATCTAGTTCAAATAATTCGCAAATATATTTTGATCCATAGATGTGACCCTAACAGGTACTCCCACTTCGGGTCAGCGTGGATTTTGGAGTAATAACAATGAAAGGGTACGCCAAACTCTCCAGAACTGGAGCCCTACCATCAGATACAGTTTACTGTCATACCCAGGACACCCATTATTTGGAGGGGGTCCTTACCCCTATGCAAGTGATGCAGTCAGCATATTCTAAACCTCGCCGACAGGGTGTTCTTGTTTTTAGAGTTACCAGCTCATGTAATCAAAATTTTCAGAATTCAAAAATATTTTTCTTGTAATTATTTAGAATATTTGGACAATTGACCTCATCCCTATCTTTTTTTTTTTAACTCTCAACGTATCGGCCTTCTTCAGATTCTCGAACTGAATCGTTTATTTGAAACACAATTCTTTTAACCATAACCGAATTGGTCTAATGAGTAGAGTGTTCGCCAATGGTCCGGGAGACCAGGGTTCTATCCTAGATTGAATCATACCAAAGACCAAAACAATCGTACTTGATGCCGTCTCGGCTTTATGTAAGGTAAGGGTAAAGTGGAGTAGCGCCATCCCCTACACTTCGGTGTAGTAGCTATTGAAAAAGGGGGCCTTCGGGTCACCCTCGACTAAGGTTGCTCACTTTACTTATTCCTTGTTATTACCGGGATTGAACCTGCAACCTCCAGATGATTTTACTCAAAAGCAGTTTCCAATCACTCGCCTTATCCGCAGTGCCACGTATCCTCGTGTTTTTGATATTTAATAAATTTTCTTTTGCACAAATACAATTTTTTTCAGTTGTCGACTCGTAATCATTTACACGGTTCTCAATAATTCACCTTTCGCATCAAATCGTGTTTATTTTTGCGCTCTTTCTGAGCTAAAATAATGCATTCACTTTCTCCTAATTTTTTTTTTTTTCTGTCTTTGCCTTTGAATAATTATTTTTTATGGTGTTGTTTGGGGCTTTTATTAATAGCGATTCGGTTTCTTTTTTTAGATATTCTCCGAGCGATTATGATGATATCGCTTCATCTGCAATGAACAATTGTTTCTCTCTTCATATTTTAAAGACGGAAAATAAACTAAATGCAAATTTACCGTATATACCCATGTAATGTTTGACCCCTCCCCTTTTTTTCTCAGCACACTATAGTCATTTATAAAGCTCTTTGCTTCGATGTGGCACAAGGCCGAATGAATGGGGCGCCCAATGAGTCTCGAACTCACTCGTGTACGTTTGCTAGTCTAGCTTGCTAACCGTTACACCACCTGGGGTGCCCTTCTCAGCACACTATGGGCTTATCATGCACTTCATCTAATATTCAAATCTGCTTTCATGTCACGCATGCTAACACCGGCTCTCCATGAGCCTCAAGGGGCCGTCTCCCGCCCCCAGGCTCTAACCTTCTCCGGAGGGACTAGGTTTATCGCTGAGCGCCTAAGGCGCCACTTTTTAGGGGAATGCCGATGGTACCTGAGGCATTTTGGGGGCTGCTGGACGTGTTTGGTCTTCGGCTCTACGTCCGAACCCACCTTAAAAAAGGCCTTGTGCCGCACTCGCCCATTTGGTGGGGCGTGCGACAAATATATTAATATTCTGATTAAGTAGTACACCACTAACAGTGGTTTACCTTCTTCACACCGCTGGCAAGTATTGTATTTTGTTAATGTTATAAAGATTTCCATTTCATTTCCAACCTCCGTTTTGCTTATATTCTCATTCAGTAATTACAGCAGGTAATTGGTATATTTTTGTAATATGTGTCTTTCAACCTTCATTGTGTTCAACTAAAGTCGAATTTATAGTTCCATTCCGTGGGCAACAATAATCGAAGTCCGAGCATCGTGCCGTGTCCAACTATAATCGAATTAATACTGCCGTGCCGCGTACAACTAAAATTCAATTCCTTGCATCCTACTGTGTGCAACTAAAGTTCAATTTAGCGCCATGCTGTGTGCCACTACAATCGAATTCCTAACGGCATACCGTGTGCAACTAAAGTCAATTTCGTAACACTGTGCCGTGGAATTCTTTGCTCCGTGCCGTGTGAGAATATAATCGAATTTTTATGTGACATTCCATTTGCTGGTCATTTTCCTATCTTGTTTCCAGACCCAAAATGTGTGCAGTAAAGGTCTGTCCTAAGTAGCAAACAAATGAGACAAGGATGTTGAGAATGTAAAGATGAAAAAGACAATCTTATCTCGGTGAGGCAATCCTCGTGGCCTTGTGTCTTACATCCTGGTCTGTAACATTGCATTAAGCGAGTTTGAACTCCAATTGCACTCTTACGTTCCCTATGGGGCTAATACTCTTGGGAAAGACAAGAACCCCCTTATTTGAATAATACTATTGTTCTACAAAGATGGCTTTCACATTGAATTACCCACGCAGGTTTATATGCCATTAAACAAAGAAATCAAACCAAACCAATCTTTGCACATGTGTCTTCTAGGATGCCTTACGAAATACTACACGTCCAGATGCAGGGATGCAATTGTTGTATTCTACAGCAACAGTCGATTAGGTCAAATAAGGTTCAAGGTTACTCACGCAGCTAATAAAAATTATTTAAATTATGAAAAATTTTAAATTTTTGAATTATTCTTAAGTTTTTTTTGTTCCAATTCTCTTAGCCATCTGTTGCAAGACTTAATTTGATTAAATTTTTAAATTTTATTTTATTGTTTCTAACGAAGACATTATCTCATAAAATAACTTTTTTAAAAAAATATTTACTTTAGGATATGAAATGTTCACCAGCTGCTAATTACAGTTAGGGATATGGATTTTTATATTTGTTATGACAAAATAAATATTGAAGATAAAAATGGCACCTAATCTGTTAACACATTTGAAATATAACACAACCAAAACAATCCTCACATGATTGACATACATGCAGCTTGATGGTTGAAGCAAAGGATCTCTAATTGAGAGGTTTTAGTTTCTTTTCTGAGTGTTTAGTTTTCACATTATATCCGATTTTATTCCATATTTTACTTGCTGAATCCATGGAAATTCCACGGTTTAATTACTATTCCTTTATTGAATAAGAGATAGGGGATAAATTTTGTGGGGTTTTGTGTATATTTTCTCTGTATAATTTATCCCTTTGATTGGATTACTTCAATTTGAAAATACCCTGGGTATGACGTTAAACTGCATCTGATGGTAAAGCTGCAGTCTTGGAGTTTTGGGAATGTGGATTAACTCTTCATTACCGTTACTCTCAGGTCTACTCTGATCGGAGTGTTAGGGTCACATCTATGAGTCAAATGGAACTGTTAATTTTTACAAGGGATTCCTAGAGCGTAGAGTGTTCACCAATAACCCGGGAGACCAGGGTTCAATCCCGGGTCGAGTCATACCAAAGACTTAAAAATGGCACTTGATACTTCCTTGCTTAACACTCAGTATTATAAGGTACGTATCAAGGGTAAAGTGGAGAAATCCGGGGAAAGGAGTAGCGCCCTCCCCTACACCTCGGTGTAGTAGCTATTGAAAAGGGAGCCTTCTGGTCGCCCTCGACTAAAGGGAGACAACTTTGCTTACTTTTACTTTATTTGTACTAAATGGAATTATTAGTGTTAAATTACAATAATTGAAACCATTTAACTGTGAGCAAATAAAGAAGCTCCGGCACGTTTTAAAATAATGCTACAAACAAACTATTCGCTTACAAATCATCTAACAATCTATCTATCTATATATATATATATATATATATATGGGGAGGACAGGATTTAAAATTAGATAACCAACAAAGGTTGATGTTCCATAAAACACAACCAAATCAAATCAGTGTTGGATAGCAGTGCATAAAACCCTTTAACTGTGTGCAAATAAATGAATATTAATTCAGATAGGAATACTTGATAAATAAAATCACTAATACTGAATAGCAATACTTGAAATACAAAAAAAAACAAAAAACAAAATAGCTCATGGGTTGACATGGCGTAAAATCCAATAAACCTTTAAACTATGTGCTAGGAAATGAACTCTGGTTTTTTTAAGACCGACAATCTATTCACTTCCAAATATTATATATATACACGTGTGTGTGTGTGTGTGTAGATGATATGACATTAAATAAGCTACAATGGTTGATAAGCAATTAACAAATAAACTAACTTTAAATGTTTAGGTTTGGTTTCTTTGTTTAATGGCATATCAACTCTTTTTAGGTTATTTAATGCCAAAGCCATTCTCCTAGAAGAACAGTAGTAGTACTATTTAACCCATAGCTGGGAGGATAAGGGGGTTCATACCTTTCCCAAGGGCATTTGCCCGAAAGTGAATGTAATAGCGCGACTGGAGTACGAACTCGCGTACTACGATTCCGCAGTCCATCGCTTTAACCATTACACCACGAGGACATTTAATTTAAATGTTTAGGAGTGGCAACAAATACAATGCATGAATAATTAGTTAATTTCTAAGTTTGTAAAATTTTCGATTTTTTAACCTCTGTATTGATCATGAGTCTTCTTTATTTTGTTTTATTTATTTATTTTATTCTTTTTGTGTTTTTACGATAGATAGATAGATAGATAGATAGATAGATAGAATAACTTATAATAACAGTATATCCATCTCCGTAATGCCAACAATTTGGATTACTAAAAAGAAATGGCGCAGACATAGACCCCACTAAATTATCATTCAGTTGTAAACTGAGCTGGAAATAGTTTTATTCTTTTAATATATTGGTTTGATATAACTATTTACAGTGTACTGTTTTATTGGGTTATGGTAATATATACGTATATATGTGAGTGTATTGGGGGCAAAATAAATTAATTCTGATGACACTATTCCTATAGAGAAACAAGTCAATCTGATTCTCCATACTGTCATGCTTTCTTTCTCATGAGGTATTATTGTATTATGTGTGTGTAAATATATGTATGTTTATCAATGGGTTTATGTTTGTTTCTTGTCAAGCTCATGTCAATATTTTATTTCTGGAGAAGCGTGAGTACTTAGATAAATAGAAAACTGGATTCATTCTGGTTTACAAATATTGAGGTGGATCAAAACTACTTTCGTTTTTCTTTTGTTTTTTGTTTTTTTTTTGGCGGGGGTTATTAGGGGTTTTTGTTGGTTTGGGTTTTTTGATTTGTTTTTTGTTTTTTTTTTTTGTTTTTGTTTTTGTTTTTTTTTGTTTTGTCTTTTTGGAAGGGGTTGCTTGCTTTTTTACAATTACTCCTGGCAAAAATGATGGAATTAGCACACTTACAGGAGGTACACTTAATTATTTTTTATTTAGCAGTAAATTGACTAATAACAGATCAGACGTAAAACCATTTTTATTCGATAGCTGAACATTCTAGCTTTATAAGATATCCCTTTAACAAACTATATTAAATAAATATAATTTCTAAATTTTTGAAACTGAATTTCATAAACTTTTCCTCAATATTGGATAATTCCATGATATTTTCCTTTGCATGATTTATAAAAAAAAGTACATTATCATTTTAAATGATTTAATCTCCTTTTGGGTTGGTTTCTTTATTTAATGGAACATCAAATTTTGAGAGTTATTAAATGCCAAATCCATCCTTGGAGAAGAATAGTAGTAGTACTATTTAACCCACAGGGGAGGGATCATACATTTCCCAAGGGTATTAGTACGACAGTGAACACAATAGCGTGACAGGAGCTCGAACTACGGTATCGCAGTCCAGTACGTAATCTGCTACGCCTCGGGGACTCTCTCTTTATTTGGTTTGTTTAATGTAAATTTTATAAAGACCGAATATTCAGCCATGAAAGAAAAAATGTTTTGCGTCTTATCTGCGATTAGTTTATTTACTGCTAAATAAAACAAAAAAAAATCAAGGTGAACACCTTCTGTATAGGTCAATTCCATTATTTTTCTCTGAGCTCAAGAAATTGCTTTAAACTCTTATTACAACTGTTTACAGCAGTCTCTTGGAAACTCCTGTATATTTTTGAAACTTATTAATGCTTTTCATGTAGTATTGTAATGATCGTTAATCCAAGAGTTTAAAGCTCACACAAAAGTATATTTGATATCATTTTTTTCTCATCCGTTTTTTATATACATTTATATATATAAACAACGGATGAGAAAAATTATACGCGAAAAAATCTTTACAGAACGTTAAATAAAATCAAGAACTCGTATGCTGGCAAGTAGAACAACATAAAAACTAGAATAGTAATATCACCTTTCTCAGTTCATCTATTTCTGTTAAATTCGTGTATTTTTTTATAAAACGAAAAAAAAAAAAGAATCACATAATAAGCGAATGTAGCAAATTAGCACATAAGGAGTATAAGGCGAGACATGACTGGGTAGGCAAGGTGATCCACTGGGAAATGTGCAGGGAATTTCAATTCGACCATACAAACAAATGGTACATGCACAACCCGGCACCTGTCCTAGAAAATGACTCGCATAAACTCCTATGGGACTTTAAAATACAAACGGATTACCTAATCCCGGTCAGAAGACCAGACCTCATAATAATCAACAAAAAAAAGAGAATCTGCAAAATTGTCGACTTTGCTGTTCTGGCGGACCACAAAATAAATCTGAAGGAAAGTGAAAAGAAGGATAAGTACCTCGACCTTGCTAGAGAATTGAAAAAACTGTGGAACATGAAAGTGACGATTGTGCCAATTGTGATTGGCGCGTTAGGCACAGTAACTAAAGGATTATTAAAGGACCTGGAGGACTTGGAAGTTAGCGGACGGGTAGAGACTATCCAAACGACAGCACTGCTAAGAACGGCCAGAATCCTGAAACGAGTCCTGGAGACTTGAGGAGACTTGCTGTCACTCAAACTCCAGTGAAAGATCATCAGCTGATACTGATGTGAAAAACTCTAAAGGAGCATACACCGGACATTGGCATAATGGTTAGAGTGTTCGCCAATGGCCCGGGAGACCTGGGTTCAATTCCAGGTCAAGTCATACCAAAGACTCAAAAAATGGTACTTGATGTTACCTTGCTTAACACTCAGTATTATAAGGTAAGGATCAAGGGTAAAGTTTAGCAATCCAGGGAAAGGAGTAGCGCCCTCCCCTACACCTTGGTGTAGTAGCTATTGAAAAGGGAGGCTTCGGGTTACCCTCGACTACGGTCGCCAACTTACTTATATAGAAAAGCACGGAGAAAGACTGATCACCGCCACTAGAAACAATACTGACAACACGAGGACCAACAGAACAGAAATAACCCAAAAAAAAAAAAAAAAAATTGGAAGAAAAACAACTCTATGGACGTTTTAATTGACTAACAAGTGATATCTCACGCGAGAAAACATAGCTGAGGCTAAGAAAGGGAAACTTTAAGAGAGAAACTGAATCTCTTCTAACAGAAGCACAAAACAACGCCATAAGGACCAACCATATCAAAGCAAGAATAGATAAGACGCAACAAAACAGCAGATGTAGGTTATACTGACAAAACAATCAATCATATGATAATCGAATGCCGCAAGTTAGCACAGAAGGGTGGGCAAGGTGATCCACTGGGGATTTTGCAAGAAATTTAAGTTTGACCAAACGAACGAATGGTATATGTACAACTCAGCATCTGTCCTGGAAAAAAAGACACACAAACTCCTCTGGGATTTTAAGATATAAATAGATCACCTAATCTCAGCCAGATGACCAGACCTAGTAATAATCAACAACAAAAAAAAGAAAACTCGCAAAATGGTAGTTTCGGCTGACCACAGTAAAAATGAAAGAAAGTGAAAAGAAAAATAAGTACCTCGACTTTGCTAGGGAAATGAAAAAACTGTGGAACATGAAAGTGACAATTATACCAGTTGTTATTGGTACTCACCGAAACATTAATAAAGGGACTGGAGGACTTGGAAATAACAGGACGAGTGGAGACCATTACTGAGATCGGGCAGAATATTGAGATGAGTCATGGAGACTTGAGGAGACTTTCTGTCACTCAAACTCCAGTGAGGGGCCATCAGCTAATGCTGATGTAAAAAACTCCCAAGGAGTAAAAAATAATGATGATAATGATAATAACCCACGGCAAAAAAATTTACTAAAAGTTATTGCTGGCAATATTCCAGTCAGAAGATCGTTATTTATTTATTTGTTTCATTAAAAAAAAAACGAGTCTAGTAGTAACAGATAAGCTAAGGAAGGTGGGAAAATAATTATTTCAGTTTATATATATACACACACACGTCCCTTACTTATTCTAATATAAATGTAAAGTAGGCGACTGTAGTCGAGGGTGATCCGAGGGCTCCCTTTTCAACAGCTACTAAACCCAGGTGTTGGGGAGGGCGCCACTCCATTCCCTGGATCGCTCCTCTTTACCCTTAACTTATAATGCTGAGTGTTAAGCAAGGTGGCATCAAGTACCAATTTTTGAGTCTTTGGTATGACTCGACCTGGGATTGAACCCTAGTCTCCCAGACCATTGGTGAACACTCTACTCATTAGGCCAATGATCCGGTCAGTTTTAATATCTTAATATACACAGATACATTCCTAACACACACACACACACACACACACACACACACACACATATATATATATATATATATATGTGTGTGTGTGTGTGTGTGTGTGTGTGTTATATATATATATATATATATATATATATATATACTAAAAAATAATTTTTATTCAACGAATGGATATGCTACGTTATCAGTTCATTTTTAACCGTTTTTTTTTTTGTTCGTTGGTTTTGTTTTTTTAGGGGGGGGGTAAGTACATCAAATCCTTTAAAACCTATTTTAAAATCAAAACAAAACAAAAAAGCTTTTCTTCTCAAAATTTTCCTCCTGACCATAAACTATGCTTTAAGTCGAAATGAGGCGAGAAAAATTTGAAGAAATAAATAACTAAAAAGAAATATTCCTGTTTGTCTTTCGTCTCTTTCTCTCTCCATATATATATATATACATATATATATACATATATATGCGCGTGTGTGTGTGTGTGGTCGGCATCCGAAAACTATGAATATTGATTATTCGTGAATAGAGTATATGAGTGACTTCATATAAATCTATGGGAGTGCTTGATGTGTGGCTATTGTTATACATCACCTTGGATGGGTCGACAACCGGAACACTATTTTTCTGGGTTCTTAAGACTTTGGAAAATTTTGATTTTGACTTCCATTCCTTTTCCCCTAAACAATATATATATATACTGTAATTCATATTAGCTGTTTTCGCCCGCAAATTAAGTGTGTATGTCATTTGAAGAGACGAAGATTAAATTCTTCGCCGAAATAAATTTATAATAACAATTTAACCCTGGTTGAGTTTTCTTCCAGTTAATTTATACATATAATCATCATCATCATCATGTCGCGCCATCAGCGCGGATATCCCTGACTCTCTCTCGCCACCCCTCCCAATCTTTCCGGCGGGTCTTCAGGAATACATCCCGTATCGGCACAGAGCTGCTGTATGTAGGTTCGAGCTGGTCGTCCTGCCTTTGCTCGTCCATGTGAAGGGGTCCACAGGAGTACACCACTTATGAGCTCGTCCCTAATTCTCCAGGAGTGTCCCGCATGTTTGGTTCGTCTAATTTTGATAGCTTTCGTGATGGGTAGTTGGTGACCGTACAGCTGCTGCTTTGTGGGTTGCTGCCTCCAGGACATGTTCAATATTGCTTGCAGCATTCTTGCATAATTGCCGTCAAGCTTTTTCTTCATAGTTAGCGTCCATGTAGTGCATCCATATAGCATTATCGACACGAACGCTGCTTGGAAGAAACTGCGTTTCATTTTATCGGTCAGGTCAAACTTCCATATGACCGATAGTTTTCGATAGCTGTCCGTGCCTTTGCTAGTCGCATGTTGATGTCTGTCTCGCTTGATGAGACACTGCTTCCTTGGTAGGTGAACTTGTCAACTAGTTTCAGAGAGCTACCGTTTAGCGTGGAGATGTCGCCTGCTTGATTGAAGCGCATATATTCCGTCGTGTGTGCATTAACATGGAAACCTATGCCTGCTGTAGCTCGTTCCAGACTATTTAGCAGGGTTTTGGCTTGGACGGGTGCATTTGCCAGAAGCGTAGTCGGCGTCAGTAATTATTTTTACGGGGTACCTTCTGCTTCTATCCTTTGTTAGCTTGAAACCGCTTTACTTCCTAAGTCATTTCATTTTGCTGGATAAGTGAAGATCATTCGTAAAACTTGAGTTATTGCATGATTTTTGTGAGTTATAATTAATACCGTATATATATATATATATATATATATATATATATATATATATATATATACTGTAATTCATATAAGCTGTTTTCGCCCTCAAATTAAGCGTGTATGTCATTTGAAGAGACGAAGATTAAATTCTTCGCCGAAATAAATTTATAATAACAATTTAACCCTGGTTGAGTTTTCTTCCAGTTAATATATATATATATATATATAATCATCATCATCATGTCGCGCCATCAGCGCGGATATCCCAGACTCTCTCTCGCCACCCCTCCCAATCTTTCATTGCTTCCAGCAGGTCTTCAGGAATACATCCCGTATCGGCACAGAGCTGCCGTATGTAGGTTCGCGTTGGTCGTCCTGCCTTTGCCCGTCCATGTGAAGGGGTCCATATATATTTATATAAAGCTTAAAATCAAAGAAAACAGTTTCAAGCTTTATATATATATATATATTAATTCATATATGTGTGTGTATATATATATATGTATATACGGTATTGTATATAACTCACAAAAATCATGTAACAACTCAAGTTTTACGAACGATCTTAACTTATCCAGCAAAATGAAATTACTGAGGAAGTAATTTTTTTTCTGATGAAATATTTTACTATTTGTTTCGTGACATGCTGCTACCCGAAAGTTTCAAGAGATTTAGGCGTTCAAAATGCCTCCCTGAACACGCAGAACTCCGGTGGCTGGTATTTGTGCAGCTAGCTAAAATTATATAATCCCAGCCGGATAATTACCATTTCTTCGTCCCTGTTGCATAGGGTGTTCATCAACAGATGTGAAGAACTCAGGGTTCTTAGAGTTAATAAAAGAAAAAAATATGTAAAAGGAGCTTTCTTTTATTACTTTTTAATTTTTCTCATAATATAATTTAGTACATATCTCTCTCTCTCTCTCTCTCTCTCTCTCTCTCTCTCTCTCTCTCTCTCTCTCTCTCTCTCTTCATGCCCGGTTTGGGTTTATACAAAGAGCTTATTGCTAAAAAAATTCAAGGAACTTAACCCCTAAAATAGCTTCCCCTAAAAAAGAAGAAAACTGGTAGAAAACAAGGACTTTTATTCGATTTCGAAAGATCTATGAGATACAAGAAATGCAAGGTTACGTAGAAATTACTAAGCTGGGCTTAGTCTGGAACAAAAGTTTCATTCTATTAACTAAATGGAGACCCATTTAAGTTCTTAGCAAACTCACCACAGCTTAACTTTGGTGATCTGTCCGGAATTGAACCTTTCAGTATGACATGATTAACCAAAACGGTAATTAAAAAAATTAATAGTATGTCTAGAATCCCTAAAAATTTGTGTAACTCTTCATATATATGTATATACATATACACACCTCTTTTGATATAGTACGAAGTTGCACAATGACATTTTTAAATGCCCTTCACGATCTCAAATCTTACCCTTGTGATGCATTTTCAGTTTAGCAATAAAGTTGCACTGAACTTGGGCTGATGAGTATGGAGGTTGCGGAATTAGCACAATTCTGTATTTTACCAAAAATGACGATGAAAAAGAATTGAGAATTGGCAATGAATCGTCTAGTTTAGAAAACAAAAAACAAAAAAATGCTTCCCTCCTTTCAAAATAGAAACAACCATATCATCATGGACTGCTCTTACGACAGGACTTCTCATTGTAAATTATCTAAGCGAATAGAGTAATTTTCATCGCTATTTCAGAATTGATTTGGTTTTATGGCATATCAACCATTGCAGGTTATTTAATGCCGAATCATATCTATTCATATATATTAAATAGATGATTCATAAACATATTTTATGACATTATGAAACGAGTCTGAGCTCATTTTTTTTTTTTTTTTTGCCTACTGTTAAATTGTTTCAGGTATTGCTTTGTAACAGTAACAATTCCATATCAGTCATTTGTTTACACACAGTTTAAACATCAAACAGTTCTATTTGACCAGTAGATAAGACCCTCTCAGTTCCTGCCAGTCCAGGTCAGAGTGAACATGAGAGCAATGAAGGGTTACTCGACGTTCCCCAATGTTTCAAGACTAGAGCCTCAGCATTAGATTGTTTGATATGGTATCCAGGACACTCGTTGGAGGAGTCTTACCCTTCTGCAGAGATGCAATCGATGAATTCTACAGCTCCAGCCGACTGGGCTACGCAATTTAAAACTGAATGATGATTTTGTGGGTACTATATTCAGACTGCATGTCATTCTTTTTATCCTCCGAGACGCCATAATGGCTAAAGTGCTGGGCTGCAACCTTGAGATAAGTGGGTTCGAACCCCAATCACGCTATTACGTTCACTTTCGGACTAATAGCCTTGGGAAAGGTATGAAACCCTTTACTCGACCCCTTCAGCTCTGAGTTAAATAGTATGACAACCGTTCTTATACTAAGATGATTTGAGCATTAGACTAACCCACAAAGGTTGATATGCAATTAAAAAGAAACCAACTAATCATTCAAATTCTCGATATAACGGAGATATCTATGAATGCTAATGAGAATCTTTCACTCCTTTCTAAAGAAAAGAATCAATATAATCATGGACCATCGCAACAACGGGAACCCAATGCGTTCACAAGTCGTCAAAAATACACACACACACACATATATATATATGTGTGTGTGTGTGTGTGTGTGTGTGTATTTAGGCAGCAGATTCTCTTGTAAGCATCTTTTATTGAAAATGATCGACAAGGATTTAGTGTTTACCTTTTCATTCAACTTTCCGTTTTGGGGAACGGGATGTTACAACTGGTTGTCGGCAGATTAAAAACTCTCCGAGGTCTCAGTGGATCCACAGTCACGTAAATCTCAGCTGCTATCTTTACACTTTAAACCAACGGCAATAGCCTAAGCATTCACATATGTCCACTTAAAAGTTCCTTGAACAGAGAATTAATCTAGCACTCCACAACACATGACTACCAACGTCATCGAAAATGACCGAAAATGGTCGAAAGCACCCGTACTTGGATTGCAGTAAAAGAGAATTTGGACAGTTTTTAAACTGCTTATAACCACAGTCGCAACATTTCGTAGCCAGAAAGAAAAGCTGAAAAACACTAGATCTTTCTCCTAGACTGGTTGCTATAGGAAGATTTTAAAAAAAGCCTAGTCTGCCATAATTTTGTCCGTAACTGGAGGAAGAACAGGTGGATGCATACTCTTTCCTAGGATATTAGCGCTATGAGAAATGTAAACAGTTTAACACAGGGTTTGAAATCGTGTCAATGTATCCATTTCGAACGACGATAGTCATTATATCATGAGCGTTTCCTTACAATATACTCGAGGTTCAGTCAAAAAGTTCAAAGTCTCACCAAGATTTAAAATTTGTCGCATAACTCAAACCTTAGTTGGCCCAGTTGGCTTGGTTGGTTGTTTGGGTTTTATGGCATATCAATCTTTGTAGGTTATTAAATACCAAATCCATTTCCATACAAATAATCAAATCTATTTCAAACAATGCAATTTAGCATGAGTACACAGTTTAATTGTCAAAAACATTTCTATTTCAGAGTACTCAGTTTAGTTCAGTTCTAATTCAAACAATTCAGTTTAGTATAAGTATAGATTTTGTTTACACACAGTTAAAAGTAAAAACAGTTCCATTTCAAACGATTCAGTTTAGCATAAGTACGCAGTTTGATTGTCAAAAACATTCTTATTTCAAGCTATTCAGTTTAGTCAAACAGTTCTAATTCAAACAATTCAGTTTATCATAATTACGCAGTTTAGTTCTATTTGACCCATAGATTGGGCCCTATCAGGATCTACCACTCCAGGCCAGAGTGGACCAGGAGGCGATGGCAATGAAGGGGTGCTCTGCATTCTCTAAAGCTCCAGTATCATTGGAAACTCACCATCAGACTGTTTAGTGTCATATCCAGAACTCTCGTTGGGGGGGGGGTCTTTGCCCCGTCAACTGGCTTGCAGACGACACCGACTGCATCTCTGCAGATGGGTAAGATTCCCCCAACGAGTGTCCTGGATATGACAGTAAACAATCTACTGGTAAGGTTTCAGTGATGCTGGAGCTTTGGAGAATGTGGAGCACCCCTTCATTGCAATCGCTCCCAGTTTCACTCTGGCCCGGTGTGGTAGCACCTGATAGGGTCCTATCTATGGGTCAAATTGAACTAAACTGTGTACGTATGCTAAACTGAATTGTTTGAAATAGAACTGTTTTTACATTTAACTGAGTGGAACCAAAAATCTGTGCTTATTCTAAACTGAATTGTTTGAAATAGAACTGTTTATAAGTATAAAAATGGATTTGGCATTAAATAGCCTACAATGGTTGAAATGCCATAAAACCAAACCAAACCAAATCAAACCAAATCAAACTAACCTTTGTATGGGCCTCACCTGCACAATGGTTTTAAATTGCTACAACAAAAACGTTCATTTATGGCACTGTTTGAGGCTTAGAACTTTTTGAACGATCCGTGTGTGTGTGTGTGTGTGTGTGTGTGTGTGTGTGTGTGTGTGTGTGTGTGTGTGTGTGTGTGTAGAGAGGGAGTTTTGCATGCAAGGGAGTTTTGCATGCCTTAATATATGATCGTACATGAGAGAGTCAGTAACAAAATAACTGCCATTACTTTCAGCTCCACTCTGACCCGGAGGGTTCCATCTACGGGTCAAAATAGAACTGTTTTAATCATTTACTAAGAATTATTATCATTATTATTATTATTATTATTAGTTATTTGAAACCATACACCTGTGTGTAAATTTGTTTGTATTTAGTAGGAATACTTAATAAATAGAATTACTGATGTCAAATAATAATACTTAACCATTTAACCTTGCAAACAAACAATTGATGTTAATTAAAACTATTAGTGTTAGATAACAATACTTGAAACCATTTAACTATATGTAAATAAAACTTCTTGTGTTTGATAGCAATACTTGAAACTATTAAACTGTGTACAATTAAGTCTATTAGTGTTTGCAGTACTTGAAACCATATAACTGTGCAATAAATGAGTTCTAACTCGTTTAAAATAATCTTACTAACAAACTATCCGCTCATATATAAATACATAAACGTATTCTTCAATCCAGTAAATCCGGAGTAGGGAACAATTCCGTCAGGACAATTGAATTATTCAAAATTTGAATATTTAAATTTTCCTGGTAAAGAGCTCAATGTAAATAATTTCACAGAGCAAATATCATTTCAAGAAAAAACCAAAATTCAGTCTCATTAGGATTATAAATCTATTTCCATCCTGTTAAGAGCATTGATATGAATCAACAACTCCCAAAAAAATTTAACAGGACTTCTTCAGATACAACATGGAAGACGCTTTTCCATGTTGGATCTGAAGAAGTCCTGTTAAATTTTTTTTTGCAGTTGTTGATTCATATCAATGGTCTTAACAGGTTGGTTGGTTGGTTGGTTGGTTAGGTTTTATGGCATATCAACCTTTGTAGGTTATTTAACGCCAAATCCATTTTTATGTAAATAACCATTTCAAACTATTCAGTTTATTCAAGCAGTTATATATAACAATTCAGTTTAGTGTAAGTACAGTTTCAATGTCAAAAACTGTTCAATTTCAAACAATTCAGTTAAGTATAAGCTCGCTGTTTAAATGTAAGTACAGTTTAATTGTCTAAATCATTTCTATTTCAAGCCATTCAGTTTATTCAAGCAGTTATAATTCAGCTAATTCTGTTTAGTTTAAGTACAGATTTTGTTTACACACAGTTAAATGTCAAAACAGTTCTATGTGAAACAATTCAGTTTAGTGTAAATACAGCTTCAATGTCAAAAACAGTTCTATTTCAAATAATTCAGTTTAGCATAAGCACGCTGTTTAAATGTAAGTACGGTTTAATTGTCAAAAACATTTCTATTTCAAGCTATTCCATTAGTCAAACAGTTCAGTTTAGCATAAGTATGCTGTTAGTTCTATATAACCCATGGATAGGGCCCTATCAGGTGCTACCAAGCCGGTTCAGAGTGGACCTGGAAACAATGGCAATGAAGGGGTGCTCCGTATTCCCCAAAGCCACAGCATTACTGGAACCTCACCATCAGATTGTTTAGTGTCATATGCAGGACACTCAGAGGGGGGGGCTTACCCCTCTACAAAGGTTCCGTCTGTGTATTCTGCAGCCCTAGCTGACTGGGCAAGGTCTTAACCGGATGGAAATAAATTTATAATCCTAATGTGACCAAATTTTGTTTTTTTCTTGGATATATATTTTTTCTTGAATATATATATATATATATATATATATATATATATATATATATATATATATATATATATATATATATATAGGCTTTCCTGTGTCTATTCTGAATTATTTTATCCATAAGATCTGAAGAGGTCCTGTTAGATTTTTTTGGTGTTTTTGATTTATATCGAAACCCATAACAAGATGGAAATAAATTTATAATCCTAATGTGACCGGTTTTTGCTTTTTCTTATATATATATATATATATATATATATATATATATATATATATATATAAAGAGGATTTGGTATTAAATAACCCACAAGTGTTGATATGATATAAAACAACAAAACCTAACCAAACAAATCAACCGAGCATCTCATATTATTTTAGAAACTTCCTGTAAAGGACATACAAATAATCAATCTATCTGTCTAAACGTCAGGATTTTATGTAAGAATTTTTCTTCTTTTTTTTTAAATTTTTCATTATAATTTTTCAGCTTCTCCACTAAACCCCTCCATTCACTTCGACTTAATCTGTAGACGTTAGTGGAGGTGGTTAAAAGAAAGAGATAGCAACAACCGTATAAAGATAATATTTCTGCACCCCCACACACATACACGCACTTGTCCACATCTGTATCCTTCACCAAAAAAAAGTTAACCCCTCCATTCTGGTCATTCATTGTCTTGACTCGTTTCTTGTCCAGTCTGTTGACACAACAAATCAACAATTGACGAGATCGGTTTTATTGCGCGTGTCAAGTTACTTGTTTTCGGCTCGTCATTCGACAATGGAATTTCAAGATGAAAGATAATCCTAGATTATTATGAATTGGTTGCAAGAAGAATTAAAAAGAAAAGAAATATTTAAAGCCGCGCTTCTCAAAGTGGTTCATACAGACACCCGGAGTCGAATAAAATTTTAGTGGGGTGAATAAAACTATAGGCGTCCACTAGGGGGCGAATTTACAAGTTTGCATTTATACATCACCATCGCTGGATCATGTAGACTAGTTACTAGATATTGTACTCCTAGAAGAATGCCTGGTTGGGTCTGATAACCCCTTGTGATGACTCCTTCACAAATGACCCCCTCAAAAGATACGGGTCATTTACATGAATGAACGATCTGGTTCGGAACTAAAAAATTCAAATCTTTTCGGGGTTGTTAACAACGCATATAATCATATTTTCACAAAAAAAAACATTTTAAAACAATTATATTTAAAACTAATTATTCTATAAAAATGCTGACATCTTAAATATCTCTTTTTATAATAGCTTATGAGATGCCTTTAGAAAAAGAAGATTTTTTTTAATAAGAATAAAAATAATAAGAATAAAATATAGGTTTAAAAAAGAAAGGAAAATAAGGAAAGAATTAAAATTCAATGTCTGAAATTTTGATTTTTATCCACAGAAACTGATTTTTAATGAACAAAATTAAAATTGAATTATTATCAATGAAGAATCTCGCTCTGACCGAAGAGATCCGAATTTTCAGTTAAGTCAGTTTCAGTATTGCCAGGTATTTGTGTAGGTGTTTTTATATGATTCAATATTCCATTTATAATTTTTCTGTATATTATAAAAAATTGATTTTCCTCCGGGCCTGCTCTTGGCGGAGGGGTTGGGTAAATACATACTGATTCTTTTCTCGTATAAATTGTCTAAAACACTGATTTGTTATGTTTTGTAATTTAATATTTATTTGTTGTCAAAATTTCTGAGACGAAGCTTGTTGATTTTTATCATTAAGGTTTTTCGGACTATTGTCTTCATCTTTATTGTTATTTCCATAACGTTTCGGCCGATATGTCCTCGCGCATCTTCAGGTGTTTGTCAAACTCGGGAACCTTCATGGAACTTCGAACTGCGTCCTGTATTGAAACCATAGGGTTCGCCTGTTCTGATTCCGTTAGCCATAACCGGGTACAAGTGTTAAGTATTCTTGTATATTACTCGACTGTAGTGAGGATTGAACCTGCAACCTTCAGATGATTGTCTCCTTAGAAGCTCAGGGAACCAACGCCTACAACCGTTACGTCATGTGTCCTGCTGGACATTTTGAACTGAATGGAAATTAAATTTGCTTATAAAGGTTACAGTTATTAAAAATTTTGAAAACCCCCGTGTGTTTTAAGCTGTAATAGGTTCATAACTATTCCTTGTTACATCAGGTATCGGGAGTTGTGTGCCCTTATCTTTATTGTTTTTGATTCTGACACGTAGTAATAAACAGTCAAACCCACCTGCCGTGTTCCCGTGTCGTGAGTAAGAAAACCCTAATGAACGAACGCAACCAAAAGGATAAAAACCTTGATTTAAAGAATTCTGGAAGCTTAGTCGATTTTATGGTTGTGTCAGAACTACTGTATGGATGCACCACACAGATGCTAACAAAGCGCATATAGAAAAAGGTAAATAGAACTACACCAGAATGCTACGAGCTATTTTGAACGAATCCTCCCTTCACAAAAACCATCCAAGTAAGACGAACAAGACATGAGGGGTTGGAGAAGCAAGGACGAACTCATAAGTGACGCTCTTCTATGGAACCCAACACATGGATGTGCCTGTTATTGGCCGACCAGCAAGAACTTATTTACATCAGCTCAGCGTGGATACAGGATGGAGAGATAGAGTCTGAAAAATCCATGCTATCAGCGCGAATTGATGATGATGATGATGATGATGAGTGGCCTACCTCTTAATTGAAAAAAGATATTGATATTATAATATACAGTCTGTCTAAAACTATCAGTGATCTTTTAAAACATAGTTAGGTGTAAAAAAATGTGTCACGATTTGCTATTCTGTGATTACGAACTCTCAGTTTAAAAGGACGTAGACTGAAAAGAGAGGGGGGCGTGCAAAGAGAGAACAAGGTTTTCTTATTTCAATCTGTCTGGATTGGAATAACGACAAAGAATCCGTATTTTATATCGTCTGGGTCAAGGGTCGGTAAACTCTTTTAGGGGCGGGTAGGATTGGAAAAATGTTTGTGTTGTAAAAAAAAAAAAGTAAAAGAGAAAAACAAGTTATTTTTGTAAGCAAGAATCCTAAGTCGGAAGGATTTTGTCACCCATTTAGATGAGGCTGCACGGTAGAATTAGCTCAAGGATTGTCGTCGCCTTCTCGTGATCTTGGTTAAACAAACGATAAGGTTTCTTTATTTCAAATTGCCCCTGTCGAACAAGAAACAGTGTTTCCGAATTTTAAATTGTCTGTACCGAATAAAAGACAAGGTTTCCTCATTTCGAATTGCCCCGGCTGAAGAAGATATTAGGTTTTCTTATTTCAAATCGTGTGTGTCAACCAAGAGACTCAATTTTTTTTTATTACAAAACTTATTGTCGAACAAGAGACAAGGTTTTTTTTAATTTTAAATTGTTTGTGTCAAATGAGGCTCCAGTAATCCTGGAGTTTGGGGGAATTTAGAGTAACATTTTATTTCCATTGCTCCTAGGTCCTTTTTGGCCCGGATTGGTAGCACCTGAAAAGGTCATATCCATCGGTTGAATAGAACTGTTTGACATTTAAACTACGCGCAAACAAAAAACTTTTGCTCAATTGAATTGTTTAAAAAAGAACTGTTTAATCATTTAACGGCGTGAAATAAATGACTGATATTTAACAAAATTGTTTGTGATACATAGCAATACTTAGAACCATTTAACTTTGATTTATGCGAAATTGAATAGCTTGAAATAAAATTGTTTGATCATTTAACTGTGTGTAAACAGATGTTTGAGGTTTAATTGAATTGTTTGTGAGCTTGGAACTATTTAACTTTGTTGACTTATGTTTACAAATCATATATATCTAATATATATGATGCCCAGTCAGCTGGGGCTGTAGAATACACGGCTTCTCTGCAGAAGGGTAAGACGAGTGTCCTAGTTATGACTCTAAATAATCTGATGGTGTGGTTCTAGTAATACTGGAGCTTTGAGGAATGTGGAGCATCCCTTCATTGTCATCGCTCTCAAGTCCACTCAAACTTAGAGTAGTATCACCTGATAGGGTCCTATCTATGGGTCAAATAGAACTAAACTGCGTACTTACTAAACTGAATTGTCTGAAATAGAACTGTTTTGACATTTAACTGAACTGTTTTGATATTTAACTGTTTGTAAACAGAAAACTATACTTATACTAAACTGAATTGTTTGCAACTTAATTCGGCGTTAAATGACCCGAAAAGGGTTGATACGTCTTAAAACAATCAACCAACCAACTAATATATATGAATGAACTGAATCTGGCATTAAATAACCTACAATCGTTGATATGTCATAAAACCAAACCAAACCAGTGCTTTTTGTGCGCTCCATATCCGTTTTATTTTTCTTGAAAGTAAACAGGGAGTGTTACTAACGGAACATCCTTCATATTACGTACGTATTCTATATTTCTACTGTTCAACCGCCGTAGAATACACTGACTGAACTGAATTGATAGACATAGCAATACTTGGAACCATTGAACTTTGACTTATGCTAAATTGAATTGTTAGAAATAGAACTCTTTGATCATTTGACTATGTTTTCAAATCATATGTTTAATATATACGTAAAAACAGGATTTGACATTTAATGAGTAACAATGGTTTATATGTTATAAAACCAAACCAAACCAATCTACGGCTCAAGTCCACGTAAAATCCAGGATTTAGAACGCTGATTCCTAAGACAGTTAAGTCTTTCCCAATTTGGAATATTACCACAAAATAATCTTTCCATTCTCATTTGCCACTAGTTGTATATTTCTTACTAATATCAAAGGTCAGTATTCAGGCCTTGATAAAACCAAAATATCAAAGATGAGATTATTGTTGTAAAACAGATACCCTACTCCGATCCCTTGCAGAAGGCAAGTTAGTTGCACTCTGATCCTTAGTAGAAATGTCAAAGAGCAGGACAGCTCTTAGACAAAGAACACAGATACTATTCCTTGATCCTAAGCAAGTATAGAGGAGTGACACTTATTCGAGTAAGACTACAAAGATACTAAAATCCTGATCCTAAGCAAAGGTACTAGGGAGCAACACTGATCCTAAGCTGAACGAGCCGATAGTAAACCTTGATCCTTGGCAGAAGTACCATGGAGTGACACTTATCCGAGTGAATCTACATAGATACTAACACTCTGATCCAAAACAGAGGTGCTAAGTAGCAACTGTGACCCTCAAAAACACACTGATACTACACCTTGATCATGGGCAGAACTGTCAAAGAGGGGCACTGATCCTCAGTAGAAGGTACAGATACTACACAGATCTAAAACCGAAGTATCGAAAAGCGAAACTCGTCCTCTGCATAGGGCACATGTACTACACTCTGATCCTAAGCGGAATTACCAAGGAGCGACACCGATCCTAAGCAGTACGCAATGTTTTCCTCTCTCTCTCTCTCTCTCTCTCTCTCTCTCTCTCTCTCTCTCTCTCTCTCTCTCTTTAATTATACACCCGACGAAGGCTGAAGGATCAATGGGCTAAAGTGAGTAAACTTCTTATCAATGCAGGCAAGCAGATATTACCCATTTGGAAGATAGACGTTGCACAGTATTTTTCTTCTTGTTCTGCACCCCAACCCTGACTTATTTTCTACTATACACAAATCTATCCCCAATTTGGCCATGTGATAGACTAAGTTCAGCTGAGTGAACATCCGACTAGGTTTCGGGCATCTGTCATCGGAGACAAGCATATACCTACAGGGGAACACTGCGCACGTCAATAAAAAAAAATCTTAAAAGAACCACCCCCTAAAAAAATCACAGCCATTGTCAAGAGACATTTTATGTTTCAAAGTCAAACCGAGAAAATAAAAAAAAAACTTGATCACCTCTTGTCCTTATTAACGACTCAAACAAAAGATTAAACTCCAACTTAATCGGTCAGCGGGCTTTGAGCCAACAAATCAACATGACGTAACTCAAACCGAGTTTCGCGTAGCGTCTCCCGAACCCCCTTTACTAAAAGGGAGTTAACTACCACACGACTAACCAATACGCACGCGGCTTTCTTTTTCTTTTTCTACATTCTCCGTACTGGTGAACAGTTGTTTTTCCTTCTCTCTCTCTCTCTCTCTCTCTCTCTCTCTCTCTCTCTCTCTCTCTCTCTCTCTCTTTCGTTTTTGCCGATTACGGATGTCCTCTCATTTGACAGATAACAAATAAACTGTCCATCACACACTGTATTTGATCACGAGGGAGGCTGTGCAAATATTAGCATTAGGATCTACGCGCAGACACGGGTTAGAGTATCACAAGAAGCTACGTTCAAAATGCCTCGGATCAAATGAATAAATAAAATAAAATAAAAAGAAACTGACGCCTGAGCTGAGTGACAAAGATTACAGCGTTTTCTAGAATCAAAAGGAATATACAAGATCTACGTTGTTTTGTTAATTTTGTTTCTCCTCTTGTCTTGCGGACGTTAAAAAACGTTTTGTTTTGTTTTGTTTTGTTTTTTCAAACACTACTTGGGTTCATTTTTACATTTTTCGTTGGCTCTTTCAGGATTTACTGTCTTTTTCTAGTTAAGTTTCTACAGAATTCTTTATTTAAAGAAGTCTTTGTTGTTCCTTTCTATTTTTTCCTAGATTTTTTTTTACCAGAATGTTAGTTGGCAGCGGTAGATGTCACCCTGTTGATAAATAAACTTCTTCGTCATTCTGCGTGCTAGACTTTTTCAAAGGGTCGAAATGACCTCCACACCCCTCAAAGTCGTTAACCTCACCACCACCACCCCAGGGATAGTAAGCGACACATGGTCAGTTTAACAGGGGTTCTATATACATACAGTCAAAATAGACCGTGTCCCTACGATAAGTGTCGCGCAAGCATCGGACAACGCAGACCGTTTCTCTTTTGCACAATGAATCACCAGGATCAGGCTTGCCTTTTTTCTTTTTTCTTTTTTTTTTTTTTTTTTTCTTTTTTTTTTTTTTTTTTTTTCTCGCGTCTTGTTCAAAGACAAAAATATGGCCGTGGATGATAAACAGATATCACACTATAATCCCAGTGAAGCTGGGAGTGTGTCTGCAGACACATAGCCTTTTAAGTCTAAAGATTAAAGAATTTTTACCTTATTTTACATTAAATTTCTTTCTTTCTTCCTTCCTTTCTTTCTTTCTTTCTTTCTTTTCTGTAGTTTATTTATTCCTGCTTAACTAAAATACTTAAGCAACTTGCTTTTTGTCAGTACTGAATGAGAAACAGTATGAAGATACGAATTAATGTAGTCATTATCAAAAGGAAGATGAATTCCCGTTACAACCGCTTATCTAATTTTTACCCGAATGCTCTAGAGAAAGACATGAAACCAAGTTTCCCTGTAAAGAATCCCATCACTAGTCATTCTAATTAAGAAAACCCAGATAAGCGCAGTTTCCAGGAACATGGTTTCGCTTACAAATTTTTAATTAAAAACATCGAATTGAATGCATAAAACTTCGATTAGCGTAGTAATTGAAGCACTACTCAAAAGAATTTAGTTTGTCGACACGTGGAAGCAACAGAAAGAAATTTAAAAAAACATTATCAAAAAAATAAGATGGTGTGATGGTTAACGAGCTAGGCAAACAGCTATTGCTCGTAATTTCGATTCTCAGTGGGGCCGATTTAGTAAATGACATCTCTAGGGATCTTGCGTGGTGTTATTGTTTGCGAACTAGGCTATTTAGGCTAGGCTATTCACCCAACTTCTTTTCTATCCAGTCTTGGGGGCTCAGAATACTCCGTTTGCATACCTTGCAAATCTGTATGAATCCCCCCCCCACCAAAAAAAAAAGAGATGTCCTGGGTAGGATTGCATTTGGTGGTGAGAGTCCTAATCTGGAGGTCTGCTAAGTGTGAAGCACCTCATCATTGTCAACTCCTAGGTCCGCCTTGGCCAGGAGTGTTAGTACCTATTAGGTCCCATCTATGGGTCAAATAGATCTGTCTAAAAAGTATTTGTATTGGATAGGAATGCATGAAACCATAAGGCTCTGTGTGTGTGTGTGTGTGTGTGTGTGTGTGTGTGTGTGTGTGTGTGTGTGTGTGTGTGTGTGTGTGTGTGTGTGTGCCCCTCCGCGTGAGCTGGATGCGACACAAGGTCAATTTTAAACGAAGTTTAACAGGTTTGAATTCAGAGTTTTCCTTCTCGTTGATCGGTTGACATACCAAAGTTAAAGAGCCTAGTCTGTCCTACTATTTATCCCTAACTGGAAGGAGAATAGTTTGATTTATATTTTTCCCAAGGGCATTAGTAAAATGTGAAATGCAAGCAGCCTCGTCCAGGATTTGAACCCGGATCACCAATTTAATTTTTTTTTCGAGAGAGAAAGAGAGAGATAAATAGAGAGAGAGAGAGGGAGATTAAATGTAAATGGAGAGTATATGCCTTAAATATATACTTGACTAATTTTTCAGATTTTTATTTCCATAGGTTCTTGAGTGAGACACAAGCCGAAGCGTTCCACAACAATGCAGCCATGGAAAATGCTGTCAACAGTTTTCACATTATCTATCGTTTTGTGGTAAAATGGCATCATATCAAGGAAATTGTTTACCGCCGGCAGTCCACAATACCTAGCTCTAGCGAAGCGTTTAGGGTCAGTCAAGGTCAGTATTGGATTTGTCCTGTTGTCAAATCTTACGTCTGGTCAAAAATGTAGCGGTAAACAAAATATAAAACAGTAATTCGGATACTGTTAGAGAGAAGAGGTCCGGGCATGCACGAAAAAAAAAACCTTTTCGAGATTATGCAATTATTAGACACAAAAATTTCTATGACCAAAAGAAACTCTTTCCTATAGTTTAATCTGTTATTTCAAATGATTTTAAAGATTTATTTTCAAAAGATTAATCGATTTTTTAATTTTGCAAAAATAAAAGTTATGAGCTTTATTCGTTGCCGGCACGTAACATCATTTTAAGATTTAAAATCTAATTAATTTCACGCGAGAAAAATCTCAAGAGATTACAAGATTAAAGAGGTTAATTTGGATATTTCTGACAGATTTCAATCTCAAATTTATTACTTTTTTCCTCCAACCAAAATAGTTGAATGTTGATATCAACAACGGCAGAAAATTCCAGAAGAGACAAGAATATCAATGTTGAAGAAACAAAAACTTGTTGGATATTTTATAGTTTTAATTGAACAATTTTCCTGTAGAATAGATTCAATTCCTAAAATTTGAATTAAATACCTTGGTGAAGCCTGAAAAATGCATTTCTACTTGAATGATGTTGGCATGAGAAATGAAGCTTTGTAAATGATGCCGTAAGATGTGAAGCTTTGTGAATGAAGTCATGAGATATGAAGCTTTGTGAATGAAGTCATGAGATATGGAATTTTGTAAATGATGTCACGATAAATGAAGCCTTATAAATGATCTCGTGATGAATTGAGCTTTATAAAGGATATCATGAGGTATGAAGCTTTATAAAGGATGTTGCGATAAATGAAGCTTTGTAAATTATGTCGTGAGGAATGAAGCTTTGTGAATTATACTGTGAGAAATGTAGCTTTGTAAATGATGTGGTCAGATATGAAGTTTTGTAAATAGTGTCATGAGACATGAAGTTTTGTAAAGGATGTCGTGAGAAATGAAGTTTTGTAAATGGTGTCGTGAGAAATGAAGTTTTGTAAATGATGTCGTGAGAAATGAAGTTTTGTAAATGATGTCGTGAGAAATGAAGTTTTGTAAATAATGTCGTGAGAAATGAAATTCTGTAAAGGATGTCGTAAGAAATGAAGCTTTGTAAAGGATGTCGTGGGAAATGAAGTTTTTTATCTCGTGATAATGAGACAGGAACTGTGTGTACATCTTTTTGATTTTTTTTTTTTAATTTATTTATTGGCGAACAGAGAAAACTCCACGTTTATTTCATTTTTATAAAATGACAATCATTTTCTTTTCTTTTTTTTTTCTTTTTTTCAGAATTTTTGAATGTCATCAATTTGCTCCAACAGCGGGAATATCTGTGGCCAGACAACATGGATCTTCAAGGGGCTGCGCTCGGGCTTCTTCGTATTGTGGAGATCTATAAGATCTCGCTAAATGCACTGGCTAGTGGAAAGTTCCTTGGGACGAACTGTGCCCCTCTTACAGTAGACCAGTTCATGACCATTGCAAATCAAGCGCAGGATATGGACATGCATTGGGAGGCAATCAAGTGGTATAATTACACTATTCGTACGGCACAAGGTTCAACTGTCATGGCGAGTCTGGTTACTCGAGCCTATAGACAAATGGCCGATGCTCTTTATAAGGTAACTAAGAAGACCTGCAGAAATTCTACAGATGTAGACAATTAAGATTATTCATTTTCTCATTTCTGTACTCTTCTCCCCCTCTTTACCAGTAACTTATATTCCCTTCTTCTAGGGCTGACACAACATACAAATGCATTACGTTAGATATTAACACAAACATGTATAGAGTATCAAAGCAGTATACATCTTTATTTTAATTCCTTATGTTTTTGTTTGCTCAATCGAAGGGTAGAGTTTAATTTCATATCCAAGACGCCCCTTTTAAAAGTATGTCTTAACGTCCCAGTAAGGAAATAACCTATGAACTAACGACTTTCACTCAAATTTTTGATCATATAGTTACCATTTAACTTATCATATCTATTGAAAGATTCTGCACCAATAACCCTCTATTTTTCCCAATTCTTGTTGACGGTTTTCTTTTTTGAAAGCAATTACATAGTTTCAAATGACTAATGATAATCATCTGTAAACAATTATATCTTCAATTATTCTTAAAGCAAAAAAATTGCCCATAGTTATATGGTTTCAAGTATTCCGATCAAATATTAAAAACTCTCAAAACTGATCTATTTGACCCATAAATAGTTTCAAATAACTCATGATAATCACCTGTAAACAATTATAGCTTCAATTATTCTTATAGCAAAAGATTTGCCCATAGTTATATGGTTTCAAGTATTCCTATCAAATATCAATAATTCTCAAAACTGATCTATTTGACCCATAAATAGAATCCTAACATTGTTCTACTACTCCAGGGCAGAGTGAACCTGGGAATAATGGCAATGAAGGGGCGACTCCGTAAATTGAGAGCTACATAACTGGAGCCTCGCCCCCACCTCACCGAATTCAGTTTTATGTCATATCAAAGACAATCTTTTTGAAGTGTGTCTCATTCTAAGTCCCACTGAGAGGACAGTCATTTAGTTTAAATCTTGATTTAAAATTGCTTTCAACACCGTTAAAAAATTATTGATGAATAATACATGTGTAATGTCCTTGTGGAATATAAGACTGCACCCTGCTGTCTGTTATTTTGATACCACTCTGTACAAGTGTACCCCTTAGAGTATCAACACGGGCATGCATACAGCTTCAGAGCAGCCTAACATATTTTTTAATGGTTGGTTGGTTTGTAGCATGTCAAATGCTACATTGCGTTGCCGGTTGTGTTGCTGTTGGCGTCTTGTTGGCACTTAACTGCCTTACAGAATTAAAAGCAAAAACTGCCGTTCATCGTTTTGTGTTCTGGTGATGGTTTGAATTCGAAGTTTTCCTTCCTTCCCCTAAATAGGTTAGCTATCTTTAGGGATACTTTTCTAAAATAATACGCTGTGGAAATGTCAGTGTAATATACTACGGAATTATATAAAGATGTCATTCTTAGATTTATCATCCAGAAAAGAGTTAATTTCAGTGATTTACTGAACGGTTACATTTTAGTCCCTAAAATTAAAAATCGGCAATCGATCGTAAGACGCCATTAGCTTAGTAGTAGGAGAGGGAAAGATATATATATATATATATATATATATATATATATATATATATATATTACTGCGGGCGTTTCCTCAGCGGAATATTCTGAACAAATACCAATATAAGAGTAAGTTCCAGGTATTTCCCTTCATTTTTTATCATTTATTAAAATGATGGATGCGATGGTAACACACTACATAAATTCACTCAACGGTGTCTCACAGGCGACTGAAGACCCGACGCGAGTGAGTCTCTCTCCAAAATGAGGAAATACTTTTCAGATAAACTTCGTATTTCCAGTACCACGTCACTGGAAATATCAGTAATCCCCTCCATTTTAGTTATTGTTATTTGACCGACAGAGATCTCTTCTAATTTATCGTACACACAAAATAATGATTGCAACTAGCGCCCACGAGAGCATTCACCGGATGTTATCGGTGCGGAGACTTTCTTCAAAATGGTAAAAAGGGGTTTCTGCGCATAGGATCAGTGCATAGCGAAATGTCGGTGAAATCTGTCAAAAATAAAAATGATTAAAAGTAATTTTTCGGCCAATCCGTAAACTTCGCAGTAAAAAACAAAGAAAACCTAATCTGATCCGATCAGAAGAGAAAAACGATATAAAAGACAAATTTCTCGACATCAAAAAGAAAGCAGACGATCAACAGACAAGAACTCCAGCTCTGAAAAAGAGAGGGGGGGCGAAACTCGAAACCCCGCATCACTCACATTGACTTTCCTCTCCTCTGCCTTGAAGGAAGCAACTAAGCCGTAAATCACCAAACACGCCTCTCCTCTCCGTACTCGTAACATTCGATTGACCGCATGCGCGTAGGTCTAACAATCCTACCACTACTAAGCATAGGACATTTTTCTACTTTCTTTAATTCCATATCAACCCAGTTATTTGAGTTTTTACTTCTTTGTTTTCAATGTAACTGTTAAAATTTTTACGTGGCTTCGAGTTCTTTGCTTTTTTACAATTGTGTTTCTGTTCTTTCCTTGCAAACATTCGCTGATATAACATTATTCACCCCACTACTTTTGTTATCCAATTCTAGCAACAGTTATGTATTGTTATTCAACTATTTGGTTTCAGTTTCTTTGCTTCTTAGCATATCAACATTAGTGGGTTATTTGATGGCATAGCCATCCTTGTAAAAGAAAAGAAGTAATACTGTTTAACCCATCGCTGGTGGGTAGATAATGGGCTTCATACCCTTCCAAAAAATAGAAGCTTGAAAGTGGACGTAATAGCCCGACTGGAGATCGAACTCGCTTACTTCGAGGCTACAATCCAGCACTTTAGCCATTACCACATGAAGACTCCACTGTTATACTATTTGCTTAGTCTGGCTCACAGTTATCTGAGCTGGTATCGCAGTCTCACCAGTTAACCGACTTCCTATCCCCTGTGTTTGCTTTTGAAAAATATGGCTGCCAGTGTTGGTCGAAACTGCTAGTGTTGCGGGCTAGATCTACAAAGGAAAAGAAACAAAACGAAGTCGTTAGTAAGGTCACACGACAGTCGTTATTGAGGACTTACCACAGTCTGGAGGTGGCCGTGGTGTAGTCGCTATCGTCGTAGGAAATGGACACGGCGACACGAGTTCAAATCCTGGACGAGACTGATTGCATTTCACATAGCACTAATACCCTTGGGAAAGGTATCAGCTATGGGTAAATAGTAGGACAGACTAGGTTCTTCAGCCTTGGTGAGGCAACTAGTCTAGGAGAAGGAAAACTCTGAATTCAAACCTGTTAAACTCCGCTTAAAAATGACCTTGTGTCATATCCTGCCCGAGCGGAGGGGTTGGGTAAATAGTACCACAGTCTTCTCAGACCAATGTTGGGACGGTGTGTAAGACCTTTAGCTTTTCACTGTCAAGTAAACTCCCTACTACAGCAGTATGGATCCAAGGATGGAGTGGGTAGGTCCTCAATTCTCTCTCTCTCTCTCTCTCTCTCTCTCTCTCTCTCTCTCTCTCTCAACTGCCTGCAGGAACTTTTGGAACAAGCTCTGCCGCAGCTGACTCTCTTAATATATGGTTTTCCAGCTTCCACTTAATAGCGGATTTTTTCCACTTCGACAACCTAAATGAAGACATATTTAAAAAATAGATTCCTGCCTTCTCCCAGATGATCTTACCAGCACTAATGACCTCAGTTGATGATAGAAAAAAATAAACAAATAAACCACTTATTTCCTTGAACATGTCGAAAAGTTCATAGATTTTATCTAGAAACTTTTCTTTCAATTTTATCATCCATCTTTTAAAGCCTTCTGACCTCCCAAATGTTAAACTACCATTTATCAATACCATATACATACTATAAACACATCCATGTCCAGCCCATTCAGCTTGGCCAGTTAAATTCGTCGACTGCTTCCATCCAGAGGGGTAAGACCCGTCCCCATGAGAGTCTTAGATATGACATTAAACAATCTGATGGTGAAACTCCAGCCTTGGAGATCTCGGGAATGAGGAGTACCCCTTCATTGCCATTACTCCCAGGTCCACTCTCTAACTCGGAGACGTAGCACCTGTTAGGGTCTTATCTATGGGTTAAATAGAACTGTTTGACCATTTAAACTGCAAACAAATTATTTATGTTAAATCGAATTGTTAGAAATAGAATTTTTAAACTATGTATAAACAAATGACTGATGTTTAATTGAATTGTTAGTGAAAAATAGTAATATTTGGAGCCATTTAACTAAGTGCAAATAAAACTATCGGTGTAGAAATCTTGAATTACATAACAATACTTGGAACCATTTGACTATGTACAAATGAATACAGTTAAGCTGAATAATTAGTGTTAAATAGCAATATTTGTAACCACTTCACTGTGTACAAACAAATGGTAGGTATTGAACAGAATTATTAGTGTTAATAATTAAAAATTATTGTTGGTGCAATGATAGAAACTATTATGTTTTGTATAAGTAATAACAATAATAGTGTGCAAACAAATTAATTCAAAATCATTTAAAAATAAAATTACCTACAAACTATTCACTTACAAATCATATATGAATATCCATTTAAATGTTTGCAAACAAATGACTGACATTAAATTGTTACTATTACATAGCAATTCTTGAACCATTCAACTTTGTGCAAGCAAATTATAAAGTGTAAAGAGAATCATTCGTATTTGAATGAAATACTTAAAACCATTTAACTGGGTGCAAAAAAGCAGAGTTTAGGCTCGTTTAAAATGTTATCAACAAAAGGTGTTTACGATTCATATATATATATATATATATATATATATATATATATATATATATATATATATGTATGTATTATTCGGTCCAGTTAAACCGGAGTCGGGAAAATTCCGTTAGGACAAAAAAATCATTCAACTATGAACATTTAAATTTTCCTGGTAAAGAGCTCAATGTAACTGACATCACAGAGCAATAATTTCTTTAAGAAAAACAAAAACCGGTCACATTAGGATTATAAATTTATTTCCATCCTGTTATGGGTATTCATATGAATCAATGACACCAAAAATAACAGGACCTCTTCAGATCTAATGGATAAAATAATTCAGAATAGACACAGGGAGGAAGAGTGGGAGGGGGTAAAAGATGGGTGAAGAGTTTCCTTCCTGAGTCTATTCTGAATTATTTTATCCATCAGATCTGAAGAGGTCCTGTTATTTTTGGTGTTATTGATTCATATCAATGCCCATAATAGAATGGAAATAAATTTATAATCCTAATGTGACCGGTTTTTGTTTTTCTTAAAGATATATGTATGTGTGTGTGTGTGTGGAAGATACGCAGTTTAGCTGCCGGGATGGGAGTTAGCGTTACATCAATGCCAACTGGGTCATTTGGGCGAGGGGGTCTGATGTTGAACCCAAAGGAAACATCATCGATGACCCATCCTGATGCATCAGTGAAGAATCAATAATAGTTCATATGCCATTAAACCAAACCAAATCATCCATGTTCATGTAGATACATGCATACACACACGCTACGCCTACACAGATTTGCTCGTGTCTACATGCATATGCATTATTACACCTAATTATGTGCATCTAGAGATGGAAGACCTTGTAGCGTCACGCATGAGGTTGCTTATCTCGGAACTGAATTGGTTCATCACTGATTAATGATCTGATGAGTACCAGTGCTTACAGCGTCACATGACCGAAAATCAAATGATGTTCATGATTTTTCAGCTAAAGCGTGCCCACGTTTTTATAACCCACTATATTATCCCTAAATTTGTGTACTCAAAATACTCTCTCTCTCTCTCTCTCTCTCTCTCTCTCTCTCTCTCTCTCTCTCATTTTGTCTCATCCTATTCTCCCTTCAACATCAAAGAGTTCCAGACTAACTCAATGATTATCTGAACTGTGACATTTAGCAACGGTATACTGACTGGGTATTTACTTTGGTTCGGGGTTAGTTTTCTTTAGCAGTTACTACCACCCCCAGAGATGTCTTGACCCATCAGTCGTCTGTCCAACCAACGAATTACGCTGGCGAATGTAAATGACCCCTTCAGTCTTTAAAGGGTACTGACAACGTCGGTGAGAATGCCTGTATACCACCCCTTCCGAAAATGATAAAATTAACACATTTAGAGAATGTTCACTTAGGTTTTTCATGAAGGTTGACATGCAATTAAAAATGAAACTAAACCAAACTGTGTTCTTTTTTATTTAGCAGTAAATAAACTAATTACACTTAAGACGGAAAACATTTTTATCTGTTTGATTTTTGCTTCATAAAATATACCTTTGTTTAAATTATTAAGATGAATGGTATCATGCCTTTCCCAGTAGCATTAGCACAAAGGGAAATGCTGACAGCTTCGTCCAGGGTACCAACTCAGCGAGTCGAGTCTATTTCCTTCGACAATATCTTGCCCTGTCGGCTGGGGCTGTAGAATACACCGACTGCATCTCTGCAGAGGGGTACGACTCCCATTATGAGTGTCCTGGATATGACACTAAACAATTTGATGATGAGGCTCCAGTAATGATGGGACTTTGGGGAATGCAGAATACCCTTTCTTTACCATCGCTTGCAGGTCTACTCTGGCCCGGAGTGTTAGCACCTGATAGGGTCCTATCTATGGGTCAAATAGAACTAAAATGCATACTTATAGTAAACTGAATTGTTTGAAATAGAAGTTTTTGTATGCTAAACTGAATTGTTTGAAATAGAACTGTTTTGATATTTATCTGTGTGTTAACAAAAAAACATACTTATACTAAACTGAATTGTTTAAAACAGAACTATTTATATGTATAAAAATGGATTTGGCATTAAAAACCTAAAATGGTTGATGTGCCATCAAACCAAACCAAACTAAACCAAACCAAACCGACAATATCGATTAGGATATACTACGGTTCCAAGGTTTCTCGAAACAATAAAAATCGATGCTATAGGTTAAACAGTTTTATGTTAAAACCCTTTTTTTTCTTTCTTTCTTTTAGTTGGGAAGACCTGACCTTTCAGCAGACACTATTCGAACTCTGATAAGTAAGTAAAACCATTTCACAGACGTGTGCTACTCTTGTCGAATTCCTGGTACCGTGCCGTATGCAACTACTGTCGAATATGATACTATGTTCTCTTCCTGGGTCTGCGGGACGAAATTTACAAATAAGTCTCTCTTTAATTCGATACTAAATTTGATTAATTTCGCCATTTGTTTTTATTCAGACTGCTTCTACCTAAATAGATTATTGCAAGCTACAAAAAAGATGATAAAGTCATATACCCACTCTTTTATACGTGGGACAGGGGTTCAATCCCAGGTCGAGCCATACCATAGACTCAAAAAATACTAAAATATTAAAAGGTACGAATCAAGGATGAGTGGAGATTAATTTCATGATTTAGGAACAAAAGAGACCCGTGCAGACAAATAAATGATTATCATTTATTTGTCTGAGCGGGTCTCTTTTTTTGAAGGTTTTATTGGTAATATAGACAAATCTTTTTAAAAACGTTTATCATAAATCAGAAGAGTGCTCAAATACTGGTGAGTGGAGCAAGATAAAGTCTAAAATGAAATGCTTACTCACCTCCTCATAACAGTCTCATTACTATCAGTTTCATGTATTTCTACAAAAAAAAACATGAGACATGTCTCATTGGATGATTGTATTTAAACACTTTTCTGTTTTACGAAAAAGAACTTTTAAAATAATTCATATTTGTTTAATCACTCTTTTTTCGTTAAATCATATTACCTTTCTCTCTCTCTCTCTCTCTCTATATATATATATATATATATATTGATATATGGATGTAAGGATTGGGAATTGTAAGGAATTTTGGAATTCTTTACGAGACACTGTGAAATATGTTAAGATATATCCCATGGCATAAACCGGTTTGGTTGTGAGTGCGATACTCATGTAACGTGTCTTGGGCAGGAATACTCTGATTGAGCCCATCCTACTCCAGGTCTACTACTTGCTCAAACTCATAGTTTTCCTTCTCCTTGACTGGTTGCTATACCATGCTTAAAGATCCAGGGCTTTGCTACTATTTACACAAAACTGGAGGGAGAACAGTTGGATCCATGCCTTTCTCAAATGTATTAGTGCTATGTGGAATGCACGCATCCTCGTTCAAGATTTGAACTCTGGTAGCTGAGTTCACTTCCTACGATGATAACCGTTACGCCCCGAGCGTCTCCTGTCAAATATTATAAATGCCAACTACAGAAAAAAGACAAGAAAATAAAAACAAGCCAGATTTTTTTTTTCAGAAAATGTTATTTTTATTATTTTAACCCAAGTTCATATGATTTATTAATTTTGGAAAAAAAATATTGAATTAGTACACTCAGAGGCTGTTCATCTTGTGTCTTGATTTAGCAGTAAATAAATTAATAACAATTAAGACTCAAAATATTTTTTATTCAAGAGTTGAAAATTTTGGCTTCACAAAATATTCCTTAAATATACTAAATCAAATTATTTAAATTAAGGGTATAATTTTTTTTCAAAACTATCTCGAGGAAAATATCATGGAATAATCCAATATGGTTAAAATGGGTCCAAGCACATTATCCACCAAAGAACTTTGCCATTCGGAAAATTTGGAACCAAGAATATTACTTTAAATTAGTGAAAACCTTGCCTGAAAGAATTAAGACTGTCATAAAAGTACGTGAAGGAGCAACTAAGTATTGATTCTAATTCTTTGGTCAATGAATTCTGGTTTTTTTTCTTCCATAACGGGTTATTCCATAAGCTTAGCTTAGTTTTGGCACAAGACTAGGAGACTTGGACGCTCTGTGAAATTCGATCTCACTAAAAACGATCTGCTAGTCAACTTTGCAAGCCATTACATCATGTGGAGTGCGCTAAGCTTGGATTTCGTGCCTGACAACTGAGGTAACACGTATAAATCGAATTCACTACTCAGTAGTGTTTGAGCTGCAAGACTAGTTTCTTCATTATTACATCACCAAAAGATTCAGATAGCTAGATAGATAGATAGATATTACGTTTTGTATATGAGGATTTCACTGTGAGACGTACAAATAATTCTTGGTTGGAAAAATTCCTTCAACTCTTTACAGCAAAGAAGAACTTTACTGGAACTATTGAACAACACTTACAATCTGAACTGAGATTTTACGAACAAAGATCTGGAGAAACAGTGATAAAACGTCCATTAGACCGGCCGTTACCAAAATGGACTTATTACGGCATATATGAACGGCTTTGTCGACAGGAAATTCAGGTAAATCTCAAAAGTATTCTTTTTCTTTTTTTTTTTTTAAATTTTCGTTTTGTTTGGGAGGTTTTAGGGGGAGGGGCAGGTTTTGGCTTGTTTTTTGTTTTTTGGAGATTTTTTTTTTTTTTCATTTTTTTGTAGCAGGTCCATTAATTGTCAGATTTTATAGAGAATTATCTTTATTTTTCTCAATATTCGAACTTTGTCTCAATGTTAAATAACCAAATTATATTATTCAATAATTTTTTCTTTTGTTCTTTTCTTTTCTTTCTTCTTTCTAGTTTTCTTTTTCTTTCATATTTCTCGTTTTTGTACCTTTCGTTTCTTCTTTTTTTTTTCTCGTCTTATTTTTCTATTCCTTTTCTTTTTCTTTCCTTTCTTTTTCGCTTTTTCTCTATTTTTTCTTCTTTCCCTCTTTGATAGGTGGGCTTAGAATACGCTGACGGTATGACCTGCTGAGGGGGTTAAATAAGACGATCTGATCTACATATAAACAATAAAAGAGTTTTTTTTTAACCTTCCAATCAGAGAAAGAGACAGACAAACAGACAGACAGACAGAAAATGAACGTGCTTCGACGTCTGTCACAACCTAATCTTGTGTCGTAAAACGCCAACATGAACTTTTATGAGAAGCAGCAGTTAAGATGTTTTTTCACTTATTTTATATTACGTTTTATTAGCAGGACTTAAAATACGCTGATTGTATTCTCTGCAGCGGGGTAAGACACCCACTAAAGAATAAGGTGTCCTAATTATGGCACTAAACTACATCTGATATTGAAGTTCTAGTTCTGGGAAGTGTGGAGTACTCTTTCATAGACATGACATCCAGATCCACTCTGACCCGGAGTGGTAGTACTTCTCAGGGCGATATGTATGCGTCAAATAGAACCTTCCAATCATTTACTAAGGATTATTATTGGTTGCTTGAAGCCATCTAACTACAAATTATTTGTATCAGATAGAAATCTGCACAGTCGGCTGAGGGTGTAGAATACACCGACTGCTTCTCTGCAGAGGGGTAAGATGACCCCCCACAACGAGTGTCCTGATATGACACTAAACAATCTGATGGTGAGGTTCCAGCAATGCCGAAGCTTTGGGGAATGCGGAGTACTCCTTCATTGCCATCGCTCCCAGGTCAACTCTGACCCGGAGTGGTAGCACCTGATAAGGGTCCTATCTATGGGTTGAATAGAATTAAACCGTGCTTCTTTCACTATACTGATTTTTGCATTTAAACTGCGTATTTATTCTGAACTGAATTGTTTAAAATAGAACTGTTTTGACATTGGAACTGCGTACTAGTGCTGAACTGAATTGCTCGAAATAGAAGTGTTTTGACATCTAAACTATGTACTTATGCTGAACTGAATTATCAAATAAAACTGTCTGACATTTAATTCTGCGTATTGCCCAGTTGGCTGGGGCTGTAGAATACACTGACAGCACCTCTGCAGAGGGGTAAGACCCCCCCCTAATGAGTGTCCTGGATATGACACTAAGCAATCTGATGGTGAGGTTCCAGCAATGCTGGAGCTTTGGGGAATGCGAAGTATCCCTTCATTGCCATCGCTTCCTGGTCCACTCTGGCCCGGAGTGGTAGCACCTGATAGGGCCCTATATATGGGTTAAATAGAGCTAACGGTATACTTATGCTAAACTGAATCGTTTGAGTAAACTGAATAGCTTGAAATAGAAATGTTTTTGACAATTAAACCGTACTTACATTTAAACTGCGTGCTTATGCTTAACTGAATTATTTCAAATAGAACTGTTTTTCGACATTGAAACTGTATTTACACTTAACTGAATTGTTACGTATAACTGTTTGAATAGTTTGAAATAGAAATGTTTCTGACAATTAAACTGTGTACTCGTGCTAAACTGAATTGTTTTAAATAGAACAGATTATTTACATAAAAATGGATTTGGCGTTAAATAACCTACAAAGGTTGATATGCCATAAAACCAAACAAACCAAACCAATCAGATAGAAATACTTAATATGATATAGCTGTGTGCAAAAATCTCTTAAGAAACAACCAAATAAAAATGTGAATATGAACGTACAACAAATGAAATTTCCTAACTTCTAAGTGTAAAATAACCCTAGATTGGTTGACATGCCGTTAAAATCAATCAGTCATTACTTGATATTCTGGTATCACACACGGACACCCATACGTACACATGCGTGCTCGCACACATGTATACAAAAAACTCTTATAAAACACATTATCAATTAACACAATGAAACACACTACATGCATATATTACTCTATCAAAAAAGTTGTTTAAATTGTTCAAATAAAGATTCTCTCCCTCTCTCTCTCTCTCTCTCTCTCTCTCTCTCTCTCTCTCTCTCACTAAGTTTAATTTCACAAATATACTTATAATTGAAAATGTGACACGCACGAATGATAGGAATTTACTCAATGTCAAACAAGCATATCAATATATAGATTGGTTTTTCCTTCATTTTTTTTTTTCTTCAGCGTGGCGTTCACAGTAAACTATCCTGCTCCTACCAGTCCACATATATTCCATACCTGAGATTCCGGAAAGAGATGATTCACGAGGATCCACCAATCATGTTGTACCACAACATCGTCTCGGACTACGAAATCGCCCTCATCAAGAACACAACAATCAGAAGGGTAATTTAAGTTTTCCTCCTCTTATTACAGTTGGGGTTAGCAGACATATCTTTAAAAAAAATTTTCTGCGGTTTCAGCTGACTGCAGTGAGCCATGACCCGAATCGAAAATTTTTTTTTATCTTTAAACCAGTACAGACTGTTTTTAAAAAATTATATCATTTGAGATTTCAGAAAAATTAGTATCATTTTGTAATCTAATAACTTGACCAATTCTAGTTCAAATGATCTTAAATTTTGACAGCATATAAAGAAATGACTCAAAATTCTATGTTTAAATTTTAAACGCTTTTTCTTTTCTAGAGAAAGAACATTTCTATATCAGAAAAGAAAAGAAGCAACATAAAATATCAAAACATCGAATTATAAGCTATTTCTACACATGCTGTTAAAATTTGAGACCATTTCAATGAGAATTGGCCAAGTTATAAGATTACGAAATTATATGAATTTTCTGAAAACCCCTGGATATTGTTTCAATCGGAAACGTGGGTACATATCAAGACAGAAAATATTTTTAAAAAATAATATTTATTTTGCAAAGCATTTATTTACAAAGATAAAGAATGTTTGCGTATATTTAAGGCTTGCTTAAACAGAAGTTGAGTATTAGAATTTAATGTGGCTCGACCAAAACCTTGTACGCAGGAGGAGCCTGACATTAAATTTGACTTCCTGCCTCTACGAATATTTAGTGGTACGACAAGAGATTACTTTCTCTACCAGGGATCAAAAACTCAAGGACTCAAAAGGGCAAATACGTTCTAGGGAGAGGTACATATGGTCAAAAGTGAGATGTCATAGGTAGTTATCCTAAAATAGCACTTGCCCTAAAAAGGTTTGAAATGGGTAGAGACACACACAAAAAAAAAAAAGAATTTTTATGAATAAGTATAAAGTGTTCCCATAATATATAGAATGTTAGATTATTATTTGTGCTAGTCATATTGCCTTTCAATCAACTTGAAACCTATTCATAACGTTATCAAATGCCTGCCCATGTTTTCTACCTCTGAACACATGGTGGTTCTTCAGAAAACTTTTCATTCTGTTATGTGAGTCAGCAAAAATACAGTCTTCATATATTCCTGTACATTCAGAAATATCTGGTGATTTATATTTATTTATGACTTGTTTTGACTGACTGGTTAGTTGTGTTTATGGCATATCAACCCTTCTAGTTTATCTAATGCTTATCCATATATATTAAATACATATGATTTGTAAATTAATAATTTGTTGGTAACAATTTTTAAAGGAACCAAAGCTCATTTGTTTGTGTACAGTTAAATGTTTTCAAGCATTGCTATCAAATATAAATAGTTTTTATTTTTACACAGTTAAATGGTTTCAGGTATTGCTATCTAACACTAATAGTTTTATTTGCGCACAGTTAAATGCATTGACCTATAGATGCGATCCTAACAGGTACTACCACTCAGAGTGGACCTGGGAGTAATGGCAATGAAAGAGTACTCCACATTTCCCAAAGCTCAAAAAATGGATCATCTCTATCAGATGGTTTAGCTGCATATCCAGCATACGCGTCGTGGAAGTCTTCTTCCCCTGCAGAGATGCAGTTGGTGTATTCTACAGCCCAGTTGGCTGGGACTGTGGATCTTGTTTTGAGTTTGTTTTGTTTTTTAATTTCAACATTTCAACCGACTTATTCTCCAGCCTTCTTCGGTATTTGGGCACTTCATGGTGTATATGTGTTGTGGTCTTGAAGGGCCAGAAATGAATAACGCAAAGAGATATAAGGTTTACAGCAGTATATATTTACGGGAATACAAACAGTAACGGTTACCGGTAACTGAATAGACTCGCTTGACTCGTTTATCGAGTCAGTCGCTATTGATAGTGTCGGTTAGGGTCCATGCAGTGAGGTTATGGGGTATATCACTATAACAATATGTTAGCATGCTAGTCTTTCAAATTGATTTCCATTAGTTATAATGCCAATCTGCAATACAATTGATAGACAATTTTTTTATCAAAATGAAAATACATAGATAGTAAATGGAATATGTGAGTTAGTATAAAATGTTTCAAATTTTCCATAATTCCGTTTTTACTTTGGTAAATTCACTTTTTTCCCATTTCACTTTTGATGAATTCAGTTGTTTTACATCTCATCATGCTTCATGGGTAAATCGCAATAAATTTTATTATAAATATTATTGATAAAAGCAATATTCAAAGTTTTATTACATTTAGATATAGTAGATATAATTTTTATTTAACAATCCGATCGCAAACATTTTCTATTTATGGGTGTTGTCTGTCATCTCAGGTATACCTCCCCTGTGCCAAAAATGATTAATTTTTATTTAAAAAAAAAATAAAAATAAAAATAAAGAGACAAATGTGCCTCGTGCGTACAACTAAGAACTATTTATTACCAAGTACATAAAAAGGAATAAAAAGGAGACACAAAGTTTTGAAGAAAAGCACTAGTTGCTAAAAGTAATTGCTATTTTAGCGACCAGGCAAAAAGAAACTGAATCAAGTAACAACAATAAAAATTGTTTTGAAAAAACGCTGGATCACTCATGAATTACAAGGAACTGATATGTCTTTTACGAACAAAGGAACTGGTACGAACAACTAAAAAAAAAGTGGTGTTGCATGAATGGAAAAAAATATTTGAAAGTATCTCTTAGGCGAAAAACATGTCTTGTGAAAACCTGTTCCCTTTTCCGTCAAGAATACAGCGAATAATACAGACACATGGGCGTTCATATAGCAATTCCTTTAGCACTTTTATAGGACTGCAAATTCAATTGAAACGAGACAGCTCAAGTTCTCAGATATAGGCGGCAGTTAAAGTTGATACAGCACAAATTCGCAGATATAAATAACAACATATCTCTCTTGGAGAGTTCCAGCACAGCAGCAAAATTCTCAGGGATTTACTCCCTATTCACTATTCTCCCTTAACTGTAGGTAACAGCAATGATTAAAAAACAGCACATCCAGCGAAAATTCACAGGACTACTAAATTCACGTCTTGACCGCCTCGTGGCTTCAGTTCAAAATGGTAATTCTCTCAGCAGGCGGTGTCAGTTCCAAAAAATCCCGTCACTTCCTTCCGGCGATGACAACTATAAAAGTCCCTTCCAAGAAGATGTTCCCATTACAATAGAATAATTCCAACATACCAGTATGTCTTGACAAATCTGTTTTTTCTTACATCGTGAAACAAAACAAATTTCTGCATTTTCTATTGTGCGAATTAGTTGTCTGTCATCTCAAATCCACCCTCTACGCCAATATGAATTGTCAAATCAATCTCTTCTCATGTTATGAAACAAAAAAAGAATTATTCTTATTCTGTTGTGTGAGTTAATTTCCTATAATCTCAGTAACTCCTCTAGCACAATAAGAAAGTAAAGTTGTCTCCTTTTAGTCGAGGGTGACCCGAAGGCTCCCTTTTCAATAGCTACTACACCAAGATGTGGGAAAGGGCGCTACTCCTTTCCCCGGATTGCTCCACTTTACCCTTGATCCGTACCTTATAATGCTTTGTGTTAAGCAAAGCGGCATCAAGTACCATTTTTTGAGTCTTTGGTATGAGTCCACCTGAGATTGAACCCCGATCTCCCGGACCATTGGCGAACACTTTATTCTTTGAAATAAGCCGATGTAGATTTCACTAGCATTCTTATCAGGAATTTTTTTTTATTTATATAGAACTGAATTATTTTTTTACTTTTCAATTTTTGATCTTTAAGAGAAAGCAACTGAAATAATAAAGTACATTCCACCCTTCTCAAGGGAGAAACGTGATCAGGAGCGAGGGACATATTACGAAGTTTTAAGAAAATATTAGTCACGAAAAATGCCGAGTGCCATAGAAAAATAATTTGCGGGCTGCATGTGCACCATAAGCCACGTATTTGAGACTATTGCTCTATACGCTATTGATTTTAAAAAATAGTAGTTATAAATACTTGAATAAGCTCAAAATCTATTTCTAATGCCTTAGATTGAAAAGATTATGAAGGATTTTGAACAGGGGATTCCAAATTAACTTATAAGTTTGATAACTCTTAAAAATTATCAATGTGAGTTTTTTTTTTTGTTTTTTTTTTTTTAAATCTCCTTAATCGATTGTAAACAATATTTTAGAAGGACAATAAAATTCTTTTTTTTTATTAGATAATTTCTATTTAAAAATATCTTCCAGATATTTAGTGTTCAGAACCACAAAACATGGCAAGATACAAACCTAGTTATGTTGATTACAATAAAAAATAGTTTCTTTTTTCCGAATGTTTCTTTTCTGAATTCTCAAAGCCAAGTGATTAAACGCAAATTGTATGCTTGTTCAAATACTTATAAGCAGTACTTCATACCAATTCTAAGGTTTACATCTATTCTAAAATGCATGTGAACTGCGTCTACTTTGGTTGCTTCTCAATAGATCATTTATCTCATGTACCCTCTATCCATCTAATACGGCTTGAGAGCCATACGGCTCCAAGTTGAGAACAGCGATTAAGTAAATGATAATTTTTAGTTATTATTCTATATGTAAACATAGTTAAGTGCGGGGGTGTCCTCGTGGTGTAATGGTTAAAGCGATGGACTGCGGAATCGTAATAAGCGAGTTCGTACTCCAGTCGCGCTATTACGGTCATTTTAGGGCAAATACCCTTTGGAAAGGTATGAACCCCCTTATCCTTCCAGCTATGGGTTAAATAGTACCACTACTGTTCTTCTAGGAGAATGGCTTTGGCATTAAATAACCTACCAAGGTTGATGTGCCATTAAATAAAGAAACCAAACCAAACCTAGTCAAATTCACGAGAAAGTAATTTTCACAGATTTTTTTAAAAATTAATTAGACCCTCAAACCCACCTCATTTTTTTTTTTTTTTTTTTAGAAAAAACATTATTTTACAATTTATAAGGTGGGTTCACTTTTACATTCTAATTCAATTTGGAATGATCACCTATTTCCGGAACAAGTATTAAAAAAAAAAAAGAAACCCCCACGAACACATTCTTACCCAGTCGGCTAGGGCTGTAGAATTCACCGACTGCTTCTCTACAGTGGGATAAGTTTCCCAAAAATCTAATGGTGAGGTTCCAGTGATGCTGAAGCTTTGGTGAATGCAGAGTATGCCTTCATTGCCATCGCTCCCAGTTCCACTCTGGCCCCGGAGTGGTAGCACCTGATAGGGCTCTATCTATGGGTTAAATAGAACTAATCTGCGTACTTATGCTAAATTGAAATTTTTGATATAGAACTGTTTTTGACATTGAAACTGCTTACGCTAAACTGAAATGTTTGAAATAGAACTGTTTGACTAAACTGAATGGCTTGAAATAGAAATGTTTTCGATAATTAAACTGTGTACTTATGCAAAATCGACTTGTTTGAAATAGAACTTATTATGCGTATAAAAATGGAGTGGGCATTAAATAACCTACAAAAGGTTGATATGCCATAAAAACCAAATAACCAATACACACACGCACGCACACTTACCCTGTCTGGTTATTTGTCTTTTCCAACGCTAACTGTTCTGGAAATAGGAGATTCTTCTACAATGAATTAGAATGTGAGCGTGAACCACCCCCTTTAAGATATAAAATAAATTTGTTTTGTTGTTGTTGTTGTTGTTGTTTTGTCTTCGTTGTTTTGTTGAGGGGCGTTGTACTTTTTCGAAAAATAAAAAAAAAATGCGGTAAGTTTGCGGGTCGAATTAATTCAAACCACACACACACACAAAATTTCTAGAAAATTTTACCGATTTTTTTATTATCCATTCATATGTCTTAATATCTTTCTGCTTTAATTGAAATATCTGATTCAACTAAAGTTTTAATATCTGTTGTGTTCTTGCTTAGAATCCCTTTTTCCTTTGCCTAGTTCGTCGTGTAAAAAAAAAAACATGTCTGATGTCTAATTCTCTGGTTGAACTGTGCTCTTGTCTTTCTTTTTTCTTTCTTCCACTGCAGCTCATGTCACTCAACATTTATGGCGATTGGGATGACCTCATTTACACCAGACAGGGGTGTACTAATTATAGATTCGTTAGGAGATAATCCTCCTAAAATATCTTTGTTTCTATTAAAATACGAAGGCAGGCTGAAAAGTTCATATCATGACGTCATATCTGCAGTTGATATCGTTTTTGATCAGTGCGATCCAAGCACTGCAACACCGTTAGAAGAAGTTAGTGCATCGCATAGGGGTGTTATATTGAAAAATAAATCTCATTTGATTATATTCCATGAGAGTATCTTGGTCAGTCTATGAACTTTTCGGCATCCAATGATATCTTATTCAGCTAATATCTGTACCGTTTTTATTTTAGTTGGACAGATCCAGTATTGGAAATAAAGATCCAACAAAACCAGCTGTTGGACACGCGAGAATCAGTCAGAGGTAAGAGGGGTTTTTTTTCAATTTTTAATGAACAAAAATAACATTAGGTTCTGGAGAATATTAGGTTTGGTTTGGTTTGGTTTGTTTAATGGCATTTCAGTTCCTTATGTATTTGTCAGTTGGGCAGTTGTAACTTGGCCTCGAAAAGTGAATTGACGAAAGAACTTCAGCATATAAGAAATAACAGAAACACAGAAATACGGGAAACAGATAATAACAGTGACTTTTATTTTATTTTATTTCATTTTATTGTATTTTATTTTACTTAATAAGTCTGTTTTGGGGAGGGGTTCATTTTATTTTTGTTATGATCGAGAAAGAGTCTTTAGTTTGCAATTATTCAATTATTTTGGTTTCGGAAACACCTTTCCGTAACAGTTCTTGGAGAGTATTATGTAGTTGTACATGATTAAAAGGAAATCATTCACTTGAATATTTTGTCTTCCTTTTTGGTGGAGCTGGTTTCCTATGTTTCTTGGAGTCTAATCAGCGGATAAGTTATAATTTTCGGCTTGTGCTTTCGGTTCTCTCTCTTTTTTTCTGAATTTTTTCACGCTATCGGTCCCTTTTTTGTGTACATCCCCAGAATTCTAAGTTGTCGCTGAAGATAAATTTTGTTTTCTCTAATTCTATTAGTGAATTCCCATCCCTAAAGAGCCAGTTGGTGAGTCCGTTATCTGAGGGATTTTTGAATCAGGATCTGACTTAAGTCTAAATTTAAAATTCATGAAGGTTTTATTTTTATTTATTTACGGAATGGACATTTTTAGAAAAAGATTTTTTATCTACTTTTGATTAAAACTACATTACTTAAAACAATTTTATGTTATTTAAAGCCGAAGTTTAATTCATTTGTAAATGTTAATAATCATAATTATATTTTCAATGTTCCATTGCATTTTTTAATTGGAATTTTTTATTTTATTCGTCTAAAACTCGTACATTGTTTACAAGCCTTAGAAAAAATTCAGAAACCGCGAAAATGAATTCTGCTTAAACTTAAAAAACGCTTTGTCAGCATATAGATACTTAACTTTCTTTACTTCCTCGGCACAGCGTCGCTCCGTGTTATGTATTATAATCATACCTGTGTCCGAGTTATATAATTGCGGAATGATTTTTTATACAAATCCTTTTTCGTTAATTATATTTTATCATTCAGTTTGGTTTGGCTTTGAACTATTCGGCTCTTAGTTCAGGTGCACATACATTGTGTACAGTTTACGCTCGTGCGCATAGGATATGGCAATTGCAATTGTCATAATAAACCCCAGATAGTAAATGGGTCTGGAGTGTGAATGGCGTCATGCCCGGAAGCGATGGGCAGAGAATTAGGGTATTTTGAAAATCACGTCAGTTGGGACTCGACTGAGGGCCAGTCGAGTTGATAGTTTACTGGGGACCAGTCCAGTTGGTTGTCGAATGGGGACTAGTCGAGTTGGAAAGTTGACTTGGGCCATGTCGAGAGTTGAAATTGAGTTAAGACCATGGTGTTGAGAAGTTGAAGTCTGACCATGGAGTTCTGCAGATCTCTACCGATAGAGATCTTAAACGCTACGGGATGCGCAGCTCGTTTGTGGGGTCCGACCAGGCATTTGGGAGTTTTGTAAGTATAGAATGATTATGAATGACTTTTAAGAATTGAGTCTCTCTCTCCTCGTGTCGAAGAACCGAACTCAGATGTCAAGAAGTTAATAAACGGTTCGTATCTGAACAACACAGAGTCCGCCTGAGTATTTGTATCCGCATGCATTTGTTAATGTGTTGTATCACAGTTGTGACTGAGATGATTATCGTGGGTATACAACATCAGCATATAAATACTTGTTCGGCATAGTGTCACCTCCTGTTATATATTTATAAGCGAGAAAGGCTAACAGTCCACGTTTGTGACGTCGATTTTCATCGGGTGCCGCATACTTCGGGGCTTGTGCCAAATTAGGCTGAGTTTCGTAAAGGACTTTTTTGTTAGGCACAATTTTCGACGAGATTGTCACTGACAAAAGGGATTTTTGTGTGAATCGTCGTCAAAACTTGAAAATCTTTTAATATCTTAATTTGAACGCAATCTAGAGAGAAAAGTTCTTGTTGGATCTTGATTGGATTCGAAGGTTATTCTGTATAAGAAATTACTGGAATATAGGTGAGCTGTTATTGCGAAACGTTACTGTGTGCGATTGGTTGGTTTGAATGATACGCGGCAAAATAAAAAACTGAAAAAGAAAATACTGGGTGATGTTATTGACCATACTCCAGTTGCAAATGCGACGGGACAAATAAGCATATGACCGACAGAGCTCGAATAACACCTAAATTTAAAACAAAAGCATGACATAACACAATGCGCCATTAATTTGGATATAACTATTTTTTTTTTTATTTTTCATTTTGCAGTACCTGGCTCCCAGCAGAGGACCAAATGAGTGTGGTCTTGTCAGAAAGAATTAAATTGGTCTCCGGCCTAGAAACCCAGTATAAACCAAAAGACACAAATAGTGAGTTATTTGAGGTAAGTAAACTTAGTTGACAACTGGATGACCCGCGAACTAATTGTATTCCCGTTCTAACAACGGTCCATGATGATATTAATGCTTCTATTTAGGAAAAAGTAAGGGATTCTAATTAGTATTCCATTATCATCTCTGTTATATCAAGAATTTGAATAATTAAAAAATGATAATACAGACCCCAGAAAAATTATAATTCAGTCGTCGCAAACTGGACTGGAAATTGCTTTATACTTTATAAAGGCATAAATAAAACACTAAAATGTCATGATGATTTTGAAGTGATTTAATCTTTGGTGGTTGTTTCTATTTAAACCGTTAAATTTTCATGAGTTCCGATAGTTATATATATATATATATATATATATATATATATATAGGTATTCTTCAATACGGTAAATTCAGAGCAGGGAACAATTCCGTCAGGACAATTAAATTATTCAAAATTCGAATATTCAAATATTCCTGGTAAAGAGCTCAATGTACATGATATCACAAAGCAAATAGTTCATTATCTTCATGTTGAATCTGAAGAAGTCCAGTTAAATTTTTTTTGGAGTTATTGATTCATATCAATGCTCTTAGCAGGATGGAAATAAATTTATAATCCTAATCTGACCGAATTTTGTTTTTTTCTTGAAGGTATATATATATATATATATATATATATATAGTTAAACATGTTTGATTAGATAATAAAGACACATTTTGTCTATATAATTTTATTAGGATTCTTTCAAGTTTCCTGATAAGTGTCCTAATAAAATTATATAGACAAAATGTGTCTTTATAATTTTATCAAACATGCTTAAGTGAAAGACTGAGGCCTAACCACACACACACACACACACACATATATATATATATATATATATATATATATATATATATATATATATATATATTGAAATGAATAGGACAACAAATGATTTTAAATTTGGCATTTAGGTTTTCATTATTTCACAGACTTGTGCTCTACTCGTGTTTAAAACTTTACGTTTTCTCTATAAGTTTTTGAATGGTTAAGTTAAGTTTCTATTTTTGTTTTCATAATAAAGATTGTTTTGATAGGATGTGATATTTTTTAATTCCAGGATTTGTGTATGTGAATATCCCATTGGAGTTTATGGTCCGTAAAGACCTCGGGTCTATGTAAATGTTCTTTATATATATAAGTAAATGTTCTTTGAGAGTTTTCTGGTGGGTATGTATGCGTGTACACATGCAAACGTGTAAATGCATTCATGTATTTAAAGTCAGACGAAGCAGACATGCAGGACACCGCTGGAGAAGCAGGGACGAGCTCATAAGTGATGTACTCTTATGGACCCCCACATATGGCCGAGCAAAAGCAGGACGACCAGCTCGAACATACATACAGCAGCTATATAAGGATACGGGATGTAGCCCTGAAGACCTGTCAGGGACGATGAACGATTGGGAGAAGTAGCGAGAGAGGGTCAGGGATATCCGTGCTAGCGGCACAACATGATGATGATGATGATATATATACACTTGATAAGTTTTGTTTAATTTTGTTTAATTCTAGATTTGTATGTAGGAGTTAATTGTCTGTGAAGACCTCTGGTCTATGTAGATCACTTTTTTATAAGAATGTATTCTCTCTGTGTGTGTGTGTGTGTGTGTGTGTGTGTGTGTGTGTGCATGCGCGCACAAATACGTGAATGTACACTCATGCACACCTACATCCGTATATACATATATTTTCAGGGGTGTGGTGTTGATTTTTGTCCTTTGCTCTCTCTCTCTCTCTCTCTCTCTCTCTCTCTCTCTCTCTCTCTCTCTCTCTCTCTCGTTAATATCTACAAAAATTTGACCATTTTGATTTTTAATGATGTCTGAAAACGCTAGTTCTTTAAAATTGTATTCTATGGTGAATTTTATTTTAGGGTGTAGGTTTTGGAATAATTTATGTAAATTGTATATGTTGCCCCACGAGCATTTCCAAAATATAAAACAAGCATCCAGGTATCTTTTCCATGATCTAAAAAATTCTGCTTTTATATTGTTGCTGCATTTTCTCCAATGATTTCCTTTTGGATTTTCCTCTGGTTAGGGTGGCGTACGCTGATGCCATATTAGTTCCCATAGCTATTCCTCAGATTTGAGTGTAATTTTTTTGATCGAACTGGAAAGAGTTATTACTTAGAATTAGTTCTATACCATCAGTTATAATTTTTTTTTTTGTTAATTCTCGAGTGTAATGTTTCTGGGTATTTTTCTATCCAAAATGAGATGCCCTGTTTTCCTAAATCATAAGGGATATTGCTACATAGGTTTGTGACGTCAATGTAACCGTAAGTGTATTGAGATCAATTTTTTCCCCCAGCTATGGGTCGAATAGCATCGCTGCTGTTCTTCTACAAGGATGGTTTTAGCATTGAATAACCCACAAAGGTTTATATGCCATTTAAACAAAAAAAAATTATTCCTTTTCTATACTTTTGTTACTTTATGTCAAAAGCTAAATGTTTTTTAAACAGACAACTTTTTAATCTTGATTTTTTTCATTCTAATTTTTTTAAGTTATTTTTTAATTCAAAATAATTTTTTGAAATACTGTTTTGATAACAGATAAATAATAATAATAATAATCGGCCATTGAAATATGTGTTATGTACCTCTTCTATCACCGGCTATCTTGATCTCTGGTCAACCATAACTAAGTTATAGTGTCCATCTGGTATGATCCACCAAAGTCTAACTTAACTATTTCTCTGCTTCTTTTGGGTATAACAGTTGGTTCTATTGGTTCTGATCGAGGATCGCTTGATACTACTTTGCATTCGTCGCATTGGTCTATGATTCTGTCAATCATATTGTTCATTTTAGGGAACCAATATCTTCCTCGTAATAGTTGTTTGGTCTTTTTTCTTTCCAGGTGTCCTAGGTATTGTCTTATTTTTGCTATTTTCTTTCATCACGAAATTGGGATAAGTACTTTATCTCCCCTGTAAACTATCTCTTCAATTATGCTGATTTCTTCTTTTATATGTTTATATGACGCCATCTCTAGGTCCTTTTCAGCTTTGACCCAATCATTATCGATAACGTGTGATGTCAGTTTTCTTTTTACATTGTCTCTCTTTGTCTCTGTCCTTATTCGATCAAGCATTGTAGTTGTTGTCTATCGCACCACGTTTTTGACCAAGTAAACCTCTGGCCGGCTTGGGTAGTAATTGAAACCGCTATCTTCTGACAATGCTCACCTGGAACCGTAGAGACTCACTGCCTCTATCCGCTGCACCACGGGCCTTTATAGAAAATACAGTTGTGGCCAGCTGAATGAAAATAGGATTGTTCGCCCGTGTGTGTTTACATGTTTGTAAAGTCTATGAAATAAATGGGTCCATAGTTGGCCGAAGTAAGGAGGATAAAAAGTTGGGCTTTACTTACATACATGGGTATGTAATTCTTCGTTATTTATACTTTTGGGGTCACTAAAGTGGATCAAAAATAGGATATTGTTAGGTTTTATTGCGGGTCCTAAAATCCAAGCGTGCTGACATTTCTTGACCAATCAGATTCGTATATTCACCTATTAATTTTGGACCCTAGATATTTTTCGGTTAATTAGTTTCTGAGCCGGATTTCCTAGAAAGTTCTTATTTTGTGTTTTTAGCTGATTGGTTGAAAAATATAAAAATGTAACTGCAATGTTAATGCGATTTTGATCCAAAATTTCTAGAATGTTCTTATTCTGTGTTTTTGGGGTTGATTATTTTAAGACTAAAAAAATGTGTATTCTATAATTCTCAGTTCATTCGTTTCTTTCAAGTTCTCATTTGGTTCTAATACCATCGTGCCTATTTCTATTAGAGTGTCTCTGTCTATCAAGGGGAGATTATCTATATGTCCTCTTACGACGATGAATTTTGTTTTAACTTTTCGGTTTTTGTTCTAAATTATCGTTACAAATTCCCCTTTCACTGATAGTTCTCCCTGTATGTTTTTTTACTCGCTCGTAGTTGGCTTTTAACTCACTGATATTTGTTCTTTTTGGTGCCTTGAATTGGTATTCGAACATAATATTTGCAGACGCTCCACTGTCTGGTTCACAAAATGCGTCTATGTCTCCGATTTTTACCTCTATTGTGTTAATGTGTTTCTGCATTATAGTTTTTATTTTGTGCATTTTATTTTTTATCGGTCATTTTTCTAATAAATTCCTCATCTTCCAAACTTTTGTCCGATTCTGTTTCAACCCTCTTTATTCTTCTGGGTGTGCTGTCCTGTTTTCTGTAGGGCTGTCTGTCTTTTTTATTATCACCCCCGTGTCGCTGGTAACAGCAGCAGTCAGCAAAGTGGTTCCTCTGCCTACATTCATTACAAGCTTTCCCGTACGCAGGACAATTTTCTTTCTTGTCAAATTTGTTTTCTACCACAATACCGACATGTTGTCTGTGTTCTATCCAGTCTATAGTTCGTTTTTTTTTTCTAATAGTATTTACCCTATCCGTTTGGGCCTCTTCGTTCATAGTTTTTATATGAGTTTTCGTTATTTCGTTTACTTCTCGCTTGAGGTAATGTCGTTGACTTGCTTCTTCAAAAGATTAATTCAAATTCCATTGTTTTTGTATTACTTTTCTTTTATCATTTTTCTGTCTTCAGTTGTCTGGATAAGCTGTTCTAATATTCTATCTGTTGTCTCTGATTCGCAAGATTCAGCCTGTTCCTTAAGTCTCACGGCGTATTCAGTGATTGTCTCGTTATTTTCCAGTTTCATTCTCTTGAATAAATACTTAGCGTGTTGTTTATTTTGTTTCGGTTTGAAGTGCTGGTTTAATTTTCTTTTCACTTCTTCATAAGTGTTGTTTCCCTTTTGTTCTGTGCTCGGTAAATATTTAACTATCAGCCTTAACTCTCTTCCACCATATCTTTTTAAACACATTATTTTGTCATTGTCGTCTGTGACTCTTTGTAAATAGAGTTCATATTCAAACTCTTCAAGCCAATATTTCCAGTTTTCACCTAAACTGGCTGGGTCCAAGTCTGTTCTAAAAGGCTGAATGTGTAAGGTAATATCTGAGTTAGCCATTTAAAAAAAATTTTTTTTCGTTGAATAAGCGAGTATAAGTTGTAAACAATTTTTTTTTTTCGTTTACAATGTACTGGGTAATAGTTATTAAACAGCACTGAGACATGAATATAGACTATTGTTGTCTTCTTTATCATTAAGGGTTTTCGGACAATTGTCTTCATCTTTATTGTTATTCCCACAACGTTTCGGCCTATATGTCCTCCAGCCTTCTTCAGGTGTTTGTCGAACTCGGGAGCCTACACGAAACTTCGAACTACGTCTTTTATTGAATCCACGGGGGTCGTCTGTTCTGATTCCGTTAGCCATAACCGGGTACAAGTGTTAAGTATTCCTGTATTGTTACTCGCCTGTAGTCGAGATTGAACCTGCAACTGTAGGAGGTTATATTGTGTTTTTAATATTTAATTTCCATTTTGTAGTGGTATATTTAATTTGTTTTTATATGTGGTTGCGTGTTCTCAGAAGTCGGAAGGTCGTGATTGATAGCGATGGGGATAACATTATTATTATTATTATTGTTGTTGTTGTTTTTAGGTTTAAGGTTTAAGTTGGTTTTACGTTGGTTGCATCGATATTTCGTAGGTAGTTATCCCCTCGCAAAATGTTGATGGAGAAAATAAAGGTGGTGGAGAAGAACGAAGACGTCGTTAGGTTTTGAAGAAAGGTTTTAATGGCAGCATGAAGTAGGGGTTTAACGCTGGTATGCTGCGAGCCTCGTAGTAAAGAAAGAAGGTAGGAAGTTGTTAGGGTGTATCATCTAATTTGTTTTTAACTAGAATCCTTTGGTCTAGAAAAATAGACCGAAGGGATCTATTAACTAGATGGCTCTCCTCATAATGTTTGATGCGGCTACTCTATTAAGACGTCGGTTCCCTTTGGGGATTTCTGAACGAGAGAGAGAGAGAGAGAGAGAGAGAGAGAGAGAGAGAGAGAGAGAGATTCGCGGACTTTCTTTGGTGCTGCTAGGAAATATGGTTCGGGCTGAATAGGACAGGTCATCCTGATTGGGTGAAAATGTTCGGCGACTCTAACGGTCAAATTAAATTACGCACCAAACAAAAATTCAATTTTCTTTCTGCTACACAACCACTAGATGATTGTCTCCTTAGAAGCTGACTACAATCCTAAAAAACGTGGTGGGAATAACAATAAAGATGAAGACAATAGTCCGAAAACCTTTAATGATAAAAATCATCAAGCTTCATCAAAAAAATTCAGACAACTAATAGACAACTGTAACTACAGAAATTAGGGAATAATACACATTAAAAAATTACTTCATTTTGGCTATCACTTATCTTTCTGGTGTTCCCTTCACGTTTTTTTTTCTCCACGTGGTTGGCTAATTTCCTTTGTTCGTCTTTTTTTTTTTCTTTCCTTCTCTTGTTTCATCTTTCTTTCATCCTCGTCACCAATGTTATGGTTATGCCTTTTGTAAATTGAATTTATAAAGAGTAACTGTGAGTTCTTCGCCGGGAAAGGGAATAAGTTGAAGCACTCTGATAATAGTTAACGAACTGACTTTATTCAAAAGATATGTGTATGTGTGTGCGTATGTGTGTGTGTGTGTGGTGCTGACAATCGGAAGTGAGTCAGCTTTATTTATGAAGTCACAACAACAATAATTATAGATATAGTGGTTAAGGACTACAAAAGGAAAACATGCTTTCTAAAATTGATATGTCAGTGCTGATATATCAAAGAATATAACCAAATAAGTAATACAAAAACCTGAAAACTGAAATTGAAAGTATGTGGTTCTTTAAAACAACCACCATGCCAGTACTAGTCAGAGACCTGGGTATGATCGAGAAAATGACAGATAAACACATTAACAAGATACCTGACAATCCTAGCCGAAATGAAATACAAAAATTGGCACCTTGCAGAACTGCTCATCTCCTTGGGAAAATATAATCATTGTGACTGAAAAATATCACCCAAAAAAGGCAGCAAAAAACATGAATATATAAAATGTATATAATCACTACATTCCCACACCCTAGGTCTTGGGTATAGACACGGTGAGGGATTGTTTAAAACCGAAAATAAAACTAAAAATTAAACAACGACGACAACACACGAGAAAACGTGGACGTGGCTAAGAAAGAGAATCCTTAAGAGATAAAATGAATCTCTTCTAATTCCAGCACAAAACAACGCCATAAGGACTTATCATATCAAAGCGAGAATAGAAAAGATGCACTAAAACTGCTGATGTGGGTTATGTGGTGATAGAGACGAAACAATCAATCACATTATAAGCCAATGCAGCAAATTAGCACAGAAAGTATAAAACTAGGCACGACAGGGTGGGCAAGGTGATCCGCTGAGAATTTTGCAAGAAATTGAAGTTTGTCTATACGAACAAATGGTATATGTACAACCCAGAATCTGCCCTGGAAAATGAGACGCACAAACTCCTCTGGGATTTTGAGATACAAACGGAACACTTAATATCGGCCAGACGACCTGACCGTATAATAATTAAAAAAAAAGAGAATTTGCAGAATTATGGACATTGCTGTTCTAGCGGCCCACGGGGTAAGATTAAAAGAAAGCGAAAAGAGGGATAAATATCTGGACCTACAAGAGAATTGAAAAAACTGTGGAACATGAAAGTGACGATTATACCAATTGTAATTGGTGCTCTTGATACAGTCACCAAAGGATTATTAAAAGGACTGAAGGACTTGGAAATAAGATGACGAATGGAGACCATCCAAACTACTACGTTATTGAGATCAGCCAGAATATTTAAAAGAGTCCTAGCGACTTGAGGAGACTTGCTGTCACTCAAACTTCAGTTAAAGACCATCAGCAAACGCTGATGTAAAAAACTCTCAAGGTTTTTATTCAATAACCCAACTATTTGAATAATTGTGTTGAACATGAAAAATTGGGAATGGCAATTAAAAACAAATAAAACTATATATATATATATATATATATACATATATTACCTCTTTATCATTTGTCTAGACTACGTACTTAGAACATCGATTGACAAAATCAGAGAGAACGGCTTCGAGCTGACAAAGAAAAGAAGAAGGTACCCCGCAAAAACAATTACCGACGCTGACTACACCGATGACATAGCGATACTGGCAAATACACCCAACCAAGTCGAAACACTACTGCATAGTTTGGAACGAGCAGCCGCAGGCATAGGCCTCCATGTCAATGTACACAAAACAGAATATATGTGCTATAATCAAACGGGTGACATCTCCACTCTAGACGGAACCCCTCTTAAACTAGTAGACAAATTCACTTACCTAGGAAGCAGCGTCGAATAAACCGAAAAGGACATCGACACGAGGTTAACGAAAGCATGGACAGCTATCAATAGGCTATCGATTATATGGAAATCAGACCTAACCGATAAAATGAAACGCAGTTTCTTCCAGGAAGCGGTCGCATCGATACTGCTATATGTATCCACTACATGGACTCTAACAAAACGGCTGGAGAAGAAGCTTGACGGCAATTACACAAGAATGCTGCGAGCAATTTTGAACAAGTCCTGGCGGCAACACTCCACAAGACACCAACTGTACGGCCACCTGCCTCCTATCACGAAAACTATTCAAGTTAGACGAACCAGACATGCAGGACACTGGTGGAGAAGCAGGGACGAGCTCATAAGTGATGTACTTTTATGGACCCCCACACATGGCCGTGCAAAAGCAGGACGACCAGCACGAACATACATTCAGCAACTATGTGAGGATACGGGATGTTGTCCAGAAGACCTGCCAGAGGCGATGAACGATAGGGAAAAGTGGCGAGAGAGGGTCAGGGATATCCGTGCTACCAGCACGACATGATGATGATGATTATATATATATATATATATACGCAAAATCACTCATAAACATGTACAATATTAACAATCTTTTTCATTAAAAGTTGATTTATTTTCTTCTAAACCAAATATATCAAGATTTTATCATTTCAAGTGAAATCAAAACGAATAAAGCTGTTATTTATTACCAAACTCGACAGCATAAAAAACTATAACTAAATATATGAACGTGAAAGTAAAGTTGGAGATCGTAGTCGAGGGTGACCCGAAGGCTCCCTTTTCGATAGCTGCTATACCAAGGTGTAGGAGAAAGCGCTACTCCTCTCCTAGACATTGGTATGATGGTTAGAGTTCACCAATGGCCCAGGATACCTGGGTTCAATCCCAGGTCGAGTCATACCAAAGACTAAAAAAATGGTTCAATCCCAGGTCGAGTAGCTAACCAAAAGGGTCGCCAACATATGAATGTGTAGCTGACCAAAAAAAAGTACACTCTACATATATTCTGTTCCGTCTCTGGTTAAAGAGTTGTTACATTTTTACTTTTGCTCACAGAGTTTCAATGTGGTAGATTTTAGTTATAAATAATACCTACTTATATCCGTTTTGATTGCATGATTTCCCACTGTAGTCGAGAAGACACTATTATTTGTAGTGAGACTAATGTTAATAAAATGACACAATTAACACGAGTACTACAAAACAGAAATTTTCATTTTTTGGATGGATCTGAAAAGAAAACTGTTCGTGTCTTAAGTCACTGTGAGTATTGATGAATTATCTGCAGCGTCGTGGATTTGTTAAGTTTATCGCCCAAATTGACGATTGTAATTTGATACGGGTCGTCCAGCGGTCAAGAAAAGTGGGCTGCTATGAGATTTCGAGACAGTTGCATTCGTCTTGCCGGTGGAGACAAGTAAACTGTACTAAAGTTCTTCTGAATATATTTTGCGTTAGTTCTGCAAGTTCCCAACAAAGAAAAAGGCTGCACACCCGATTGGTCAATAAATGTTGTCAAGTATTTTGAGCACACCTGATTGGTCAATAAATGTTATCGAGTGTTTTGCTTTTTTAAAGTTGGCATTTTCCTAAATTCTTAAATTTTATAGAACACCTACGTGGGCGTTTTTTTATGTTAAAAATTGCGCCAAAATTTATGTTTTTTTCTAAAACCTTCTTTGTACTGCTATCGCTGGTTGAGAAGAAAATCAACTTTATTTTTAAATTGTTTGAAGAGTGCATATTTATGTGCCATATTTTGTACTTTGCTAATTTTCGTAAATCTGTTGACTCCATGTTAATTTGATCATTTTTTGTGGTTTCAGGTGATTAACTACGGACTTGGTGGCCTTTATATGCCGCATCATGATTATGTGGTAAGTTTGGGGCGATGTTTTTAAATTAATTGAAAAATTATTGTTATTTTGTTTTCCATGTTTTAAGAAATTTTAAGAAATATTAGAAGAGAAATCAAACCTGTTGCCATATTTACTCCTACTTTGCTGCAACATTAGGAAGTTGATGTAGAAACCCAAGTGGGCGGTACCACCCCATGGGAAGAGGCATAAGGAAGGGTATATATATATATATATATATATCGATCCCAGCTTCAAGCGTCCTACGTGTCTTGCCACACTGAAGAGTTGTGACACAACGAAACAGTCTGCTGTGGATGACAATATATACGCTCCCCGGGGAGGAGCACGCTGATGAACGAATTTACGGCTGCCACTCGCATAATGCAAGGGGCTTCGAATGAATTGCGCACTCTGGTATCCGGTAAGGCAAAAATATAAACAAACGAAAGCTACCTTATCCGCTTGCTGGCTGAGCGGTATGATACTAAGTTGAACGTAAAGTTAGGTGATCCCAGCTGGATGCATCTCACGGGTCTAGCCACACTGAAGAGTTGCGATACAACGAAACAGTCTGTCTGTAGATGACAATATATATATATATATATATATGTGTGTGTGTGTGTGTGTGTGTGTGTCCAGGATATTTTTAAAAGTCCAAACATTTCTGTGTGAGCACCTTCAAGATATGATTTCAAAGTTTCCACTTGTTCATTATCTCTGCCAACACATTATTGGAATCTTCCCCAGGAGTACTTTGTAATATCAGTTCTGCTTTTCTAACAAAGATACAACCATAAAAAGATTTTTTTAATCATCTGTGGGAGATTTTAATAATGAGTTGATCCTATTTACCAGCCCCTCCGCTCGTGTAGGATATGACACAAGGTCAATTTTTAAGCGGAGTTTAACAGGTTTGAATTCAGAGTTTTCCTTCTCCTAGACTAGTTGCCTCACCAAGGCTGAAGAACCTAGTCTGTCCTACTATTTACCCATAGCTGGAGGGAGAATAATTGGATTCACACCTTTCCCAAGGGTATTAATGCTATGTGAAATGCAATGAGTCTCGTCCAAGATTTGAACTCGTGTCGCCGTGTCCAATTCCTACGACGATAACCATTACTCCACGTATGAGTTGATAGGGAAGGTGAATATGTGGAGACTGAAATCATATGTGGAGACTGACATCATATTATAAAGGTACTTCCGTAAGCGTGTTAACATTTTCTAATCACCCTGTATATTAAATATATATAAAATATAATCATTATATATATAATCATATATATATATAAATGATGATAATTTTAATAATAATATATATGTAAATTGATTATTGCTATTATCATCATCAATAAGTAGTAAAGTAAAGTTGGCGACCTTAGGCGAGAGTTGCCCGAAGGCTCCCTTTTCAATAGTTACTGCGTCGAGGTGTAGGGAAGGCGCTACTTCATTCCCTGGATTGCTCCACTTTACCCTTGATCCTTACCTTATGATGCTGAGTGTTAAGCAAGGCGGCATCAAGTACCATTTTTTGAGACTTTGGTATGACTCGACCTGGGATTGAGCCCCGGTCTCCCGTAGCATTGGCGAACACACCACTTAATAGGCCAATGGCTCGACTAATATATTATTCATACATGCATGTATATAATATACTTAGATAATATTTAGATATATAATACAATTAGATAATATTTAGATTCGTAAAGATTAAAGTATCTATTTTTCTTCTTGTTACTCAGAAGATAGGACCCACCTGTCCGCCGGCTTTTTTTTCTAATTTTCATTGTTAATTAATCCTATTTACCAACCCCTCCGCTCGGGCAGGATATGACACAAGGTCAATTTTTAAGCGGAGTTTGAAAGGTTTGAATTCAGAGTTTTCCTTCTCCTAGACTAGTTGCCTCACCAAGGCTGTAGAACCTAGTCTGTTCTACTTGTTAATTAATAGATTTTTTAAATGGGTTATCAATTCCTTATGGGTCATTTAAAGCTGAAATTAGATTCATTTGTAAATCATAACTATTTTCCATGTTCCATTGCTTTGTTTTATCGCTCATTTTATTTGCATAAAATCATTTGTTTGCACTCCGTTTTATCAAGTTTTTTTTTTATCTAATACAAATAATTTGCGTAACAGTATAATGGGAGCTACCACCCTACGCACACTGACGAGCGTAAACCCCAATTTCTTTGTTCAGAATTAAAGTCTGTTTATTTAATCTTATCTCGATGATGAATGTACGTATTTTATACACACACACACACACACACACATACACACACATATATATAAAGTAAGTTGGCCGGCCGAAGTCGAGAGTGATCCAAAGGCTCCCTTTTCAATAACAACTACACCGACGTGTTGGAGAAGGCGTTACTCCTTTACCTGAATTGCTCCACTTACCTTTGATCCGTACCTTATAATGCCCGTGGTGTAATGGTTATCGTCGTAGGAAATGGACACGGTGACACGAGTTCAAATCCTGGACGAGACTCATTGCATTTCACATACGACTAATACCCTTGGGAAAGGTATTAATCCAATTATTCTCTCTCCAGCTATGGGTAAATCATAGGGCAGACTGTGTTCTTCAGCCTTGGTGAGGCAATTAGTCTTGGAGAAGGAAAACTCTGAATTCAAACCTGTTAAACTCCGCTTAAAAATTGACCTTGTGTCATATCCTACCCGAGCGGAGGGATTGGTAAATATGATAATGAGTATTAAGCAAGGAAGCATCAAGTGCTATGTTTTGAGCCTTTTGGTATGACTTGACGAGGATTGAACCCTGATCTCCCGAACCATTGGCGAATACTCTAACCATTACGACAATGGACCGATGTATATATTAAAACAAAATCAACATAAAATTTCGTGAGTCGTTCCTTCTGTGCAAGAAACATTTTTAGGGTCAAGTTTAGGGTTGGACTTGGGTTTGGGTCTACTCACTGAGTGATGTACAAAAAATATTACACAGAAATGTGGCACATACATTCACCATCCAGATAAGAGTATTTTTTTAGGAAACAGTTAATTTTAAGTCCCAAAAATGATATATCGGCAATCGATTATAAGTTTACATCTTTCTTTGGGGTTGTGCGGGGGGAAAGACAAAAGAAATACAGCGGAGGAGTGAATTAGAAAGAGTTGACAACGCGATTTTAAAAAGTAACTGTTCAGAAATTTAAAAAAAAATTGATTTTAATGGTATATCAAACCGTCTAGTGTTGTTTTATGCCCAGCGGTAAGGAATCGCGTTCATTGTACGTTTATATTTACATTTTTAAGTAGCTTGTGGGTATCCTCGTGGTGTAATGGTTAAAGCGCTAGAACACGGAATCGTAGTGAGCGTACGTTCACTTTCAGACAGATACCCTTGGGAAAGGTATGAACCCCTTATCCTCCCAGCTATGAGTTAAATAGTACCACTACTGTTCTTTTAGAAAGATCGCATTTGGCATTAAATAACCCGAAAAGTTGATATGCCATTAAAGAAAGAAACCTAAAGTAGTTTGTTTTTATTCAGTTGACTTTTACGGCATATCAACCTTTTTGGGTTATTTAATGTCTAATCCGGTTTATACACGCACACACACACACACACACAGAAATATATTTCTGACATCATATAGTTTTGGGAACGTAGATGTAACTGTGTCTTGGATATGACTCTAAACTGCAACTGATGGTGAGGCTCCAATACTGGAACTCTAGGGAGAGTGGGTTTACCCTTTCATTGCCATGTCTCCCAGGTCCACTCTAATCTGGAGTAGTAGTAGCTGTTAGGGTCCTATCTATGGGTCAAATAAATCTGTTCAAAAACTATTCATATCCGATAGAACCATGAGAAAAAAAATCTTAATAATTTCACAAAAACTGTAAATATTTATGCCATTCCTTAACCTCATAGCATGAAATAACCCTTGACCTTGTCGGGTTATATTTGCGAGATGTGTCACAAGTATAAAATAAAGTTTGGAGGCAGTACGTGTTCCTCGCAAGTAATTTCCCGAACAAAACAAAAACAAAATCTGAATAACTATAAAATAAAGGTTTATTATTCAGTGGGAATATGTACCAAAGAACTCACAATGTTGTTGTTGTCTTTGTTGTTGTCGATTTCGCCTTTGGTGTAAGTGGAAATGGCAATGTCTTTGCTAGACAGCGTGGCGTCTCTCGTGTTTTGGTGGGTGAGGGAGCAGTCCAGTAGCGTAACATAGGTTCCTTGTTGTTAGCGGCGAGATCTCTGTTGAAATGGTCAATCGCTTTCTTTTTATAACTCCTAAGAGGATCAAAACGGGTATGAATGTTTTTTTGCGGGGAAAGTACTTGATTGGTTAAAAAATCTATGGGTGCGAATTTTGTATATTGTAGTTTGGATCCTTTTTTTCTAGAATGTTCTAATGTTTGTTAATTGGCTTAAAAATCTATGGGCGCGAATTTTGTGCATGTTGTTTGGATCCTTTTTTTCTAGAATGTTCTAATGTTTGTTGATTGGTTTAAAAATGTGAGTGCAATGTTTGTGTATGTATATGAATTTTACGCTACAATCAATCCTTTAATAAAGATTAAGCACGTGACAAACTTATCTTAGGTAGTGAATGAAAGAAGTACATTTCTATATAATTTCTTTGGACATTATTGCAGGCATTTCCTCAGCGGGATATTCTGGAAAAGTACCGTAAGTTTTTGATTCTAAGTGACGTTGGAATATAAAATAAAAGAGTTATACGAGGGGGAAAAAGGCCATACAGGGCTGCCTACGATCGGCAGTTTGCCTTGCCTGTGTAAAACTACCAACCTTTCTGCTTTGAGATAATAGTTGAACCCACTTAATTGCTATGAAAAGAGAGACAGAGACAGAGTGAGAGAGGGGTCATGGGAAGGATTGTTTATTAATTGCTAGTGTGAAATAAATAAGGTCAGATTCAAGCGAATACACTTGGCAAATGTACAAACACCCGACTCATTGCGAGAAGCAAAGGCGACGAAATTGTTACTGGAGTAAATTTAAGTTATTGTTTGCAAACCATATCGAAGTTGTCTCTGTGGCGCAATCGGTTAGCGCGTTCGGCTGTTAACCGAAAGGTTGGTGGTTCAAGCCCACCCAGGGACGATTTGAACTATTTTATTTACTTATATTGTGTCAGCGGACTTTAGTGTCTGAAACTGATTATCAATACTGAAAATCCATCTAACATCCGTTATTGGGTTTGATAGGCTAAAAATATATCTGATATTTACTGACTGACTGGCCTATTATCTTTGATAGATAAAAATTATTTACGAATGTGAGTTGAATAACAATCGGAATGTTTATATTTTCTAGAGATTGTAGAAGTATACTAACGCCAAAAAGTGTAAATATTTACTAATTCAATCTTTTTTACATGAATAACATCATTGACATTTTACGTATGTGGATTATTATTATTAGTAGTAGTAGTAGTAGTAGTAGTTGTAGTACTAGTAGTAGTTAGGCAGTACACGTGACGTAAAAGGGTAATAGTCAAAGAAAATGGATTCTGCAAGCCGAGTTCAAATTCTGGACGAGGCTGTTTGTATTTCACTTCCTGCTCACACTCTAGGGAAAGACATGAATCCATCTCTTCCCTTCTTCTGCAACCAGTAGGCGTGTACAAAAAGAAGGGTAAAACATGCACTTTATGACAAGCGACGCATGCGTTTCTTCAAAGTGTGGATGATAAAAAGTGTATTAATCCGTAGGTTTTTATGTTAATAAATTCTCAGAAAAGGTTTATCACCCTTTAGTGACGTTTTTAGATCGGTTCTTTTGCTGTCCACTGTAGGAAAGATATCGCCCAATGAATTAATTAGATAAAATACTTTCTTCATCTAATCTGTCAAATTCGGGTCACCCTCAACTAAGATCGCCAACTTTACTTCACTTATTTATAATCATGTGTGTTATGAGAGAGAGAGAGACCCTAGTTTACAAATATTCTTAGTATCAGAAGCAAATTTTCCGTGACAGTTCTTTTTTTTTTTAGATGTGGCACAAAGCCGTATGAATGGGACACCCAATGAGACTCGAACTCACTCGTGAAAGTTTGCAAGTTTACCTTCCTAACCTTTACGCCACCTGAGGTGCCCATGTTTCTGATAACTTGGGGTCAATTGGTTAGATCGATTCATTTTACTAACTATGCTCCTCTCTCTCTCTCTCTCTCTTCAAACAGTGAGATAGGATTGGCCGCAGTTTGGTGTCGACCACTTGAAGGTTGGTCTTCGTATATTTGTTCTATCTGAGTACCAATTATTAGAGAATGAGAAACACAATTCAGACAATGGGGTTTTAAAAAAAAAACAAAAAAAAACGGAGCTTTAACAAGTGCGTGTTTTAGACATTCCTACCAAAATTAGTGGGTCAACCAGTCGAGAAGGAAAAACTGAAATCAAAACCCTGGGAGTGTTGTTTGCGAGATCTGTGGAACATAGTCGCACCATTCTTCTGTTTTCAGCGCATCCCAAAAGTATGGCTGACCCTACTCAAGGCTTCACCACTAGAAACAAAATTACGTGAAGTTTTTTCTTTCTTTTTTCTTTTTTTTTTTTTTTTATTCTTCCATTGAAATTTTGTTTTTAATTTTATTCATTTTATGATCATTTTCAGCATTTTTATAGAAAGGCCAAAATGGAGGACATCCCTGTTTTACAAAATTCTGGAGACAGAATAGCAACATTTTTATTTTACGTAAGCTGTTTATTATTATTATTATTATTATTATTATTATTATTATTATTTCAACTTAATTCAGACAAATAAAACAAAAATGAAGAAGACACTGACAATACTTTACTCCAGGATGTGGCAATCAACTGTTCACGAGTCGAATCCTTCTTCTTCTTCTTCTCTGCTGCGAAAAATAATCTTAAATGTGAAAAAATATAAAGACGAAAGAAAAATGATAAAGTATATTTTCTTTACAGTTTTCATAAGAGCCTATCACCAAGCCGGTAGTGTTAGACCGACGCGTGCTTTGATGTCGTTTTAGAATAAAAGAGAAAGCAATGTAAATCAAAATCAATCAATGTCCTCTTTAGGTTTTTATTTCAAAATAAAATACTTCATTGCTTAATAATTCTCTCCTTCCCCAACTCCTTTCTTAGATGAAAAATATAGAATTCAGAATCTGACATTTTTTTAATGTATCAAAACAAAAATCACCGACAACGCATACGCCTACCGAGCCAACATTTACGAAAGCTAAATAAAATGAATTTTACGAATAGCTACAAAGTAAAGTTTCTACTACTTGTGAGGTTTAGGCTTATGTTACGTTGGTATTACTTTGGTTGCGTTGGTATTACGTTGGTAGCGTTGGTATTTCGTTGGTTGTTATCCCCTCGCTAAATGTTGATGGAAAATAAAGGTGGTGGAGAAGAACGAAGACGTCGTTAGGTTTTAAATGAAGGTTTTAATGGCAGCATGCAGTAAGGGGTTTACGCTGGTGTGCTGCGAGTCTCGTAGGAAGGAAAGAAGGTAGGAAGTTGTTACAGTGTATCATCTAATTTGTTTTTAACTAGGATCCCTTGGTCTAGAAGAATAAACCCAAGGGGCCCATAAACTAGATGGCTCTCCTCATAGTGGATGCTACTGCTATTCAGGAGCAGACGATAAGACGTCCGTTCCCATTGAGGATTTCTGAGGGAGAGAGTGTTTCGCGGGCTTTTTTCAATTTTTGGTGCTGCTAGTAAATATGGTTCGGGCTGAAATAGGACAGGTCATCCTGATTGGGTGAAAATGTTCGTCGACTCTAACGGTAAAATTAAATTACGCGCCAAACAAAAAAGATACAAGGTTCTTTCTGCTACGTACTTAATAAACATTCAAATAATGAATTTCTCTTACACGTAGAAAGTTTCTAGTTTGTTTTTTGTTTTTTTTTTTGTTTTGTTTTTTTTTTCCGTTTAGTTTTTCCTCAAAAAAACGTTTTCCGGCAGAAAATATACCTTTCTCATTATTTCATATTTTGATTGGTCAGTTAATTTAGAAAAGTTGGTTACAGTCTTTTAGTCAGAGTGCTTCATCACATCTAAAAATAAAATCTATGCGGCTGAAGAAAGCATATTATGTATTCCGTCGAGGTCACCATAATGGAGAATAAGAAGATTAATTGGCTATTTTATTTGTTGTTCGTGGGTTATCGTCGTCGTTGGTGGTTGTCGGTTGTTGGTCTTGGGTTTAACTATTTGACTCCTTTGTTCTTCTTATCCCATTCAACTTGTTGACTTCTTTGTATGTGGAAGGCTGCAAGAAAATTACGGAAGGAAAGAAATAGACAAAGATACCTTTTAACTCCAACTTTATTTTTAGATCTACATTCTTTGAAGTAGAGGAATTATATTATGAATCGAATTACCATGACCAGAAAATCCGGCGAACACTTACGCACGACATACGGAAACACTGGACAGCTATTTCGACCTTATTAGGTTCTCATTAGCTGTGTATACTGTGATCTCCACCACTAGAGATCGAACCAGCGACCTCAGATTGTTCACCGGATTTTCTGTTCATGGTAATTCAATTCACAATATAATTCCTCTACTTAAAAAAAGAAATGTAGATCTATATCCTTGCCCTTGAGGTCATGATAATTGCGCAGATGCGTATTTCTATTCCTCTTGGGAAGATGTGGTCCTGAAGGTGACTGTGTACAGATGTAACTTGCAAGACACATTCAGGCTAATTGACCGCGCAATTACCATAACTAATTAATTTGGCGTCACTAAGATGCGATATGAACTGGTGGCTTTATATTTAGGATTTAACGACTATTCTGTGGCGTGAAATTCTTCCTGAAACTAATTGAAACAGTTTCGTCTCCCAGACAAGATGTTGAAATATATCAAGAGTCATTTGCGGTGGTTTTATGAAATTGAGGTTTGTGTTATGTCCAAAAGATGTTTCCAATAGACGCTGCTGCTAACAAGAGACGTGACCTTCCGCTAAGTCCAAAATTTGGGTGAACACGTGTGCTACTTGGTGGTGGTAGTCCGTTCAGTCTCAGGGGTACAGCTGAAGTGGCAGAATTTCTCTACAGCGCCCGGAAGGCCTCTTCTTTAGACATGTGCCGTTCTTGCTTCCTGTCAAAAGCTTCCGGGACTTGTAACATTTTATCTTTTTTTTTCTTTTCTAACCCCTACAAATTACCCTATCATAGAAAAATACACAAGTGTGTCATCATCATCATCATCATCATCATCATCAAGAATAACTTCTCCATAGTTTGCAGCAAAATTTTAGTTGATCTGAGACAAGCTACCCTCCTTGCCTTAGAACTCGAAGTCTAGATTTAAAAGAAAATAGATATCATATGTTAAATGCTACTTAAACTGCTGAACCAAAATATCAGTTCCGAATTTCTTTAATGATAAAGATGATTTTTATTATTTGTAGTATAGGTGACGGTTATCGATGAATTGTTGGATGATTCTGAGTTTCGTATCTGACTCCTTTTTCTTCTTACTCATTCACTTGTTGTCTTCTTTTGTCTGTGGGAAGTTGCAAGAGAATTAAGGACCTATTGGAGTTAGTATAGCATTTATTTCTCAGACTAACGGCAACAAATAAATTAATTAAAACTAAGTTCAATTCTAACAATTTATTAAAGAACAAAACAATGACTAACTGCATAAAGTCCTTCCTGTGTATAGAGCCAAATTTGAGAGACTTGCCGATGTGATGGAGATGATATCAGACATCTTCTGATTTAGTGATTTTTTGGTGAGAATTTCTGGTCCATGTGCGGCCGGGAACTGGTCTGGAATCTGTCTAGTGATTTTTGGTATTTTGCGCCAAAACTTCTGGGCTATTCACGTGATTGGTATATCCAATCACAGAAAGATTCTCCCTCACTTAACCCCTCACACAGGAATAAAAATATTTTACTGACCTAAAAGACGGAAGGAAAAGACAAGGACACCTTTAAACTCCAAATTTATTTCAGGGTTTAACGACTATTATATGGTGTGAACATTTTCCTGGTCCAGTAGAAGTAGTCGCGTCTCTCAGATAACGTGTTGAAATGTATTAGAGTAATTTTCGGTGAGTTATAAGTTTGAAGTTTGCTGCGTGTTCAGGTAGGTATGTTTAGCAGAAGCGGCTGCCAGCTGCAGACACGGCTGGCTATGAGACCACGGGATCCAATCAGCACGTACGCTCACTACTAGCCGCCGGAAGAAAAAGTCTTTCTAGTTGAAGTAGTCACAGCTTAATGCGAGAATTTCTCTTTGGAATCAGAAAGCCCCTCTTCCCAGGCATGTGCCGATTTCGCTGCCTGTCAGAAGCCTCCTGGGAAACTGCTATTTTTTTATTTATCAATTTTATTTTTTTTATTTTCATTTTTTAAGCCCTACAACACTGAACACATAGAGAATTAATACACACACGAAAACTTATTTGTAAATTATTGATTAATTCCAAAAATAAATGAATTAATAAAAAAAATAAGACATCGTCTATTCACATCAACTTCCTGTTATTTGTTTTCTATTTAAACGATTTATTCATAATTCATCTCAGCATTAACCTTTTATCTCAGTTACCCGAAAGACTCATCTGCTACAATATTAAGCTACATTTTGTTACAGTAACTCGTTACATTAATTTGTAACACACTCTACCGTCATAACAAGTCTCTCTTGACTTGTGTTAAATGGTTAAATATATGGCTATAGATTGGTTTTAATACTTAGGAAAAGTTGGGGGTTTTTGTTTGTTTTGTTTTTGTTGTTTATTTTTTCCATCTCACTGAATTTATTTAACAAATACAAATAACACTATTCTTGTTTTCAGCTGAGTGAAGTGCAAAGTGGAGGTGCTACAGTGTTTCCAAGACTTAATACGCGAGTGCCAGTGATCAAGGTAAAAATTTATACATTTGACGCTCTTATGTAATTATCAGACAGTTCTCTCCATATAACAACACATTGCGTTATGCAAAGGGTTACCAGAGTTAGCCCCAACAATATTACGAGCACAGCCCCTGTTTTTTTATGTGAATTTGATTGAGCAGCAATGAATCAATTCAAAGCTAAATCTATGTTAATCTCTCTCTCTCTCTCTCTCTCTCTCTCTCTCTCTCTCTCTTGCTTGAATAATAACATGCTGCCTAAATATGCACTCTTCAAATATATATACACGTATGTATCTATATAAGTATATATATGGATATATATAAGTGTATGTGTCTCTATATGTGTATGTATTTCTCTCTCTCTCTCTCTCTCTCTCTCTCTCTCTCTCTCTGTATACATATTGATGTACATGTGCATATATGTATATGTGTGTATGTGTTCTTATATATTCGAGGTGCATACGATAAGTTTCCAGACATTTTTCGTATGGGCATTTAAAATTGTCGTAGACTCTTGAAAATTCAGTATGTTATTGCAATATATCTTATGAGATGACTGACCAATTTTTATGATTTCAGGTTCAAATCAACAGCTACAGCAGCAATTGGAATACACCCTTCTAAAGCTTGATTGTCACAGCTGGTGAATTTCAAAAGTGCAATCTGACACTTTAGAAGAACGATATGCAATAAAATTGTGTTTTAAACTTGGAAAAACGATGCCAGAGAAACGTATGGAATGCTTCAGACTGCTTTTCGACCATCTTGCATGTATTGAGCATCAGTTTTTGAGTGGCATAAGAGATTCAAGGAAGGCAGGGAGTCTACGAGGGATCATGGGTGGTGTGGGAGGAATAAGGAAGTCAATACACCAGAGTTGATAGGCCAAAGGGTTAGGGTTAGGGTTACTATGTTGAGGTTTTTAAAGAGTTCAGGAAGAGATTCCTAGGAAAGAGGCCAGCACCCTTGAAATCGGGTCAGTGGCATTTCCACCAGGACAACACACTAGTCCACAACTACATCCTTGTCACAGACTATTTGAGCAAGATAGGCATCAAGACAGTTCTTCACCCTACCTATAGTCCAGGTCTTGCTCCCAGTGACTTTTGCTTATTCCCTAAGCTCAGAGGCTGTCGTTATGAGACAACAGAGGAGATGAAAGAGGCTGTGACGAAGGTCATTGACACGCTCACACAAGAGGGCTTCCATGAGGCCTTCGAGAAGTTGTTGGAACGGTCCAACAAGTGCATTGCTGCCGGAGGGGATTACTTGGAAGGGGACTAGAGTTTCATGTGTGTATTATCAATAAAAGTGCCCATACGAAAAAAGTCTGGAAACTTATTGTATGAACCTCGTATGTGTGTGTAACAATATATATATATATATGTGTGTGTGTGTGTGTATGCAAATGTATACGTGTGTTTGTATAAGGATATATCTGTGTATATGTTTACATGTATATATCTATTTATATATATGGGGGTTGGTCTAAGTATATATATATATATATATATATATATATATATATATATATTGGTTTCTTTATTTAAAGGCATATCGACCTTCTTGGTTTATCTAAGCCAAAGCCATCAATGAAGAAGAACAATAGTGGTACTATTTAACCCATAATTTAGGAGATAATCAGGGTCATGCCTTTCTCAAGGGTATTAGTCCAAAAGTGAATGTAATAGTACAACTGGAGTTCAGACTTGCTTACTGCCCTGCCACAGTTCAGTATATAAGCCATTATGCCACAGGGACTCCCATATATATATATATATATATATTTGATGAAAAAACTTCAATTCAGTGTTTCCATTATAATTTTTTTAAATCGGTATGACCTTCTTCAGATGGATTTTAATACTTTAGTGCTAAGGCTATGATGTAGACTTCCCAACCTCGTTTCCAGCTAGAAGAGACAAAAAAAAACTTATTCATTTCCTTATGAAATCTCTTTATATATCAATGTTTAAATATTCCTCTTTTTTATTTTATTTTAAAGAATTCTTTACTTATATTTCAAACTGCTATTTATTATTTAAATTTATTATTTATGGTGAATATCAGAAGATGCTCCTAGATTTTTTTATGTTTAGTTTAATTTTAGAAAAATCTTATAATTAAATTTATAATAACCATTTGTTTCTTATTTTCTATGGAATAAATTTTTGTATCAAATATTTAATAATATTGTCCATGTATTTTTGATAAATTGAAGTTTTTTCGTCGAATTTATAAAAAATGTTTTCGCTCTGCATTTGAGGTTCAATATATTTTTAATCTGGAATTATAAATCTGATTGCCGCCATCATTGAGCACTCAACAGAGATTCCAATTCATCTTGGATTACTGCAAAAAATGTCTAAACCTGAGACTATTTTCCTCTCATTATACACACTTTTATGAATATATATATATATATATATATGTTTAAATATTCCTGGTAAAGAGCTCAATGTAAATAAAATTCACAGAGCAAATAATATTATTTCAAGAAAAAAACAATATTCGGTTACATTAGGATAATGAATTTATTTCTATCCTGTTAAGAGCATTGATAGGAATCAAAACTCCAAAAGAATTTTAATAAGACTTCATCAAAGTTCTGTTAAAATTCTTTTGGAGTTTTGATTCATATCAATGCTCTTATCCAGATAGAAATAAATCTAATATATTAATGTGATCGAATACTGTTTTTTTTTCTTTATATATATATATATATATATATAATGAATGAAAGCATAGACACATGAACATTGGTGAGAATATTTTCTTAATGAATTTCTTTGGAGAGTCCCCATGGCGTAGAGTACTTTGACTGCAACCTTAAAATAAGTGAATTCATTCTCTAGTTCCCTTTGGTATAAATACCCTTGAAAAAGGTATAAAGATCTTTATCCTCCCTGCTATGCAGTAAATAGTACCACTGTTGTTCTCCTACAAGGATGACTGTGGGATTGAATAACCCATAAAGGTTTATATGCCATTAAACAAAGAAACCAAATAAATTTGTGAAACTCAACCAGTTTCCTCTTTCGTCAGATGTTTATGAGTGTTAATGTTTCAAGACTGAAAGACTTATGAATTCCAAGGGATTGGTATTCACATTTGAATGAATCTTTAACTTCACTTAAATACTTCACCTTGCACATGTTTATGATTTCAAATATGTTTATTTTTAATTTTTTTTTTTGTTTTTTTTCTTGGTTGATTGCATTTTATGGCATATCAACCCTTATAAGTTATTTAATGCCAAATCCTCTTGATATATTTATATATTAAATATATATGATTTGTAAACAAATAGTTTGTGGGTGATATCTTTAAACAAGTCAGAGATCATTTGTTTGCACACAGTTAAATGGTTTCAAGTATTGCTATCAAACACTAATAATTCTATTCTATTTAATATTAATCATTTGTTTGCACACAGTTAAATGGTTTCAACTATTGCAATCTAACCCTAGTAGTTTTATTCAATATAATTTATTCTTTTCCACACAATTATATGGTACCTAGTATTGCTATGTAATATGAATAATTCAATTAAACAGTCATTTGTTTGCACATAGTTGGTTGCATTTTACGGCATATCAACCATTGTAGGTTATTTAATGCCAAATCCATTTTATACATATATATATATTAAGTATGTATTAAGTGGTCGACACTTGCTGCTCACTGTGAGGCCTGGTGCTGCACTGTCCACCTGGTTGTCTCCATCACTGAGGACTCCTGCAAAGCCAACCTCAGGGAGAAACACCACAGGAGGAAGATCCAGGAAGCCTCAGCAGTCATACCAGACCAGACCTTTAACTGCACTCGCTGTGGCCGGACTTGCTTGTCCCACATCAGCCTAGTCAGCCATCATCATGCCTGCAGTCGATGTGGACATCCTCCTAAATAAATATTCGTTCGCGAAGTCTAGTCAAGAAGAAGAATGTATAATTTGTAAATGAATTGCTTGTGGGTAACATTTTTAAATAAGTCAGAGCTTAATTGTTTGCTCACAGTTAAATGATTCCAAGTATTGCTATGTAATACAGTCATGTGTTTGTTTACAAATAAAGGGTTAAACAAATCTATTTGACCCATAGATGTGACCCTAACAGTTACTATCACTCCAGTAGTGAATGGATCTAGGAGTAATGGCAATGAAGGGGTATACCATATTCCCCAAAGCTCCAGAATTGGAGCCTCACCATCAGACGGTTTTGTATAATATCCAAGATACACATTGGGGAGAGGGTTTACTCTGCTGCAAAGATGCAGTCAGTGTATTCTGCTCCCCTTACTGACTGAGCTTCTATAAAAGATAATGAATTTTTAAATAATTAATTATTCGATATTTTCGATGAATAATGAGAGTGTAAGTATTTAAGGGTTAGGATAATGTTTTTGGGGGGATGGCCTAATTTGTTGTCAATTTCATTTGTGGCAAAGGTTTCTACATATAATATTCATCAATCTTTTGTAGAAGGTAACGATAAGAGTCCATGTGGCATAATGGACTACTGCCTCAAAATAAGTAATTTCCGACTCCAGTCGAGCTATTATGTTCATTTTCAAACTGATATGCTTGGAAAAAAGTATAAACCCCCTCTTTTTGCCAGTTATGGGTCAAATAGTGTTATTGCTGTTCTTCTCTAAGAATGACTTTGGCATTAAATAATCCTCATAGGTTGATATACCATTAAAATATTGCCCAGTCAGCTGGGAATGTAGAATACATTGACTACACCTCTGCAGAGGGGTAAAACCCCACCAATGAGTGCCCTGGATATGACCCTAAACAGTCTCATGGTGATGAGGCCTTGGGGAATACGGAGTACCCCTTCATTACCATTGCTCCCTGGTCCACTCTGGCCTGGCATGGTAGCACCTGATAGGGCTTAAATAGAACTAACAGCATACTTATGCTAAACCGAATTGTTTGATTAAACTGAATAGCTTGAAATAGAAATGTTTTTGACAATTAAACCGTACTTACATTTAAACTACGTGCTTAGGCTAAACTGAATTATTTGAAATGGAACTGTTTTTTGACATTGAAACTGAATATACACTAAACTGAATTGTTTAATATAGAACTGTTTTGACATTTAACTGCATGTAAACAAAATCTGTACTTATACTAAACTGAATTAGCTGAATTAGAACTGCTAGACTGAACTGAATAGCTAGAAATGGAAATGTTTTTCTCAATTAAACTGTACTTGCATTTAAACTGCATGCTTATGCTAAACTGAATTGTTTGAAATTGAACTGTTTTTGACATTGAAACTGTACTTACACTAAACTGAATTGTTATATATAACTGTTTGATTGGTTGGTTGGTTGGGTTTTATGGCATATCAACCTTTGTAGGTTATTTAAAGCCAAATCCATTTTTATGAAAATAGTTCTATTGCAAACATTCAGTTTAACATGAGTACACAGTTTAATTATCCAAAAATATTTCTATTTCAAACTATTATATAACTGTTTGAATAAACTGAATTGTTTGAAATAAAAATGTTTTTGACAATTAAACTGTATACTCATGCTAAACTGAATTGTTTAAATAGAACTGATTATATAAAAATGGATTTGGCGTTAAATAACCTACAAAAGTTGATAACCAACCAAACCAAACCAAACCATTGAAATAAAGGAACCAAACCATCTATGTTCATGAGTTTCTGGAATTGATACACATATGTCTTTTGGCAAATTTTTCCGAGAGTTGAATGAACATTATTTGTTTGTAGAGTCTAGAGAAACAGAACGTTCTTATTTTGTGAAGCTTGTTTTTTTCTATTTGTATTTATTTTAGGGTGCTGCAGCTCTTTGGTACAACTTAAGACGAAATGGTTCAACAGATGAAAGACTCCTTCATGGGGGATGTCCTGTGGCTTTGGGGGATAAATGGGGTGAGTATATCAATTGCAGAGATTGTGTTGTATTTTTTGTCACCTCTTGGACCAATGACAGGGTATTCAAGTACTCTAAGTCAACCTCATCAAGCACATTGGCCTAATGAGTAGTATGTTTGCCAATGGTCTGACAGACCAGGGTTCAATCCCAGGTTGAGTCATACCAAAGACTCAAAAAATGGTACTTGATGCCACCTTGCTTAACACTCAGTATTATAAGGTATGGATCAAGGTTAAAGTGGAGCAATCTGGGGAAAGGAGTTGCACCCTTCCCAACACTTTGGTATTGTAGCTACTGAAAAGGGAGTCTTCAGGTCACCCTCGACAACAGTCACCAACTTTATACCAATTCAACTTTAGTGCCCTTAACAATTTTTATACCAAAACAATCATAGTGCCCTAAGTTCTTCTACAAGAATGGTTTTGACATTAGTAAAGTTGGCGACCATAGTCGAGGGTGACCCGAAGGCTCCCTTTTCAATAGCTACAACACTGAGGTGTAGGGGAGGGCGCTACTCCTTCCCTGGATTGCTCTACTTTACCCTTGATCCGTACCTTCTAATGCTGAGAGTTAAGCAAGGAGGCATCAAGTACCATTTTTTGAGTCTTTGGTATGACTCGACCTAGGATTGAACCCAGGTCTCCCGGGCCATTGGCGAACACTCTAACCGCTAGGCCAATGTCCAGTACCAAAATTAACAAAATGAATAAAAAAAGCAAAGCTCTTATTTTATTTCAGTCTAAGATTTAGTGGGAGGAACTGCTCAGGATAATTTTAGTGCTTTAGATTAATGTTTCTTTTCTTCTTTGTCGTCCATTCTTAATGTCTAAAAGATTTCAGACTCACATAATCATAAATATAAATTCCATATAACTGGAAATACATTTTATTCACAAAAAAAGCAAAACGTAGCAGAAAATATAAATCTGGACAAATGACTCCATTGCTCCTGGTGTCTATCAATCAGCTTGTCTAGTTGAACTTTCAAACCTTGGTTCAGCCTCAGACATAAGTCGCCTCTCTTTTTTATTTTCAATAAATCAGATTTCTTTGGACAAACTCCAGGTTCATCAAAAAATTACTCAGGCTGCTCATTTGTGGGTTTAGATTGTCTAGTGTATTGCACCAGTCTGAATTACCCCTATCAAGAATAAAAGGAGTGGAAAACTCCGAGTTTTTTTGTGGGGAAGGGGTATTTAAATACAAAAAAGAAGAATTCTATTATTGTGAGTTTGTGGAATATAGATTGTTTCTCTCTCTCTCTCTCTCTCTCTCTCTCTCTGAATATGTGAGATTACTTTACAATCAAACCACTCTATGCATTACTACCTCTATCCCATAATACTTCCCCTGGAAAAAATCATGGAATTAGCACATTTATAGGATGTTTACTTTGGTTTTTATTTAGCAGTAAAAAAAAGTAAAGACAGTAAATTTCCCAAGTCATTTATGATATGGTGTTTGATATTTAATTTCTTTTTTATTTTTGATGCTTTCTTTAGTAAAAATCATTTGCAATGATTTTTTCTTGTAAAAACCATTTGCAATGAATTTTTATAGTAAAAACCATTTCTGATGTATTTTTCTACCACCCCAGGTAAAAATAATGGAATTAGTATACTTACAGGATGTTCACCTTGTTTTGTTTTTTTTTTATTTCCAATGCATTTTTATAATAAACATCTTTTGCAATGAATTTTTATTGTAAAAATCATTTGCAATGAATTTTTATTGTAAAAATCATTTGCAATGAATTTTTATAGTAAAAATCATTTGCAATGAATTTTTAAAGTAAAAATCATTTGCAATGAATTTTTATTGTAAAAATCATTTGCAATGAATTTTTAAAGTAAAAACCATTTGCAATGAATTTTTAAAATAAAAACTATTTTCAATGTATTTTTCTACTACTCCTGGCAAAAATTATGAAATTAGCACACTTGGTTTTTATTTAACAGTAAAAATAACTAACGTTTGTAAATTTCCAAAGTCATTTATGATATGATATTTGATGTCATTTAAATTACTAAGAGATTGCAATGCTTACCTCAACAATCAATGCACATGTGTACATTGAAATCCGGAATAATTTTCACATTCCATCAATAGAAAATTAGTTTGGGGAAGATGAAGTCATTTTTCATGACAATAAGAAATCTAGTCACAGGACAAAATGGGTTATAGTTTTTCATTGGGAAACAAATGGCATTGCCAGTGAATAGTCTGAATCAAAATTAATCAGAAAATTATTGTAGGAAGTTTTAAAAAATGGTCCACGAGAATGCCTCATCCATCAAAAAAGATCTATTAACTTCTTTTTTGGAATGTTGGAACCATTTTGATAAAGAATATTGTTTTGAATTAGTGAAATCTTAGCCTAAATTCTTTTAGGCAATCATAAAAGCTTCAAGAAAACGGTCAATTGAAATGAAAGTTGGAACTCTTTTGATAAAGAATATTGTTTTAAATTAGTGAACTCCAAGGCTGAAAGAATTTAGGCTGTCATAAAAGCTTGGCAAGGGTAATTGAGTATTCATACTATTTTTTATCTATGACTTCCATTATTTTGTCTTCAGTATTGGGTTATTCTATAATATATCCCTCTGCATGTCTTTGAAATATATTATCCTATTAAATTAAATAATTTAATCTAGTTTGTTTAATTTAAATTCGATGAAACCAGAATGTTCAACTATTAAATGAAAAATGTTTTGTATTTTATCAGCAATTAGTTTATTTACTGCTAAATAAAAAAAAAAACTAAGTGAACAACCCTTTAAGTGAGCTAAATCCATAATTTTTGCCCAGGGGTAATAGTTATAAAATTTGCATATAAATCTCATACACTAAATTGTAACAAAAATTTTGGGACTGAAGCAGCCAAATTAATGGTAAATAGTCGAAAATGACATTTTTTTTTATGAAAGAAAAGATGCTTGAACAAATTCAGAAAATTTTTTTTAATTCTATTCCCTTTTCATTATTTTTTAATCAATGTATTTTCATTTGACCTAGTGAGCACCAAATGGATCAGAGAGATCGGGCAGATCTTTCGAAGGCCTTGCCTTCTGGATCCACAATCCTGACACCCAGGCAAATTTCTTACAGGAATCTGCTCGAAGTCGGAGAGCAAGAATTCATAAAGCAAAAGGAGGTGATATTTTTTACCAGTTCTCATATTGTAAATACAGCTTTCAACAAAAATAATTGTATTTCTGAGATTATTAAAATAACAATTTGAAAACTCATTTTTTTTTTTTTTTTGCTAAGAACAGAAAATAACTCAGACATTTATTCTGGTTATCTTTCATTGTTTTGGGGGTTTTAGTCACAGAACACATTTTTTTTTCATCTTTTATTATTTGATCTTCAATAATAAGAATCACAATCCAATAAGCAAAATATAAATATTTTCAGCTTTCATAAAGAATGTTATGAGATTTTATACATTTGTTTTCAAACAATTGATAAAAGACTATTAGTACAGTCAGACATTTAATTAAAGAGTATTTGTTGTATGAGACCTTTCAAAAAGTGACATAATAATCAAAATGTGACGACTTTTTTTTTCATGTAAGTTTTGTAGAAAAAAAATGTTTAATAAAGCTGCTTTGACCAATTTTGTGATTATAATGACTTTTATTTTTTTTCAATTTTCTTTGAACATGAAATTTAGGATTTGATATTTTTTCTTGTGACTTTCAAATTTTCAGCACAGCAGGAAAAGATCAAAAATTTACCATTCTTGCCGCAAATATGAAATTATTACTTGCCACAAATGTGAAATTATTTCTTGCCACAAATGTAAAATTATTTCTGGCCACAAACATAAAATTATTTCTTGCCACAAATGTGAAACTATTTCTTAATAATTTATAATGACAAATATCTGATATTAAACATTTTCACTAATGATTTTTGGGTGTTTTTATTTTTTTCTTGGATTCTTCTTTTCTACAGTAAAGGTCTGTAGACATGTTTGATTAGGAGTTTTGCTTTCTGTACACATGATAAAAGCCACCATAGTTTGTTGATGTTGTAAAGCTCATTACATAGCCATAAGCTGAGTTTGATCAGCTCTATCTGGGTCACCTGGGTGAAAGAATATAATGTTGGAAGATCTGAAATTCCTTGGAATCCAAGGATTACATTATAAACAATATGGATAAGTGTATCTAAAAGAAATAATGTAAGACCTTCCAAAGTTACAGCCTCTTAACCATCACTTGATAAGAGAGCTTGTGTGATTGTTTATGGCTATTGTCAGTGACCAATCGGAACACACAAGACATCCATTCATTAGGCTTTGTTTTTTGCAAAAGGAATCTTTGCTTCTTATGCTGCAACTGTCAGAGAAGACATATGCAAGAAGCCAGCCACTTTGGAGCTGTTGACTACGTTAAAGTTGAAATTACAAGTGGGGCAGAATAACAGAAGGAGTGACAAGATAAGTTACACAAGGACAATTATTTGCTCCCTATAGTGCTTATTAATAACTCTTTATTTTGCAACCTACAATAATTATCAATAACACTTTATTCTGCAGCCTACACATTACTTATAATAACTCTTATATTACAACCTACATTATGTGTTACAATTTACACCATGTTCATTGGAAATGTTGATGTCTTGTTAATACACTGTTTTATTAAAAGCCTTGTGTCTTGTCTTTCTTTCTGTTGCCTTTATCCTTTTGTCCAAGTATTCATAACACATCTTTCAGGTGTATTTCTTGACATGGCAAATTGTTTCTTTATCTTATTGTTGGTTTTTATCACAACTTTTATTGAAGATCTTCAGCTTAGCAGCATTTAAAAGTTTCATTTATTTAAGAGCTTCAAATAAGAACTAGTTTTTCTCTCTCATGCAAACAGCATCTATTCTTTCTGAATCTTCCTCAACCAAATACATGTCCAATTCTAACAAGTTCTTTCCTAGAACATCATCATCATGGGTTAAATTTCCTTGTGTTCTCTTACGTTTCATTACTGGACTTTTTAATTCCATGACTTATAAGTGTTTTACTTTGAGTGTGGATTTCTGCTTTGTTATTTCTTTGTAATACTCTTTCGTCATATCTTTATTATTCATTTATCAGTTTCATTTATCCTCTGCCAATAGTAGCCGACTAGCCTTGCTTAGGATGACTTTAAGTGTTAAAATAACTCAAAATTTTCTATAATCTTAAATTATTTAAATTCTGAAAATAAGTATTATTATAAATTCATGACTTATACTAAATTGAATTGTTTTGAAATAAAACTGTTTGATCATTTAACTGAGGGTAAAAAAATGTCAGATGTCTAATTGAATTGTTAGTGATACATAGTAATAATTGGAACCATTTAACAGTGTGCAAAAGAAGAAGCTTAGGCTCATTTCAAAATGTTATCAAGAAAATGTGTTTACAAGTTATATATGAGTATATCTTATATGATAAAAATAACTGGAAAAGTGAATAAACCAAACACTGACAATGGATTCAATATTTCATTGAAGTTCTGTTTCCAATAAAGAATGAAATATTGAATTCATTGTCAGTGTTTGGTTCATCCACTTTTCCACTTATTTTTATCATCTTGTCGGATTTTCCAAAATCTACCATTTTTCAATATATTTGATATATATACGAAGGGAATTTGACATTAAATAACCTACAATGGTTGATATGCCATAAAATCAAACCAAACCAAATCAAACTTTCCAATAAAAAATGAAATATTAAATACGGTGTCAGTGTTTGGTTCATCCACTTTTCCACTTGTTTTTATCATCTTGTCAGATTTACCAAAATCCACCATTATTCCATATATTTGATATATATATATGAGGGGAATTTGGCATTAAATAACCTACAATGGTTGATATGCCATAAAATCAAACCAAACCAAACTATATATATACATATATATATGGAAGTAAATAATGGAGTGTAATCCACAATATAAAGAAAAATTGATAACAAGATAATCCAAGTAGAACAAGAGATTTATTGAGAAGCAAAATTGACACTATAGCATTTTGGTTCTAATGAATCATCATCAGGACTCTGAGGGATGATATTAGTGATGTTAAATCAATGATGGATGTTTAAAAGTGCAAAATACAAAAACCTAGGAAAAATTTGTATAACAAGAAAAAGTTGGCCTTTTAATCAGTGAATCAGCGTTTGTTGTTTTAAATTACCTCATTTGACTAATTAGAAATATTGTGTAGAATTTATGTTCCGTTTGTTTATCGAGAAAGATTTCAAATCAAAAGAAAGGAAGAAAAAGAAAGACAAAAAGAGAAAGCATAAAATTATGATATATATGGAATATATAACTTTAGTTAATATATTCCACATATATCATAATTTTATATATATATATATATATATATATATATATATATATATATGTTCAAAAGTGTAGCAATCCAGGGAATGGAGTAGTGCCTTCCCCTACACCTCGGTGTGGTAGCTATTGAAAAGGGATCCTCCAAGTCACCCTTGACGAAGGTCGCCAACTTTATTTTATACATATATATAATCACTTGCTATACAAGGAAGCTAAATAAATAGCTTTCAAATGAAACCTAAAATAAATCTACCTTTAAATCATGCAATACATAAGAAAGATATGATGAAATATGGAACTCATACTTTTTCTAAGAACAAATGAATGAAATGATGTTAATGGAAATTACCAAATCATAATAAATTTTTCAACACAACACCTTCTATTGAAAGTTATAAGAACTTAAAACAAAAACAGTTTGAAAATTTCTTGTAGATTTATTAAATCTGGTTTGTCAGGATTTTATAAAAACACATTTTTTAAAAAGTGAAATTGGAGTTGAATTAAATGTAGATGTTATCAAACTCTCCTAGAAAGAAAAATTAAAATATTGATTTTTTTTCTTTTACAATCCATTTCAGGGACAAATGAACAAGCAAACAATTTCTTTTATATAAAACTCTTAAAACAATGTTTCTTTTCTATGCCATTGTCATAATTAAAACTTAACACAGAATGAACTTACATTCTTTATTTTTTAGTGTAAATTTTATTAAACAGAACAAAAAAATGAAAAGAAAAAATCACTTTTTGCTTTGACTCATATTTCCAAAAGTGTCTTTTTAACAACTTGTAAAAAAAGAAGTGTTTTAGAATTAGAAAAAAAATATTCATGATATATTTAGTAATGCATCAAAGAAATACCAAAAACATATAGTCAAAGATTTTAGAAGTATATGAGTGTACTGATGTGATTTTTTCGGGGCATTACAAATAACTTAAAAGTTACCCCCCTCCCCTGTTATATAAATGAGTCTGCTACTGATAATTTTATGAAGGCATTTTCTCAGGTGTAGGCAAAAGTTTCCAGCAGAAAAACAGTTCCCAATTATATATGCTGTCTACAGTTTTCATAAAAAAAGAGTGCTGCTCACTTTTATATGTTCATAATACTAATTGTCTATTATAGAAACAAATTATGATACAAGTTAAGTATATAAGTTAATTAATATCAGCTAGTTATAATTTCTTACATATAATTCTATAAAAGAAAAAGTTTATTGTATTCATTAATTAATCAATAACTTAGTAGTAGTAGTTGTTGTCAATTCAACACATATTTTTTCATAAAAACTATACATATTATAATGACATTAGTTTAAAAGAAATCTGTTAATCATTTTCTAATAGTATTATAAAAATTAATATTATGATAATCATAATCACTAGCTGTATTTACCAATATTACATATGGGTTGTCAAATGGACATGATTAAAAGATAAAAGATGTAGAGTTGCTTTATTAAAATTGAAGATAATTATTCCTTTTTAAAGGACATTTTCATTATTTTCATTGCTTACTTACAATGAGATGTTACATTGTTTACAGAAAACATGATGTTCAAAAGACAGCTTCAGGTTTGTTCAGAGATTTCAGATATGTGCAAAAAAACCTGAAGCATTTAAATATTCCAATTAAATATCTATCTTCAATATTTTCCAGATTTGTGAGGGTGGAATTAACCTAATTCTATTAAATTAGGTTTCTAAGACTTTTTTAATTGGGTTTTCAAGCCATATTTTTATAGGGTTTCTAAAGGTTTTTTTTATTGGGTTTCTAAGACTTGTTTTTACCTGAGTTTCTAAGCCTTTTTTAATTGGATTTTCAAGCCATGTTTTTTTATTGGGTTTCTAAGCCTTTTATTAATCAGACTTTTAAGACTTTCTTTCCAAAAAAATTGATAGCAAGAAATGTAAAAGATTCAGAAAGGGAATAAAGGATGAATTAAAACATTTGAGTCAAAAAAAGCTTAATTTTGGATATGAGTAAAACCAAAAAATGACAATTAAAAATTAAATTTTAATTATTGTCATAAGCTAAGATTCATTTTTAAAGTTTTGTATGATTTGATGCAGGTTTTTCGTCATCTAATTTTGATGTCTTCTTTGACTTTTTCCGACGGGGTTTGTAGCGTAAATCCCAGGGCCTTTTCTCAGTCATTCGACAGAAGTCTGCATTTCTTTCATAAAAAGCCAAAGAGGCAACTATGGAACAAAAAAAAAAAGAAAAATTTAAAGACTTTCAATAATTCCACAAATTTTATGAATGAAAAGGATCTGGCATAATAAACATACATTAAACACAAATGATACCATAGTCAAGTAATATGATACTATATATATATATATATATATATATATATATATATATATATATATAGGTAGTTAATTGGCCTACCATAGTTGAGGACGACCCAAAGACTCCCTTTTCAATTGCTACTACACAATGGTGTAGGGGAGGGCACTACTCCATACCCGAGATTGCTCCACTTTACCCTTGATCCTTACCTTATAATGGTGAGTGTTAAGCTAGGCAACATCAAGTACCATTTTTTGAGTCTTTGGTATGACTCAACCTGGGATTGAAACCTGGTCTCCGGGACCATTGGCAAGCATGCTACTCATTAGACCTATTGTGTAAAACCTGAAATACTTGTGCTAACATTTTGCAACTGGTATAGCCCACATTTTTACTGGTTGTCATAGACAGACTCATATCCTGTCTTATCTTGTCAACTTGCTAAATTGGCATAAAGGCCTTTACAATCCAAGTGAGTTAGGGAATAAACCAAACCATGCTTCCAGCAAGAGCACCTTATAGTATTGAACCAGATCTTCAGGTGCATCAGATAACTATAAGATGCTTCTGAGGAGCAGATTGAATATCTGTCATGATGAGTATAAACTATCAAAGTCAAACAGGTTATTTTAATCTGTTCAACGCAATATTTTAGGGTAAACTTTTGGCATGTCATACAGTACACTTTGACAAACAAAACATACTTCTTTTTTATCACAATTTATCATGGGTATACCTACAGGCAGAACTGGGCCATTGGCCTAATGAGTAGAGTGTTCGCCAATGGCCCAGGAGACTGGTGTTCAATCCCAGGTCAAATCCTACTAAAGACTCAAAAAATAGTTCTTGATGCCGCCTTGTTTAACACTCAGTATTATAAGGTAAGGATTAAGGGTAAAGTGGAGCAATCCAGGGAATGGAGTAGTGCCCTCCTCTACACCTTGGTGTGGTAGCTATTGAAAAGAGAGCCTTTTGGTCGCCCTCCACTGCGGTCGCCAACTTTACTTACTTTTATATCTACAGTAGATATAACCAATTATGATACTAGTTAAGTATAATGGTTAATTAACATGTTAGTTATAATTTTATACATATAATTTCAATAATAGCACAAATTAATTATATTCATGAATTAGTCAACTACTTTTTAGGAAATAATATAATATAATAATAAACATCTCATCATCCCTTTGAAATATGTAAATCTGTACAATTTTGATAATAAGGGAAAAAAAGCATTTTAAAAAGAGAAGTTATATTTTACTCACTCCACAAAGAACCATACGAAACAGGACAAATGGCTGGATAAATTTGATTGGAATACCAAAACAACACGGAACCCTGAAAACAAATAAAATTAATTAAAAAAAGAAAACTTTTGAATTAAAAAAACAATTTGATTTTTTTCCTTTAACTCATCAGTGTTTTTAAATCGGATGACAAGCACTTCCTCAAGAAAGACAGCCTTGGTATCACAAGGAACCATGACTCTAATTACTTAAGCAGCTAAGGTTTATAATGCCCTGCTTCTCAATTGTATCCAACATGAAATCAAGAAAATTCTTTAGAAAAATCAGAACTACTTTTAGAGGAACCAATCCACAACTTTTGAAAATTCTGATTGTCCGCCGAATTATCATAGGAGTTTATGCAAAAAATCTTAAGGTAATACTACTGTCCATAGATTTCTCCATTGCATTTGATTCCATACACAGAGAAAAGATGGAGCAAATAATACTAGCATACAGTCTCCCCAAAGAAACTGTCACCATTACAATGATGCTTTACAAAATCATGAAAGCAATGGTTCATTCATATGATGGTAATGCTGGCTTCTTTAACATAGTTATGGGAGTCTTGCAAGAAAATACACAAATGCCATATATGTTTGTGATTTGCTTAAATTATGTAATTCAAATGTTAATAAATCTGATTAAAAAATTGTTCCTCATTAAAAAAAGGCTAGAAACAGACAATATCCTATAGAAACTATAACAGACAAAGACTACACAGATGATCTACAGCTTCTTGCAAATACACCTGCCCAAGCCGAATCCTAACTGCATATCCTGGAGCAAGCAGCAGGAGCCATTGGCTTCTATGAGAACATAAATAAAATAGAGTTCATTGTGTTTCAAATAAGTAGGAGCTATCTCCACACTAAAATTCCGAAATCAGTAAAACAATTCACATATTTCAGCCGCCACATCTCATCTACTGAAAGAGATATTAACATACACTTAATGAAGGCATGGACTGCAATCGACAGGTTATTGATCATATGGAAATCTGATCAATCAGATAAAATAAAATGGGATTTCTTCCAAGCTGTGGTTGTGTCCATACTATTGTATAGATGCACTACATAGATGCTAATGAAACACTGGAAGAAAATTACACCATGTGATTTTTTGAACAAATACAGGAAGCAATACCCTACAGAGCAACAGTTACACTGCCACCTGCCTCCCATCTTACAAACTATTCAAGTAAGATAAACCAGACATGTGAGGCATGGCTGAAAAAGTAGGGATAAACTTATTAGTGAAGTTCTCTCATGGACTCCTATGCATAGACACACCAGTGTTGGCCAGCCAACAATGATCTACATACATCAGCTCTGTGTTGACACTGGATGCAGTCTAGGGGACCTACCAAGAGTAATGGATGATAGGGACGGATGGCAAAAGAGAGCCAGTGAATTCCGTATTGTCAGCACGACTAACTGATGATAATGATGATGATGATGACTCAACGCTCGACTTCAAAACTGACCACAGAACAATAAACTATATCAAGGGAGGTAACTGAAAGCAATAAAGCTACTTCATCTAAGGGAGATAACTCAAAAAGCACAGGGTTTGTTTTTTTTTAAATTTTCCTTGCATAAAATTCGCGTGCACATTTCAACGACGTTGAAAACAAAGGATTCTATTTCATCTATACATCCTTACGAGAAGGATTAAAATGTTGTACCCAATCTTGTCTTTGGTTGAGATCTGATGCGGTGTTTTTTATTCAGGTAAGTCGTAACAAAACTAAGCTGTGCCTCGTCTTGGTATTCTAACACACAGATAGCACCTACCCATTGCATAAAAGAGGAGCAATGGGGTATTCTGACACCTTTATGATACGGATAGGAGGGACTGACCAATTTGTTTTATTTTTCTACGCGTACGCTCGTTTAACCACTGCAGTAAACTCACCATTAATCTCTGTTTATCCCCATGAAAGTGTAGTTAAATTACAGTGATACAGAATAAAATGTTTTAGTATGTACAACTACACACGTACACACACACACACACACACACACATATATATATATATAAGTGTGTGTGTGTGCGTGTGTGGTTATATATATATATATATATATATATATATATATATATATATATATATATATACACGAGGGTCATTTAGAGGATAAGAAGAATTCTGTTGTTTTTTTTTTTGTTGGGGGTTGTAAAAAGCAAAATAAATTTCATCTGATGATTGTGTTTTCTATAAAGTAGAAGACATTTTAAACTATTAATCATGAAACATAAGAAGATCAGATTCTTAATTATTTTTACTTATATATATATATAATTCAAAAATATTTTTTGAGAAAAGCAAAATTTTTTTTTTTTTCAGAATTTTTCCATAAATGCAAACTCTGTCTTGTTTGAAATCGGTTTATAGCAAAATTGTTCTAATCTTGAAAAAAATATTACTCTTGAGACTATTCAAAATGGCAGCAAATCAGAGTACTCCAGGCTTGAACAGAGATCTGTCATCAAATTTTTGTTACTTGAAAATCACAAACTATTTAAAATTTACAGAAAAATATGTGAAGTTTACAGAGAAAAATTTTTAATAAAAAAAGATCTTTTCAAATGGGTTAAACATTGGTTTGCCACTACAAGTCTGAGTTGAAAAGCCAGTCTATAAAGTGGAAACACACTGACTCTCCCGTAAAATAAGGTTCTGGGTATAGTAGTCAGTAAAGAAGGTCATGCTGGCAATCTTTTCGAACATGAAATGACCCATCACATCTGGTTTCCTTGAAAAAGGCGCAACTTTAAACAGTGCTTCCTTTTACCAAATCCTTTGGCAAGATTTACCTTATTTATTGAATGACACACACACACACACACACACACACACACACACACACACACACACACATATTTATTAATTTAAAAACTTTTGTATATATATATATATATATATATATATATATATATATTTCTTTAAGAAAAAAAACAAGAAGATTTGTTGCCACTTGTTCTCACTAAAAATATTGTGTTAAAGGAACTCTCAAATTTCTGTTGACTCTGGAGTTAAGTAAACTTTTAATGTAAGATGTGATCAAATCTATTTATGTATAAATTGTTTCAATACAGAAAGTAATTTAATGAATATGAATTTAATCAAATTGGTTATTCAGTGGTGTGTTCAAAAAGTATCAAAACTGAAGTTGTATTTACCAAAAAAGAAATTAACAATGAATGAAACATTAATTTTCTTCAAAACAGTTCCTTTGGTATACTTATTACTGTTAATTTTATATCAGTTGAAGCACCTCTAAAACTCCAGTGGGGGTGTCCTTGTGGTGTAATGGTTAAAGCATTGGACAGTGGAATCGTAGTAAGTGAGTTCGTACTCCAGTCACGCTATTACGTTCACTTTCAGGCAAATAACCTTGGGAAAGGTATGAACCCCCTTATCCTCCTAGCTATGGGTTAAATAGTACCACTACTGTTCTTCCAAGAGAATGGCTTTGGCATTAAATAACCTACAAAGGTTGATATGCCATTAAACAAGCAAACCAAACCAAACCATCTAAAACTCCAAATTTTGATGTGAAATAAATTTGTGTCATCACACATTATTAATGTTCTCCATGTCCTCAAATCTTACTCTTGAGATGAATTTTCAGTTTAGGAAACAAAATAAGTCACACAAATCTGTGTTTTGCCAAAAGCTGTCTGAAAAGAAAGTATCAAGACTGTTAATCAGAAAGTATTTTGCACAAACTCATCAAGACAAAGACTAAACATCTACACATTATTTAATCTAAACATCTATTTTACATCCAGCCATCATAACTTTATTATATTAGCTGTTCAGTTAAATGTTTTCATCTTGATCTTTAAGACTTAAATATTCAGTTTCAATAATTTTTTACCCTACATCATAAATTTAGGATAATAGTTCTAAAAGGATAAACACATTTTTCAAGTTTACTCCTTTTATATACAACCCAGAGTTGGAAGACCTCCCCCCATACACACACACACACACACACACACACACACAGAGTGTCCTCAGTATGACACTAAACAATCAGATGGTACTATTTACCAACCCCTCCGCTCGGGCAGGATATGACACAAGGTCAATTTTTAAGCGGAGTTTAACAGGTTTGAATTCAGAGTTTTCCTTCTCCTAGACTAGTTGCCTAACCAAGGCTGAAGAACATAGTCTGCCCAACTATTTACCCATAGCTGGAGGGAGAATAATTGGATTCATACCTTTCCCAACAGTATTAGTGCTATGTGAAATGCAATCAGTCTCGTACAGGATTTGAACTCGTGTCGCCGTGTCCATTCCCTACGACGATAACGACTACACCACGGGCACCTCCTAAACAATCAGATGGTGAAGCTCCAGTAATGCTGAAGCTTTAAGAAATCCAGAGTACCCCTTTGTAGCCATTGCTCCTGAGTTTCTCTGATCTGGAGTGGTAGCACCTGATAGGGTCCTATCCATGGGTCAAATAGAACTATTTGACATTTAAACTGTGAGCAAACAAATGACTTGTGTTAAATTGACATGTCTGAAATAGAATTATTTGATCATTTAACAGTGTGTAAACAAATGACTGATGTTGAATTGTTAGTGTTAAACAGCAATACTTGAAAACATTTAACAGAGTGTAAACAAATGATTAATAGAAAATAGAATAATTCATATTAGATAGAAATGAATGAAACCATATTACTGTGTGCAAAGAAATGAGGTCATACTCATTTAAAAATGTTATCTACAAAATGTTTTTACAAATCATACATTTAATATATATGTATAAAAAGAATTTGGCATTAAATAACCTACAATGGTTGATATGCCACAAAACCAAACCAAACATAACCAATCCTTTTTATATATATATATATATTGAAAATGATTTATATATATATATATATATATATATATATATATATATATATATTGAAAATAATTCCTACATGGCCAAGAGCAAGTCTACCTAGGTTTCACCTTAGTGGCTCTATAGGATCACACAGGCAAAGTGGGTTAGGATGAAATACATTTTATTAATTTAAAAGACCCCCTCACCTATCAGAAATTAGCATATAAAATTTTTTTCCCCTTTTTCTATGTTGAACAATTTTTATCCATCCTTTTATTCACTAATTAACCAATTTTTCCTATGTCTGCAAATATTAGATATTTCAGACCTTTGGTTAAGTAATTCCTTTGGTTTATTATATGTAGCTATGGTTAATTTTTTTCTCCATACATAGTTTCCAATATCTATCCCACCCCCTTATATTTACTACATCTTTTCATGATTTCCCATTTTAATATAGGATCAATACCAAATTTCTTTTTGTCTTCCCATATGTAGTTGGACAAACTAGTTTTATGTCTATATATTTCATGTGCGAAGCTACTTTTATGATTGTAAAATCTTTGTTTGAAAGGCCCTTGCGTTGAACCCTCATACACTTTTTTATCATTCCTATTGTTCCTGTTATTGCTTGTTTAATATATATTAAATGTATTTATTTCTTTATGGGCAATACTGTCGATCTTATCAAAGAGGCATAACTCAGACATTTATTTTTTTTAGTTTCCGACTTTTGAATGTCTCCTTTTTTAGTTGGTTTCTCAGCTAACACACTCTATTTGACATCTTCCCTTGAGGGGGCAATTTTCTTTGTTAATACAGTTACAATTTGGGGGTTCAGTATTTTTATTTCTATTAAGATTTCTTGAGTTGCCTCTACTAAGTAATGTAGAAATTTTAGGCATACAGTTGTAACTTAATTTCAAGGTGTATTTATTAAATATTTTTGCCTTGGAAAAAGTTTTTTACTTGCCTTAGGAAAAAAATTTTTACTTGCCTTAGAAAAAAAATTTTTTTCCTAATATTTAAAAAAATTCTCTTCCTATTTTTGTGGCTACAGCCATGTTATATGGAGGTGTGAACCATAAGATTTTCCTTTTCCTATTATTACTCCTATTTTGTATGTTTGTATTGTTATCTCTACTTTTATATCTGAGATTTTCGTTATATCCACTATTTTTTAAGGCTATTTCATAATCTTGCTTATTTTGAGTAAAAATATCCTCGTTTAAGGAATTTTTTGATAACCCTATCATAATGCTATTAGGGATTTGTTTAAAGACCTTCCTTGGGTGATTTGATCCTACATTTATATAGCATGAGTATTGATCATTTTTACTAAAAGGGGACACTGTCCCGTCGTATAAGTTAAACGTAACATCTAAATAATCAGAAATCTTCAAATTAGCTTGAATATCTAACTTGAATCCAAAGTTATTAAATAACCAATGTAGTTTCTTCCAAATAATACCTCCTTTTCTAGGTGTGCAATTATCTATTAGAATCAGTCCATCATCCTGATAAAGTCAATGGCAGCCAGGGTCGATTATATCATTAAGTTTATATAGCAACAAGCACCCTACCAACTCTGGTATCTCAGCCGAATAAACTCTGATAAAATTGCATATATATATATATATATATATATATATATATATATATATGCAATTTTATTTGAGATTATAGTATTTCAGTGTTGGAGAGATTGGTAATACATAATATCTAATTATAACCTTTTTAGTCGTATAACATTTCATAAGAAATAATCACGTTTATATAAAACAATATTATATTTGTGTATTTATTTATTTATGGGCAATACTGTAGATCTTATCAAAGAGACATAACTCAGACATTCATTTTTTTTAGTTTCCGACTTTTGAATGTCTCCTTTTTTAGTTGGTTTCTCAGCTTTAATGGCATATCAATCTTCATGGGTTATTTAATGTCAAAGCCATCCTTCTATCTTCTTTGTATCTTTTTTCAAGCAGTGCAAAGTTTTAAAACAATTGCAGCGAACAGATTTCTTTTCAGTCACTCATGCATGTTATATACAGAAATCCCTTCTGATTTAGTAATACATTCCAAACTCACAAGCAAAAACAATAAATAAACAAACAAATAAAACACCACAAACGTACATTTCAAAAGCCAGATGTTGTCAAGACGATGGCCGAAACCAAAATGAATAAAACACATCGCTATGCAGGTATGCTCCGCGCATCTATCCAGTTGAAATGTAACTTTATATTTACAATTTAAAAGATCCTTTTCTTTTTTTCACCCAATCAGCAAACTTCCTCTTCAAAGTTTTTTTTGGAGACGATATAACACAAACACAACTATAAAATGATCAATGAAAGCTCAAAAGTCAGTTGGCTCCAAGAGCTCAAGAGGAGAACATCGACTGCAACACCTGCAGCATTCAACATCACACAACTCATCTGAAACTTATTACTACAGCCCTTTGATGGAAGCTGCATGACCCGAGAATCACCACCCCACCTACATTCCACCTTTTTAACACCAACATTTCTCCTTCCCTTTTGACATAAACTTTGGTTGACTGCATAAATCTGTGACTCACCCCTACCAACACAAATATTGGAACATTTTGTTTCTCGATTTTCACTACCATTTAATGCACATCAAATTTCCTAAAATTAATTTGTTCCTTTCAATACAACTACAAACTTCTTCTTCTCAATTTCACAGACATTCTTATATTCGCCAACACAATTGTTTGAACCTTTTGTTTCTTGTTTGTTAATATAATAGTTAAATTTTTCACTTGTCTTTTTCTTTAATTTTCAACTCTGTATTTTGTCCTTTCCTTGCAACCATATGCTTATTTATAACAATTAGCTTTCCTATTTTACATGTAGACATTCTCAGATCTTTTCTTTATTGTTGGTATTTACTTTGCTTTGTCAGGCTCAAAGACCTCAACTTACTTACAGTACTTTGGGTTACCAATCTTAGTACTGAACCCAATCATCATTGCTTAACTAATTATTTACTAAGCATTCTTTCATCTGCCTCACAAGCTTCAGGTTGCTTGCAGTACTTGCCATTAAATTGTGGTCACCCGTCTGAGTAATGAACAGGATCATCACTGCTTAACTTGGTTTTTACAGATTTTTTTCTTAGTCTGGCACACAGGCCTCAGGTTGCTTACAGTACTTGTTGTAACTAAATGGTCACCCATGTAAGTACTAAATGCACTCACCATTGCTTAACTTCAGTGATCTCGTAGGAACTGTTGATTTCAACATGACTTGATCACCAACTCTTTCTTTGTTAAGAAAATAAATTAAGATAAATTTAATAAAAAACAATATTATGAACAATTCTACTAAGATGGATTTTTAAATTTCTGTTAGCTACCATTTTTCTTTTCTTGTTTTGTATTACTAGGAAAATAGATCCTCTCTTTCCAGATGAACAGTACACCCAACAGAGGATATACAAAAAAGGTGTTTATGATATCAAAGACATAAAGAAGTTATTCACTTGTTTCAAAAAAAAAAAAATGAAATCATTTTGTCCATGATTCTTCATGTTAGAGATAATAATTCAGTCCTTATCTTTTTGGATTTAAATATAACATTTGAAAATAGCTAATTAAACAACCTAAATTAAAACACTGTATCAGTTTTTAATCCGTCATGAATAACCATATTATCATTCAATTTTCAGGTTTATATTTGATTTCTTACAATCCTTCACCAGTTCTTTATCCAAGACAATGGTGAAGCAAGGTAGTGATTATATGCATTCTACCTTTTTTTCCTGCTCTTTTTCATTTGCATTGGTAGTATTCTCCAAAAGAGGAGATGATGATGATGATTATTATTATTATTATTACTACTACTACTACTACTACTACTCCTCTAGAGTTTTTCACATCAATATTAGCTGATGGTTTTTCACTGGAGTTTGAGTGACAGCAAGTCTCCTCAAGTCTCCAGGACTCGTCTCAGTATTCTGGTCATCCTCAGCAATGCTGTCATTTGGATAGTCTCTACCCGTCTGCCAACTTCCAAGTCCTCCAGGCCCTTTATTATTATTATTATTATTTAATTTTCATCTTTATTATTATTATTATTTTACTCCTTTGAGAGATTTTCAAACCCGTGTTAGCTGATGGTTTTTCACTGGAGTTTAAGTAACAGCAAGCCTCCTCAAGTTTCAAGAACTCTTCTCAATATTCTGGCCAATATAAATAATGCTGTAGTTTGGATGGTCTAATGAAAAGGAAGCCTTTGGGGTGCCCTTGACTGTGGTCACCAACTTTACTTTAAACCATTCTAGTGGGTAGAGTGTTCACCAGGGTTCAATCCTAATCATATCAAAGACTCAAAAATAGTACTTGATACCTCCTTGCTTAACACTCAGCATTATAAGGTATGTATCAAGGGTAAAATGGCGCAGTCCAGTGAAAAGAGTTTCAGCCTGCTCTACACCTCAGTGTAGTAGCTTTTGAAAAAGGAGCCTTCAGATCATCCTCTTTACTTTTTACTTAAATGATCTCCACTAGTGTTCTTATTTCCAATTCTTTCAGTCCCTTTACCAATCCTTAGGCAATTGTACCGAGTGCACCAATTACAATTGGTATCACCATCACTTTCATATTCCACAGGTTTTCAATTCCCTAGCAAGATCCATGTTATTATTATTGTTGTTGCTGTTATTCAGAACTTTTCCTTAATATCCTTCTTTGGCCACTCATGAAGCTAGGTGTATCCCCTTGAACTTGTGACTAATATAGTTGTGTAACGGATTTGTTTGATGGATAGAGTGCTCCTTAATAAGTGTGCAAAGCTGACAAAATCTATCTTCTGGACATCGTGTAAGTTAGGGTCACTTGGCATGTGTTTTGTTGTATTTTACTAATCCTTTCTTAACTAAACCAAGAACACCTACAGCCATTAGAATCATTGTGGTTTTCATGCTTCACCTTCTCAATTTTTATTTCCAGGTCTTTATATTTGGAGAGATTTTCTGCAGTTTTTAGGAGGATGTTTCTTTCGATGAGGACAGACATGTTGATGAGCAAACAAGTTCCCTTCTTCTAGTCCTTCACTTCTATATCAGGTCTCTTAGACTTTATTTTTTTATCAGTTTGGATTGTCCCAGATTATAGTACCTCCATCCTTTTCTCTTACAGTTGAAGGCTCATATTAATATTTGTCTTTGACTTTTAAATCAAGGTACTAACAGATTACCCAATAGAAGTATGCTATTGTTTATTTAACTTTTGAATGTATTCTATTTTGACTAATTCTGGGCATCCATAGATGTATATTATCTCATTGTTTATTGTATAAGCAACACATTTGGTTGTTGCTGTTGTTCAAGATCTTGTTCTGATAATCAACTGTTGGAAGATTGTCAAAAATAACTAGAAACTGAGTTATTATCAAGAGAAAGTGACTCAGACATTTGAACTTAATTCTTACCTTTTTGGGTGTAACTGTAACATTCGTAAATGGAAAGACAATATCTCCACCATATTTTGTATCATTCAACTGAAAAAAGACAAAAGCACAAATGTTTCTTTCTGTTTATTTTAGAACATTAAAATATATTCATCACACAATAAATAAATTACATTTGCACAACTATGACTAACCAGAGTGTTTATAATAAAAAAGAGTTGTACTTTTAAACTTAACAAATATTTCTTCCTAAAAGTCTGAAAAAAAAAAATTAAAGGTTTTTGCTAAGTCAACTTTAAGATGATTTACATCAATAAATTTCACATTGGCTTAGTGAGTAGAGTGCTTGCCAATTGCCTAGGAGACCCAGGTTCAATTATACCAAAGACTAAAAAATGGTACTTGATACCTCCTTGCTTAACATTCAGCATTATAAGATACATATCAGGGGTAAAGTGGAGCAATCTAGCAAAAGGAGTAGCACCCTCCACAACACCTCAGTGTAGTAGCTATCGAAAAGAGAGCCTTCATTCTGACTCTATTTATCTATGGCATATAGGGCTAATTGAAACGTAATGTGCTATCATTCTGACTCTATCTATCAATGGCATATAGGGCTAATTGAAACGTAATGTGCTATCATTCTGACTCTATCTATCAATGGCATATAGGGCTAATTGAAACGTAATGTGCTATCATTCTGACTCTATCTATCTATGGCATATAGGGCTAATTGAAACGTAATGTGCTATCATTCTGACTCTATCTATCTATGGCATATAGGGCTAATTGAAACGTAATGTGCTATCATTCTGACTCTATCTATCAATGGCATATAGGGCTAATTGAAACGTAATGTGCTATCATTCTGACTCTATCTATCTATGGCATATAGGGCTAATTGAAACGTAATGTGCTATCATTCTGACTCTATCTATCTATGGCATATAGGGCTAATTGAAACGTAATGTGCTATCATTCTGACTCTATCTATCTATGGCATATAGGGCTAATTGAAACGTAATGTGCTATCATTCTGATTCTATCTATCAATGGCATATAGGGCTAATTGAAACGTAATGTGCTATCATTCTGACTCTATCTATCTATGGCATATAGGGCTAATTGAAACGTAATGTGCTATCATTCTGACTCTATCTATCTATGGCATATAGGGCTAATTGAAACGTAATGTGCTATCATTCTGACTCTATCTATCTATGGCATATAGGGCTAATTGAAACGTAATGTGCTATCATTCTGACTCTATCTATCTATGGCATATAGGGCTAATTGAAACGTAATGTGCTATCATTCTGACTCTATCTATCAATGGCATATAGGGCTAATTGAAACGTAATGTGCTATCATTCTGACTCTATCTATCTATGGCATATAGGGCTAATTGAAACGTAATGTGCTATCATTCTGACTCTATCTCTCTATGGCATATAGGGCTAATTGAAACGTAATGTGCTATCATTCTGACTCTATCTATCTATGGCATATAGGGCTAATTGAAACGTAATGTGCTATCATTCTGACTCTATCTATCAATGGCATATAGGGCTAATTGAAACGTAATGTGCTATCATTCTGACTCTATCTATCTATGGCATATAGGGCTAATTGAAACGTAATGTGCTATCATTCTGACTCTATCTATCTATGGCATATAGGGCTAATTGAAACGTAATGTGCTATCATTCTGACTCTATCTATCAATGGCATATAGGGCTAATTGAAACGTAATGTGCTATCATTCTGACTCTATCTATCTATGGCATACAATGGTCATTGAAACCCAGTGTGCCATCATTCTGACTCATATCTATCAATCACATGTAGTGGTTATAGTCAGAGTGTGGGATCATAATGCCCATATCTATTTATCTATCTTTCTTTCTTTTGCATATAGCGGTCATAGTCAGTGGGTGCGCTCCCATGCTGACACTATCAATCTATCTATTGCACATAATGTTTATTGTTACAGAGTGTACTTCTTAGTTATAGGTACATCTTGATGAGTGACTATCAGATGGTCAGAAAGGGGCTGATCCCAAGTCTTCTTAAGAATTTTAAATAACTTTTATAATTACTTTAGGATGCCAGCTGTGGTTCACAGGTTTACAATCGAGTTGTGTGGGAAGATGAAATCTTTATAATCAGCTGATATTAATCCCATTTAGAACCCCTGTCCTCCTTTGTGAGTTTTCTCCCTCTGAGCAACAATGATGTTTATTCATCCATGTGCTAAGTATTTGTCATCTCTTTAGTCTATTCATTATAAACACAAATGCCACATTGAGTTTCAAATTTTTCAGGAAATTGCTTTAGTTTGAGTTTGTGTCTTTTAGTGAACAAGAGAAATTGTCTGTTCCAACTGAGCAGTACTCTAATAAAAATATTACTCTGGTGTACTGTTTTTGCTAAGTTACAATATATATATATATATATATATATGTGTGTGTGTGTGTGTGTGTTTTCAAATAGTGTAATGCAAATATAAAATAAAAACTAAAGAATGCTCAGTACTTTATAAGCAGAGAAAAATATAACCCAAACGTTTAATGATAAAATGTATGTATGTGCATATATATATATATATATGTATATGAAAGTAAATATGGATAAAGTCCGACAGTATGAAGGTAGCAGAAAAAAAACATAATCCAAATAGGTGAATATATTATGATGTAAAGTCGACGCTAACGTTTCGGTTTCAGTAACCATCATCAGAACTTGGATATCAAAATAGTTCACATAGCAATGGATGCTTGCTGAGATGACAGGAGCAAATGAGAAATATACAACGAAAAGATATATAAATGTGCACATAGCGTTCATAATTCAAAAGTCATTAAAACATGTCTGGCATGTGGGAAAATATTTGAAAATGTTGGATTTCCCAAAGAAACGAGACAAAACCTCGCATTTATTGAGAAATACACAACAAGTAAGTTTTCATAGGTATAGATCGATTGGAATCATCCATGTTAAATATTATGTAAGACTGTATTTGGTATTTGTTTTTCCAAAAAGACAGTATGGAAGTAAATATAGATAAAATCCGACAGTATGGAGGTAGCAGAAAAAATAAAAACCATAATCCAAATAGGTGAATATATTATGATGTAAAGTCGACGTTAATGTTTCGGTTTCAGTAACCATCATCAGGACTTGGATATCAAAATAGTTCACATAGTGATGGATGCTTGCTGAGATGACAGGAGCAAATGAGAAATATACAATGAAAAGATATATAAACGTGCACATAGCGTTCATGATTCAAGAGTCATTAGAACGTGTCTGACACGTTGGAAAATATTTGAAAATGTTGGATTTCCCAAAGAAATGAGACAAAACCTCCCGTTTATTGAGAAATACACAACCTTCATACTGTCAGATTTTATCCATATTTACTTTCATATTGTCTTTTCGGTAAAACAAATACCAAATACATTCTTGCATAACATTTAACATGGATGATTCCAAATGATCTATACATATGAAAACTTACTTGTTGCATATTTCTCAATTTCAAAAAATTTATTTTTTTTTAAATTTATTTAAAAAAAAACACTCTTTATACATGCAAGCAACCCATGATGATGGCCTTTGAAAGGTCCAAAAGTGCTCGGGACAATTTTGGTAAATTCATCCACCAATTTCAACCTGAAACCAAGACATGTATCAGGAAACTTGAAAGGATCTTAATAAAATTATACAGACGAAATGTGTCTTTATTATTTAATCAAACATATATATATATATATATATATATATATATATATATATAAAGAGAAAAATTGAAGAAAAGGTTATCCAAAGAGAAGAATTTAATGTAAAAGAAAGTCACTGCAATAAAATTTCTGTTCTATTAACCATCATCAGGACTTGGACTGATGATATTGAATGACGTTAAATCCCTGATGGATTTTTTAATAAAATGCAAAACAAGGTGGAAGTATTATGTGTACAGAAAAATGTGTAACAGTTTAGTCAATAAATCAGCATTTGTATTTACAAATATGTCACATGACTGTTTAAGACAATGTTGTGGAACAAATAGAATCATCAAGTGAAATAATGAATTAAAAGATGAAGGAAGGAAGGAAGGAGGGAAAGAAAAGAAAATAAAATAACCAGAAAAATGAGAGGAAATAGAAGAGAGAGCCAGGAGATTGTAAAGAAAAGGAAGAGGAAGGAAAAAGGAAACAAGCTAACATATCATATGTAAATAACTAATTATTGTTGAATAAAAAATCAAGCTTATGTCTATTGATATGTCTATAAATTAAAAATTCATTGGCTTTGTTTTACATGATTCTTCTCTTTGGATTACCTTGTTTTTCAATCTTTCTCTATATTGTCAGATTCCTTCCCGTTATTTACTTCCATACATGTGCATATATATGTGAGTGTGTTTGAGTATGTACATATATGTATCTGTGTGTGTGTGTGTGTGTATATATATATATATATAAGTAAGTTAGCGACCATAGTCGAGGGTTACCCGAAGGCTCCCTTTTCGATAGCTACTACACCAAGGTGTAGGGGAGGGCACTACTCCATTCCCTGGATTGTTCCACTTTACCCTTGAACCGTACCTTATAATGCTGAGTGTTAAGCAAGGTGGTATCAAGTTCCATTTTTAAAGTCTTTGGTATGACTCGACCTGGGATTGAACGCTCTAACCGCTGGGCCAATGTCCCGGTTAACCGGGACATATATATATATATATGAAATATCTGTCTGAATAAAAGAGAAATAAAGCAGGAAATCCAATCAGGTGGAGTGTTTATGTATTTATGATTACATTTTGTTCCATATGAGTTTCATCAAGTAATGATTTAGAAGAATTTTTAAAGTTTAGAAAAATTATTGAAGAATGTTACAAAAGGCTGGGTTTTTTTTTTGGTTTAGTTTCTTTTATTTTAATGACATATCAACGTTTGTGGGTCACTTAATGCCTAAACCATCCTTATAGAAGAACAGTAGTGGTACTATTTAACCCATTGCTGAGAGGATAAGGAGGTTCATACCTTTCCCAAGTGTATTAGTTTGAACATAAATGTAATAGCATGACTAGCATTTGAATTCACACTCTACAATGTCACAGTCCAGTAGCTTAGAGTCTACACCATGGAGACAACCCTGGCAAAAGTGTTTCATGGCAACATAATTAGGAACATCAATTACTTTGAAATTTTAAAAAGTATACTATGAAAAATGTTCAAAATTGTGCTTCGATCAGCATTCCTAATAACATTGCCATAATAACCCATTGAATTTGTCATAGTTTTCAAAATTTTCTCTAAAATCTAAAATTATTTCCAAATCCTTATTATGAATAGTTTGAAATAGAAATGTTTTTGACAATTAAACCATACTTACATTTAAACTGTGTGATTATGCTATACTGAATAATTTGAAATGGAACTGTTTTTTGACATTGAAACTGTACTTATACTAAACTGAATTGTTAAATATAGAACTGTTTTGACATTTAACTGTGTGTAAACAAAATCTGTACTTATACTAAACTGAATCAGCTAAATTAGAACTGCTTGACTAAACTGAATAGCTCGAAATAGAAATGTTTTTCACAATTAAACTGTACTTGCATTTAAACTGCATACTTCTGCTAAACTGAATTGTTTGAAATAGAATTATTTGTATAAAAATGAATTTTGCATTAAATAACCTGCAACGGTTGATATGCCATAAAATCCAACCAACCACCAAATCCTTATCTGATGTAAAACATAATGATAAATATGTAAACACTTTACAAAATTGATTTTTACATTGTGTGTGTGTGTAATATATATATATATATATATATATATATATGTGTGTGTGTGTGTGTGTGTGTATATATATATATATATATATATATATATATATAGAGAGAGAGAGAGAGTGAGTGAGAGTGTAAGGTTTTAAATAAAATCCACTGGTATGTGTTCATTTGGGAAATCAACTTGACATGTTTCACTTGTGCTCAAGCATCATGAAAATGAATAAATTTGTTAGTTAAGAAAAAAATCACACTTCTCTCCCTTGCATTGCAATTTCTTTCTGCTTTTTTTTGTTGATAAATTCTTTCTTATTTCTGATGACACTAGATCAAGCCCAGTCGACCTTTTTCGAGTGAGTGGCATAAGACACAAATCATCAGTCAAGCTGCACTACAATAAAAATTCACTCTAATTTTCACCAGTACTTCTACATTAAAGTTACCTCAACCATTTTTGCTACAGAAAACCATATGTCTTAGCATCTGCCTTAGAAATAGGAAATTGATTTTTTTCTCTTCAATAAAAAGATATTTTCCATAAGGTTCTGGTTTCTTTGTTTATTAGCAAATTAACATTTGTGGATTATTTTATGCCAAAGCCGTCCTTGTAGAAGAACTGCAGTGATACTATGATACCATAGCCGGGGGGGGGGGATAAGAAGGTTCATACCTCTCCTAAGGGTATTAAAGTGAATGTAATAGCATGACTGGAGTTCAAACCTACTTATTTCAAGGTTGCAGTCCAGCACTTTAGCCATTATGTCAAAATGTTCTCTCTCTTTTCTATAAAAAAATTGAAGTCTTGGTAAAATATTATCACTGATATCAATGTGATTAAAACACTGCTGCCTTGTTACATTGTGGAATAATGAAAAGAAAAAATGAATACTTAAAAAAAAATCAATGTATTTAATATATGTATATAAAAAAAAATATTATTTTCGTAATCTGTGAATCAAAATTTCAGTAAAACTATTTTCCTTAAATTACCAGTGCATATTTAACAATCAGACAGTTAAATAATTTCATTTGTCATTTTTAAATTGAAAGGTAACATTAATGAAAAAATAAATACCTAATAAAAATGTACTTAAAAAAAGGAATGTTGGTTTCTAATTTATTCATTTGAATGAAAAAAGACAAGGAAAATTTTAATAAACATTATTTTGCTTGTGAAATTAAGAGAGCTGTTCTAAATGCACTGTGGGCTGCAGTTTGCCAATGACTACACTAGACAATGGACAAAACACATCAGTCTGATTTCCAAAACTTTCTACTTCTTTCTCCCATACATTCAAAGATAAGAACTTTAATAATAGGTAGAAATACATTTAAGGAAAAAAGTCTGCCAAAAAGAACCAAAGTTGAAACATTTTTCTTTACTACAATGTACAACAGAAATACTGCCTGCATTTTAAACTGTGTGCACAGTTATATAGTTTCAAGTATTCCTATCAAATGCAAATAATCTAAATGGAACCCCAATATCTTACTATTGTTTTTCAGGTATAATCAGTTACAATTAAGACTTGAATTGGTGAACATTGAGCATTTGGTGTTGAAATATTTTTGAGACTGAGAGCTTTTTATGCTCATTTCATGTTACATCAGAATAATGCTGTTCTGGATAGAAAGTCAATACTGCTATGAGTTTAAACTTCTATCTATAACAGCATCATTCTTACATAACATAATATGATCTCTAAGAACTCTCTGTGTGGCAATTACAGATTCACACGTTTTAAAAACTTTTCAACATGATCAGAAATGGTTGTATCTGGAAAAAAGAGGGTAACACATTAGCTAGAGAGTGCTACCATTACCTCTTGCCCAAGTTTATTTGGACCAAACAGGTGAGAGTTTAAAATGTGGAAGGTATTTCTATTGCTCTTTATATAGGCTAAAAAGTCACATGAATAATCTTAGTTTACTTGTGTAATTGAAGTCTAATCTGATTACCTCAGCCTAACCAATAGAATATAAGAAAAAAAAGCAATTTCCAAAGGTTAACTCACCATAATTAAAAATGAGCCTATATTGCCACCAAATGTTTGTGGAGTCTGTAAGATTAAAAAAAACAAAAAAGATAAATTGATTTAAATACAATTGAAACTTAATTATTAAAAAAAGGCAATAAATTCAAATTGGTTTAAATCTCAAAAAAAAAATATAACAGGCAAGTATATACACCACTGGAGTAGTGTTTAGTAATTAATCTTGCAGACTTACTACAATGTTAAAGCTAAATCTCAGTCAGAGCTCCTAAGCAGTGTTCTTGTGCCTGACTTATCAAAGTAGGCTTCTTACTGTGGAACAGTGGTAAGCTTGACAGACCAATACTACATTAGTAGGGTTATTTCTTGCTGAGCGCTCCTTACCGGTGTTCTTGTGCCAGACTAAGCAAAATAATCTCCTTGCTGTGGAAAAGTGTTTAGTTTAGACCCATACTACACTAGTGAAGCTGTTTCTCACTTAGAGCCCCTCATCGGTGTTCTTGTGCCAGACTAAACAAAATAATCTCCTTGCTGCAAAAAAGTATTTGAACTTCGGCCCATACTACAGTAATGAAGCTGTTTCTCACTGAGAGCCCCATACCACTTGTACCAGACAAAAGGGAGCAGTTAGATTGACAGAGAATTACAACTGTTGGGAAGTTGACTCTCACTGAAAGCTCCACACCACTGGCCTTGTGCTAGGATATTTATTTGTCCATCCCCTTCACTGTGAGCAGTATGTGACATGAGGTTGATTTTTAAGTGGAGTACACCTGATTTGAATTCAGAGTTTTCCTTCTCTTAGACTGGTTACCAAACAAAAGGTAAATGACACTGTCTGCCCAACTATTAACCCATAGCTAGGAGGAGAACAGATTGATTTGTGCATTTCTCAAGAGCAGTAGCATAAAGTGGAACACAAACTGCTTAATCCAGGACTTGAACTAAGTTTCACTAATTCCAATACAGCCCTACTCCCATGTCAAATAAATCTAGTTTCGCTCCACAATACATCAGTATTGAAAAGCATTTTTTCTGTCAGAAGAGTTGGGTAAATACATTATTTACCTGACCATATTTACCCAACCCCTCCGCTCGGGCAGGATATGACACAAGGTCAATTTTTTTAAACGGAGTTTAACAGGTTTGAATTCAGAGTTTTCCTTCTCCTTGACTAGTTGCCTCACCCAGGCTGAAGAACCTAGTCTGTCCTACTATTTACCCATAGCTGGAGGGAGAATAATTGGATTCATACCTTTCCCAAGGGTATTAGTGCTATGTGAAATGCAATCAGTCCAGGATTTGAACTTGTGTCGCCGTGTCCAATTCCTGTGATGATAACCATTACACCACGGGCACATTATTTACCTGACCCATGAGTCTCTCGATAGTTTCAGTCATTTTTCTGAACTGTTGGTGAATAGATATAGTGCTACCAAAACAATGTGAAACTGATTCGAATGGCAGCTCTGAAAAATTAGGAAGATTAGAACGGCCTGAAAAATTTGAAATCACTGCTGTTTTAAACATTTATAATATGGAAGTGAGTGGACACAGACACACATAGCATTTATGTATATCATTAACAATAAAAGATATAAGTATATAATTACCTCGTGCAGTGGCAGGAAAAAACCTTGAAATCCAAAGTTACGAACCTGGAGAAAAAAAAAGATTTAATAAATAAATATCAAGTTAAGACTTTAGTTCACAGATTACTTTTGATCATTTAAATTAGACCACAAGTGGTGTAATAGTTAACAAGCTAAACTAGCAAACCTTCACAAGTGAGTTCAAGTCTCATTGGGTGCCTTATTCATACAGCCTTATGTCACATATAAGCAAAAAGCTTTGTAAGTTACTTGGCAAACTTTTTCAAGAGGTGGGCCACATGAAGAAATGTAGCTCATTATCGGGGTGGGGGTGTACACCATTAAAAAATTTGAGGTAATTTTGCTTTGAAGATACCATGACCATTTTTACTACAGAAGACCATACATGTAAGCATCTGGGTTAGAAATTGGGAAAAGTAAGTTTTATTGTTTTTTTTTTTTTCTTGAGTAAAAAGATCTTTTCTAAAAAGATTAAAGACTTAAGCTTGCTATTGAGAAGGCACAGTGGGCTGCAGTTTACTTATGACTGGTTTAAATAGAAGACTACAAATATTCTATGTAAGACATGAGAAAAAATTATTTAAAAAGTAATTTTTTTTAGTGATGACATATATAATAAAATAGCAAATAAAATGTCAAAATTCACTGAAGGTTATTTTATAGAAATGCATTAGGAATAATTCTATAATAGAAATCTTAAGAAAATTATTTTATTTCAGGAATGCAGAAGGAATGATTTTTATTATAGGAATCCATGAGGAAGGATTTTGTTATAGGAATTCATTAGGAATGATTTTATCATAGGAATGCATTAATAATGATTTTTATGATAGGAATCCATGAGAAAGGATTTTGTTATAGGAATATCTCAAGAATAATTTTAGTTTGCAAATGTATAAGGAATAATTCTATTTTAGGAACACATTTGGAATTATTCCTTTTTCCTTCTTATATGAATTGTAAATGTTTTTATGATAAAAATGTATTGAAATAATTTTGTTATGGGAATGCATTGAAGAGGTTTTACTT
>OY757920.1:66166654-66641654 GCA_963585895.1 Sepioteuthis lessoniana | reverse complement strand
TGCACAGAACATTGCTCTATTTATACAATATCTATATACTCTCATAAAATTTTAAAAAAAAGAACATATACACTATTAATATAATATCTATACACAGATTAAATTCTATTAAGTAATTTGTTCGATAGTTTCTACCCAATTGCTGTTTTTGATCTTTTTAGACAATTTCTTCCCAAAATATATAACTGTATTAGCAAAGAAATCCAATTGATAAGTAGACTTGGTTTTTGAAATCTTTCTTGACAGTGAATTTCTTGTCCAAGGAGAAATATTTAAAAAAATGTCTATCATAATTAGAAATTCAATTAATTATTTTGAAGGTTTCAATTAGATCACTTCTCATTCTTCTTTCAAATAAAGTTGTTCATTCTAATTTTTCTAATCTCTTCCTATAACTGTAATCTTTTATTTCCTCATTATTTTTGTCACTCTTATTTGTATACCTTCCAATCTCAATATTACACTCCAATTTCCATTTATTGACACATTATTCCCATCCATGAAATATTCATTTATAATATTAATAATTTCCAAAATATTAACTTATGTTGATTTATTACAGACAAAACCATCTTCATTACATTTTATATTTTCCCCTATAAAATTTAATATGTCATTTCTATCAATTTCTCAAAAACTTAATGCAAAATACATGTTGGAAAAACTTATAAGTAATTACTTTTTATATGTATCAAATGAACCTTTTCTTATGTAGTGATAGTCGAGTTGCAGTTTTCCAAATTCATGGAATCATTTATATTCAATACATTTTTCAAAGAATTTACTAATTGCATTGATAAAGCTTTTATTTGATGATAAGTAGTTTAATATTTTAGGATGTATTTCATTAGATTTCATACTTTTACAAACATACGACTTGAATAATAATAGTCTTTAGCCTTTATTAATAGTTTATCCTTATTTATTTGTGCCCTCCCTAAAACAATTTTTCTTTTGTAAACAAAACTCTTCCAAAGAATAAAATGTTGTTTGTACACCTTCTCTTTCAACTAGAGGGTTTGTTAATTCACCTTTTTATATCATTTTTACTGAACTAATGTTTTTGTGAATTTCAGTTTTTGGTTATGTCCGCTTTTTAAAAACTTGCTTTATTCTTTCTTGTCAGTTCTTTTTAACCATACATTCTGGGGTACTCTAGGTTAGTGGTAATGATGCTTTGGCCCTGAAACTATGCCTGACTCCAGAGACATTTGTTGATGAAACTTTGGCCATACAGCTATTGTTTTTGCAGCAGCATGTGCATATGATATTATAATATCATATATATATATGATAAACATGCCCACTTAAAAATTGCTTGAGTATAGAATTAATCCAGCACTTCACAACACATGAGTACACTCATCCCTGACAATAACCAAAGATAGCATGTGCATATAATATTATATATATATATATATATATATGATGAATAGGCCCACTTAAAAATTGCTTGAGTATAGAACTAATCCAGCACTCCACAACACATGAGTACACTCATCCCTGACAATAACCGAAGATAGCATGTGCATATTATATATATATATATATATATGATGAACAGACCCACTTAAAAATTGCCTGAGTACAGAATTAATCCAGCACTCCACAACACATGAGTACACTCATCCCTGACAATAATCAAAGATAGCTATAGTCATACTTGAACCATGCTAACAGGGATTTCAGACAGTTTTTAAACTTGGCTACAACCACATTTGCAACATCTCATTCATTAGGAAGAAAATCCAAACTATAAACTAAACACTAAATCCTTATCTGACATTTTCAATAAAATATGCCTACAAGAGAATCTGCAGCCTAAATACATATTATATATATATACCCAACCTCTCCACCATGTGCATAATGTGAAAAAGGTCATTTATTAAGCAGAGTAAAGCTGGTTTGAATTCAGAGTTTTCCTTCTAGACTAGTTACCTCACCAAGGCTAAAGAACCTATTCTCTTTTTTTCCCCATAGCTGGGATGGGAAAGAGAACAGATGGATTCATGCCTTTCTTGAAGGCTTGTAAACATGAATCTAGTTGAAGAGAATGTCAGGTTTTATTGTAACTGGTAACAAGTCTGCTGATTAAGACAAGAACATTTTGGTTGATGGAAGGTTAGTTGGGAATAAAAAAATTTTTTTAAATTAAATTAAATTAAAAATAATTTTGAAAAATATGCAGAAACTCTCAGAAGTCCCTGACAGGAAGAGGGGTGATGCATGCACAAAGAAAAGGAACCGTTCCAACAAAAGAGCAATCTCAGTCTCCTTCAGCAGGGACCAGTAGAATGACAACATCTAAATCTTCCTTGCTAGTGGTGGAAGGCACTTGCGTTCATCTCTAGATGACGCATTGGCTAACCTTTCTACTAGTAGCAGCCACCTCTTTTACTAATAAACCAAGACTAAAATACCGAATAATGTACTCGTCAGAATTACAATTATGACACCATACAATGGACTTAATGACTACAACAGAAAACACCGGATTTAGACATATCTCCTAAAAGCGTCTAACATGTTCTTAACACTTTGAATACCAAATTTGGACATATATACCCAAGAATGACTAACACATTTTAACATGTTGACTGGGAGATTCAACCATTTCATTTGTATTCAGGATGAATTTCCTCACCCACTGAATGGATGTTCAACCCAGAAATAAAGGCAAATATTAAAAGATATCTTCATCTCCTATCTTTCTTTTTTCATATAATTCCTTTACAGCCTTCATATCCAAGAAGCTAAACCAGCAAGATAACATGGAGTAAGAATAGAATAACCCAGAATGGAGTCAGATAGCAAACAACAACAGAAACTACAATTAAAACCCCATAGGTTGTGATTGGTTGACTAGGATAGAATAAAAGCCAAAACAGTTATCAGCCCAACTGTTACTGTGTAAAGATTGTGACAAATATTTTTATGAAATTTTGAATAACAGCAAACAGTTTTAAAGGTACACAAGTTTATCCCGTAGAACCCTGAGCTTTCATGAACATAAACCTCTCCACCCTGCGAGGTTCCTGGGTTGAAAAATAGCAGAAAATGTAAAATGTTGTAATCTGTTATTTAACTGCTTTACAGGTTATCAATTAACAGGTTACAACATTCTATAGATAATCTAAGATATGACATATGACAAGATTATAAATAAAATGTCAAATTGCAATATTTTATGGGCAATAATAAGTTAGAAGTGAAGAATCCATGACCAAAATTCTGGCCACAGAAGTTTATATATTATTTGTTAGCAGCACAAAAACTGGCCACTCAGGTTCAAATAGTTAATTTATATTTGATTTTAATTCCTCTCTTTCCCCCACCTCTCTCTCTATATATATATATATGTGCGTCTGTCTGTCTGTCTGTCTGTCTCTCTCTCTCTCTCTCTCTATATATATATATATATATATCTGTATACATATTTATATATGTGTGTGTACCTATATCTGTCAGTCTCTTTCACTCTCTCTCTCTCTCTATATATATATATATATACATGTGTGAGTGCAACTATATCTGTCTTTCTCTCTCACTATATATATATATATGTATATGCGTGTGTGTGTGTGTGTATCTATATCTATATCTGTTTCTCTTTGTCTCTCTCACCCTCTTTCTCTCTCTCTCTCATATATATATATATATACATACACACACACAAAGAGAAAGAAAGTAATGTTCAGAGAACATAACTTACAAGTCAAGGGGGTGTCCTCATGGGGTAATGGTTAAAGCACAGGACTGCACAATTGTAATAAACAAGTTCAAACTCCAGTCGCAGTAATACATTCACTTTTGAACTAATATGCTTGGGAAAGGAACAAACCCCCTTATCCTCCCAGCTATGGGTTAAATAGTACTACTACTGTTCTTCTAGAAGGATGGCTTAGGCATTAAATAACCTATGGAGTTTGATATGCCATTAAACAAAAAAACAAACCAAACCTGTCTACTTCATATAATATGATTATTTTTATATATTAAATGAAATACATACCTCAATATTTGAATATAAAGCAGGTGGCAGGATTAAGTTCTTCATATTTTCCAAATGTCTCCGCATTTTTATCTGCTGTGTCACTTTATGACCAAAACTGATGGAAATTCTGTAAAGAAAGATAACTTACAAATCAAATTTATTCACTTTTATATTAATCATTGGATATTTACACACACACACACACACACACACAATGAATGCCAATCCTTAGGCATCCATATGTTTATCAGTCTTGAATTAAGCATCTTCTGATAGTCTATATATATATATATATATATATATATATATATATATATATATATATATAAAGGTTCACAAACTATTCAATTCACAAGGTTTGGAGGGCAAAATGCTGCAAAGCTACAGAGATCTTTGACAAAAAATTATCTCAAGGATCTCAAAGTATTGAGAAAGGTAAAAGCTAATTCAATCATGCCAGCTAATTCATCTGATAATTCTCTTGCATGTACTATTTGCAGACTGGCATGCAAGATGCGGCTGGTTTGAAATGTCATATCAGACAGAGGCATAAGAATTGATGAGAGTTCTTTGGTCCTCATAAATTGAAACTGAGGGAGGTGTCCGTAGTATAATGGTTATCGTCGTAGGAATTGGACATGACGATACGAGTTCAAATCCTGGACGAGACTGATTGCATTTCACATAGCACTAATACCCTTGGGAAAGGTATGAATCCAATTATTCTCCCTCCAGCTATGGGTAAATAGTAGGACAGATTAGGTTCTTCAGCCTTGGTGAGGCAACTAGTCTAGGAGAAGGAAAACTCTGAATTCAAACCTGTTAAACTCTGCTTAAAAATTGACCTTGTGTCATATCCTGCCCAAGCGGAGGGGTTGGTAAATATGATAAATTGAAACTGAGAGGAGAGACCATCATATATATATATATATATATATATATATATATATATATGAAGGTGGACTGAAATGTTCATTAGCTGAAAAGTTCAGTTTCAATGTATGAGGAGCAAACAGCTCACATCAATTCTTATGCCTGAGTGTAATATGACATTTCAAACTAGCCACATCTTGCATATATATATATATGTGTGTGTGTGTGTGTGTGTGTGTGTGTGTGTGTGTGTGTGTGTGTGTGCACTGCTGATGAGACCTAATAAGGTCGAAATAGCTGTTCAGTGCTCTGTATGTCACATGTAGGTATTTGCCGGATTTTCTTGTTATGGTAATTCTATGATAATATATATATATATATATATATATATATATATATATATATATATATATATATATCTTAAATATTTTTAATTTATAATTTGTTTATAAGCAATCTCTCTCATTAAACAGATTGGTAGAATGGACTTAAAGACTTTGACTCATATTATTACACAGCATCAATAGCATAATTAAATTTTAAAGATGAACTTTAAAAAACATGCATCATAAACGTATACAATCTCTAGAATATGCATATATATACACACACTTATAATGTATTCTCACTACCCATTTTAACAAAGTTCATTTCTCATGGAGTACAACAAAATTGTGGCACAACTCACAAAATAAAGGGGGTGTCCTCATGGTGTAATGGTTAAAGCGATGAACTGTGGAATCGTAAGTGAGTTCGTACTCCAGTCGTGCTATTAAGTTCATTTTCGGGCAAATACCCTTGGGAAAGATATTGAACCCCCTTATCCTCCCAGCTATGGGTTAAATAGTACCACTATTGTTCTTCCAGGAGAATGGCTTAGGCAATAAATAACCTATAAAGGTTGATATGCCATTAAACAAAGAAACCAAACCAAACCATCACAAAATAAAATTTTGATCTCTCTCTCTCTCTCTCTCTCTCTCTCTCTCTCTCTCTCTCTTTTATACAAACACTCATGGGATTATTTTTACTTGAAAAGCAATATTTATATGCCAGATATTCAAAAATATTTATATGCCAGATATTCAAAAATATTCAAACAATACAAGTTCTAATTTTATTTTTCCTTTTGATAAGAAAGTTGTTTAACCTCTTCATTTTTTTGTTGTTGTTGTCTTTTTTTTTATTCATTTATCTAATTTTGTTTATTTAATTTTACCTTTTTGATGGGGGAGGGACATATCCCAGATGAATGTGTGACAATGATTTCATGTGTGCATTTATTTATCCACATATGGAGACAAACCCACTTATTAAGATTAATTCAATGTCTACTCTCACATGTACGTTTTATGCCAACAACGCAAAGAGGAGTATCTTTTCTTCTTTCATTCACAAACAGATTGATTTTCTGATCATCCCTTTCAGTCATTTCTCACAAATGGCAACTCAACCAGGATTTTCTGTACTCACAGCTGTTTCATGGAAAGAAAGAAAGAAAGAAAGAAGTGTTTCAAACCAAAGATAGAACTGGAGAAATTTGCACAATAAAAAAAGGGAGAAAAAGAAAGAATGCAATCAAAGGAAAAAATAAATAAATTTTACACAATAAAAGAAAAAAATAATAAAAATGGGAAAAAAGAAAGAAAAAAGGAATGTAATTGAGTGAAGAAAGAAATAGGGAAAGTAAATTTTTTCAAAAAATGAAAGAAAAAGTAGTGAAAAGGAAAGATAGAAAAAAAGAATGAAAAAAAAAGTTTGTTACTGAAAGAAGAAAGAAATCTGGAAAATAAATTTTTTAAAACTAGAAAAACGTTATGTAATAAAAATGGGGGAAAGAAAGAAAGAAAGAAAGAAAGAAAGAAAGAAAGAAAGAAAGAAAAATGTCATTGAGAGAAGAAAGAAACAAGGTAAGTAGATCTTTAAGAAATGAAAGAAAAGTAATGATAATGTAACTGAAGGATGGTAGAAAGAAAGAAAATATATTTAAAAACAGAAATAAAAGGGTGAAAGGAAAAATGTAACTGAAGGATGGCATAAAGAAGGAAAATATATTTAAAAACTGAAATAAAAGGGTAAAAGAAAGAAAGAAAGAAAGAAAATAGATAAATAAATCTCAACCCTTTTTATCTGTATTTATTGAATCTCAACACCCAATAATGTTTCAATGACGTGTACTCTCACAGATTTGTATCATTCATCTGACACATAGTTGTTTTCGTGCCCAGTGACAGCACAGAGAGAAAGGAGTCAATATTTTTATTATTGAGCGTCAGGCCACAGCCGCCACCATCAACAGTTGGAAAGGGATGGTCCACGTCAGATAGAAAGAAAATCCACAACATAATGAATCAATGAAATTATGAAAAATAGTCGTGTGATCAGCGCCTTCCTGACCGCCTGCGTCGCTCAGCACAAAAAAAAAAAAAAAAAAATTCTTTTAAAAGTTAGTACAAGGAAAGAACTGCCTTATAGATATCATTTACCAAAGAAAATTTTCACGAAATGAGAAGGTTGTATTTCCTAACGGTGCCAATGATCGATTTTCGAGCCCAATCAGAATTTTGAAAGTCGATTTTCAAAGGCTCTTTCGGGTTTGAAAACTGGAGCAACACTATCATCCTAGACTGATTTTCCTATTTGGCTCAACAGATTTAAACAACATTCCTGGATGGGATATTTTCTTTTTAATGGAAAAGCTTTTTTTGAATATCTATATTCATATAGTACATATCGTTCGTGCGTGACACACATTCAGTAATGGATACACATTAGAGAAGGGTATGTTGAGAGAACAACGTGTTCTTAGATATGGGTCTTAAATATGGTGCAAAAGGGTAATGGGTTAAAATATACCACCAATGGTGATGGGTTTAAATATGCCGCAAAGGATAAAGGGTCTTAAATATACCGCAAAGGGTGATGGGTTTAAATATACTGCTAAAGGTGATGGGTCTTAAATATGTCACTAAGGGTGATGGGTCTTAAATATACCGCTAAGGATGACGGATCTTAAATACACTACTAAGGGGGACAGGTCTTAAATATACCACTAAGAGCAATGGGTCTTATACCGCTAAGTGTGATGGAGTTTAAATAAGTCACTAAGGGTAAGGAGTCTTAAATATACTAAGGCTGATGGATCTTAAATATGCTGCTAAGGGTGATGGGACTTAAATATACCGCTAAGGGTGAGGGGTCTTAAATATACTAAGGGTGAGAGGTCTTAGATATACCACTAAGTGTGATGGGTCTTGAATATACCGCTAAGAGCGAACAGCCTTAAATATACCGCTAAGGGTGACGAGTTTTAAACATGCCACTAGCGAGAGAAGGCGATTATAGACTAAGCTAAATGAAACCTAAGATGCATGTCTCCAAGGAGAAGAGAAAGAAGAAAGACGGATAAGCGTATTTTCCGACCTTCCCTTGTCGGGATCCTACTCTCTATAAGACTTTACCCTCTCATACCGTACTGTCTAACAGTGGTAGGAAAAAGGTTCTACGACAGTGGCAGGAAAAGCTTTGGAAGCATTGGGCAAGTAAGAATGTAATTGAGAGAAGGAAGGAACAAGGAAAGGAGATTTTTAATTGTGTGAAGGAAGAAAGTGAAGTGGGGACGGGGGGGGTGAGTCTTATTTTTAAAAGCTGAAAAAAACATTATTTCATAAAAATATAAAGAAAGAAAGAACATTATAGATCAAAGAAATTATTAAAGGTTGTCATGTGGTCACTGCTTGTATCAAAAGGTGATAAAAATTGAAAAAGAAAGAAAGAATATATATATATGTGTGTGTGTGTGTGTGTGTGTGTGTGTGTGTGTGTGTGTGTGTGGCCAGCGTCATCAGAATCATGAGATAAGAATAGTATTTCACTAACAACGACGTCGTCAAAAAGCTGATTCATGGTTTCCAGTTTATAACCGTTTAAAATATTGGAAGATAATCCCATATTTAATTTAAAATATTATCACGAAGTTATATATATATATATATATATATATATATATATATATATATATATATATATCCAACCCTCCGCATGGGCGACACAAGGTGAATTTTAAGCAAAGTTGAACAGGTTTGAATTCAGACTTTTCAATCTCTTAGATAGGTTGTCATACCAAGTTTAAAGAGCCAGGTCTGCCCAACTAAATAGAATAGTTGGATTCAGATCTTTCCAGTCGTATTAGCGGTCAGTGAAATGCAAGCAGTTTTGTCCATGATTTGAACTCAGTTCGCTGTGCCCATTTCCTACGGCGATAACCACTTCACCACGAACGCCTTCATATCACGAATTAATAAATGAGTAAAATATTCCGAACGGCATATGGTGAGGCACCATTCTTGAAAGTTTGGGGAATGTGGAGTACTCCTTCATAGTCATTACTCCTAAATCCACTCTGGCTCTGAGTGGTTGCAGTTAAGGTCTCATCTATGAGTCAAATAGAACTGTCTAATCACTTTTCATACTTGAAACCATTGAACTGTGCGCAAACAATTGAACTCGGGCTCGTTAAAAAATTGTTACCAACCAACTACTCCTTTAAAAATCTTACGTATATATATATATATATATATATATATATATATATATATATATATATGGGAGACCGGGGTTCAATCCCAGGTCGAGTTATACCAAAGACTTAAAAATGGTATTTGATACCTCCTTGCTTAACACTCAGCATTATAAGGTACGTTTAAAGGGTAAAGTAGAGCAACCAATGGAAAGGAGTTGCGCCCTCTCCTATGCCTCGGTGAAGTAGCTACTGAAAAGAGAGCCTTCGGGTCGAGCCTCGACTACAGTCGCCAACTTTTATATATATATATATATATATATATATATATATGGGGGGGGGCATTTTCTCTTTTAAACATTTATAAACACCGGCATATTTCACAAAGAATAAAGACAAATTCTTGAATCTCAATATAAAAAGGTTAACAAAGTTTCTTTAAACAAGATCAACTTCGAATAAACCAGTTAAATTCCTGCCAGCTCTTTCCCTTCTAGTAAAACCCTTATCTTCCGTAAATTCCCTTCCCACTTGTGCTTCCTCCAACTTTTTTGTAAAATATATGATTTGTCATTGCGTTTGTCGTTTCATTATTCACTCCCCTTAAGATGGCTCTAGTTAGGACCGAAAGAACTTCGGAAACATAAGGTGCCTTCCTAAATACATTTCAGCTAAAAGTCAAACGACTCATACGGAGATTTGAACGGATTAAAGATTAAAAAAAAAGCAGATACGAAGTGTCTGTCTGATTTAATCAAACATGTTTATATATATATATATATATATATATATATATATATATATATATATATATATATATGTGTGTGTGTGTGTGTGTGTGTATAATGACTAATTCGAAAAAAGAAAAGAAAAAGAAAGCTGAACTAGTCACACAACAATCAAATACTATAAAAAGTTATTATATGCATGGAACAGGTTTTTAGAACCGAATAAAGTCTACAAACCAAGGTTTCACCGAAAAGGGCCTTTATGAAAACTTCGTTTGTCGAAGTTTTCATGGAAATCATTTTATATATATATTATCTAAAGAAAACCCTGAAACCTACTAGTATTGATTCAAACACTTGAGAGACAACAGCAAATCAACGCCAAAGTGGCTCAAAGCCGCCAAAGCTGGGACGGAAATATACGCATCAAACAGAACGGACATCGAGGCCAAGCATCAACAAAAGGAGTGGGGAACTCTACTAACTAAATCGGACAATTCATTGGAACCAGTGCCCTCTAATTTCCAGAGCACGAATTGGTCTCATCAGACACTAGACAGCCGGTTACACCCAAATAAATTTGACCAAAACTAAAGAGGTCTGGATTAGTATAAAATAGATACTGGGAAATTAATTCCTGACAATGAGGGCGACGATGTTTGTGATAAGATTGGGAATGAAAACAGACGGTATGAAAAAAATAGACAGTATGGAAAGTCAGATTGAGATATTTTGCTATAAACATGAACAGAACTTGGATGGTGCTCGGATGTTTTCGCCCGATGTCGTATAAGTAAATTTCCCTCAGATAACATTGTTCAGAACCGTCATGATAAGTGGCTCTTTGCTTTCCGAGGCCATGCGATTTAAGCTCCCCACTGCGTCTGCTTTACTCCTTGCTAGTCGACTGTCCTAAGCTCACTAAAAAAAACGTACCTCTTTTTGGGGCGTGTCTTCGTGGTTTAATGGTTAAAGCAATGGACTGCGGGATCGTAGTAAGCGAGTTCGTACTCCAGTCGCGCTATTACGTTCACTTTAGGGCAAATACCCTTGGAAAAGGTATGAACCTCCTTATCCTCCCAGCTATGGGTTACATAGTACCACTACTGTTCTTATTGGAAAATAGCTTTGGCATAAAATAACCTGCAAAGGTTGATATGCCATTAAACAAAGAAACCGAAACCGTACCTCCTTTTAACAGCTTTACTAAAAATGTCAAGTTTGCATAACCTTCCGATTCTTAGGCCTTGTGTACAACTAGTTCTTTTACTCACTTTCAGTAACAAAGTAGTTCTAGTTGAGGGAGGGGAAATGGTCGCTGTAACAATAAATTCTATTGTAGTTTCGCCCAACTGATTTTGTCCTTTCGTCCATTGAACATTCACAAGCAAGAACGCAATCTTAATAGCATTATGAGCCGGTAGGCTGAACAAGTACTGGTATGAAATTAGCAAATCTCAGAATTTCTCTTTTGCTTCGGTTTGTTGAAGAATAGGACGCTATTTTTTTATGGCATAACTTGCTTCAGGCTTAAGTCATATCACTTGTTATTCATAGATAAACGAGCTTCCACGACACCTCACCGACTGATTGAATCTATAGCCTCATGTTGTCTACTCTCATGAACTCAACTGCTTGTCTAAAAGAGCTGGAAATGTGTCTTATTTGATCAGGTTACATGGCATCAACTTTCCACAGCTTAATGGTAATGTTTTCTAGCCCAGTAACCCATGTGGCGATGTTAATATTGGTACCCTTGTTGTTATAGACTAAATTTTTCTTTGTCTAGCACACAGGTCTCAGGTCGCTAACAATACATTCTTTTTATTTTGTAGTTACTAGAATACACTGATTGTATCGCCTGTAGAGGAATATGACCAGAAGCGAACTACAAGAAATACCTAATTGTCAGCTTTACTTTCTCTTTCTCTCACTTGCTTCAAAAATCAATCGTATTTTGACTAATTATCGACGGACAAATAATAAAAGTACGAGTAAAACTGGAATTCCTTCCATTGATATCGATTAGTGTTTACATGACAAGAGAAATGTCTTGCATCAAGAAAGTTATCGGGAACCAGCTTGCTTCTTGGGAAACCAAAGGAGGAACGTAGCCCAGTCGACTAGTGCTGTAGAATACACAGATTGCATCCCTGCAGAGGGGTAAGACTCTCTCAGAAAGTGTCCTGGATATGACATTAAACCATCTGATGGTGAGGCTTTAGTCTTAGAGCTTTGGGGAATATGGAGTACCTCATCATTGACATTGTTTCCGAGTCTACTCTGACCTGGAGTGGTAGTACCTGATAGGGTCGTTTAAGAATGTTATCTAAAAACTGCGTTTACAAATCATATATATTTAATATATATGTATATAAAGAATTTGGCATTAAATAACCAACAATGGTTGATATGCCATAAAACCAAACCAACCCAACCCAAAGGACGAACGAAAATTCGACAACTCTTTTCAGAAAAGCCACATAAAAAGCTACTCTCCAAAAAACCCTCTCCCAACATCGGAGACCGAAGCGGCCATTCATCACACAATCCTCTGAGCTCAAGACACAACCATTTGTTCACGCAGCTACTGTTGTAGAGAAATAGTACGATTCTCACGCAAAACTCCTTGTATTAGGATCGCCTACGTTACTTATGCCGGTTTATTAACACGTGACATAGAGAACGATACTCTGTTAACCCCCGCAACAAGAAAGAAAAAAAATTCCACATGATAATGTTGAGTGCCGTAATAATTATCCACTTCAAGAGAAAACAATTTTTATTGTTCAAAGGTGATGTCGGCACTTTAACAGATAAGCAGTGAGAATTTGGAGCGCCGGTTTTGGGCTAGGCTTTTATTTTTTAATAGGGTAATTATTAATGTATAACACGCACCTCTAACTTTGGACAACGAAATTTTGGGAAGAAAACATATTTTCGTGCATAATACGCACTGAAATAAATTTAATCTAAATTCAGCATTTGTTTAACTTTTTACTGGCTGAAAAGTTATACTTTACATTGTCTTGAAACACAAAAAATATACGACATTTTGAAACAAAACTATATAATTAGTTAACTTTTTTAAAGATTCAAATGAGACATTAAGGCGTGCGGGATTACCACCCTTGTCAGCCAGAAAATTTCTGCTTGTGTCCACAAGGTTGCGTGGCCAAACGAGTATAAGAAAGACGTACGAACATCTTTTCCTCCTCTCTTTTGATCACAAGATGTCTCGTCCTCCAGGAACGAGAACGTTTTTTCTCTCCAGCTTATTTCGTGTCACATTAAACATAACATCACAGAATAATATACGGTATGTTAAAAGACTACTATATAAGTCCGATAACTCCAACAATTATCTCCCCCTTTGTTAAGCTTTTCCAATCCTATAAGCCCTTAATAAAGTTTTTTTTCCTCTCTACGTAATGCCCGTGTGTTGTTTTTCCTCTTTTCAAGTTTGTCAATTCTTAATCCTTTCTACATAGCGGAGTGTCAACTTTAACATAGTATACATTGCTTATTTTCTTACACACAAGCATATCAAACTCGACACAACGAACAACAAAGGAACACCTCTCAAATATATAAGGCTCTCACAAATGTTCATATCTCTTAGAAACTTTACATAAGCGTACATTCGATAAAGACATTTCTCTATATACCCCATAATTCACTCATTTTGTTACTGGTTTCATTATGTATTCACTTTTCTGTTGAGTTTGCTCAGGCAATAAAATATGTTGTAGTCAACTGTATGTAATTGTTCTTATATTTGTTCATGAGAGGAGATAACATTTCTCTAATATTGTACATGCATCCCCGCAACATCATTACGGAACAAGGAACAAAATAAAGTAAAGGACATTTCCCCCAACTCTATCCCAAGTCAAGTACTTTGAAGGCAACAAAAAGCTATTGCTCTCGGCAAGCTATTTTTTCATTAATGTATAAACGCACCAAGCGTAACCGTTATCGTCGTGGAAAATGGAAACGGTGAGCCGAGTTCAAATTCTGGACAAAACTGCGTTTCAATTCGTGCTAATGCTCTTGGGAAAGATATGAATTCATCTGCTTTCCCATTCCTCTAAATATACATAAATAGTGGGGCAGATTATGTTCTTTTTGCCTTCATTAGGCAACCAGTTTATGAGAAGGAAAACTCTGAATTCCAATCAGCCTTACTCCGCTTAAAAATTGACCTTGTGTCACGTCCTGCCCGTAGCGGAGGGGGTTGGGTAAATACAGACTTTTTGGGCGATATTAAATGCTCTGATATTAAGCTGACAGACATCGTATATCAGAAATAAAGTAAAATTTTAGAATCACCGTAATGTCTTCAGGCTTCCAAAATGTGTATTTAGTTTTTCATGCAGTTAGAGGACAGACTCGATACAAGATCAAATTTATCGTGGGACTGCTTACGTGGACGCTGCGGGTAGAGACTAAAATTGGCCAGTCTCGTTATCAATTTATTTGTTTTGCCTTTATGGACACCCCAGATACAACTTCTTTATGATCAATGAGGAGGTGCAGCCTCGAAAGAATCCCTTGGAACTAGAACAGTGGGTTTCCTCACTATGAGAACGAGAAGTGAATTTTAAAATTGAAAAGATTTTCTTTTTTTTTTTTTTTTCTTTTCGAAGACCTTTCTCTGTATTTCTGCAGAGAAATATATAAAGAACCGCGCAGTAATCATTACAAATAAGGTGAATTAGATTCGAATTCACACGCACACATTGAACATATATACGTCCCAACGTACAAACACTTATTTACACACTTGCATATGCATATACACATACATTGTAGATTCACACGTTATGATACACAAACACTTATTTAAATATAAACACGCACATGCAGAAACATACACAAGTATGAGTGTATACCTGACAGATATACACATCCCAACTCACAAATACTTACTAAACACACACACACACGTACACATGTATAAAAATTAATTTCTAAGAAAGAAAAAAAAACAAGCCGATCACGTGCGGCACTTGATTTGGCCAGAGTGGAAAAGGAAGAATGAATCCCCGACAATACGGCACCTAAAAGCTACCTCCTCTTTTTGTCGAGAACTACTATTGAGACCTTCAGTACGAATTCGGGGATCAAACTGAGGCCCCGAAAAAATAGCCAGCAGAAGGGTTTTGTCATTCGCTTCTTGAATAGCCGGTAAATATTTTAAGCAGGCTGAAGCTTCACAAGAAATAAAAATAAAATCAAACTGAAGTTGACTACTGAAATTCTACTAAGTTAAACAACTGAAAGAAAATTCAACCAATAATTCTGCTGAAAAGTACTTTAAAGAAGACTCGCAATTAAATGAACTCTGAAACATTTCGCCAAAATTAAAAAGAAAAGAAAAATACCCAAATTCAAAGAACTTTATTTTCCGGACACTCTCTGATATAAGTTCCAGCAAATTGCATTAAAATTTGCAAAACTTTATCCATTCTATCCCTTTCTTTCTTGTTTCTTTGTATAAAATTCCTTTTTAAAAACTTTATTGTCGGTGTTATCTTTTCGAATCAGTATCCGGAAAGCTGCGGAACTTACTATTTAAACTTTCCGTTTGAACTTATCGTTTAATATTGCTCACTAAAGCCCCCTAAAAACATTACCCAGTTAAATACTAAACTTGGCTTTTGTGTCATTTCCTACAAATTCAATTTTACTCTAAATTCTTGACATTGCATATTTTATCCTATAAAATTTCCTTTATAACAAATTTTATTCCCCACTCAAAATTTCTTTATATTGCAAATTTTATTCTCTTTAATTTTCTTTTACATGAGGATACATTGTAGATACACACATTTCTTTTTTTTCTTTTCTTTTCGAAAATGCTTCTTTGAATTTCTGCATCGAGAAATAAATAACTAAATACACACACACACACACACACACACACACACACACACATATATATATATATATATATATATATATATATATATATATATGTTGAAAATATAGATTTGTAGTGAATCTTACAGTATGATAGAAATATGTGGAAAGTTGGATTATTCAAGCAAACGCTTAACTCAAATTTAGATGTGTGATATTTCGTTAGGCTTTATTTCATCTTCACGAACTTCTTAAGTTCGTAAAGATGAAATAAATTTGAAATTTGAGTTAAGTGTTTGATTTATCCGACTTTCTACATATTTCAATCATATATATGAGAAACGTGCAATAACCATTACGTGTGAACATATACATTGCAAATACACACGTCTCAACGCACACCTATTCAAATACACACATACGCGTGCATGTATACGCACATGCATATACATAGGTAATAGCATATAAATTGCATATACACACGTCACAACACTCACTTATTCCAAGGCATACACACGCATGCATACGCACATGCACACACGTACGTATGAACCTATACATCGCTAAATCCAATTATTCTCCCCCAGCTATGGGTAAATAGTAGGGTAGACTGATTTCTCTAGCTTTGGTGAGGCAACTCGTCTAGGGGGAGGAAAACTCTGAATTCAAACCTGTGAAACTCCGCTTAAAAGTTGCCCAGTCAGCTGGGGCTGTAGAATACACTGACTGCACCTCTGCAGAGGGGTAAGACCCCCACCCCCACCCCAACGAGTGTCCTGGATATGACACTAAACAATCTGATGGTGAGGTTCCAGCAGTGCTGGAGCTTTGGGGAATGCGGAGTACCCCTTCATTGCCAACGCTCCCAGGTCCACTCTGGCCCGGAGTGGTAGCACCTGATAGGGCCCTATCTATGGGTTAAATAGAACAAACAGCATACTTATGCTAAAATGAATTGAGTAAACTGAATAGCTTGAAATAGAAACGTTTTTGACAATTAAACTGTACTTATGCTTAACTGAATTATTTCAAATAGAACTGTTTTCCGACATTAAAACTGCATTTACACTTAACTGAATTATTATATATAACTGCTTGAATAGTTTGAAATGGAAATTTTTTGACAATTAAACTGTACTTATGCTAAACTGAACTGTTTTCAATAGAACAGATTATTTACATAAAAATGGATTTGACGTTTAATAACCTACAAAGGTTGATATGCCATAAAACCAACCAAACCAAACCATCCGCTTAAAAGATTGACCTTGTGTCATATCCAGCCCGAGTGGAGGGGGTTGGTAAATATGTATACATCGCTTGATACATACGTCACGACGCACACATATTCAAACTCACACTTACACAGACGCACGAGCATATACATTGCAGATACTCATGTCACAACGCACACACTTACGCATGCATACGCACATGCACACACCATCGTGTAAGTATATACATTGCAGATATACACGCCACAACACACACACACACACATACACACACACACTTATTCAAACGCTCACTCTTAAACATATTTACATATCACTTTGATACACATCCACATACAAATCCACAGACCGGACCTGTCATCAGAGACGGGGGGGGGCGCACCCTCCGAGAAAATCACTTAGTTCCTCCTGTGCTTGTATTACGAATTAACTTTGTGGGCTAATTCCTACAACATAAATCATTTTTACTCACCCCCACCATAATTTGTACACACGGCTCCCCGGACTTAATGCTACCCCCCCACACACACACACAATTTCGCTGTATCCTGGCGACCTGCTTGATATTCAGACACAAATACACAATTGCTTGTACAGCCACTCACTAACAGACGCCCTCCCCACACGTGCACACATGTATACAACGATATACACGTCATGCACACACACACACACACAAATAGCAAAATACATGCGATCGCACAGTGGCACAATTACACACCAAAACACACACACCATTTACGAACATTGTTATCCATATATATGCCTGTAACTACGTACACATAAAAAAGACTCAAACACTCACTCACATGCATAGAAATATTCACACACACACACATACAAACTCACACATACACACACACACATGAAAATCATATACTCATTTAGATTTTTATGGATTTAAACTTGGAAATTAGAGAATATTTTCTTTATTTTTGTTGGTTATTTTGTGTGTGTGTTTGTGTGTGTGTTTGTATGTGTGTGAGTATGCGTGTGCGTGTGTGTTTTACCTGACCTCGTTTCAACTTATGGTTTTGAAACGTTATCACTCAAGAAAAAAACGTGGGGAGACAATATCAGTTCCTGAGACATTCAGATAATGTTTCTTATTGCCTTCTTCCTCTCTTCTCTCCACACACTCTCTCACCTGTCTCTATATCACATCTCTTTCTTTTTTCTCTGTGTATGTCTCTATCTCTCTCTCTTTTTCACTCTCTCCCTCTCTCACACACACAAACACACATCTCTCTCTCTCTCTCTCTTTGAGAGTTCTGTGAACCCCACAGAGGATCTCAAAATTCATTATTAATTCACATAGCGGGCGGTGTGGACGAGAACCACATGTGTCTACTCACCCTACTACTCTCTCTCTCTCTCTTTCTCTCTGATTTATACGAAAGGGTTACAACTAAAACATTTCGAGGAACTTAGAGCCCAAAATTGTTTCCTCAAAGAAAGAAAAATTTAGTAGTAAATAAGGTTCTTTATTTCCTAGATTTTTTTAAAGGTCTGTGCGACAAACAAGCACGCAACCTTGGGTAAGTCGAGAGGTGAGACAATTCAGAAGAGAAACGTATATATTAAATGCTTTATGATAATCTAGGCATGGACTTTACTGCAAAGAGGCGTATTTCATTCATACACATTAAATTTTTCTTGCTATTTTTTTCGCCTACTTTGATCAGTTTAAATCTTTAAAAAATCTGTCAAAATACCGACTTGGAGCAAATCTCATTTCCTCTTTTTAGGCGTAAATAACAGAGCTTGCTGGGCTCTTTAACCTTGGTGCGGTAATCGGTCCAAGAGAAGGAAAACAGAATTCAAACCAGCTGTACTCTGCTTAAAAACTGGCCGTGTGTCACATAGTGGCGGAGTTGGGTAAATACATACATCCTCCATCTTACAAAATTTAGCAACCAAATACAACAATATTACTGACCAGTTGGGAAGTTGCTGAAATTTCACACTAAATTCATCTCTCACACGTTTGTAGGATTTATACAAGAAACATGACTCTCCTCGAAAGACGACAGTTGAAATGTAATCGGAAATTCGAATTCAAATCCTAGACGAGGCTGATTGTGTTTCAGTTCACACTAATGTCCCATGAAAAGACATTAATCCATCTGTTCCCTCTCGGCGATAGATAAATAGAAGGACAGATGGGGGTTTTAGCCTTGGTTAGGCAATGGCTATCGTAGAAAGAAAACGCAAAATTAAAACCAGGTATACACCATTTAAAAATTGACCATGTGACGTAACCAACCCGTGGCAGAGAGTTCGGGTAAGGTTTCTGTTTCGTTTTTTGTTTTGTTTTTCGTTGTTTTTTATTTAATGGAATATGAACCTTCGTTGGTTATTTAATGCCAAAGCCATCCATGTAGAAGGACAGTAGTGGAACTACTTAAACCATAGCTGGGAGGATAAGGAGGTTTATGCATTTCCCAAGGGTAATAGTCCAAAAATTAACCAAATAACCAGACTGGAGTTCGAACTCGCTTACTACGGTGTCACAGTTAAGGACGTTAGCCACAACATCACGGAAACTCCCCTCTCAGGTTGGGTAAATAAATACTCTGACACAAGGCCAGTGGTTGGGACATTGGTGTGGAACTATCAGAGAGACACAGCGTTATTATAGCAGTTATGATCTAAACGAAACAATTTTCCATAGCAAGGAGATTGTTTAGTCAATATCAAGGACACCGGTAAGGAGCTCTTAGTAAGAAATACACATTTCAAACAATAATTATGAAAATAAAATAAAATGTAGTCCGTTTAAACTGAAATTTAATCAATTTCTAATGATTAGAAAAAAAGCTTATCTAAAAATGGTCAGCCATTTTTCTTTTTTTTTTTAAATTAAATAGATTGAAATAAAAAAAAAACGTTTAAAATGCGTGAATACTTGACTAGTTTCAGCGATGTTTTTCAAATTTTTACACACCCTATCAGTGGGATTTAGAATACTCTAACTGTATACTTTGTAGAGGAGCAAGACCCCCTCCATCCCAAAAAAGGGGGCGTCCTGGCTACGACACGGAACTGCACCTAATAGTGAGGCTCTAGTTCCAGAACTTTTGCTGAGGTGGAGTACCCCTTCATTACCATTATTCCAAGTCTGGAGTGGATATACCTGTTAAGATCCCATCTATGGGTTAAATAGACGTTTGAAAATTATTTGTCTTAGATAGAAATATTTAATACCAAATAATTGTGTGTAAGTTATTTGCATTAAGAATAGCTACTTGAAACTAAAATAGTTTACAAAGGATTTCAGTTTAGTTTCTTTGCTTTAATGGCACATCAACTTGTGTGGGTATTTAATGCCAAAATCATCCTTGTAGACGTACAGCTGTGATACTATTTAACCAATGGCTGGGGGAATTATTATAAGTTACTTGTAAACATAACTGTGTACAAACAAATGATTACTATTAAATATTGTTACTTAAAACCATAAAATTGTATATGAATTATTAGTATTAGCGAGGAATACTTGAAACCATAAAACTCGATGAAAATTATTGTACAGTTACATACCAAATAGATGGTTGTAATATTACACGGCACAAATAGAAGTTTGCAACGCTACGGTATTCAAATAGAAGTTTGTGCTGATACGGTCTTAATAGACGTTTGGACTACTGCTGCTACTATACATGGACATTTGCAGTACCACACGTCGAACGGGTTCATACGTGTAGCGCTACGTCTTAAGTGTCAGTCGGACCCCTGTTGTAACCTCACCGTGAGAAAAAGTGATGAACACACATAAATATCGTCTTCCTTCGCTAATACAAATGTTTAATCGCTACTACACTTTTTAGTAGTCGTCGACAAGGGAGAAACAGTGTGTGAAAACTGAGTAAGTTGTTTAAGCAAGACAAAGAGAAACGAAATGTCATGAGGAGAGAGATGACAGACACAGACCTTGAATTATCTTTCCCGTTTTCTTTTGTAGTTATAATACGTCTTTCATCGCGGGATCTGTTCTCACAAATTTGCATCTGAGTGTAAGACCTCTTTTCAGAGCTCACTCCAAAATGGGAGCTGCAACTTTTGGCTGTCTTCACATCGTCGAGGTTGGTCTTCAACGGCTGTCTTTACATCGTTGTGTCAGGCTGCGAACAAACTCCTTTTCTCTTTTCTATCCCGTGCCCACTCTTAATGGCTTTACCGTTTGAGTTTCCTTCAGCCAATCAGAACTCGTTGCCGATTTGCTGCTAATACGTTTCTATTTTAAACCCGGGCGTCCGCTGCAATCCCCGTCTATACTTTCCCATTTATTTCTCCCTTTTCATATATTTTCCTTTCTTTTCCGCCGTCTCGAGGTGGACTAGTAAATCTCGCAATCAACCGGAGTTCCTAATTATTTAACAAAATAACCCAAAACCCGGTATTCAATGACGCAGTCGGCTGGGGCTGTAGAATACACCGACTGCATCTCTATAGAGGGGTAAGACTCCGACAACGAGTGACACTAAACAATCTGATGGTGAGGCTCCAATAATGCTAGAGCTTTTGGGAAATGCGGAGTATCCCTTTATTGCCATCGCTCCCAGGTCCACTCTGGCCCTGAGTGGTAGCACCTGACAGGGTCCTATCAATGAGTAAAATAGAACTAAACTACATACTTATGCTAAACTGAATTGTTTGAAATAGAACTTGTTTTGACATTTATACTGCGTACGTATGCTCAACTGAATTGTATGAAATAGAACTGTTTTGACATTTATACTGTGTACGTATGCTCAACTGAATTGTATGAAATAGAACTGTTTTGACATTTATACTGCGTACGTATTCTCAACTGAATTGTATGAAATAGAACTGTTTTGACATTTATACTGCGTTCGTATGCTCAACTGAATTGTATGAAATAGAACTGTTTATATGTATGGAATGGGTTTGGCATTAAATAACCTACAATGATTGATATGCCATTAAACCAAACCAAAATAAACCAATCTTATCGTTTATTTGTTATTACCTTGTTGACACCGAGCGTGGCGAGCGAAAGACAGCCTTGGGTTAGTTCGAAGATTTCAGATACGCTTGAACACCCTTAAAAATTTATAAATATTTAGAATAAATGTATATTAAAGACATTTAAAAAAATAATTTTATGTACTTACCCTTGAAGTTCATACTTATATGATCCACCATCTACTATTGTTAACATCTGTAAAAGAAAAATATATAGAAACGTATTAATTATATTTTTTCTGTTACATACAGCTAACCCTCTATATAACGAACTAATTAGTGAAAGAAGTGGTCGTTAAAACCGATAGTTTGATATACTCGATTCACACACACACACACACATACACACATCCGTCTTTAATAATAAGTAATTTCGGTTGTTTGTAACATTTCAACTCTGCAAGTAACGATCTTTTTTCAACGAATTCTCTCTTACACTATCATCATCAATGAAAGAATTTAATACATCAAAATTAGTTTACATCATATTCACAATGTCAAGATGGGAGTGAAGCAAGTGATTTTCAAGTAGACAACACCCACCCTAAAAATCACTTGCTCTTCTCCCATGCCAATTTTGTCAATTTTTAGGCTTTTGTTTTTTACCTTGTTTAATGATATTGTTGACTTTTCATATGTAAAAAACTTAGATAAATAAAAATTAAAAAATCATAAAGTCATTCTAAAAAAATTGCTAATTTCTTTCCTTAACATTAAAACATCAATCGCTAAACATAGACTCACACCAAATCCGAACGTTTGAATCTAAAGGAAAATAATAAAGATTCTGCAATATATGGTAAACTACCAAATTTTCAATATATTGGAAAAATATTTTTAGGGAATGCTTTACTGGGTAGTAATTTCAAACAGTATGTTCCATAGTTTTCTAGTTCAGATACTGATCCAAAAAGATAATACAGACAATAAATTTTATATAAGAGAAACAAAAGAAAAGAAAAGAAAAGAAAGGTTAAGGTGTTGCAAATTTGTTGTGATTTAAGAGAACTTATCTGAAAGTAGTGTCAGGTAAACAAAGTTCTTTTGAACTTTAGTAGTATTTTATGGTTTCGTGGGATTTTTAGTTGATTTTTCACCTTTCGTTTAATTTTAGTTGAGTTTTCTGTTAAGCTGACTTTTGGTCGAATTCTTGGATTTTGTTGTTCAGTTGAATTTAAGTGAATTTTCTGTTTCGTAGACTTTTAGTTAAATTTCTCGGATAGCTCCTTGCTAATTTAGTTACTTATTAACGGTTAAAAAAGCGAGAGACAAATATCTTTCTGCTAGTGATATTTTTATTGTTTCACAGGCCGGCATCCGAGCGCACACAAAAGTCTCCAAACAGTGGAGGTAGCTTTTGGTGGCTTATTGTTTAGGCCCAATTCTCCACTCTGAAAGCGCCAAAGTTGCCGTTAATTTGTCATGTCGTAGTCAGTCTTAATCTTTTGTTTGAAATAAATTTTTATGAATCTGGGTTTCTCAAACGTTTCACTTGATGTACATCTTATCACCAAATTTAATCTCCATTCACATTAAAAAAATTAATTTGCATATTAAATTACAAACTATTTTTCCAGTGTTAATACTATTTACATAAGAAAAGTATCAGTAAACTATAAGTGCCAAGGCACCCTTAATTCTTAAACTATTTTTTTGATGGACAAATGGGTTCGGTGGGCACTGAGGAGTTCACGAATATAAGGTCGTATATTTGTGATGCTGAGAAGGTTTAACGACGGCAGCACCAGATCGTTCGTTCATTTAAATGAACCGTACGTTGTGGACGACACATCACTTGTGGCTATCACATACAATCAGGAATTTTGCTAGGTGCACTATATCTGGCAATTTTTATATTCTTTTTATAAAGGGATTCCTAAATGCGAATTTGTAAATTCACCGTTTGTGGATCATGATGGTTTTATTCGTTCTGATAGAATTTTATTCACCCACAAGGATCTATATGAGTCACATTTAGAAACTCTTGTCTAAACGCTCATGCCAAAAACAATCTGTGCCAGATAGTACTATCCTGCTATTTATAAAGTTATGTATTGGAGGTTTACTAATTTTGCTGGCACATCTGAACTAAATAACTCCAATCAAAAACAAAAAAACAAGAATTGAAAAACTTATTGTTGTATAGCCATGACCACTATACACATATACATGCAGAAACATATTCAACACAACAAAGACGAGCGGACACAATTCTTTAGAAAAATATACCTCTCACTTTATTCGAAAGGGTTGTGTGTGAGAGGTGAGTTGGAGACCGAACAAAGACTGCAACATATTGACCCCCCAACTCTTCTGGCAATCACAGCCTTTCTTTCCCGTTCTTCTGGGCTGATCAACCGGGGGCCAGAGGGCCCAGCCTCTGCTGGGACATGGTTCTGATTCCAGCATCTTCTCTCCAACTGATTTGAACTTCCTGTCACCGGGGTTATATAATAATTTGACACCCACCTACTTCTTGCGAGCGTCACAATTCACACTCAATTCAACCAACCCGTCGACAGTCAAGGTTATCCCCCCGATATCTTCGACCGGATGCATCTGTTATTTACACAGGTGCATTTCTCATCTGACAGCCCGGCCGGGTCAGAGGTCAATATGCAACAATATTTTTGCAACAAATTTTTCTTACTTATAATTCAGGCCACGTGTAAAATTAGAAAAATATTGTCTATGACTTTAGTTAGCCGGTCCTATTTACAATATAAATACAATCTCAAAATGATTTCTAACTTTCCGGCATGAATATACACGAGTTATCTTTCTCTTGCTTTTATTTTTATTATCCTCTTAGAGATGAAGAGGAATATCCTGTATAATAGTAGTGGGGGATAACTATTAGCGCCCAAGTTTCAATAACGTAAGCACCAGTTCAATGTTGACATTTGAAAATAGAAACAAAGAAAAGATAACTCGTGTATATGCATGCCGGGAAGTCAGAAATCGTTTTGACATTGTATTTATATTGTAAATAATGCTTATTCGTTTTTAAAAAAATTAAATCAATATTTTTCAAGTTTTACAAGTTGACTGGGTTGATTAAGGTCTTCTAAATGCTAATCAAAAACAAAAAAAGGGTTTTGATTATTTTAACGGGACAAACCTAGTTTATAAGTACGATTTTATTGTCCACATCAGTCTATAAGTAAGTAAAGTTGGCGACCATAGTCGAGGGTGACCCGAAGGCTCCCTTTTCAAGAGTTACTATACCGATGTGTAGGGAAGGGCGCTACTGCTTTCCCTGGATTGCTCCACATTACCCTTGATTCATTACCCATCGGCAAATGATAAAGTTTTCAATAAAGATCCGATGAAAAAACAAATGAAAGGCTGATATGGAGTTATAAGGCAAAAATACATTAAATCACAAAATGGAAATTTATCGAGGAAGAGTGTTACGTTAGTTCCTCGCTATGCTGTTGGAAATAAAGAAGATTAACGAAGATGCTGTAAGATTTTCAAGAAGGTTTAATAGCAGCCAGAATTAAGGGTACCTTTATGCTGCAAGTCTCGTAGGAAGGAAGGAAGGAAATAGTTATTGAGTCGAGAAGGAATTATAGCAGCAAAATGCCTTAGCGAAATGTGCGTCGCTACCGTCAAGGCAATGCTGAATGTCTGAGCGGAAATGCGTCGCCATAGACATAGCAAAAGTCGTGTTTGCTTGTTAAGGACAGGAATGATGTAGTCACCCATGAATGTGTGGTCCTGGTTATTGTAGGAGAGAGGCATGAAAATCTCCAGATAATGTTACCCAGGAATGAGGTAGCTGGATGTCTGAGCAGAATTGCGCGTCAAATAGCAAAAGTTAGAGGCGACATGAAGGTGTTCCTGTAAGTGGCGGATTAAATGCATCTAATTCATGTTCAACTGGGAACCCTTGGTCTAAGAGGGTAGACTCAAAAGGCCCATAAATTAGACGGCTTTCCTCGTGGTGTTGTGATTCTGCTGCTACGAAGGGAGCGGACAGAAAGTACGTCCGTCCTGTTCGAAAGGTTCTGAGGAAGAGATAGTTGGGCGGGCTTTCACCATTTTTATGTTATCCGGGAAAATGGTCCGGCTGAATAGGATAGGTCATCGTCATTGGGTGAAAATATGCGACGACCATAACGGTCAAATCAATTTACGCGCCAAACAAAAATACGAAGTTCTTTCTGCTACAGACAGATAGGTGGCGTCCAGCGAAAGAATTTACGTAAACATTTGAATTTTAACTTCTCTCTCTCTCTCTCTCTCTCTCTCTCTCTCTCTCTCTCTCGTGGTAATTACTGTATTGCAATGCATCATCGAGTACAAAATCTGGTAATTTGGTTTGAACCCGAGACCAGATATCTGATGGTTGAGTGATCAATGGTATAAACTAAATGAAATTGGAAAACTATCAACCGGTGATTGGCTGAAAGAGGAAAAGGAAAAAAAAGTTTTGTTTGGTTTGGTTGTTTACCGGCATATCAACTCCTCATGGGTAATTTAATGCTGAAATTTGATTAATTTGTAAATGTTAGATTGTAATCATAACTATATTTTCAATGTTCCATTGCATTTTTTTAATTGCATTTTTATTTATCGATAACCGTCTGTTTGCACAGTTATATGATATCAAATTATCCCCTCTAGTGGAGATAATTTGCATAGCGCAGTATTGTTTCAAATAGTCCCATGTAATACTGATTATTTATGTATAACGATATAGTTTATAGTGACTATTCTTATTCAATAATAATCATTTGTATTCGAATACTTGGTAATACAGTTGTGTTATCAAGTATTCCTATCTTACTGAAGAAATTTACACACAGTTATATGCTATCAAGTATTCCACTCTAATTGAAGAATTTGACTAAACTGAATAGTTTGATATAGAAATGCTTTTTGACAATTAAACTGTGTACTCAAGCTAAACTGAATTGTTTGAAATAGAGCTGATTATTTGTATAAAAAAGATTTGGCATTAAAGAACCAACAAAGGTTGATATGCCATAAAATCCAACCAACCATCCTAATTGAAGAAATGTGCACACAGTTATGTAGTATCAAGTATTCCTATCTAATACGAATAATTTTTGACAGATCGATTTGATCCATGGATGGGACACGAGAAAGTACTACCATTCCCGGCCAGAGTGGGATTGAATCAAATGGCATAAGGTAACTCTACACCCCCGAGAGCTCCAGAACTTGGGCTTATCTCTAGATACAGTTTAGTGTCATATCCCGAATATCCCTTTCGAGAGTACCATCTATACAGAGAGAAGCCGACATATTTTAAACTCCACAGACGGGGTATGAAAGATTTTGAGGGTTTTTTTTTTTGGTGGGGGGTTGTTGGTGAGAAGATTTTGTTAGGGTTTTGGAGAATGATAAAAACATTTTGAAGTTCCTCTTGATGGACTTCAACAGAGATGAAAATGCAAAGATTTATCTCTACCCTATGAATTTATGAAATGACGGTTGGATACCCACAAAAAAGGCCGGACGGATCGAAACACGAAATAAACGTGGGAACCAGACTATAAATGCATGTTTGTCAACTTCAAAAATGACGATCAACGGCTTTTGAGTCCTTTCAGGGAGCATGAGTCAACAGGACATCTCACGATGTTACATTAAACTCCCTCACATTAGAATTATTTTTAAAAAATATCTTTTTACACATTACATCTGAAAATTAGGGGAGTCCCCGTAGTTTAATGGTTAACGTGCTGAACTGCGAGATCGTAGTATGTGAGTTTGAGATCCGGTCATGCCATTACATTCACTTTCGGTTTAATACCTTTGGGATAGATATGAACCTTCCTCTCCACCAAGCTATAGGTTAAACAGTACTACTAATCTTTTTCTACTAGGATATCTTTGGCATTAAATAACCCACGAAGGTTGATTGATATGTCATAACAAACAAAAGATATCTGAAAATTGTCTGATACTTGCACATCCACACATTAATGTTACTCAAGCAAAGATCAAAGATCGATCAGTTAGAAATTAATTAAATCTCACCTGATCTAAACCAATTTTATTAATTTCATCTGTACTATTGGTGGTCATCATATCATGGAAAAGCACAAGTCGCGGCTTCCAACTCAGAATTTCAGCCTTACCAAAAATTAAACGTTTGTAGGTAGGATGCAAGTAGCAATAAAGACTAACTTTCTTTTCTGGGGCCTGTCATTGTAAAAAAAAAAAAAAAAAAAAAAAAAAAGAAAGAAAGAAGACAAATGAATAAACAAAATTTTATAAATAAAATAAAGTCTTTTGATAATTGGATTTTGAGATGAAATATTTTTACTATAAATTTTTGGCTCTTCTTTTCTTCATCTGATTGAGGCTTTTTCGTACAACTTTCTACAATCTTAAATAATTTGAATGAGCAGTACTTAGCCATATTACATATGGTTTTAAGATGGTTATTATAAGAAATAAAAGACGTTGAGTGTTTTTTATCAAAATTTAGATTGATTACTTGTATTTAAATGGCATTTTATTTGTTCTTATCGTTTATTCACTATGGGCTACTTCTTCTTTCTTTACACTGAGAGTGGCGTGCGGAAGACGTTTTCGGGTTTGTTGTCTCTGAACAAACCCGAAAACGTCTTCCGCACGCCACACTGAGATAACCACAAAACCCCTTGAAAATAAATAGGTATTTGGAATAAATAATTAATTTGGTTATTTTTCATACCTGAGGGATAGAATTAACCTTAATTTAAAAAAGAATAGCTTTCTAAGTTTTTTTTAAAAAGTCGAGTGACATAAAGGAATTAAATGAATTCTTTCTTAGCAGTTCAACACCTGGCAAGAGTGAATCTGTGTACATCAGAAGGAAGGAAGCCATCTGTCTTTTGAAATGATTACCAAGAGATTAGGTCAGCTTTGTGAGATGGACATCCTTTTACTGAGAGGGCAATAGTAAGACAGGAAATGAAACACAGATCCTACTAATAAAAGAATCGTTGCCAGATCTCCCAATATCATTTAAAGGCTTAATAGGCATGACTCTAACAATCTCTGAAAGTTTTATTGAAATAGGGTAGATTTTGGATTTTGGTAATAAATAATACCTAATAATATAAATTTTTTATTGTATTTATCAAACCCTCAGTACGAGCTGGATGCAACGCATAGCTAATTTTAAGCGGAGTTTAGCAGGATTGAATTCAGAGTTTTCCTTCTCCTAGACTGTTTGCCATACCAAAGCTGAAGAGCACAGTCTGCCCTACTATTTATCCATAACTGGATAATAAAGGGAGAATAATTGGATTAATATCTTTCCCAAGGTTATTAGCGTTATGTGAAAAGCAAACAACCTCAACCAGGATTTGATCTTGAGTTTGCGTGTCCGTTTCCTAGGACGATAACTGTTGCACAACAAGCACCTCTGCAATCAATTTTGATTGTATAATATTCCACTGCTGTATCAATACTACTGAATAGATTCACTACCTGGACACATAGGAACTACACAAGAATGATATGAACATTTTTAAACAAATCATGAAAGGAATACCCCACAAAACAGCAGCAGTACGGCCACTTACCTCCCATCTCACACACTATCATAGTAAGACTAACAAAACATGCAGGGCACTGCTGGAGAAGAAAGGATAAACTCATGAGCGATGTTTTCCTGTGGACTCCTACACATGGACACACTAGTATAAGCCGAACAGCAAAGACTTACAACAGCTATGTACGGACATTTGATGCAATCTGCATAATCAGACCGGAGCGATGGATGATAGGGAAGTTTAGTGGGAAGAGAGTCATGGAAATACAAGCTGCCAGTGTCACATGATGATGATGATGATTTGTTTAGAATAAAATTAACTTTTTACTAATTTTTCATGTACTTGTAGTAAACACTGTATTTTTGTATACCTGCAGAATGGATCAGTCAATTTAATCAGTCGATTTAATTACCTGAGTTATTTCTTTTCTACAAAGTTTTTGGTATTTGTTTCGCTGTTCGTCATTTGGTTCTTTCCATTTTATCTCTATTGGCGGCTCCGCTGTCAATTCACTTTTCTGCTTGAAAAATTCCTTGTTTGTCTGTGCACGTTTGTTGGAAGGATCTTAAAAAATATGAACAAAGAGAGAAAAAAAGGATGAACAACAATTTGTTTGGTTTGGTTTCTTTGTTTTAATGGCATATCAACCTTTGTAGGTTATTTAATGCCAAAGTTATTCTCATAGAAAAACACTAGTGATGCTATTTAACCCATAGTTGGGAGGATAAGGGGGTTCATACCTTTCCCAAGGGTATTTGCCCGAAAGTGAACGTAATAGCGCGACTGGGGTACGAACTCGCGTACTACGATTCCGCAGTCCATCGCTTTAACCATGACACCACGAGGACACCCCGCAACACTTTGTATTACAGAAGAAGCTAGAAATCTCGAACGTTGAAATTCATCAATGAAATATGTTGTTAAGGATGAAAATAATACGAATAAATATTTTTTGCTTGTTAATTATTTTATAAATAGACGCTTGTGCAGAATAGCTCACCGATGCAATTTGACTAAACTGAATAACTTGAAACAGAGATGCTTTTTGACAATTAAACGGTGTACTCAAGCTAAAATGAATTGTTTGAAATAGAGTTGATTATTTGTATAAAAATGGATTTGGCATTAAATAACCAACAAAGGTTGATATGCCAAAAAATCCAACCAACCAACCATCCTAATTGAAGAAATGTGCACTGTTAATTATTTTATAAATAGACGCTTGTGCAGAATAGCTCACTTATGCAATTATGAAAAATCTGTTTCAAGGCACAAAACATTATACAGAAAGTAAATACTTACATTCATCATCCAGATAAGAATAAGTTTTAGTCAATTTTTCTTCTTCTTCTTCTTCTTCTTCTTCTTCTTCTTCTTATTATTATTATTATTATTATTATTGTTATTATTATTATTATTTACTCATTAGAGTTTTTCCCATTCGTTTTAACTGATGGTCTTTCACTGGAGTTTGAGAGACAGCATGTCTCCTCAAGTCTCCAGGACTCTTCTCAGTATTCTGGCCTTTCTCGATAATAGTGTATTTTTGATGGTTTCCACTCGTCCTCCAACTTCTAAATCCTCCAATCCCTTTAATAATCCTTTAGTTACTGTACTAAAAGCACCAATCACAATTGTTATCATTGTCACCTTCATGTTCCATAGTTTTTTCAATTCCCTACCAAGGTCGAGGTACTTATCTTTCTTTTCACATTCTTTCAGTTTTATTCTGTTGTCTGCCGCGACAGGAAAGTCCACAATTTCGCAAGTACTTTTTTTTGTTGTTGATTATTATAAGGTCTAGTCTTCTGGGCGAGATTAGGTGATCCGTCAAAATTATTATTATTATTTTTATTTACAGTTACAATTAAATCACAAATTATGGAGGCACTCGTAGCACAATGATTATCATCGGTGCAAATGGAATTGGTGACACGGGTTCAAATCCTGGACGAGGCTGTTTGTATTTCACATAGTGCTAATACCCTTGGGAAAGGTATAAATCCAACCTCTTTAACTTCAGCTATAGGTAATGAGTAGGGCAGGTTGGACTCTTTAACCGTGATAAGGCAACCAGTCTAGGAGAAGGAAAACTCTGAATTCAAACCAGTTGTATTCCGTTTAAAAATTGATCTTGAATCGCATCCTGCTTGTCGGGTAGAGTTTGGGTGAATACATAGTGTTAAATCCCCAAATTACAAATCCGTCATCGGCCATAATTTGACACCTTGATTAAGAGGGAAAGATTAAATAAATATGACCGATAGCTGAATTGTTGCTACTTGAAGACGTGAATTTGGAACTTAAATTTCCCTTAGAAACAATGAAACAAATCACTAAAACTTTATTTGGAAGGTAAATGGATGCATTACCGTTCTATATTCATTCTTTTGCATGGAGGCGTCCTTAGTGTAATGGTTACAGTCATAGGAAATGGACACGGTGACAAAGTTCAAATCCTACACGAGACTGGTTACACTTCACATAGCACTAATACCCTTGGGAAAAGTATGAATCTAATTATTCTCCTGCCAGCTATGAGTAAATAGTCGGACAGACTAGGCTCTCTAACCCTAGTATCGCAACCAATCTAGGAGAAGGAAAACTCTGAATTCAAACCTGTTGAATACCACTTAAAATTGACCTTGTGTTGCATCCCATTCATGCGGAGTTGTGTGTGTGTGTGTGTGTGTGTTATTTTATAAATTACTCCAGAAATAACGGACTTTGATTAACTGTTCTAGAAAAGCGTCAACAGATGGGCTTTAATTTTAGGAAACCAGTTTTCTATGAATTTCTGAGATAGTGTCAGTCCATTGATTTTATTTGACCAATTTGTCTTTTTTACCAGAAACATTTTTATCAATTTTTATTAATTTACCTTTTAACTGTCATTCCATCAAAATTTCTGAAATTGATTATTCGGGCGTATCAAAAGTATTTTTCTTTTTAGAATTATTTCATATACACATCTAAAGACTATGACATCACTCTATTATTAATACTAACAGTCCTTAAATATTGCATACATAAAAAATGATTGTACGTCCTTTATTTTTAATGATAACCATCTTACAACGGGTATATCATATGAGTAAGTACTACTTACGAATAATTATCCTAAACTTTAATAAAAGCGACTGTATGTCGTCTATTTTTAACAATCATCATCTTACATGCCATATTATAAATAATGTATATAGTTGAAGACAATTACAAATTATTGAACAAAAGGATTGAATTAATTGCCAAATACGAATACAGATCAAAATTTCTGTTAATAAATAATGACACCCAATTAGGGTCTACATCCCTTTTAGTTACACTGTGGTGGTTATATTATTGTCTAACATTTTGCTCAAAACTTTTGGTTTTGTATTTTTCTGTTGGGTTATTATCTAACATGAATATTTGATTATTTAACGTGAATAATAAATATATATATATACAGTATATTGGAAATTATAATCTATTTTCTCTTTTTCCGGTTCAGCTCACAAGTGTATTTTTTACGGCTTTGTGCTTAACCTTCTTATATATAATAGTTAATCTTGTCCTTCATTTTTATCCGTTCATCATTTCTTTCTTTCGATATTTGAAGATTGTGCTTTGTATACATATGAAACTTTAAGTTACAAATCCGTTGTGAAATAAAAAAAATCTTAGTTCACCCCTACTATATATATATATATACACATATATATTAAAGTGCTTTCTGGAAATTATATATATATAATTCTCAAAATGTACTTTAACATATATATATATATATAGGAATCAACTGATTTCCGTACTAAAAAAGTTTTTAATTCTTATGCAAGCAATATTTGGCCTAATGAGTAGAGTGTTCGCCAATGGTCCGCAAGACCGGGGTTCAATCCCAGGTTGAGTCATACCAAAGACTAAAAAAATGGTACTTGATGCCACTTTGCTTAACACTCAGCATTGTAAGGTAAGGATCAAGGGTAAAGTGGAGCAATCCAGGGAATGGGGTAGCGCCCTCCCCTACACCTCGGTGTAGTAGCTATTGTAAAGGGAGCCTTCGGGTCATCCTTGACTAAGATCGCCAACTTTACTTATTTTTACATTTATTTACCAATCGACGCTTACTCGGTCGTTTTGAAACTGCTTTGAGATTCGCAGACGACAATATTTGACTTGCTGCAAAAATTTGAAGGATCAAAACCAAACCCAAAATAATTTAAGAAATCTTTTCCCTCCAAGATTGTTAAAAATAATTTTTTAAACTAATTAGAATCATAGATAAATCCCGGAATTTTTAACGAATTTCGAGCCTACCTCAGTCTTATAAATTGTGAAAAACAATAATCAGCATTAGATTTACGGATCTATTCTTTTAGTCTACTTTAAAACCTTTCGACTTTTGAGTGAAAATCTAACATTCTTTTCCTTCAAATATGCATCTGATTTCAACATTGCTTAATTATCTTAAATTGAACGAATATGTTTATTTACAAAAAATATTCGTACTACAATTCACTCTGTTCCCTGCTGATGAAAATTTCAGCTGCGGCCACATACATGTTTACCATATGAATATATTTCCTCTCTCGTATAGTATCACTCACACAAAGATCTTTTACACATGTAAAATATATCCATTAGATTAAGACAACGCAGACTGCTACATCAATTTTTTCTCAGAATATTTACGTTTTGACTAATATTTCTTTTCTTACAAGAAAAAAAACCTCTGTTTTTCAACTAAGTTTTTACTCACTTTAAAGAAATAAAATTTATGAATTTGTAGATCGGTGTTTCATTCATTCATTTACACCTTTATCCACCAAACACACACACACACACACACACACACACACATATATATATATATATATATATATATATATATATACATCATGGTGCTTTTTGAAAATCTTATGACTTAATATATTTCTATAATTGTTAGGATAACTTATATAATAGAAGGTGAATTTTCACTAATATAATAAAATGTTATAAAATATAATTTGAGAAGTTTTTCAAAAGAAAATTGAAATAAATGTCAATAAAATTATGAAAAGTGAAAACTTTAGCAAAGTCTTTATTTCTTACCCACTTTGAGAAGTTCCTCAAGTATTTTCATCGCGTCTTTGTAATTTCTCATCTGAAAAAAGAAAAACGATAAATTCATTAGGAAATCTTATACACGGAAATACACACGTGCACACATATACATGAATGTTAACCTTTTAGTCGGTCCACTGCAGGACACAAAGAAGCTTATCTAATGTCTGCTGCACTGTAAGACCAACCCCACCATGATCAAAGTTTCCAGGTCGAAAATTGGGTTTGAACCCGCATAGTTGGCATCTAGGAAGAAAGAAAGTACTAAAACAGAAATAACCAAATATGGTCATCTTAGAAGTAGCCTAAAAACACTAGATCGAGATAGAAATAACCAAATATGGTAATTACCAGGAGAAACTATTTGTTGCAACAATAATTATAATCTGGTGAATTGATGGCTAAACGTATCGAGAATCATGGCTCATTGTCTACTTAAGAAACCTTAAAAAAGGGCTTTGGTGCTATATTCAAACCTGTTGAAAGTCTTGAGCCATGAAGTATAGTAATTTACAAACCACTTTGCTTCGATATGGTACAAGGCCGAATGAATGGGGCACCCAATGAGACTCGAACTCACTCGTGTAGATTTGCTAGTCAAGGTTGCTAACCATTACACCACCAAAGGTGCCCATGAGCCAGGAAAGTATGTGTTGCTAGGCCATCGTTTCAACTCCATTCTCAAATGCCGGACATATATCATCTTTGCCACATTTTGTCCCCTATTTCTGTTCAACCCTGTCGGCGGGGCTTAGAAGCATTATAGGTTATCACCCACGGTCAACAGGTGGCCTCGTTGGGGGTGGGGTCATACCCATCTGCAGAGATGCAGTCAGTGTATTCTTAAGCACCAGCCGACAAAGTCTGAAAAATATTTGCATTAGATATAGATACTTGATACCATATAACTGTGCAAATTAATTGTGTTAATAGTTACTTAAAGATATAATTTTTAACTAAGAATTATTATAATTAGTTACTAGAAATCATATAACTATTTGCAAATAAATTATTATCATTGAAGAGGAATAATTACATTAAAAAAAACACCCAACCAAGCTGAAACACTACTGCATAGTTTGGAACGATCAGCCATAGGCATAGGCCTCTATGTCAATGCACACAAAACGAAATATATGTGCTATAATCAAACGGGTGACATCTCCACTCTAGACGGAACCCCTCTTAAACTAATAGACAAATTCACTTACCTAGGAAGCAGCGTCGCATCAACCGAAAAGGACATCGACACGAGGTTAACGAAAGCATGGACAGCTATCAATAGGCTATCGATTATATGGAAATCAGACCTAACCGATAAAATGAAACGCAGTTTCTTCCAGGCAGCGGTCGCATCGATACTTCTATATGGATGCACTACATGGACTCTAACAAAACGGCTAGAGAAGAAGCTAGACGGCAATTACACAAGAATGCGGCGAGCAATCTTGAACAAGTCCTGGCGGCAACATCCCACAAGACACCAACTGTACGGCCACCTGCCTCCTATCACGAAAACTATTCAAGCTAGACGAACCAGACATGCAGGACACTGCTGGAGAAGCAGGGACGAACTCATAAGTGATGTACTCTTGTGGACCCCCACACATGGCTGTGCAAAAGCAGGACGACCAGCACGAACATACATTCAGCAAGTATGTGAGGATACGAGATGTTGTCCAGAAGACCTGCCTGAGGCGATGAACGATAGGGAAAAGTGGCGAGAGAGAGTCAGTGATATCCGTGCTACCAGCACGTCATGATAATGATGATGATGATATAATTATATATATAGGATGAGTATTAGGTAGGAACACACGATACCATTTATAATTGTGTATATATTATTTGTATGAGATAAGAATACTTCATATCAATTGTATAGAAACAAATAATCACAATCAAATATAATGCTGGAGCTTTGGGGAATGCTGAGTACCCCTTCATAGCCATGTCTCCCAGGTCCACTGTGACCCGGAGTGGTAGCACCTGATAAGGGTCCTATCTATGGGTTAAATAGAACTAAACCGTGGTTTGAGTTTACTGCTTTTTGCATTTAAACTGCGTATTTATATTAAACTGAATTGTTTTAAATATAACTGTTTTGACATTTAAACTGTGTAATTATGCTAAACTGAATTGCTTGAAATAGAACTGTTTTGACATTTGAACTGTATACTTATGCTAAACTGAATTATCTGAAATAAAATTGTTTCGATATTAATTCTGTGATTTGCCAAGTCGGCTGGGACTGTAGAATACACCGACTGCACATCTGCAGAGGGGTACAACTCCGCCAATGAGTGTCCTGGATATGACACTAAACAATCTGATGTTGAGGTTCCAGTTATGCTGGGACTTTGGGGAATACGGAGCACCACTTCATTGCTATTGCTCTCTTTCACTCAGGCCGGGAATGGTAGCACCTGATAGGGTCCTATCTATGGGTCAAATAGAACAAACGGCATACTTATGCTAAACTGAATTGTTTGAATTAGAACTGTTTTACTATACTGAATAGCTTGATATAGAAATATTTTAGACAATTAAACTGTACTTATATTTAAACTGCGTGCTTATGCTAAACTGAATTGTTTGAAATGGAACTGTTTTTGACATTGAAACTGTACTTACACTAAACTAAATTGTTTAATATAGAACTGTTTTGACATTTAACTGTGTGTAAACAAAATCTGTACTTATACCAAACTGAATTAGCCGAATTAGACCTGTTTGAATAAACTGAATAGCTTGAAATAGAAATGATTCTGACAATTAAACTGTGTACTCATGCTAAACTGAATTGTTTGAAATAGAATTGACTATTTGCATAAAAATGGATTTGGCATTAAATAACCTAAAATGTTTATATGCCATAAAACCCAAACAACCAACCAACCAACATAATCAAATAAAAAATGTGCAGTTTTAAAAAATACAGTCAAACTTTGAAAATATAGTTATGATTAGAATAAAACATTTAAAATAAATTAAATTTTGGCATTAAACAACCCATAAAGCGGTGATATACGATTAAACAATCCATTAAGGGGTGATATACCATTAAACAACCCATAAAGGGGTGATATACCATTAAACAACCCATTAAGGGGTGATATACCATTAAACAACCCATAAAGAGGTGATATACCAATAGACAAATATACTAAACTAAACTAAACCCTCTCTTATGACCTCCCAAGCGGATGTCTGGAAATTTGAAAGACAAGTGGGTTAAAGGGGATTTTGATTAAAGCGACCAATGAAAAAGTTTACGTTTTGAGTTTTGCGAGTTATATTTCTGCAGTACTACGGAGCAGACGTGTCTTTTGAAATTTAAAGATTTAGAAGCCTCTTTTTAGGGGCTTCAATATTTTCCTTAAAAGATGCTGGGCGTTTTCTCCTCCCTATGAAAGACAATTTGGAAACTCACGGAGATGGCCAGCCGGAATTATCAATATATTAATAAATGTCGGAACCAATGATTTTACGATTAAACATTTACCACTGAATAAAATTTTGGGATTAAATAAGCCATGAGGAGCTGATATGCCATTAAACTAATACAAAACCATTTCTATTGGCATGATAACAAACATAGAACTAATCATGGAATACAAGAGACGGGGGCATCCCCTGTGGTGTAGTAGCTAACGTGCTTAATTGCGACATCGTATAAAGCGAGTTCGAATGCCAATCCTGCGACTACGTTCATTTTCGAACAAATACTTTTAGGACAGATGTGAACCCCTTTATCCCCACCTGGTAGATGTTAAATAGTATCACAGCTGTTCTTCTACAGGGGTGACTTTGGCATTAAATAACCAATGAATGTTGGTATGCCATTAAAAAAAAAACGAAGACAGAAGAAACCCAGAGAGAATAAAGCAGATCAAATAAGTTTTTGAAATGGTCTCTTACTCTTTCTGTTACGTATAAGACTCCCATCCTCTCTAGATAAACAGCAAAAAGAAAATTGAAGAAAACATTCCTTAATTTGTAGAAAGATTAATAGCGTCTTTCTCTATCTATCTATCTATCTATCTATTTATCTATTTATCTATCTTGTTAATTACTCCACTATACTGATGATCGCAGCTTTAGAAGGGCTGAGCAGACAGAGGTTTACAAGGTAATGATCATCCTTACCCGGTAGACTAAAAGATTAAAAAAAAAAATGAAATAAAAATAGAAAGAAAGACGAGATGCTTTCAAGTTGCACACCTGTCATTTTAAATGACACTTTAACAATACCTAATTTATTATTCATACCTTGCACACAATGAAACGTACTTCCATCTTTGATGGCAGACTATTCATCATACATTGACCTACACACGTTTTCCTTATGCTTTTAAAGCATTCATGGCCCAAAAAGTCCGAGACTGACTGTAATCTTAATTATTACCAGGGATAAATCATTGACTTTGTAAGACAAGGTTCTTCCACTGTAATTTTTTTTCAATGGCTGAAAAGAGCATTGATATTTCTCCTTATATCCTTAAAGACGTTCCTACTTCAGAAACTCTCTCTCTCTCTCTCTCTATATATATATATATATATATATATATGGAGATTTTTTTTTTTAAATCTATACTCTATACACACATCTGATGAATGTAAGTTTTTTCAGTCAGCTAACACAGGTCTGTCCATGTGAAGGAAGAACGTCGCTTACGTCCTTTATTTTTAATAATGACCATCTTACAACCTGTATGTAAAATAGGGAAGGAGTGCGAGTTTTCACCATACAGAATCTATAGTCAAAAGTTATGGTGACTCTATAACTTACATTTTTCTTTTAAAGAAAATAAATAAATACATATTTTTTTATGTATGGATTTTTTCATACAAAATATAAAACAATCTAAATTAATCGAAACAATAACAATACAATTTACATTTATTTCCTATTCAATTAGAAAAAAATGACAATAATTCTATTTCATTGATTTCACATAAATGAATTTACATTGTTTCCTATTTGATTCAATTAGTATTAAATTAAAATTGTTTTTTTCTCAAATCATAAATGTTCATCTTTTAATTCGTTGGAAGATAAATATAAGTAAATTCTATTGTTATGAGTATGATTAGATTGTTTTGTCTCACTTCCTTAATTTTTGCATTTGTGTTAAAAAAAACAACTATATGCTTATTCATTGTATTAAAGGAACAATTGAAATATTTAGTTGTAAGTTACTGTATATTTAGGCTAATAAGTCACACACACACACACACACACACACACACACACATACATATATATATATATATATATATATATAAATAGTCAAGTGGGTAGAGTGTTTGCCAATGGCCCGGGAGATCTGGGTTCAATCACAGGTCAACTCATACCAAAGACTCAAAAATGGTACTTGATACCTCCTTGCTTAACACTCAACATTATTAGAAACGTATCAAGGGTAAAGAGGAGGAATCCAAGGAAACGAATAGCACCCTCCCCTACACCTCGGTGTTGTAGATATTGAAATAGAGCCTTCGGGTCGCTTTCGATTACGCTCACCAACATTAGTTATATATATATATATATATATATATATATATATATATGTACGTATGTATCTATATATATTTGGTTTAGTTCCTTGGTCAAATGGAATATAAACCTTCGTGGGTTATTTTATTCTATCGAAAATACATCCCTGTAGAAGAACAGTAGTGGTACTATTTAACCCATCGCTGGGGAATTAGGGGGCTCATACCTTTCCCAAGAGTAGCAGTCCGAAAATGAATGTAGTAGCGCGACTAGAGTTCGAACATGCTTATTACGTTAACCACTCAATAGGTGTATAAAGTGTTCATCCATCATATTCGATGGCGATTATTAACAAAGCCGAAGCTTAACAAATGAGCCACACAGGTGATTTGTTTAGAATGGTGAAGGTAGGAAGGCTTGTGTCAGACCAGCGTTACTTTTTGGGTGAGCTGACAACAACAAAAAAAAAAAAAAACAATGGTGTAGCAGTGAGCCAAAGATTCTCCAAACACGCACCTCATGTTTTGAATTCAGAATTGTTCCTTCTCTAAGACGGTTTGCCCTTTCAAGGCTAAAAAATCCTGCCTGCCCTGCGGAAGAAGAAACGAATTCGTACTGTTCTCAAGAGCATTAGTGAAATGCAAATAGACACACCCAAGATTTAGATTCGATTCTTCGAGTCCATAAACTACATTGATTACTGTTACGCCATCCGACTCTGACAAATTCTCTCCACCCTCTCTCTCTCTCTCTCTCTCTATATATATATATATATATATATGTGTGTGTGTACTTTTTGTAGCCATGAATAAAAATAACATTCAATCTCTATCTCTCTCTCTCTCTCTATATATATATATATATATATATATAAAGAGAGAGAGAGAGAGAGAGAGAAAGAGAGAGATTTTTGGCCACAAAAATAGATCATCTAGTGAGAATCGAACTCACTACAAAATCGAAGGATCTATGAATCGAACTCACTAACCACTACGCTACAGTAAGCATCCTTTAGCTTAATTTGATAAAAGGTTATGAGTGAAAATCAAACTCACTACAGAAAAACGTGTCGGCAAGTCTACCTCACAAACCATTGCTCCATAGTAAGGTTTTAAAGATATGGATAGTCAAACTTAGTATAGCACAAGACTATAAGTGTTGGGCACTAAAGTAATAACGATCGGCCAGACTAACCATTGCTCTATAGCAAGATTATAAATATATAGGTATTTACTTAGTTTCGCTTCGTATGACACAAGTCGACGGGTGTATTTCTACATAATTGTGAGTGCCTTCTTAATTAATATTCCATAACAATTATATATATATACATATATATATATATAAATGTGTGTGTGTGTGTGTGTGTGTGTGTGTGTGTGTGTGTGTGTGTGTGTGTGTGTGTGTGTGTGTGTGTGCGTTTGTGTCTGAGCACTGTTAGTTGTGGATAATGTTTAAAACTTCTCATGTAACCATTTTTCATCAAATTGATTTTGCTCTATTCGCATTGTTGCAATAAATGTAACCACTGATTTGTTATAGAAAATCATAACGTTTAATACTCTTCTATGTATTTGCATAAATATAAGTTTGAATATTCATCCGCCAAACCTTAGTCAAACATTTCACAGGAAGAGGATGGAAGATGTAATAAGATTATATTGTTCCAGCCTCCCAGATGGGTTAGTGTCATGTAATAGCTCTTACCACCAATACACAGGTAATACAGTCGAAGTTACCGGGACATTGGCCCAGCGGTTAGAGTGTTCGCCAATGGCCCGGGAGACCTGGGTTCAATCCCAGGTCGAGTCATACCAAAGACTTTAAAAATGGTACTTGATACCACCTTGCTTAACACTCAGCATTATAAGGTACGGTTCAAGGGTAAAGTGGAGCAATCCTGGGAATGGAGTAGCGCCCTCCCCTACACCTTGGTGTAGTAGCTATCGAAAAGGGAGCCTTCGGGTCACCCTCGACTATGGTCGCTAACTTACTTATATTGGTTTAATGGATATGTGGTAGGTCAAAGTACACTCCTATCGGAGGAAACCAAAGAAAGTTTGCGTTTTGCGTGTCTAGTCAGTAACAATTCTGGAGAACAACAGAGTAGGCGCGCTTTTTGAATTTTTAACGTTTTAGAAGCCTTTTTGAGAAGATACAAAGACTTTTCTCCTCCCGAAGAAAGATAGTTTAGAAACCCACTAAGATAGGCAGTTTGATTTCTCAAAGTATCAATAAATGTGGGTACCAAATTATAAATGTCAGTTAGTTCACTTATTTCGTCTCCTGGGATTAAGAGTCAATTTTTTTAGATTCACTCATAAGGTCAACTTTCAAAAGCAATATACAAAAGCCAAGCCTTTATTTCAAAACCCTGGCCTTGGTTTTTAACCTTGGTTTGAACATCGCCAATAATTGCCTATGGGGAATAGGCAAATATCTTGCCATATTTCAAACCATTCATAGTGTTTTTCTATGTGCTTCCGATGTAGTTAGATATCACTGATTGATAAGATGATTTTGAATAATTATATAATTTCCATTGAATTTTGAATGATTGTATAATTTATTACAAAGACATAATTTCATTTTTCCCCAACACGTGAAAGAAATTATGTAGATAAAAACAGCTTCTGGGATTCTCATTTGTTTTTTTAGGCCAATTCTTTTTAATCTGGATTCAACACAGAGAATTAACAAAACAAAGATTGAAAAACATACAACGAACAAAATGAAGAAATAAAGAAAACTGAGCTGTTCATTTGAATATGTTAATTTAATTCGATAAAATCTCTAATATATTTTTCACCTTTTCTAAATATTATCGTATGTTTTCATTGTATCTTTCACTATCTCATCGATGAAAAGCAGACATGATATAATATTTAGGTAATTAAAAACGGGGTTGTTGATTTGAATATGTTAAATTAATTGAACAACAAAAGTTTGGGTTCTTTGTGTGGAGTAATGGTGTTGTATTTTGGGCATTCTTGTTGTCACTTGATTCCGAACAGAACCCATATATTTTTCTTCTTTTCTACATATTATCACGTTTTCATCGTGTCTTTCACGATCTCATCAATGAAAGTCAGACATTATATAGTATTTAGGTCATTATTTCATTCGGATTTATGAAAAGTTTTTTTTTCTTTTTTTTTTTTTTTTTACAATTCATTACTACAAGATAATGTCAAATACAAATCTAAAGATTCTCTATTACTTCATTACCAGACAACTTATGACCCCATTGGGTTCCCATTGTGACATCAATTCATCATGATAATCATCATCATCATGTCACGCAGCCAGCACGGATATCCCTGACCCTCTCTCTCCACGTCTCCCTATCATTCATCGCCTCTGGCAGGTCTTCAGGGTTACATCTCGTATCATCACATAGCTGCTGTATGTATGTTCGAGCTGGTCGTCCTGCTTTTGATTGGCCATATGCGGGGGTCCACAGGAGTACATCACTTAAGAGTTCGTCCTTGCTTCTCCAGCAGTGTCCGGCATGTCTGGTTCGTCTAGCTTGGATAGTTTTCGTAATAGGTGGTAGGTGACCGTATAGTTGGTGCCTTGTGGGGTGTTGCTGCCAGGACTTGTTCAATATTGCTCTCAATATTCTTGTATAATTGCCGTCTAGCTTCTTCTCCAGCCGTTTCGATCATATGGAAATCAGACCTGAGCGATAAAATGAAACGCAGTTTCTTCCAGGCTGCGGTCGTGTCGATACTACTATATGGATGCACTGCTTGGACGCTGGAGAAGATCATGATATTAATGTTTCTATTTAGATAGAAGTAAATGATTCTAACATTTCATAATTATCATGATGATGATAAGAATTCAAATGATTAAAAAAAATATATATTAAGCACAAATGCAATGACCACAAAATTATCATTCAGTTACATAGTGGAGTTGAACTTCCTTTTATTCCTCTAAGGGAATTTTCAGAGTATGACCGTAATGTTAATCTAATTATATCATGTATTTACCGGGATTATATATATATTGATGCTCTTGAGTAAAAGATAATCCGAAAGTATATAAGAAAATTTCTAACAATTATAATAAAAATACAGGGTGTCTCAATATACATGGAACTCGTGTGACTGCTAATAACTTTACTAATAATAAAGTTCTGTTCTTTTTTGTTTCATATTTGAAAATAGCATATTATAAAAACTATTAATCCTTGATCACAATGCCTTGGAAAAGAGGGGAAAATATTTTGCGTCACTACTTATTTGGAGACAAAATCATTCAAAACTGTGCAAGCAAAATTTCTCAGGAAGTTTAACTAAACAATTATCGAAAAAAAAACAAAAAACAAATCGTTGGGTACACAAATTTTAAGCCACGGGGTCACTAAATAACTTCAACAAGAAGGCAGAAAATCCCAGATCTGGCAGGAAGTTGACAGCAAGATATCCAGACAAGGTGGATGCAGTGAGAGATTCTGTGGGAAGGAGTCCGAAAAAGTCCCTTCTAAGACTTTCCCAAAAACTTGGTCTTTCACGAGCACTGTAGGATAAAGTCAATCGATTTCTGCCTTTGTCTTCTGGTTTGACCTTTCTGAAGTGATATGATATTCCTTTTTAAGACTGAGGTAATTAAAAGAAAACTCAAATCTGGTTAAATTGTCATTATAAATTTATTTCGGCGAAGAATATCATTATACTCTTCGTCTCATCAGATGACTTCATACGTTTCATTTGAGGTTAGAGTTTTCTTCTAATTACATTGTATACGCTCTGTATGCGAGTTTTATCATATAAACCTGGATAGGGAATATATAACTACAGCCATACACTGAGCACTCCAATAGATTTATATGAAATTCCTCATATATTGTCAATACACGAATAATCCTCACACATTGTCTTCGGACGCTGACTGGATATTACTGATATTACTGATATATATATTTACCAACCCCTCTGCTCGGGCAGGATATGACACAAGGTCAATTTTCAAGTGGAGTATAACAGATTTGAATTCAGAGTTTTCTTTCTCCCAGGCTAGTTGCCTCACCAAGGCTGAAGAACCTAGTCTTCCCTACTATTTACCCATAGCTGGATATTACTGATATATAACAACTAAATCGATAAAAAATCAGAACGCTCGGAGAAAAGGAAACTTACAAATACTTGGGAATATTGGAAGCGGACACTATCAAACAAGCGGAGATAAAAGAAACAAATCAAAAAAGAATATCCCAGGAGAACGAGAAAACTATTCGAAACTGAACTATATAGCAGAAATCTCATCAAAGGGAAAAACACATGGGCTGTCCCCACTGTAAGATACTCGGGAACATTTTAAAAGTGGACGAGGGAAGAAGATCAACAAATTGACCAGAGAACCAGAAAACTCATGACAATGCATACTGCCTTACATCCCAGAGATGACGTACACAGACTATATGTTCCAAGAAAAGGAGGAAGAAGACTCGCCAGCAATAGTATTGTTGTCGATACATCCATACAACTCGAAGACTACATAAAAAAAGAGCAAAGAAAAGCCAATTATAGCGACCAGAAACAACACAAACAACAATAGAACAATAATAATAAGAAAACAAAAATGAGAAGAAAAACATCTGTATGAATATTTCAAGCAAAAACAAACGACATCTCACACGAGAAGACTTGGACATGGCTAAGGAAAGGGAAACCTAAAGAGAGAAACGGAATCTCTTCTAATAACAGCACAAAACAACGCCATAAGGACAAACTATGTTAAAGCAACAATAGATAAGACGCAACAAAATAATAAGTGTAGGTTATATGGTGATGGAGACAAAACGATCAATCATATAATAAGTGAATGCAGCAAATTTATACAAAAAGTGTATGATACTACACACGACTGGGTGATCCACTGGGAATTGTGCAAGAAATTAAAATTTGACCACACAAACAAGTAGTATATGCACAACTCGGAATCCTTCATGGAGCGTTAGACACACAAACTTTTCTGAAATTTTGAGATACAAAAAGTGATAGTCAACAAAAAAAAAAATAACCTGCCGAATAGTGGACTTTGCCGTCCTGGCAAACCACAAAGTAAAATTAAAAGAAAGTTAAAAGAAAGATAGATATCTGAACCTTGCTAGAGAACTAAAAAATGTGGATAACGAAGATGATGGTGTTACCAGTTGTAACTGGTGCACTCGAAACAATCCCCAAAGAATTGATAAAGGGACTGGAAGACTTGGAAATAAGATGGCAAGCGGAGACCATCCAGATTGCAGCCGCATTAAGATCGGCCAGAATCCTGAGAAGAGTCCTGGAGACTTGAGGAAATTTGCTGTCACTAAAACTCCTCTTAGAAACCATCAGCAATCGCTGTTGTGAAAAAATTTCAAAAGAATAAAACAATGACGTATAAAATTTTCTTGTTTTTGAGATACAAACGGATCACTCAATCCCAACCAGAAGACCAGACCTAGTGTTAATTAAGAAGAAAAAATAACTTGTTATCTGGGTGATTTTGCCGTCTCGGGGAACCGTAGAGTGAAAATAAAAGAAAACGAAACGATAGGTACATACTTGGAACTTGCCAGAGAACTAAAAACAAAAAAAAAAACAAAAAAAAAAACAAACTGTGAAACATGAGGGTGACGGGGATGCCAATTGTTATTGGTGCACTTGGAACGGTTTTCAAAGACTCGGAAAAATAGAGTAGAAGAATTGTAAATCAGAAGAAGAATCGAGACCATCCAGACAACAGCATTGTTAAGATCGGCAAGAATACTCAGAAGAGTCCTGGTGACCTAAAGAGACTTGTTGTCCTCAAACTCCAGTGAAATACCGCTGATGGAGAATAACTTGCAGAAAGTAAAATATTAATAATAATAGCAATAATAATAATTTTCATTTATTGAATGCAAATGCCGCGTTGCTAGTTTATCTTTCATCGCTTCTTTCATTGGATATCAACTCTTTCAAAACTTTCTAAAAAGCTTTTCTTCAAAACTTTTTCTTTTAACGGTGACCTAAAGTTGAAACTACATGAGAACAACTGAATATAAATATATATATATATCTTTGTCGTTATCTATTTATACTACAAAGATATATATATATATATATATATATATATATATATATGTGTGTGTGTGTGTGTGTGTGTGTGTGCGTAGGCAGGCAGGTAGGCATGTATGTACGTATGTATGTATATATATATAGTCTTCAATATTGTTTAGTTGCACCTTGCGTTTCGAAATGCTATAATGTCAGATACAAGTATGGAATGCTGGCAATTCTGTAGCATTATTTTAAACTTGATCTCTAAACCACTTAAATTCCACCTATAACTTGTGAAATGGAAATAAAAGAAACGACATTTGACAAAAATACTCCGATCAAAGAAATACTATTAATAATTTTTAACTAATAATTCTTTAAGAGGAAATATTGTCAATTATTAATTTTTGACAAGTAAATCTAATATGAAAGAAGTACTTGTCAAATACTAAAGTTAAGATGAAAGAAATACTTGTCTGAAATTATTAATAGTTGACAATTGCTTCCTCTTATAAAAATTCAATATTACTACTAATGACAGTAGACTGACAGTCTAAATAGTTGCAATGAAAAGCGAGGTTATTGTGTTTTTCCAATCCCATGACACTGCAACTAGCAACCCCATTCTCTCTCGACAAGGACACAATGGATTACCCACAAACGAATGCGACACTGCCTCCTGATTCCTGGGGTCATACATACATTAGTGTTTATCCTCAGCTACTTAGCCAATTGGATAATAAAGGAAATAAACGCAAAAAATTACATCCTAATAAATTTTAATTTTAATTCGTGTTGTCCACTGTTAACCAAGTGTACATGAATGGAGCTATCTTCACTTTAACTGACAAGGTTCTGGAATTAAGAGACCAGTTCATATACTTCATCAGCAATATCTCATCTACTGAAAGAGATGTCCATATACACATAGGGAAGACTTAAACTGCAAATGACAGGTTGTCGATCATATAGAAATCTAATCTCGTTGATAAAATAAAAAGAGATTTCTTCCACGGTATGGCCGTGTCAGTACTATATGGTCACACCTCTTCGACTGAAACAAAATGCCAAGAAAAAAAAAGAGAAAAAGATGGGAACTACAAAAGAATGATACGTGAGGTTTTGAAAAAATCCTAGAAGCAGGACTCCACAAACCAACCGCTGTAATACTACCTGCTTACCACCTCACAATGCATCCAAATGAGACGAACAAGACATGCTGGGCACTGCTAGTGACGTAAAGACGAACACATAAGCAACGTTCTCCTATGGACTCCCACACAAGGACACACCAATGCAACCTGACCTGCAAAGACTTACATACATCAGCTCTGTGCGGACACTGGATGCAGTCTAAATGACTTACCAGAAGTTATAAACGATTGAGACAGATGAAGAAAAAGAGTCAAGGAGCTCCGTGCAGTCAGTACGCCTTAATGATGATGACATATATCTCTGTTGGATAGTGACTTGAAGACCCCTATAGACATGCCACGTAAATTGCGTGGGTGGCATAACAAGAAATTGACTTTTTTCCTCCGCGAAAGTGCTGCGTAAGTTGCGTGGATGGTATGCTAGAAAGAGGTGTGTCCACGTGCAACACGTAGTTGGGAGATTGGAGGTGTGACCACGGGAATTTGAGTGGGGGTCCGGAATATTATATAACCACAGAGATTTCGACCCGAGAGGGAAGAAGATAGACAATCCAGCTACTAGGTATTACGTCACTCTGGGCTCTGATCTTGCGCCAGACTGCTCAGGGTTGGGAGGCAGAGAGGGGCCTGAGATAATGCCTGATTCACGAAATTAAAGAAGCAAGGAGAAACTTAGATCATTCGATGGCTTGAAATGGACCCGTACCACACTCGCGAAAATAGAGAAGCGAAGGGAAACTAAGATGGTTCGATACTTTGAGGTGGCCCTGTACCAATCTGGCGAAAGTATAACGAAGAAGAAGCGGTTCACTGTAGATGTGTGTGTCTCGCCCCTGTGTGTGCAGTTCAACCATCTTTGACCCTCTCTCGCTTTACCCATACGTACATTTCGGGTAATAAAAATAAAATAAAATAAACGGATTATATTTTTGTACACCAGCGTTGTTGTCTTTAACTGTATACAACATCTCAAGTATTTGAAACACCCTTTTATCTTAACCCAGCCGACTGGGGTTGTAGAATATACTGGCTGCATCTCTGGTGAGCGGTAAGACCCCCACCCAACAAGTGTCCTGGAAATTATTTTAAACAGTTTAATGGAGAGGTTCCAGTAATGCTGGAGCTTTGGGGAATGCAAAGTATCCCTTTATTGATATCGCTCCCAAGTCCACTTAGGCCTGGAGTGGTAGCATTTAACTGGGTCCTATCTATGGATCAAATAGAACTGTTTGACATTTAAACTGAGAGCAAACAAATAACTTATGCTAAATTGAACTGTTTGAAATAGATCTGTTTGATCATTTAACTGTCCATGTCTAAAAAAATGTTTAAAAATCATATATTTGATATTCATGTAAAAACAGGATTTGGTAATTAAAAACCCAACAATGGTTGATGTGTCATAAAACCAAATAAAATACTTTTAGCTGGCAGTTGGTTTACATAATTTTTCTTTTGGTAATCTAAGTAAAGAAAGATAAAACATGCCAAAGAAACGAACAAATGCAATACAGTAAAATTAATCATATTTACAATCGATTGAAATTTGATAAAACATTGTAAAAGGTAGTCATAAATGAGATGAATGGACAAGTCATTGTCAGTGACAAAGAAAGTTCATTTGCGTAGCCATAATGCAACAAGTCATTTAGTCCCCAGAGAAAATATGACATTGGCTGAATTGAACATCAAATAACGAAAGAAACAACATTCATACCTGCGAAAGAAAAGACATTGAAAGGGGCTCTCTTAACAGAGGCCAAGTGTCGAAAAAGAGAAAGAAATAGATTATCTTTCTGAATATACATTGCTAATCAGCAGGAGCCAAAAAGGAGGGATAGCATCTACAGCTTCCGGAGTCAATCCTATTTGTTTATATCAGGTTAAATGATCTCTATATGGCCAAGAATAAAGAAGTTGAGCTTAGCGTAACAGTTGTCGTCGTAAGAAATGGAATTAGTGGATCGACTTTAAATCCTGGACGATGCTGTTTGCATCCACTGCGGGCTAGTGTGCTTGAGAAAGACATGAATCCATTTCTATCACCATCACCAGCTATTGGTAAATAGTAGGGTAGACTGCGTCTTTTTTTTTTTTTTTTTTTTTGGCTTTAATAGAGCAACAAGTCCAGAAAAATGTTGAATTTAAACTATCTGTACTCCGCTTAAAAAATTTTGGAGGCGCTCGTGGTATAATGGTTACCATCCTAGCGAACAGAATCGATTACCCGAGTTCAAATCCTGGACGAGACTGTTTACATTTCAAATGTTTCTAATGAAAGGAATGAATTCAACTATTCTCCCTCCAGCTATGAATAAATAGTACGACAGACTGGGTTCTTTAACTTTGGTATGGAAACTTGTTTAGGTGAAAAGGTATGAACCCCCTTATCCTCCCAGCTATGGGTTAAATAGTACCACTAATGTTCTTCTAGGAAAAGTGCTTTGGCATTAAATAGCCTACAAAGGTTGATATGCCATTAAACAAAGAAAGAATTGTCTAGGAGAAGGAGTTTGAATTCAAGCCTGCAAAACTCCGCTTAAAATTGACCTTGTATCACATACTGCATCGGATAAATAAATAGATGACCACCTAACGACAAATTTTAACATTCTAATTACTTTTTCATATATATCGAAATTCTGATAGAAAGATCCTATTTACTCAACCCCTCCGCTCGGGCAGGATATGACACAAGGTCAATTTTTAAAGCGGAGTTTAGCAGGTTTGAATTCAGAGTTTTCCTTCTCCTAGACTAGTTGCCTCACCAAGGCTGAAGAACCTAGTCTGCCCTACTATTTACCCATAGCTGGAGGGAGAATAATTGGATTCATACTTTTCCCAAGGGTATTAGTGCTACGTGAAATGCAATCAGTCTTGTCCAGGAATTGAACTCGTATCACCGTGTCCATATCCTGTGACGATAACCATTACACCACGGGCACCTCCAAATTCTGATAGAAAGATGACAGAAGGATTTAACAGCAAAAACGCTGAAATAAAGACAACATAGATGTGAAAAAACTCAGTATACAATATTTAATACTAGGGTCAGTCGAAAGTTTTTCAATATTTTAGTAGTACGTGCTAGTGTGCATAAATACTAAGGTGAGTCAAAAGTTTTGCAATATTTTGGTAGTACGTACTAGTTTACAGTGTATATATTATATGACTTAAGCAGTTCAAGTCGTGGTTGATACTAACTGTGGTTGGTAGTATTGGCTGGCTGGGCTCGCAACGGCCATTGACCAGCAAGTATAGCACTGGACCTCGTTGTCTAGTTTAAGCTATACTCAGGTATCCGTGCCTGGACCCATGTTTGGGTCCATGTCCAGCTAGGCTCATCAGACTCACATAGCACTAAGTGAGCCGATGACCAGCAAAATCCAGCAGGGTTCGAGCCTACCCTCCCCTAATTCCCACTTTAAGCCGACTTTCGGGTCATTGACCTGGTGTCAAGTCCTAACTAGCGGGAGGCAGAGACAAATAAAGTATTATAGAAGTTGGTACGTTGACACGTTGCTTCAAATTGCGTGTGATTTGAAAGTCACACAGATGATGAACATGCAACGTTGTCTAATTCGGGAACTTAGACTGTACGAATTCGAACTGGGTCTTAACGTCGCGGAAGTAACCAAAAATATTTGCTGTGCGAAGGTGAAGGTGTAGTTAATCACAGTACATTATCCAGATGGTTGAAGAAATTTCACTCGGGTTACAAGAACCTTGACGGTCAGGCAAAGTCCTGTAGGGTTAAAACCGTGGATTTCGAGGCCGTGCTCCAAGCCACTGAGGCAAATCTGTCGAGTAGCAAGAGAGTATCAGGGGAGCTGGGCATGTTCACAGTCCAGTGTGGTTCGTCCTCTTCACGATTTTGGCAAAAGCATCTGGAGTTGCCAAATTGTTCCTCACGTTACCAAAATATTATTTAACTTTTGATACACCCTAGTAAGAATGTGGCAGAATTTCAGAATAAATACCTCACCCTCGAAATCTTTGGCCATCGATTTTCTTCCCGAAAATGTCTCCGAAATAATAAATAACGAACTATGGAGATTCAGATTATTGAAAAATTAAAATCTAATTTTTTTTTTAAATTTGGAATGTTATCAATTTTTTAAAAGAGAGAGAGAGAGAGAGAGGGGGGGAGAGAGAGAGAAAGAGAGGGAGAGAGAGAGAGAGAGGGTTCAATTTGCAATGTACTGACTTTATTTTTGGTATCAGACTTCAGTATTTTCTTTCAAATACAGCCTCCCTAACACACACATACACACACACATACACACACTCTGCGCAACTGTTTTGTGACGTTTGTACTTGCTGAGTCACGAGAGGGCAGGAGGTGGAAAAAAGTTACGAGAAAAGGGTTGTAAATTTTTTTTTTTTTTTAAGGAATGCAAAAATCTGAGACTAGAATCAAAGTCTGTGTTCGTTTTTGCATGAGCGTACATTGTACATTGAACCCCCGCCGCAAAAGCTAGACAGTTAAAATGCAGTTTTCGCAGAGGTTCAGCTGCCCGAGCCGCCGATATTTTTTCGCGTTTATTGCCTTTTTTTTTTCATGTGTAAAACGAAATGAATTAAATAAACATTTTAACTCAATTGAAATCACAACAAGAACACAACACTTTTTTGCAGTTGAATTTGTTAAGTTTAGTCCTATTCATATCATAGGTCAGTACTTGTCCAGAATATCTTTATAAGGAAACATTTGCAATAATATATATATATATATATATATATATATATATATATACGTAATACTTTGATTCACCATCCAGATAAGAGTATGGATTTACCCACCCATCCACTTCATAGTAGGGTGTGACACAAGGTCAATTTTTAATCGGAGTAAAACTGATTTGAATTTAGAGTTTTCCTTCGCCCAGACTGGTTGTTTTACCAAAGTTAAAGTGTCCAGTCTGTCCTACTATTTACTCATAGCTGGAAGGAGAATAGTTGGATTCATATCTTTCCCAAGGGCATTAACGCTATATGAATGCAAACAGCCTCTTCCAGGTTTTCCTGCAACAATAACCGTTACGCTAAGATCGGCTCCCAGAAAGTCAAGTAGAATGTTGTTTCAGAGAAACTGTAGCACACTGTACTCATTTTTGTTATCTGTTCATTTAAAAAGTTTGGCTGGTCTTACACAAGCTTTCGAGATAGGAGTTTCTGTCATTAGCTTCATTTTATTATAGGACAGTTATATTTAAAGGCCACATCTTCAGCACGATGCACTTTACACACCCTCAATGTTTCTTTAGTCTTTTCCTTCCCAAACCACTAAAAATATCAAGACTTACGATGGAGATTGTCAATACATCATTTTTGGAATTTAAAAAAATATGTTTTTGAATTTTTTTAAATAATAAGAAAATAACTGAAACTTATTCTAATTTGGATGGTGAATGCACTTACAGCATTTCTATAAAAATTTCGAGTTATTATCACAGACCATTCCTCGGTGGAATAACCGGATATTCTGGACAAGTATCCAAGAGTCATTCAGAGAAGAAACTATATTAAAATTTTCATGGTTGAGCTCTTCTAAACAAGCACTGAAAAATGAAATACTCATCGACTCACTTCGTATAAAGCAGATGCAAGCAAACTCATCACACTTGTTAGGTTGATTGGTTTATCATGCAAAGTTTCAACCAGTGCTGGGTCCTCATGCTGAGCTAATTTTGTCGCCTCTTTAAGCCAAGTAATAGCCGTATAAAAGTCTTCTCGGTCGTACGCCATCCGTGCAATGCGGAAAAGATCGGCCACATTCGGTTTCTGGAGAGATTGTTTCCCACATATGGTTCCATTAACAATTCCTTTTATGTCAATTCCGTTTAGATACTGCATCCGGGTCAGGCCATGGGCAATGAGTCCAAAATCAATGTCACTAGGAAAACTTCCTTTTAAATTCTCCAACTTGAAACGTAAGGCTGTTAGAAAAAGTAAAAAAAGAAAAAATAAGACGTTACCATCAGATGACTTACAATATATGTAATATTCTAGCTTAGCTAGCGACAGAGTGCCGTGGATGAACTTAGCAGGTTCAATGCGATTGCAAGCTAACATCAACAAAATGGGCCACAGGAAAGAGAAGATAAAAGAACGAAGAATATAATTTATTACCTATGGATAGAGTGACAGATATTTCCGTTCGCAGATAAGATCAAGAAATTACCGGGAAAAAAAACGGAAGTATGTAAGTTCCGATAACCAGTCACAAACAGAAAAATACGTGAGGCGAAGAGGATGTTCATACTTCCGCATGGGACTTGAAAAGACAATATAAGGTCTGTAATTTTGGATTGAAGGCAGAGATCCGCTGGTCGCTCAAGCAAAGGGGAGAGGTCAGTTAGTCTCTCAAGCGAAGGGAGAGACTCGCGGGTCACTCAAGCAGACCTGTCAGCTCCACGTGTGTGTTCTCCAGCTGCTGCACAACTTCACAAAGAGAGTCCCAGCTACAGAAGAAAGATATGTGCGAACTCTGTATTCCTACTTCACACACGTCGCCGTCGAAGAATAAAAATATAAATTATATGTTTATATATGTACGAGTCTTTCGTTGTTTGTCCAGTGGTCCAATATGCGACATATATATTTGTGTTTAAGTTAATCTCGTCTATAATTCGATTGGTTGATTGATTTATTTATTTTAACTTCAAGTCAACCTATCTAGGATTATTTTATGCCGAGAGGTTAGGGAATTGCGCTCATTGTACGTTCATATTTACATTTTTTGTGCAGATTTTTCCTAAGCGGTTTATTTATTTAGTTATTTATTTGCATACGATCCTATTGAATATGAATAATTTTTTAACAGATCTAATGAAAATGGAGGTGAATGATTTTTACATTTTTAAAGATAATTCTATCGAGAATTAGTTTTGTTTAACTTTTTTTATCACTGCCTATTAAATCTTCCAATGATGTGTTTAATAAAAGTGAAAAACATCCAGGTTAAATGTCTTTTTGTTTGTTTGTTTGTTTGTTTTTTCCTTTTTAGGCCTATAATTAACATCCGTAGAATAAACTCTTCTCCTCAATGCAGATGACTCGGGTTTTGTTAATCAATGTAAAAATACTAAATTAATAGATATGACTGATTAGATTTTTAAAAAGTATTTTATTTGAATAATACTTTTTTAGTCTTTGCTTTTTTAGTGTAAACATTATTTTTAAACGGAAGATCGCAAGAGAACCAGTATAAAAACGTCATTTAAGGAAAATAAACCTTTTCCTAATATCTATTTACAAAAAAAAAAAAAAAAAAAAAAAAAAAACATTGAATATAACGCTTTAGATCGTCCATACTTTAAAAGAAAAGAAGCGTGGCTTGTATTTAATAAATCATAACATGGCCGATAAAACGTCCATACTTTTTGTACATATCTAATAATCGAATATGAATTATTAGTATTAGAGAGGAATACTTCAAACAATATAACAACGTAAATAATTTGTGTCACAGTTTCGTATTAAGTAGCTCGAAAGAGGTTGATATTCCGTAAAATAAATAAACATATTTCTGCGATTAATTTTATAAATAAGGATGAAAGGATCATGGTAGCCTGCTGTTTTCGGGATATGGGTCATCGACTGATCAGCGGCGGACGGGTCAGTCCGCAAAACGAGGATTTCTGATGCTTGAGGGCCTGAAACTTTCGATGAACCCAATCACAGATCATTGATAATATGCAGAGATTGACTGAGCGGTCGTACAATTTGCTTGAGGGCCCAAAGCACCAAGAGATCAAAGTAGTAACAGTCTAATATTTCAATTAAATAAATCTATGCATAACAAAAACAAAAATCCCTTCCGTTACGCCCCAGGTAGATTTCTCTGTATTTTTAAGACGCCGAACTTTTGAAACAAATGTCCGGTTAACTATTTTAAATTAAATGTAAGGTGCGATGATTATAGACCAATAACCGTTTTTACGCAGGCATTTATACCTAGTGCACATACCAACCCTCATTTTTTTGCCGAAAAAATTTGGTTCTCGAAATTCGACCAATACACAAGTACATACTTTATTTAATTAGTACAAATAACATTGAAAAAGATAAAGATTCAGAAAGATTACCATTCCTTATTTTCCACTTTTTTTATTGTGACATCGTAGTAAGCGAGTTCGAACTCCAGTCGCTCTATGGCAATAAATAACCCACGAAGATTGATATGTCATTTAATAAAAAAAACTAACTCGATCCAAGTAAGAAAAGCCAAGTTTTTTTTTATCGTGTCGTTTGAGGCAAGGACTTTAGTTTTCATTCCATAGTTGGTTGGTTGGTTGGTTGGTTTTTACAGTATGTCAGCTCCTGTTTGGTTATTTAATGCCGAAGTCTATTTTTTTCTCTTTTTTTGGCGGGGGTTAAGTAATCCAAGTAATTGATAACAATCATAATTTGTAAACAGTCATAGCTTCAAGTAACTATTTGTTATACAATTGGCATAAGGGTTAGAGTATTCGCCAATGTTTCGGGAGACCAGGGTTCAATCCCAGGTCGAGTCGTACCAAAGACTCAAAAAATGCTACTTGATGCCGTCTTGCATAACACTCAGCATTATAAGGTACAGATCAAGGGTAAAGTGGAGCAATTCAGGGAATGGAGTAACGCCCTCCCCTACACCTTGGTGTGGTAGCTATTGAGTCTTCGGGTCGCCCTCGATTACAGTTGCCAACTTAACCCACTTCAAAATATTCCTAACTGAGAGAAATAATTTGCATACAATTATGTTGTTTCAAATAAGTGTCCCTATTCAATAATAATACTAATCGTTAGTAAGCAATTATAAAAGTTAAAGTTAGCGACCATAGTCGAGGGTGACCCGAAGGCTCCCTTTTCGATAGCTACTACACCAAGGTGTAGGGGAGGGCGCTACTCCATTCCCAGGATTGCTCCACTTTACCCTTGAACCGTACCTTATAATGCTGAGTGTTAAGCAAGGTGGTATCAAGTTCCATTTTTAAAGTCTTTGGTATGACTCGACCTGGGATTGAACCCAGGTCTCCCGGGCCATTGGCGAACACTCTAACCGCTGGGCCAATGCAATTAACTATTCTTAATACAAATAATTTACATACAATAATATGGTTTCAATTATTCCACTCTATCATTAAACAAGCAATTGTTATCATCATCATCATCATCATATCGTGCTGGCAGCACGGATATCCCTGACCCTCTCTCGCCACTCCTCCCTATCGTTCATCGCCCTAGGTAGGTCTTCAGGACAACAACCTGTATCCTCACATAGCTGCTGAATGTACGTTCGTGCTGGTCGTCCTGCTTTTGCGCGGCCATGTGTGGGGATCCATAAGAGTACATCTCTTATGAGTTCATCTCTGCTTCTCCAGCAATGTCCTGCATGTCTGGTTCGTCTAACTTGAATAGTTTTCGTGATAGGGGGCAGGTGGCCGTACAGTTGGTGTCTTGTGGGATGTTGCTGCCAGGACTTGTTGAGGATTGCACGCAGCATTCTTGTGTAATTGCCATCTAGTTTCTTCTCCAGCCGTTTTGTTAGCGTCCATGTAGTGCATCCATATAGCAATTGTATATTTACAAAAAAAAACTTTTTTATATTTGATATTAATAATAACCATTTGTTTGCTCACAATTATTACATTATTTCTATCAAATGGTTTGATTTGGTTTCTTTGTTTAAGGGCATATCAGCCTTCGGGGGTTATTAAATGCCAAAGCCATCCTTGTAGAAGGAAATCAGTGATACTATATAACCTATAGCTTGAGGGACAAGGGAGTTCATGCCTTTCCAGTGTTATTAGTCCAAAAGGGAACTTGAGAGAAGTTCGAACTCGTTTACTTCGAGACTACTGCTATCTTATATTATGCTGCGAGCAATTATATAGTTTCACGTTACCCTTCCGATTTAATAATAATAATAATAATAATAATAACTGGATAAGAACAACTTTTCATTTAGGGATTTTGGTGTTCCAGCGGACGACAGAGAGAAAATATAGGAAAGCGAATGGCTGGACAAGTGCTTGAAGAGACTATGAAACATAAAAGTGATGGTGATATCAATTGCGGTTTGTGCACTTGAAACCAGACCAGGTGTTGATTAACAAGAAAACAAGAACTTATCTTCAAGTAGATTTTGTTATTCCGGCAGACCAAAGTGTGGAAGGAAAGTGAAAAGATAAATAAGTACATGGACCTTGCCAGAGAACTAAAAAAATCTGGGGAACAAGATGTTGATACCAGTTGTGGTTGGTACACTTGGAACGGTCTCCAAAGGTTTAGGGAAAAAAACTGGAAGAATTGGAAACCTGAAGAAGAATCGAGACCCTCCAAACTAGAGCTTTGAAGAATACTCAGAAGGGTCCTGGAGACCTAAGGAGACTTGCTGTTACTCAGCCTCCACTGAAAGACCATCAGCTAACACTGGTATGAAAAACGAATAATAATATTAGTAATGATGATAATAAAAAAACGAAAAGAGAGACAAGTACTTAGACCTTGCCAAAGAACTTAAAAACTATGGAAAATGAAAGTGACGGTGATACCAATTGTAATTGGTGCACTTGGAACGATCACCAAAGGTTTGGTTAAGGGGCTAGAAGAGTTGAAAATCAGGGGACAAGCGGAGACCATCCAGACTACAGCATTGTTAAGATCAGCCTGAATACTGAGAAGAGTCCTGGAGACTTGTTCCTCAGTCTCCACTGAAAAGCCATCAGTTAACGGTAGTATGAAAAACTCCTAAAGAACAACAATAATAATAATTCGTTTGCATACAATTATGTAATTTAAAGTATTCTTAATTAATATTAATAATTTTAAAACAGGTGTTTGACCAATACATGGAATCTTAACAGGAATTAACACCCAGAGTGGACCTTGTAGCAGTAAAGAGTAAATCCACTTTTCCCAGAGTTCCAGAATAGGATCCTCACCACCAGATTCAGCTTACTGTCATACACAGGACAATCTTTTCTCGAAAGATCCATGGAGACCCAATCATTGGTTTTAGAAATTGTGGGGTTTTACTGAGCTTAAATTTTAGTCTGATACTCAAGGTCTGCTTATAAGGTTACAATCGCTCAACTGTCTCGATTTTCTGTCATATGTAAGGGAAGAAGTGATATTAAGTTATTTCGGAGAGGTAATGATAATTTTTTCTCGGAACAAATTTGCAAAAACGTATAAGAACTTACCTTTATGAGGTAAGTTTTCCTCCAACGTTTTGTCGACCAGAACGGACCATCGCAAATGAAGCCTCTTGCTTAAGTGAAAGGCATTGATCGGGTGACTGACATATTCATCGACTTCATTACCAATTTGGTCGTGGATCTCTTTGGCTTCCTTCAGATAGCTACAAATAGATATAAAGAGTAGATAGATAGATAGATATGACGAGGTACCTGTTTGGCAATATATAACCGTTCGGGGTATGTACATTTGGCTACACGATCGTCTCACTCTTTTGTTTCGTTGGCTTTCACTGAAAATTGAGTTGATATGCATGTCTTTCTCTGAGTGAAGTGTCTCTTCTAACCAACAATCTTCTGCGTCTATCCTCCTGTGTCGGTCTCCTCCCACTTCCGGTGGTAGATTCCCTCTTTTTCACTGTCCTGTGGATGATCCCTGCGACTCTCCCTTACCCCTTCAAGTGACATACTTACCCTGTTCTTCCGATTGTCCTTTGGTTGACAGTCTGAGTATATGGAAAGGCAAACATTCTTATTTCTGGATTCCTATATAAACACACACACATATATATACACATACGCATATGTATAAGTAAAAGTAAACTTGTTGACTGTAGTCGAAGGTGACCAGAAGGCTCCCTTTTCAATGGCTACTACACCGAGGAGTAGGGGAGGGTGCTACTCCTTTTCCTGGATTACTCAACTTTACTCTTGATCTGTACCTTATAATGCTGAGTGTTAAGCTAGGAGGTATCAAGTGCTGTTTTTTGAGTCTTAGATATGACTCAACTAAGGATTGAACCCCGGTCTCCCGGGCCATTGGCGAACACGCTACCCATTAGACTATTGTTCCAGTGGATAGAGTGTTTGCCAATGACCTTAGAGACAAGGGTTCCAGTGGATGAAGAGTTTGCCAATGACCTTGGAGACAAGGGGTTCTATCCCAGGGCGAATTATACCAAAGGCTAAAAAATTGGTACTTGATACCTCTTTGCTTAACACTCAGCATTATAAGGTATGTATCAAAGGTAAAGTGGAGCCTTCGGGTTGCGCTCGACAACGGTCTCTAACTTTAGTTTACACATATTACCCATAGCCAAATTACAGCCATTCATACGCATACACCTGCACGCACACAAACTTACACACATACATAGCCTATATAATAGTGTCACATCGGTGGTGTAATGGTTATCGTCGTAGAAAATGGACTCGACGAATCGAGTCTAAATATTGGACGGGCAGTTCGTTTCACTTTGGGTTAATACTCTTGGAAAAGGTATAAACTCTTCTTTTCTCCTCCACCCTGGATGTAGTAAATAGTAGAGCAGACTGGGCTTTCTAATCTTGATAATTGGTTGGTTATTTGGCTTTTATTGCATATCAACCTTAGTAAGTTATTTAACGCCAAATCCATTTTTATGAAAATAGTTCTATTTCAAACAATTCTGTTTAGCATAAGTACGCAGTTTAAATGTAAGTACAGTTTAATTATCAAAAACATTTCTATTTCAAGCTATTCAGTTTAGTCAAGCAGTTCTAATTCAGTTTAGTATAAGTACAGATTTTCTTTACACACAGTTAAATAAAAAAACAGTTCTATATTAAACAATTCAGTTTAGTACAGTTTGGTACAGTTTCAATGTCAAAAAATTGTTCCATTTCAAATAATTCAGTTTAGCATAAGCATGCAGTTTGAATGTAGGTACAGTTTAATAGTCAAAAACATGTCTATTTCAAGCTATTCAGTTTAGTTAAACAGTTCTAATTCAAACAATTCAGTTTAGCATAAGTATGCAGTTAGTTATATTCAACCTATTGATAGGGCCCTACGAGGTGCCACCAATCTGGCTAGAGTGAACCTGACAGCAATGGCAATGAAGGGATACTCTGCATTTCCCAAAGCTCCAGCATAACTGGAACCTCACCATCAGATTGTTTAGTGTCATATCCAAGACACTCGTTCGGTGGGGGGGTCTTACTGCTCTGCAGAGGTTCAGTCGGTGTATTCTACATCCCCAGCCGACTGAGCAACTAATCTTGATAAGATAACCAGTCTAGAAGAAGGAAAAACTCGGAGTTGAGTCATTTAGAGAATCTGTAGCACTCTGGTACCTAATTTGTCTGTTACCAGCTCAACCAAAAAGTGTTGATGGTTCTGCACAAGCCTCCACCACAATAAACAACGATTCGCATCTTTTATTGAACTGTTAGGCATAACATAATCGTCACCCGCGAAGAAGAGCCTAGATAGCTAGATATATAGATATATATACGGGGTCTAATTTTAAAATAACGGGAGTGGGTGTGCTGTGTGAGCTATGGACGAAAGAGGAATAAGCAGATTGTGTTATAATCCAACATGATATCTTAGGAGTATATAACTGTAATCAAACTTTTCTGCAACCGTTGTATTTCTTTTGTTTGCACCTCCTTTTTTCAGCTCATTCAGCTATGAGCATTGAGGAATGAATAAACCTGAATTTATTGGTTCGGTTGGGAAAAACTCCGTCACAAATACTTGAAACTTTTCAATAAGTGTAGGGATATAACACCATGGCGCACTCACGTGTTTTGATTGACACAAGAGGAGGTAAAAGATGACTCTAGAAGCGAGAGGCTTTCCACTAGCGGGAGTGAGATCAACATGAATCGATGGTGTGTGGCGATCGTAGTTAACAGTTCCAATGATCACAAGTCAACTGGACAAAAAAAAAAAGGTCAGTGTTCGGAAGATTATCATCGAAGACTTGGGCTTACGGAAGGTCTGCACAAAATTGCAGCCAAGACTGCTGAATGAGCAGAAGGGGCGCCGCACGCAGGTGTGACAAAACATCATCGATCATCTTCAAACTGAACCTGACTTGCTTCGTAGAGTCCTCACCGGGGATGAGACATAGATATTTGAGTACAACCTGGAAACTAAACGCCAGAGCAGTTATGTTACCGAGGCCGAAGAAAGCAAGACAGTCAAAGTTATGTTGATAACGTTCTTCACAATTAGGGGAATCGTCCACATTGATTTCTAGTCAAAGGGTCAGAGGATTAATCAGCTAGTCTACACAGAGATCCTGAGGCGTATGCTTTGCTCAGTGTGCGAGAAGAGACGAGAGTTGTGGCAAGATATTTCGTGACTCCTTCACCACGACAATGCTCGTGCTCAAAAGGCCCTGGGCATCCAGTAATTCCTGACTAAGAGGAAGATCACCGTACCGAAACAAACTTCCTGAGTGCAGGCGTGTGTGCAACCGTAGCACAGCAAAAAAAAAAGCATATTGTAGTGAGACATTTATTAGAGCAATACTCTTAAAATTCAGCTGATCATTCGGGTTTGAAATTGCAGTCTTTCTGCAAAGACGTTGGGCGTGATCTTTACGCGCTCTTAGGTTGTGGACCTTTCATATCCATCTCTGTACGCAGATATCACCAATAGTTACCGGCTTTCATATCTATCCATTTATCTATCTACTATGATATTAAATCTCTGCATCGGTTTGTCACCGATTATTGAAAAAAAAACAACGGGACATTTTAGCAAATCTTTTCTATAAGATACTCTTAAATGAAGTGAAATTTCGAATTGATTCGGTTATCGAGAACCAAATAATAAGTACTTTTGGGATATCTCAACTTGGAAATGTTTCAGATTTACACACGCCACCTAAGGAATTTTTCTTGTTTTACAATCTTTCAAAATCAATTCAAGACCTAAAAGAAGAAATTGAATCAACTGTTGAATAATTTCGTTTCCGAAATTTATTTGGGATGAATATTATCATTCTTTTTAGGTTTTTATTTTAGAAAGACTTTGTAGCAGTATATTCTAAAATCAGAAACCACTCACTTCATTTATTATACTTTTTAAGAAAAATATGTTAAGAAAACATTTATGCATAGGGAAAATATTTATATTTCTAATAAATATAAGGCATCAGAAAATTTAGAGCGGTAAAAAGGTTTTATAAACAAAAAACATCCATTGTTTCGGAAAATCTACCCGGAAAAATTTAAAAAAAACATCTACCCGGAATAATAAAATCTACCCGGAATAATAGAATGAAAAATGCATAAAAACTAAAATATCTTTTTTTGTTGCTGTGGGGGGTTGCAAAGAATAATGATTTTCTTTTAGAAAATACTTTATACACGGTGTCTCAAAATAGTTGTAACCAATTAATATGATAATGATTTACGACTGAGACAAGCACAATGGCGGTCATTTGGAACACGTCCTGTAAAAAAATTCATTATTTGAGTTAGAGACATCAAATTCATGTTTTTTTAAATTGTTATCATATCAGCTTACAGGACATCCAATCATTTTTTGACTTTTTTTGTCTCGGTAATGAATTATTATCATATTAATGGGTTTAATCTATTTTGAGACAGTATAGAATGATTTTTGTCGCCAAATAGGTAGTGACCCAAAATATTTTTCCCCTCTTGTCCAAGGCAGTGTAATCAAGGATTAATTGTTATTATGGTATACTAATTTCAAATCTAAAACAAAACAGAACACAACATTATTATTAGTAGAGTTATTAACAGTCACGTGGAGCCCATGTATATTGAGACACCCTATATATATATATATATGGAGGCTTTTACCCCTAACTTCCTTTTATTTTTTGAATATATACGTATGTGCGTATTTGTATGTATGTGTTTACGAAACCCTCCGCACGAGCAGTGGGTTGAACTCAGATCACCGTACTCATTGCCAACAACGATAGCCATTAGACCACAAGCGCCTCTATTATATATATATATATATATATATATATATATATATATATATATATATATATATATATATATATATATATATATATATATATATATATATATATCCTTTAATCTGTAATATTATTCCAACATCGGGTAACCCTCATAGTTAAAAGTAAATGTACAACCAGACTGAAAATCCATATGATCAAGTGTATTTGAATTCAATTCTTCATTCACATTTCTTCTCGTTTGTTTGTCCACACTGCTATTTTTATATTTTGTTAAGGTGTTTCTCAGCAATATATACCTCTATTTCCTTGTCACAAAATTAATTTCTCATGTTTGTTCTCTTAGTGTATTCAAGCTGAAGTTATTCACTATCAAAGGTATAAAATCATCGCTCTGTGTGTGGTGAATCTTTTTGTCAGGCCAGGATAGCTCAACGCTTGTCACAACTCACAAAAAGAGTCGTTAACATGCACCTGAAAGACTTTTATGGCTTTAATTACCCTGAGATTTATTTGCTTTCAAGTTATATATAGGGTTGGCCAAACCTACACATTCGATGCGTCCATTTTTTTTACGTCCGGTTGGAAATGTAGCAAGCAGATGTATTTCCCTTACTTTTTGTAAAAAGATTTATACAGGGTGATGTAAAATCAGCATTTTAAAAATTGATCGACTTTTGAATAAAAAAAAAATAGTAAAATTATAGTCATTTTGACTCTTGAAAATTTCTTTGAGCTATATTGACTATAAATAAAAATGTTATATATTATTTTTCAATGACTTTTGTGCCAACATATATATATATATATATATATATATATATATATATATATATATATATATATATATATGAGGTTTTCTGGAAGAACCTTTCGGTAAAACCAAGAAAACAAAATTCAGGCATTTTATTTGGTTCTAAAAATCTGCTTCATGCAAATGTCGAGCACTTTTTAAAGTATTTGATAGTTCTGTAAATAATCAAGATTTCTTTTTTCATGCAGATTAGTCACTTTCTTTTTACAAATATATATATATATATATATATATATATATATATATATATATATATATATATATATATATATATAATGCAATAAGAAGAAAACTCAAACCTGGTTAAATTGTCATTATAAATTTATTTCGCCGCAGAATATCATTATACTCTTCGTCTTATCAGATGACTTCACACGTTTAATTTGAAGTTGAAAAACAGCAAATATGAATTACAGGCTGCATATACGATTGTATGTATGGAAAAAACAATATGAATTTAAATTCTCAGGCGAAAGTAAAGCTGGTTAAAACAATAAAATATTAGAAGAATTAGGAAACCAGGAAATATATTCTATACGTGTGTGTGTGTGTGTGTGTGTGTGTGTGTGTGTGTGTGTGTGTGTGTGTGTGTGTGTGTGTGTGTGTGTGTGTCTATAATATAAAAAGATATTTCTAAGAAAAGAATAACTGACCCCGTGTGGCAAATTAATAGCAATTTTGGTGCTTTCAGAGTGGAGAACGGAGAAGTGGACCTAGACAAATGGATGGTGTTCAAACCGAGGTTTTTAAAAAAAGCAAATTAATTTGAAAATAAAAGATTTCGTTTTGAATATTGATTCTAAAGATTACTCGTTTGGAAAACTGATACCACACAATCTTACGAAATCCATCATCCTCATTCTGTTTGCTTTGCTTTGGTTTTATGGCATATCAAACATTGTAGATTTTTAATGCCAAATCCATTTTATACGTATCAACAGTTCTATTTCAAACAACTCAGTTCAACGTAAGTACGCAGTTTAGTTCTATTTGACCCATAGATAGGACCCTATCAGGTGCTACGACTCCGTGTCAGGATTGACTTGGGAGCGATGGCAATAGAGGGGTACTCCGCATTCGCAAAGCTCCAGCATTACTGGAGTCTCACCATCAGATTGTTTTGTGTCATAAACAGGACACTCATTGAGAGAGTCTTACCCCTCTGCAGGATGCAATCGTTGTATTCTGCAGCTCCAGCCGACTGAGCCACCTCATTCTTTGTTGTATCAGATTAAGCTTAGACTGGTATGTATCAATAGTAATATATATTAATTTCTCTAGGTTCAGAAACAAACTGAATAAAGAAGGTTTTTGCAAAATTGACTATTTGACAGGATGCCATAAGAAACATATAGTCTGTGGTTTTATTAGATTCTTGATGAAGTTGGGTTTGGAACACTGAACTAGGCGGTTGCATTTAGAACGGACCCGATCAGAGGAGCAATAGTAATTTAGTGTTGAACAAAGAATGTACCCCCCCCAATATGACTATTGGAGACACACACACGGTTAGGAGCAGCTTGGGTAAGGAAACATCATGAAATAAAGTCGGTATTTAAAATTTAAAAACGTATTAGTTAAAATTCCTCCATCATCTGTCTATCAATGACAATCAACTACTTATGGATTCTGTTCGGAATCAAGTGACAACAAGAATGCCCAAAATACAACACCATTACTCCACACAAAGAACCCAAACTTTTGTTGTTCAATTAATTTAACATATTCAAATCAACAACCCCGTTTTTAATTACCTAAATATTATATCATGTCTGCTTTTCATCGATGAGATAGTGAAAGATACAATGAAAACACACGATAATATGTAGAAAAGGTGAAAAATATATTAGAGATTTTGTCGAATTAAATTAACATATTCAAATGAACAACTCAGTTTTCTTTATTTCTTTATTCAGTTCGTTGTATGTTTTTCAATCTTTGTTTTGTTAATTCTCTGTGTTGAATCCAGATTAAAAAGAATTGGCCTAAAAAAACAAATGAAAATCCCAGAAGCTGTTTTTATCTACATAATTTCTTTCACGTGTTGGGGAAAAATGAAATTATGTCTTTGTAATAAATTATACAATCATTCAAAATTCAATGGTAATTATTTGATGATTTAAAATCAAGGTCATCTTATCAATAAATGATATCTAATAGCATCGGAAACACATGCACATACGTATACATGCATAAACATAACGAATGGTTTGCAACTTAGTCGAGATAGTTGCATATTCCCCACAGGCAAAATCGACGGTATTCAAATGCAGGTTAAAAAATAAGGCCAAGGTTTTGAAAACTTATTTTCAAGGTTAGTTACTACAATCTAGAAATAAAAGTTAGAGTTTTGAATATTGCTTTTAAAGGTTGATCTTAGCAATTTGGAAAACTCATGCCACACAATTTTACAAAATCTACCATGCTCATTCGGTGTTCTTTCAGATTAATCTTAAGTAGGTAAATATTGATATCAATAGAAATACATGAACAATTATCAAACATTACGTTTTTCTACGAAAAACAAAAAATAAAAAAAAAAACCCAGCTGTAACATCTATCGCAACAATGCGTTTAAAAAATCAATAAGAAAAAAATTTGTAACATGTGCAGGTCAAAATATTATTCATGAATAATATAGTATATGTACACACACACACACACACACACACACACACACACATATATATATATATATATACACACACACACATATATATATATATATATATATATACACACGCGCGCGCACACACACACACACACACACACACACACATATATATATATATATATATATATATATATATATATATATATATATATATATATCGAAGTAAGCGAGTTCGAATTCCAATTGCGGTATTACGTTCACATTCAGACTCATACCCTTGGGAAAAGTATGAACTCTCTTATAGCCCCATTACTGTCCTTTTACAAAGATGGCTAAGACATTAAATAACTCACAAAGGTTGATATGCCGTCAAACAAAGAAACAAAGCCATATATATGAGTGTGTGTGTGTGTGTGTGTGTGTGTGTGTGTGTGTGTGTGTGTGTGTGTGTGTGTGTAAATATATATTAGCAATATTAAAAACTCACAAACATTTCTCTACTACTCTGAGTTTCGTGGCTTCCATATTTTCCTTACAAACTGCAGGGAGTTTCCTCCTCCTAATGAAAGACGGTTTGGAAACACACAAAAATGGCTGGCCTAAATTATTAACATATCTATAAACAAGGGAACCAAACTGTAACAACGTGTTTGCCTGTTGTTTTTGTATTTTTTATTTCTTGTTTGTTTTTGGGTTTGTTTTTTATTTTTATGTTGTTTTTTTTATATTTTTGTTGTTGTTGTTTTCACAGAGATCAAATGATAAACTTTTCGTCACGACAGGTTTTCAAGAAAACAATTTTCAAGAAACCCACGACGATGCAATAGCTACTTTCCATATTTCGCTTTTTATATTCACTTTCATCGTCGGACAATATCGACGATTGAAGGCTTTATGCTAAGATGTTCCATTTCCCAAATAATTCGATTACAAACGAACAGACGTAAAGATTTGATATTATAATAGATAGATAGATAGATATCAAAGCCGGTAATCATTGATATTACGTACGAATTTGAATATGAAAGGTCTATAGTCTGACTCTTTGTCATCAGTTTAATCTGAACATTTTCACTGTATAATGTTCAACCAAACTGGGTTATACACACACACACACACACACACACACACACACACACACACACACACACACACACATAAATATATGTGTATTTGCATAAGTGGTTCGGTCTATAAGCTCTAAGCCTTACTCAGTTTTAGATTTGATGTATATTTCTTACTTTTGTATGGTATTCACCTGTACAGAAATCTGAATTAGTATATCTGGTTTTATAAGAATTGGAAGTGTGTAGCCTTACCAAAATTGTTAAACTATGGTTCTTCTAGCCATAGCTGAACTTTTTCTGAGTGAGGCTTAGAACTTTTTGAAAGACTCTCGTATATACAGGTGTGTGTGTGTAATAAAAAAAACTAATTTATAAATTTTGATTCGTGTGTGTGTGTGTGTGTGTGAGAGAGAGAGAGAGAGAGAGAGAGAGAGTTCTGACTGATAAACCTAAATATAAGTATAACATTTATTTTTATTCGTCAGGTCGCTGTACCCTTAAAATACCTGAATATAATTACAGCTGATTTATCGATCTGATTGATTGAAATCAAAGTCAGCAGTCAACGCCAATCACGATAAGGTAAAGCTGTTACAGATTTTCTGTACGTTTACAGAACGGTGAAAGGGGAGACATGTGGGAGAAAAATAGATTGTGGCTGCTTTCAGGAGAACGTTTTCCGATACTGAGATCTTTATTACCTTTGGAGTACAATCTATATAATACTTTATGTTTAAGAAAACATTTCTCAAAAAGGCTCCACGTAAAGATTCCGGGGTCCGATCTATTTAAATGAAACTTACTTTTAAAATATCATAAACTGTTGGAATATTTTATTGAAAAAAAAAAGGCAAGGATTTGGTGTTTAACTTTTTATTCGGCTTTTCTTGGCGAATGAGATGTCACAAGTGTGCTTGTAGGTAGTTAAACATTATCGAAAGTCTGTTTTTAAACCTTTTTTCCATAGAATATGACTACAAGAGAATCTGCTGCTTAATACAAATTATATATATATATATATATATATATATATATATATATATATGTCTTCGATTAGTGTCTGGGACTTAGTCTAACGTAAAGTTGGATGGGTTTCGATCTCGGCTTCGAGCGTCCTACGTGTCTAGCCACACTGAAGAGTTCTGATAGAACGAAACAGTCTGTCTGTGGATGACAATATATATATATATATATATATATATATATATATATATATATATATATATGTGTATATTTCAATCATACATCCTAGATGCATCAGGGAGGTCTTCAGTGATGCAGTCTTCATCGCCGATTTCGGGTTATTTCTGCATCATATCGGCTCCGACAGTAACCCCGGCATTACTCTGGAAGAGCCAAGCCGCCTCCGTGATCGCGACGTGCTACGCTCGTGCCTCCACCAAAGCAAAGAAAATTCTAATAAGGCCGGACTTCGGCCGTTCTCATAGACATCTGTCCTTTAGTAAACAGCCAATATATATATATATATATATATATATATATATATATATATATATGTTGTTTACCTGGTTAATGTGTTTTCATTAGGTTTGGAAGGAGTGCGTTTCAACTTAGCCTTGACTTTTGTTAGTTTATGTGGATTTTTTGTCGCTGCCCGGCGTTATTTTCAAGAGGTGGCCTTTTAAATTAGCGGTGACTTGTTGTTGGGGTTATCTGTTTGTATAGACGTTTGTGGTTGTCAAAACCTTTTTATAAAAATCAGATATCACATGTTTTCAAACATTTTACCCATTTGTCTTTTTTCATTTTTTGTCTATATCTTTTTCAATTCTTTCTATTATTTTGAATCTCTGTTGAAGTCATGATCATTTGTGTGGAAGTATGATTCAACTAATATTAAATTGTTCTGATTCATAGATTTAATCCAGTGTCTGTTTGGTTTGGTTTGGTTTGGTTTGGTTTCTTTGTTTAATGGCATATCAACTCCTTTTTAGGTTATTTAATGCCAAAGCCATTCTCCTAGAAGAACTGTAGTGGTACTATTTAACCCATAGCTGGAAGGATAAGGGGGTTCATACCATTCCCAAGGGTATTTGCCCGAAAGTGAACGTAATAGCGCGACTGGAGTACGAACTCGCGTACTACGATTCCGCAGTCCATCGCTTTAACCATTACACCACAAGGACACTCCCCCAGTGTCTGTAGTTATTTAATCTAAGATTTATTTTTTAAAAAGCCATTTCTGACTTTCCAACACATTGTTTTTGCCAGTGTGTGCATTTTAGTAAATAAATTTCATTTTTACTCCGGCAGTTTGGTTCGTGGTAAATTTCCCAAGTCTTTGTGAAACTAGTGAATGAGTCAATTGTTTGCAGTATAGGTTGTTCTTGGTTGGCAAAATTTATTGGATTTTATTGTAGGCTTCCTATGGATTACTTTATTATTTTGTATGCTGTTGCGACCTATCGTTTCCCTGGAGTTATTTGGTCGACGATAGGTCAGTATGCCTGGCTCTTGAAAAATACCTTTTAAGTAGGTGATTACTCTCAATAGTTCTTGATCACCTAGGCAAGTGGTGAGATAGTGTGTTATTGAATGTTGTTATGAAAGGGATGCAATTCATCCTCCTTTTTGGTTTTAGTTTTAGGATGTCTTGCCTCGGGGTAAAGACGGCTTTGGTTATCTGGTTTTCGATTAACGTATGAGAATATCCTCGTGCCGAATTTATCGCTTTGTTTTTTTCGCTGTCGTCTGTGCCGATTTTTCTTCGTCTAATTCCTTGTGAGAAGATGTTAAAATTAAAAATGTTAAGGTTGAGAAGATGTGTAATGTAGATAGTTATGTGCATTGATGGATTTTGTGTGTAATGTTTCTAGTAGTTATTCTTATCAATATATACTAGGGTGTTCGTCAATGGTCCGGAAGACCGGGGTTCAATCCCAGGTCGAGTCTTATCAAAGTCTCAAAAATGGTACTTGATGCCTCCTTGCTTAACACTCAGCATTATAATGTACGTATCAAGAGTAAGTGGAGAAATCGAGGGAAATAAGTATCCCCACTACACATTAGTGCAGTAGCTATTGAAGAAGGAGGCCTCGAGTCGCTTTCGACGATGGTCGACCAACTATCACTATATATGTATATACATATAAGTTGAGATAGTGTTATCAGTGAGTCAATGGCGTTTGATGACACCCAGTTTCTCGACTATTTGGTCATTAGACTTGGTATGACGATCACATTAGCAGTCACCAAGTATCGTTGACTCTGTGTCTACGCTATTTTAACTTAGATATATATGCTCTACTACCGATGTTGAGCACTCTTTATTTATAACCTGTCGGCGGGGCTGGGATATGTCGGCTGCATAATCTAGGGTAAGACCTTTTCACCAAAGGAGTGTGCTTGAATTGAGATTAAACTACATCGAATGGTGAGGCTACAGTTCTGGAGCTCTGAGGAATATTAAAAACTCCTTTGTTCCTATTACTTCATGGTCCACTTTGACTCAGAGTGGTAGAACTTTGTAAGCTTCCATAAGGGTCAAATACTTTTTTTTGGAAATTTTTAGTATTAGATCAGAATATTTGAAACTGTGTGTTAACAAATCATTTCAATTAAATACGAATAGTTACTTGAAATCATATAACTACTTGAACAAGCCTGACATCGGCATTAAATAACCCAGCAAGTGTTAACATACCGTTAAATCAATGGACAATATATATATATAGGTTGCTGCTTCATGATTTCCCGAATTAAAATTGCCGTCGCACAGAGGATAGAAGCAGTAATCAAGTTGGAAGTATGTATTTCAACAGCAGCAACAGCCATGCGATTTCAGTTGTTATTATGACGTGAAATGGTGAACATCGTGTGTTTTTTATTGAAATTTATTTTTAGAATTATAACTCTGTCATTGTAGCGCTGCGGTTACTTCGTAAACATTTCGGAATTGGTCGATACAGAAGAGTTCCTGACAAGAAAGCCATATTGTTGGGGATTAGACATTTCAGAGAGATAGGTTCAGCTTTAAAAAGGAAAACGCCTGGTAGCAAAATACCGCATCATTTGGCTGTGTCAAATACAAATAATTTGAACACAGTCGTATTGTTTCAAATATTCCTATCTAATATATTTATACTTAACTATGTGATTTAAATGAACTATTTCTATTAGATAATAATCATTTGTTAGCACAAAATTATATGGTTTCAAGTACTCCTACCAAACACTTTGTAAGTATTAATATAATTTCAAGTTAATAATAATAATAATGATACCTCGACTTTCCAATTGAAAAAACTGGAACATGAAAGTGACGTTTATACTAATTGTAATTGGAGGTGCCCGTGGTGTAATGGTTATCGTCGCAGGACTTAGACTTCGGCGACACGAGTTCAAATCCTGGACTGATTGCATTTCACATAGCACCTTGGGAAAGGTATGAATCCAATTATTCTCCCTCCAGCTATGGGTAAATAGTAGGGCAGACTAGGTTCTTCAGCCTTGGTGAGGCAACTAGTCTAGGAGAAGGAAAACTCTGGATTCAAACCTGTTAAGCTCCGCTTAAAAAATTAACCTCGTGTCATATCCTGCCCGAGCGGAGGGGTTTGGTAAATATGATACTAATTGTAATTGGTGCTCTTGGTACAGTCACCAAAGGATTAATAAAGGAACCAGATGGCTAGGAAATAAGAGGATGAGTGGAGATCCATCCAAACTACTGCATTACTGAAATCGGCCAGAATACTGAGAAGAGTCCTGGAGACTTGAGAAGACTTGCTGTCACTTAAACTCCAGAAAAACTCTCAAGGAGTAAATGATGATAATAATAATAATAATGATAATAATAATATTCCTTAATAAAAACGATTATATCTTCAACTGATTATTAATACAAATGATTTGTACACTGTTAAATGGTATCTAGTATTTCTATTTAATACAAATAATTTTCAAGTAGATCTTTTTGACTCATAGATGAAACCCTAACAGGCACTACCACTCTAGGTCAGAGTCGAACTAGAAGTAATGTCAATGAGGAGAGATTCCACACTCCAGTGACCTCCAACACCAAATGCAATGTCATACTCAGGAAACCCAAGTGATACAGTCTGCATATTCTAAGCTTCGCCCACAAGGTTTAAATAACACCGAAGTTTAAACGGAAAGTATAACACAACGCAATGCGTCGTTAATTTGATTGCTACTAAACTTTCTTTTTTTATTATTTTTTGGCAGCACCTAGCTCCCAGCAGAGAGCATTTTTTGTGACAGCCATGCAAGAGTCTCAATTCGTGAGTGGCCCACCACAATAAAATGATTCCATGTCAAATTTGACTTGGGAAGTCGGATAGATGGTAATATCTATCCGACTTCCCAAGTCAAATTTGACATGGAATCATTTTATTGTGGTGGGAGTATGGTTTTGTCGGAAAGACTCAAATTGTTCTCTGGCTAAGAGACCCAGTCTAAACCAAAGGACACAAATCATCATCATCATCATCAAGTCACGTCGATAGCTCGGTGTTCTCTGACACACACACACACACACTCTCTTTCTCTCTCTCTCTCTCTCTCTCTCTCTCTCTCTCTCTCTCTCTCTCTCTCTCCATCCATTCCAATCATCCATCGCTTTTGGCAGGTCCTCCCGGATGTTTCCTATGTTCTATTCGGTTAGTAAATTTAGTTGACCACCAGATGACCCATGAACCCACTGGATTCGCAGTCAAACAACGATAGATGAACAACGTATTATATAACACTTAGATAAGTGATCAATTAAGAGTACTTAGATGATTGATGACTTGAGAGTACTTGTATGGCTGTCCACATGATTACCAAACATGTTTGACCGTTCACGGTTACCTAGGCGACTTCTTGGATGAGTGACTGCTTAAGAGTACCCAGAATAATGACAGGATAATGAATTAAGAGTAGTTATACAGTTGATCACTCAGGATTACTTGGATGGGTGACCATTTGAAAGTACTTGGATGGGTGATCTCTTTAGATGTGCTTCGATGGATGACAAAATATGAGTACTTTGAAGGGTGATCACTCAGATGAGTAACCACTCAGAAGTACTTTGATGGGTAACCGCTTCGGAGTACCTCGACTAATGATTGCTTTGCTGTACTTAGATGAACAACAATTTATGAGTACGTAGATGAGTGACCACATAGAAGTACTTTGGTGGATGACCGCTTCAGAATACCACAAATAATAATTACTCAGATGTACTTAGATGGATAACACTTTAAGAGTAATTTGAAGAGTGATCATTTAGGATTACTTGGACGAGTTTCCACTTAGAAGTACTTTGATGGGTGACCGCTTCGGAATGCCTAAAATATGGATTGATTTGGTGTAGTTTGATGAGTGACTGCTAAAGTCCACCAGGTCCTATGAGTGACTTGTGACCACTTGCTTGACAATGCAGTGATTTGTCAATAACCTGAGAAACTGTTGTCTGTCTCTCTTTACACAAAGGTACGCACTTATGGATTTACTTCAACTGTATAATGATTATCTGGCTGCCAAAAGGTCTTCTACTGTGTCGGATCAATTGAGACGCATTTTCACATCGTAATTTTGAAATTAAAAAAAATCTGATTTAAGTCATTCTCACTAACGCTTTAATGGATATAATTGGGAGCACTGAAAAAAGATATTTCTTCCGAGGAAACCCTAAATAAAGAACATAGCTTCTTCTTCTTCTTCTTCTTCTTCTTCTTCTTCTGCAATCATATTGAATCTTGCCTGGGTTGACGATGGTGGTAACACCTTTCAACTGATACTGCTTGGGTATGAAAAGTAGTTATAGGAAAGTGCTTTGCCTAATAACTTACACTCTTCTTCGTCAACTATAATGGCACACCAACGATGATAAATTTTTATCCTGATATCTGGTGATTGAGCCGGATATAAAGAGGAGTGAACTTATGCGTTCTTTGAGCGAAGATAACTTAAACAGCCCTGTTCTTTCTTTTAAATTCAGTTACCTGACTCCGTGATCCGTTTCGTTTCGTCATTCTGCATTTTCTCAGCATAAAAACAGATTGTTAAGCGTGCACACGCAGACTGTATTTGATAACATATAAGATCTCTTCGCTATTTACATCTATATAATAATGTAGGTGTACCTATTGTTCATGTGTGTCACACGGATGAAAGCAAGACCGATATTTATATGAAAATAATTTATCTATAAAAGAGGAAAGACAGAGAAGAAAACAAAGACCGATAACATATTTGCTTTCCGACCTTCCACATCCTTTACTCCACTCTCTTTGAAGCTCAAAGGCTTTCACCCATAACTCCAGCCACTTCATCGATTAATAGCATTGTTCTCAATAGAGAGCATGCGTCACTCAAAGGGTAGGAAGAAAGGTATAGACTAAGCTAAGGGTAACATAATTCCCGTTACCCACGAATATGTGCTTTTAGTCCTCCAAACGTACCAACGAATGCTGAAAGTAGCAACTTTGACAGCTTTACTATGATGATGGTTAAAAATTAACATCGAAATATCAACTAAATCGACTACCACTCTTCTTATCTATCACTAAAGTATTGATGACCAACAAGCATGTTTTTTCGGAATATTACATACGCACTAAATGACTCTTGAATTCATTGTAATAGCTGTCCTTGATGATATTGATGCTTCTATCTAGGAAGGAGTGACGAATCCTAATTATTCTTTCATAGTTAGTTATCAACCATAATATTTAGAATTTGATTAAAAATGATGTTCAATGAAATTTGATTAAAATTGATGTTCAACGAAAACTAAGAACTCACCACTAAAGATTATCATTAAATTGCAAATTAGGCTACAAATTGCATTATTTTCTAAGTTAGAGTATTCAAAATATATTGCTCTAATACATCGCTATGATGTGCCGTTCACACACACACACACACACACACACACACAGTTATATATATATATATATATATATAAAATTAACTTAAATCGCGAGTCGGAAATCTTCAACTAAAGTTTCACCTTATCGGATCATCAGGAAGCTTCCTGATGATCCGATAAGGTGAAACTTTAATAGAAGATTTCCGACTCGCGATTTAAGTTAATTTTATAATTGGCCCCACTTGTGTTGAGCACTTTTGTAATTGTAGCATTGCAGGATTCGCGGTAGGTTTTAGTTTTCTTTTGACTAACTGACTGCGTATCCCTTGATTTTTTTCAAGGGGTCGGACGAGGTTGGCCTTTTCTTTCTTTTTGACCAATAACTTTTTCTTTTTCCCCCGGGCGGTGATTCGAGATACTTTTATCTCTTGTCCCTGGCGGGTTTTTTTTTCGTTTTTTTTCTGGTACCGTGAATGCTGATAGATATTAGATTAGTATATATATATATGTATATATACGCGCGCGCCCGTGTGTGTGTGTGTGTGTGTGTGTATACAAACATGTTCGGTTAAAGACCACGGATTGTTTCCTTTTCGAAATCTTCAAGTGAAGACGTTTGAGTCTTCTTGTTATTTTTCTTATGTATGAGTCAATAAAATAGCATTCAACACAGGTATTAACATATTAAACATATTCAATAACTAACCCTACTACCCACCGTAACTGAATGAGCCAACCCCATTTAAGAAAAGAAAACCACTACCAAATAAATATAAATAAAACTCACAGCAACAAACAACCTAACACAAGATCCGAGGATGACCAGCTAAATGGTCGAAAGAGATTGGGCTAGTATTAGACACGTTCTTCATAATCTTGACCCAAACGTAAGAAAAATAACAAAAAGACTCTAACGTCTTCTCTTGGAGATTTTGCAAAGAAAACAATCCGTGGTCTTTAACCGAACATGTTTAGGTAACGACTTGCTGCCTAAGTATACAATATATATATATATATATATATATATATATATATATATTGTAAGAGTGCTGGTCGTCACTAAATCACTTTGTGGTTATGAGTCGAACCAAGTGCAATATAATATGAAGAGTGCTCAATATCTAGGGTAGAGCAATTATATAATAATGATAATAAATAAATATATATTAGATATATATATACATATCTAATCCATGGAAAATATTCTGCAACCCTAGGTTTCATGAAGATTTTGTAAAACAACAATCATCAGGCAGTTAAGTTCTTAACTGCCTGATGATTGTTTTACAAAAAACCTAGTGTTGCAGAATATTTTCCATGGATTATATATATATATATATATATATATATATTATCATTATATATATATATATATATATAGTCTCGCCTGCAAGTACATCCAACCATTTTTTTATAAAAACTTAATTTTCTAACAAACCATAGTTGCCAAGATTATTATTATTATAATAATCATTTTCCTCATTGTGAGTTTTTCTCTCCAGTTTTAGCTGGTAGTCTTTTACTGGAGTCTGAATGGCTGCAAGTCATCTCAGGTTTCCAGGACTCTTCTCAGTATACTAGCCGATCTTAACAATGCCTTAATCTTGATGATTTCAATTCTTTCTCTGATTCCCAATTCCTCCAGTCTCTTTTCCAAGCCTTTGGGGACCATTCCAAGTGAACCAACCACAATTGATACCATCGTCATCTTCACGTTCTACAAATTTTTCTGTTCTCTGGCAAGGTTCAAGTATTTGTTTATCTTTTCGTTTTCTTTCATTTTCACTTTGTGGTCCGCCACAACGACAAAATCCATGAGATGACAAATTCTTTTTTTCTGGTTAGCACTAACTGTGGTCTTCTGGCTGAAATTAGTTGATCCATTCGTATTTTGAAATTCCAGAAAATTTGATGCGTCTCATTCTCTTGGATGGATTCTGGTTTTTGCACGCACCATTTGCTAGTCTGGTCAAGTATTAATTTCTTACACAATTCCGAGTGGATTACCTTTCCCACCAACTCGGGCCTAGTCTTGCACTACTTTTGGGCTAGTTTGCTACATTCGCTTATTATGTGATTCACTGTTTCATCTCTTTCGCCACATATTCTACACTTGACATTCTCTTGCGTTTTATCACTTTTTGCTTTAATATACTTGATCCTTATGGTGCTTTATATTATTATCATTATTATTATTTACAAATTCTGCAGCACTGATGATCTGTAACCTAAAATATGAATATGTATCATTTAAAAAATAAGTACATTTATTTTATATATATATATATATATATATATATATATATATATATATATATATATATATATATATGTGTGTGTGGTGGGGGGACGTGTCAAATGCTAGCTCACCAAAGGATTAACAAAGTGAAATACAAAGTCGTGTTTTTTAAATCTTATTTTATACTTGAAACTTATGATATTGCGCGGCATTTCTGTGTATTGAGCACTGTAAAGATTTGACTGGATAAAAACGGTTTTAACGTTAAATTTTAATCACAATTCTAAATATATATATATATATATATACGTGTGTACATTTTCTTTTTTTATTTTGTAAGTGTACGGATGTAACTTACAAGATATATCACGTTAATTAACCGCACAATTACCATCACTAGTTAACTTAGTTGTGTGCGATGTGGATCAGTAGCTCAGTGGTAGAGTTTCGGCTTTGCATTCTGGAGTCGCTGGTTCGGTCTCCAGTGAGAGAGATCACGGTATATACTGCTGATGAGACCAAATGAGGTCGAAACAGCTGCCCAGTGGTTCCGGATGTCGCACGCAAGAGTTTGCTGGATTTTCAGGTCATGGTAATTCATTTTATAATATACGTCTGTGTGTGCGATTTTATTTTTGATTACAGAGTTTCAATGTTGTTGAGTTTAGTAATGAATAATACCTGATAATATCCTTTTACATTGGATAATGTTCCACTAGAAATAATAAAACCCGAGTAAAGAAAATGATTGCACACTAAGAAGGATAAGAAGCTGATGATATCCCGCAGAAACTATTACAGACGCAGATTACAAAAATAAGATAAAAGATGTTTTGAATAAAATGGAGCCATCTCCACATTAAATGACAAGCCTCTAAAATTCGTCGACCTGTTCATATACCTCGGTAGCAATATCTTATCAACAGAAAGTAATGCCAGTATACACATCAGAAAGGCATGGGCTGCTATTGTCAGGCTATTATCGATCATATGGAAATTGGATCGCACCGATAAAATAAAACGGGAATTTTTCCAAACTTTAGCCGTGTCAATACAAGTGTACATACCACAAACCATCCAAGTTGGACGAACGAGACATGCTGGTCACTCCTGGGGGTACAATAACGAATTCATAAGCAACATTCTCGGTTTGGTTTGGTTTGGTTTGGTTTCTCTGTTTAATGGCATATCAACCTTTATAGGTTATTTAATGCCAAAGCTATTCTCAAAGAACAATAGTTCATGCTTTTCCCTGGTGTATTTGCCCGAAAGTGAACGTAATAGCACGATTAGCCATCAGCACGACTTGATTAATGATGATCTTTGGTTGAGAAGAAAAAAATTAAACGTAGGGTTTTACTTTATAGGCAATACTGTACACAAACACAATAAGAATTTCATTTATACACAGGTAGACAATATTTTAAATTTAGATAATTATTTATATACTTACATCTCTATTTCTGTCAGGTCCAGTTTGATGTCACTTGGTTCTCGTTTCTCTTCTTTCACCAAGATGTTGAAGATAGTTATCAGTTCCATCTCCAATGCGAGCTGGCGTTCTAGGTTGACGTAAGACGACACGGCTGTATTTTCCGTCGCTTTTACGGTCGTTAGAATCCAGCAAAGACAACTCAAAAGGAACACGAAAAACGCGAAAAAGCGGCAAACCGTCACGTGACTCATTTCGGCGTCAGACACGAAGTAGAGATGAAAGGCTTGTCGCGTCAAGTTTATTAGCGACGAATTTCCAATCACTGTCTTTAATAAGAAAAGTTTTTCCTCTCTCTCTCTCTCTCTCTCTCTCTCTCTCTCTCTCTCTCTCTCTTTCTCTTTCTTTTTTTATATTCAAAACTTAAAATTTGGAAGCGCAGATGGTACTTCGTAAAACACGTGAAAGATGTTAGGAATTTTATAGATTCCGTTTAATGATTGTTTTTACTCCTTTTCAAAATGAAAAATTGCTTCCTTCACACACATATATATGCATATATACTGTAGTTTTTGATAATATTAATGCACCATATTTATTTCATTTATTTACTTTTTTTTTTCAAGCCGAAAACAGAAAAAATATCGATTTTTCAAAGTTAGCGTGGTTTTGATTAAAGAGAAACCATCAAAGAAAGTTTTTCATACATTATATAACATCTATCTATATATATGTATTATAGTTTATTTTCTGTTTTCTTTATTTTTAAGAGTTCGGGGGGTTATTTTTTTTTTTTTTTGTTTTTTTTTTCAAATCAGTTCCTCGATATTAAGTCTTTCCTTTTTGTAATTGCTTCAATTAGAGTTGTTTCCTGTTTGATATTTCAAATATATAATTCAACTAAATAAAAATGTACAGAGTTTGTTCGTTAGGCCAGTTTGACAAATTGCCGTTCCAATTCAGATAGATAGCACAATAAATTCAAATATGAAAAGCAGATCAAAATTGAATATTACGATTAAGAAAGAGGGAGATAAAAAAAAAAAAAACGAAAACAAGTAACAAAATGTATAAGAAATCCACAAAGATAAGAATAAAAAAAACAAAAATAAATAAATGAATAAATTAAATTTCAAAAGTCGCTGAAAATGATGACCTTTTAAGTCGCTCCAGTTCAATGATCTTTTTTTTTCAGTTTTTTTTTAATTCACAGGATGACGTTGACTTGTCCACCTTGTAAAATTCCAAAAGAGAAAGGGCACTAAAAAGGCAATAAAATGTCACGTGATTTATCAATAACCAATCTTTGCTTGCCACGGACCGGGTCCTTAGAATCCACGTTTCACCCACGATGCCTTCTTAGTCCTTTTTTTTTCTTTCTTTTTGTTCTTGTTGTTGTATCATGCTTTCGTTTTGCTTTTGTTTAATTTTTTTTCTTTCTTTTATTCTAATTTACTCGATTTTAATGTGTTGTCTACTTCGATGCAATTCCGGCTATGGTAAGTCGCGGAATCGTCGCCCGAACTGGTTTCTTCACTGGTCCAACAAAACCAACATTCAGGGTTGTAACGAGCCTTTAGGCTGGAGTGACTGTCTACGTTGACGCCGGGACCCATTGATTGTGTCGTGGGTAAGAACAGTACTAACTCCAACGTGGACAGGAGTCCTACGTAATCAAATAAAACGTTGAACAAATGACCAGTCAGCCTGACCATCTGATGCGGCGACAGCTGTGTACCCTCGTATACGCCTTGGCATGAACGCACGCGCTGAAACATACTCACACATACACAGGCTGACGCTTGCATACGCTTTTCCGAGCATAGCCCTCCTGTGTCACGTAGATTTTCATACACATCACACGTACACGCGTTGTTTGTGCGTGTAAATATTTAATTTCATGTTCCGAAAACTGCTTGTAGATTGAGACAAATATGCTGACTCAGCTACACTCATGTGTGTATGCGTGTGTGTACGCGCGTGCGCGCACAAGAGCATGCACGTGTGCATGCATGGACGCATGCGCACCTCGTCCTAAATGTCTCCCTTGGATGCAAACCAGACCAACATGTTGCATGCTGAAACTTAGTTACAATATCTGAATTGCTCCCAGCTAAATGTCTCAAATTAGTGAATGTGCAATGAACCTCGTCATTTTAATAAGCTTGGGTTAGTTTGGCACAAGGCTAGGAGTATTGGTTGTCTTGTGAGAAACAAACTCATATTTTTTATTGATTGCTAAACTTTTCAGAATACGTTTTATCACACAGTATGTGCAGATTGATAATTTGATAAAGTTTAAATTAAATATATATATATATATATATATATATATATATATATATAATGCGAAAATAAAACAGTTCCACTTCAGCCAACAGTTAAACTTTCAGTACCAAAGAAAAAGGAATCGGTTTCTTCGGGCCTTGCCAACCCAGTGAATAACACGTGCGTTTTGCAGCCTCCTGAAACGATCTGTCTATACTCTTCAACTTTTATAATGATTTATTGGCTTCATGTAAAAACATTGTAAAAGAAAAAGCCTTTAGAGAACATCAGTAGTTTCCAACATTTCTTCATGGTACGGACCCCAAATATTACTGAGACTTCGGAAAGTATCTTTAAATTTAATAATAGAATAAATACACACATGAGCATCTTTTCATTTTTCTTTTGAAAAAAAATCTATAAGATTTCATTAAAAAACAGATTAATGTAGAATCCTTTAGAATCTTACGAAGAATCTGATATTATATCAATCAACAAACAAGAATTTGGGAAGATCTAAATGTAACAAGAATAAAAACAGTTTGACATTGTTCATAAAATAGAATTTTCGCCAAGACCAAAGTTTTATGTAATATTAATGTTTTACTTCATATAAAAATATATGGGACACGTTCGGTTTCAAGTATTCCTATTTAATTCTAATAATCTTTAAAAAGATCAATTTGACTCATAACGGGTTTTATCATTCTGGATCAAAGTTAACCTGAGGGTAAAGGAAATAAAAGTATACATCACATTCTCGCGATCGCCGTAAGTGAAATTTTATTGCCAGCAGTATAGTGTCATCCACAGGACACCTCTTTGGGTGAGGGGTGTTTTTACTTCCCGGCAGGGGATACAGTCGGCGCATTCTAAGCCACACTGACAAGAAAGAAAGAAAGAAAGAAAGAAAGAAAGAAAATGAAAGGGAAAATATGAGTGAAGAAAGAATATGTTGGAAATTGAGGAAGGAAACAATTTGAAAAGTCACAAAGTGACGGAGAGAAAGAAGATTGAAGAATAAAAAGGAAATAGCGAAGAGAACATGGAATAACTACTGCAACACTTATAACAAAACAAGAAATTTAGTCGTGTCTCCACTTACCAAAGACCAATATTATTATCATATCCGTGATGTACTAACACAAACGCAACAAGACAAGATAAAAGCATTTGTACATAGAATATTTAACCTTTTATATTCATAGTATACATAACAAAAGTATTAAGACGAAAGAACTAAAAAATGTGTCCCAACTGCTAAAAATATACACATATTAATCCATGAACAAGCAGTATGTAAAAGGAGTACAAAAAGAACAGAGGCAAAAGAGGTCGAGAATAGGTTTCAGGACTGTCAAGTGTCACCCATACAAGGCACCCAACAGACACGCCCATTCTCTGATAGGAGTATTATTTTTATTGTTAAACTATAAAGGCATGTATACAAAGCATTATTTATTTATTTACGATATCAGACAAAAATTCTTGTACTGGAAAATTCCAAGTCAATTCCATTTTTCATAGAATTGAAGGAGGTGATATTATGTTTTGATATTTAATTTCCATTTTGTAGTGGTATATTTAGTTTGTTTTTATATGTGGTTGCGTGTTCTCACAAGTCGGAAGGCCGCCATTTATAGCGATGGGGATAACATTATTATTATTATTTCTGGGTTTTTAGGTTTAAGTTGGTTTTGTTGGTATTACTTTGATAGCGTTGGTATTTCGTTGGTTGCGTTGGTATTTCGTTGGTAGTTATCCCCTCGCTAAATGTTGAGGGAAAATAAAGGTAGTGGAGAAGAACGAAGACGTCATTAGGTTTTAAAGGAAGGTTTTAATGGCAGCATGAAGTAAAGGGTTTTACGCTGGTATGCCGCGAGACTAGTAGTAAGGAAAGAAGGTAGGAAGTTGTTACAGTGTATCATCTAATTTGTTTTTAACTAGAATCCCTTGGTCTAGAAGAATAGACCCAAGGGATCCATAAACTAGATGGCTCTCCTCATAGTGTATGATGCTACTACTATTCAGGAACAGACGTTAAGACGTCCGTTCCCTTTGAGGATTTCTGGGCGAGAGAGAGATTCGTGGGCTTTCTTCAATTTTTGGTGCTGCTAGGAAATACTGTTCGGGCTGAATAGGACAGGTCATCCTGATAAATGTTCGGCGACTCTAACGGTCAAATTAAATTACGCGCCAAACAAAAATTCAAGTTTCTTTCTGCTACAATTGACATCGGTTCCCATCAGAACTCAGACAAAACAGAGTTATTGTGTTTTAATCATGATGGTACAATCTCCTCATTAGATGACAAACCAATAAAATTAGTAAACCAGTTCATATACTTCGATAGCCAAATCAACTGAAATCGAAATCAATGTACGCATATATATAACATGGACTGCAATTGATGGGTTATCGACCATATAGAAATCTGATCTCTCTAATAAATAAAAGGTGAAGTTTTCCTACAAGTAGTCGTGTAGGTACTATTATACGGTTGCACCACTTGGACTTTAACGAAACACTTGAAGAAAAGGCTTGATGGGAACTACACAAGGATGCTGTGTCCTATTTTGATAAAATCCAGGAATCAGCGCCTTACAAAACAGCTACTGTACGACCACTTACCTCCCATATTATAAACCATCCAAGGTCAGACGGGCAGTATATGCAAGGCTTTGCTGGAGAACTAAAGGCGAATTGATAATCGACGTTCTCGCATGGACTCCAACACATAGACACACCATTGTTGGCCGCCCAACAAAACTTTACATTCATCAGTTCTAGAGGACTTACCAAGAGCGATGAGAGATATAGGGACGGATGGTGAGAGAGAGATTCAAGGAAATCCGTACTGTCAACACATCTTGAAGATGCTGATGATGATTATGGGTAAACGCGCACAGAACCAAAAAAGACTTGACATTTTTTTCACTCTTCAAAAACTGAAATCAATGACTTTTCAGTTTTGCTTGCCCTGAAATTTAAATTCTTACTTGTCTCTCGGCCGCTTAATCACTAACTGACTGACTCTTACAAACTACCCAACTCCCACGTGTGACTGCTTTTTACAACAACCGCGAAAGTTCACGTGGTTGACCCTTTGTCTCGTAGCCGGGCACCAGGTTCTTTACAGTATTTGGGGGGTGTTAAATAGATAAAAGATGATTTGTATAAAATTCTGAGATAAAGCCTGATAATTGTTATTACTTAGAATATTCGGACTATTGATCTCATCTTTATTGCTATAGTCACAACGTTTCGGCCGATATGTCCTTCGACCTTCCTCAAGTGTTACATGTCTAACTCGGTAGTCCACACAGAATCTCAAACTGAACCCTTTATTTGAACCACGGGTTTAAACTGTTTCAGTTCTGTTATCCATAACCGGGTGCAAGTCTTAAGTTATAAGTATTCCTTATTATTCTTACCTGGTGCTGGAATTGAACCTGCAACCTCCAGATGATTTCAATCAGAAGCACTTTCTAACTAAACGCCTTATCCATGTGTTTTTGCCAGGCAAAAAAAAAAATGACATAAGTTTCTTTTTTAACTGACTTTTTTTTTTTTTTTAGAAAATGGGCACTTTGAGAATTATGATTTTACCCGAATATACTTTCAAATTCGGTCCTCTAAATTTTCAAGTTTCGAGCTAAAAGCTTTTTTCTTCAATAGCCGACCTTCAAATGCTTGTGGTCTAACAGTTGTCGTCGTAAGAAATGGACACAGTGATCCGAGTTCAAATACAGGATGAGGTTGTTTGCATTTTACATAGCGTTAATACTCTTGGGAAAGGTATGAATCCAATTCTTCTCCCTCTAGCTAAGGGTAATCCAGTCGGCTTGGGCTGTAGAATACACCAACTGCATCTCTACAGAGGAGTAAGACTTCCCCAATAAGTGTCCTGGATATGACACTTAACAATCTGATGGTGAGGCTTCAGTAATGCTGGAGCTCTGACAAATGCGGAGTACCCCTTTACTGATATCGCTCCCAGGTACACTCTGGCCCGGAGTGGTAGCACCTGATAGGTCCGATCTATGGGTCAAATAAAACTGTTGGGCATTTAAGCTGAGTACAAACAAATGACATGTTAAATTGAATTGTTTGGTCATTTAACTGTGTGTAAACAAATGACTGATGTTTAATTGAATTGTTTGTGATACATTGTAGAAATTTTGTTAAGGAACTGGTGATCCTGTTTCGCCGAATATCAGCAGCCCCTTGTGGTCACGTGGCGTCCATCATAAAAAAGAGCTCCACTGGAGATTCTTCTTTTTGTTCCACTCCCACCGCTGGTAGCATCAGGTCCATTCGTAGCAGTCCTTGACGGCATACGTATTTGGTACCTTCCACCAGCCAGGACCCAAGAGCGACGAACGCACGTGCTGAGTTAAAAGGAACAGGACACACAGATAAGTTCCAGCAGGCATTTTATCTGCAAACCTTCACATAACCTACCTAACTTTACCAAACCTTACCTTACCTTAAAACTTTACCTTGCAACAACCTTACAACTAAACCTTACAAACCTTACAAAACCCTTCCAGCTATCGGAAACTTGAACTCTTTTGTGAACTCTTACATATGCGTTGTTTGTTCCATTTGGTGTAAAGCCCTGTTTATTGTTGTTGTTGTTGTTGTATATAAATTTTGTTGCACTAAAAGTCGTTCGTCTCCTTTCTTCAAAAGCTGTCATCATCTCCCTCCTGCTGTTGAAGTACGGTTTATTCTTTTACAAAACGTAGGAATAAACCAGGCTTTTCGGGGCTTATAAAAATCCCCATAACATAGCAGTACTTTCAATCATTTAGCTTGTTGACTTATGTTTTACAAATCATATATATCTAATATATAAGAATAAATCGGATTTAGCATTAAATAATCTACAATGGTTGATATGCCGAAAAACCAAACTAAACCAAACCCAGCAATGGGTAAATTGTTGGGCAGACTGAGCTCTTTAACCTTGGTATAACAACTGATCTAGGAGAAAGAAAACTCTTATTTTAAACCTATTAAATTCTGCTTACAAACTAACCTTGTGTCGCATCCTGTGCTTGCAAAAGGGTCTGATAACTAAATTCTTTCGTATGTTTTCAGTTTCCATAAAATTATTGTATAGTCATCTTCAATTCTCGGTCGGTGGCCTCTTCTCGTTGAACCGTCTGCCATCGAGACTCCAAGCTGTTTCAAGTTCTTACCGGTTTAATGAATGACAGACATTTTTCGTGTGCACACATACTTTATTATCATCGACGACTTTTCTTATACAACATACCGACGGTTCTCAAGTCGGATGCTAGTCATCGAACCAGAGGTGGAAATTAGATACGTGCTCTCTGCGGTTTCTCGGGTGACTAACTTCTAAACTTCAATTGATCACTTGGTCACCTGACTGAGATTATCCAATCATAGCCAAGTGTTCAACTGACCTTAAACTATCAGTTACGCTTGACATTACGGTGAAAATCTTTCAAAACTCATCTACACTACCTTTCAAATTATAGACACCGCGGATCGAACATAATTATTTACCGTTTTGCCTTTTTATATTTTAATATTGTGCTGAAACTTTACGATAAAAAGGAACGTACATTTTAATTCACGTGTGATATTAAGATTTCCTGAGCCAATATGAAGTGGAAGGGTTGCTAAGACAGATTCTTCCTCGCCCCACACAACACTCAATTCGAATGAAAGATTAATATAGTTTAAATCACTAGCCAATGTCAAAAGTTGCTAAGGAAAGGTAAACAAGGGTCCTTTTTTTCTTTATCTATTCTCATGACACATTGATAAATGCTGAGAAAGATATTCAACGTTCAATAAATACCTTTTTCAGGCTTGAATGATAGTAAATAGTAATTTTGATCTAGGTTTTGTGTTTTCTTTGTTAAGCTCACATATGCGTGAGCAAACAGGAAAAGAAAGAAAATAATGATTTTACTTGAGGACCTTTCCGGCGTAAACAAGCAATGTTTTGATCAAAAAGGTTTTTTCCAGGTTAGATTCTTATATCTATCCAACCCTGCTTCATGGGTTCTGTGAAGATTCCCCTAAAAATCAAATGAATTCACCTTCTACTTCCTCCGGACAGGTCCATCTGTGCCAGGTGGGTAATTTAAAGTTGATCACTTGGTATCAGGGGGCTTTCCTCACCCAGGCTATATCTTGCTTTACAGCGTTGAGCTTACTGCTCGGCGCCTGAGAGACGACCCAATAGGGGTAATGCCGATGAGACCAAGCATTATTTTTTCTAACCGTGTATGAGTCTCGATTTGTGTAAGGCTCCCCACTATAAAACGACCTTGTATTATATGTCGACATGGTGGGAAGTCGGTTAAATCCGTTCAGATAAGATCAGTAGAGATGGATTAGGCTGTGATTCAATTTAGAGCCGGAGAATAGAGCCAAATTGAAGAGGAATTCGGGATTCAATCCATGAGCATTTAAGTTTGGGGTAGGATATGAAAATGGCTTTTGCTAAAAATTAAAAAAAAGCAAGAAGCGTGTGGTTTTCTGCAGAAACTATAACAGACGCAGACTACGCTGATGATCTAGCGATTCTTGCAAATACACCTGCCTGGCCAAATCCCTACTGCACATCTAAGAGTAAACAGCAGAAAGCATTAGCCCCAATGTGAATGCAAAAAAATCAGAGTTCATGTTTTAAACGAGAAGGGGCCATCCCCACTCTTAGTGGCCGACCTCTAAAATTAAAGGGGGTGTCCTCATTGTGTAATGGTTAAAGCGATGGACTACGGAATCGTAGTAAGCGAGTTCGAACTCCAGTTGTGCTATTATGTTCACTTTCGAACAACTACCCTTGGGAAAGGTGTGAACCCTCTTATCCTCCCAGCTATGGGTTAAATAGCACCACTAGTGTTCTCTTACAAGAATGGCTTTGGCATTAAATAACCTACAAAGGTTGATATGCCGTTAACCATAAAAACCAAAACCAACCAACCAAACCTAAAATTAAAAGACAAGTTCATATACCTTGGTAACAATATCTTATCAACTGAAAGTGATGTTAACTTATACCTAACGAAGGTATGAACTGCTATCGATAGCTTATCGATCATATAGACGCCTGACCCATCCGATAAAATAAAATGAGATTTTTCCAAGCTGTGGCTATGTCTGTACTACAATATGTATGCACCACATTGACGCTTGCAAAAGGCATTGAGAAAAAGCTGGATAGGAACCATAAAAGAATGCTACGAGCTATTTTGAATAAATCCTGGAAAAAACACTCCACGAAACAACAGCTGTATAGCCACTTACCTCCCATCTCAAAAACTATCCTAGTAAGACGAACAAGACATGCAGGATATTGTTGGAGAAGCGAGGACGAAGCAAGTGACTTTCTTCTGTGGAGGCGCTAGTGTTGGCTGACCAGCAAGAACTTATTTAAATCAGCTCTCTGTGGACATAGGATTTAGTTTGGAGGACCTGTGAGGGGCAATGAATGATAGGAACGGATAGAGTGAGAGAGTGTGTCAAGAAAGTCCGTGCAGACAGCACGACTTGAGGATGATGATGATGATGATGATGATCTATTGTCCATTTTGGTCTTAGTTACTGATGTCGGTCTGATGTCGCTGAGGAGCAGAGAAAGCGAAGATAGCCGTGGGAGACCTAGTATCATAGATTACCTGGGAAAATTGTTCAACTGTAACTTGTGAATCAACACTTTGTACATTCAAAACAGTCGTTTAATTTCTTTCTTACTGTTGCGACGATCTAGAAAAAGCAACAAAAACTTTTCGAACTTTTAAAAGAGATAGACATCGATTACCGTAATTAGTTGTGTATAACACGCATCCCTAACTTTCGGGTACGAAATTCTGGAAAAACCATTTCCCGTGTATAATTCGCATTAGTTTTTAAGAATTCGTAGAAGCTAGATTTTAACTAAATTTGACATTTGTTCAACTTTTTATCTATTTTGTATCAACTAAAAATAAGAATTTTTATTGTTTATATAATGTTTCGAAAAATACAAAAATTTAGAGCAAAAAGCAAGGACAGGTTCATATAAAAATGTAATATCTTTTGACAAAAATAAGTTCACAATGAAAGAAACAAATAATAAACTGGCATTCCAGCGGCTATTTCTCCATAGCTGTTTAAAACAAAAGTATTTATTACATATTAGTTAATTTTGACCACAAATATAACTTACTTTAGGTTTGGTTTGGTTTGGTTTGGTTTTATGGCATATCAACCATTCTACGTTATTTAATGCCAAATCCATTTTTATACATATAAACAGTTCTATTTCAAACAATTCAGTTTAGCATTAGTACACAGTTTAAATGTCAAAAACAGTTCTATTTCAAGCTATTCAGTTTAGTCAACAAAGTTAAATGGTTCCAAGTATTGCTATGTATCACTAACAATTCAATTAAAGATCAGTCATTTATTTACACACAGTTAAATGTAAAACAGTTCTATTTCAAACCATTCAGTTAAGTATAAGTTCACAGTTTAAATTTCAAAACAGTTCTATTTCAAACAATTCAGTTTAGCATAAGTACGCAGTTTAAATGTCAAAACAGTTCTATTTCAAACAAGTCATTTTAGCATAAGCACAGTTTAGTTCTATTTGACTCATAGATAGGACCCTATCAGGTGCTATTACTCTGGGCAAAGGGGGACCTGGGAGCAATGACAACGAAGGGGTACTCACTTTAGGTCATGCTGTCCAAAATATTTATTTCCAGTGTATAATATGCACCCTTGACTTTTGGGCTGAAAAATCTGGAAAAATTATTTCGGTATTTCTTCACCAACGGCAACGTAATCTGATAATCATGAATAGTTGTTTCTCTAGGCGTTCAAGTCAAAGTCTCAAAAGTGTAACATTTAAATACTCCCAAGTCAAAAGCTGCCAAACTGCCTCAACCCTAACAATGATCAGAAGTGATCATGAAGTCAGGAATTACAACCAAGACCCTCCCACAAACAGAAAGGCAGTGATAAAAATTATTCAGCCGTCAACATTCCCTGATGCAAGGCACCTGATCTGAACTTTATAATCAAAGTGAGTAGGAGCTGTTAGGGTGAGGAGACAATCCTCTGGGACAGAAAACATTTTCCTTGAACAGAAATGTATTGGGTGACGTAAAAATAAATTAGCTCAGCTTCAGGGAGTCTTCCATCAGGCAGCACCTGTCCCCACAAATAAAAGGAGGTAAGGGCCGTGTTTAATGCTCGGCACCTGAGGCACCTCAAATGATAAAATGGATAGAACAGAGTTTCCGATGGGATCCCAACAATTTACTGACTTTGTGTGATATTCTGGCTCCATAATGTTGCTGGATAAATACTTATTTAGGTTTGATCTTGTTTCTTTGTCTTGATGACATATCAAGCTTTGGGGGTTATTTAATGCCAAAGCCATCCTTGTTTAAGAAAAAATGGGATTCATTGCTTTCCCAAGAATATTTGTTAGAAAATGAATGCAGTCATGCAACCACAGTTTAAACTTGCTTACTTCAAAGTTGCAGTCCAGCACTTTAGCCATTATGCCACGGGGATTCCCCATAATACCCATTTGATTTATTCTCCAGTTGAAGCCAAAGAATTAGTTCGGTTTAGTTTGGTTTGGTTTGGTTTAGATTATTTGTTATTTATCAACTTCCTACATTGATGAATAATATTTTTATTGAAAATTAAAAACCTACAAATTGAAATTTTACGTTTTTATAAATGCTTCCTTGATCAAAATTGCTAGAGATGTTTTACTTGTTTCTAAACTAGTGCACAAGCGTGTGACAAAAATGCTGTGCTGGCTTGGTAGTTGATTTACCTTGGGATAAAAATTGTTGCTGTACTGAGTGGATATAGGCATCGGTTAATCTTGTTACCAAGATTTCAGAGGCTCAGTCCCTGGCTCAGGAAGTGCAAAAAAATTTTTTATAAAGCCCTTCAAAGGAAGAGACAAATGATATCAAGATGAATTAATTTGGAAGAATTAATGGAGAGGAGATCCTCTAAAGACAGCTAATGAAATTAAACTAAGAGTTTGATTGGAAATTTCCAGAATTTACAATGACAGACACCCGAAGGTGGCTTTAAAGTTAGTTCATAAGTTAAATGGCATATCAACTTCTTATGGGTTATTTAATGCCAAAATTTTATTGTTTTGTTAATGCTTGATTATAATCATAACAATAATTTATTTTTTAAAATCATGCTTATCATATTTGTCTCTAATGGTGGTTGTCCCCATGACATTGTGGCTAATGTGCTAGACAACAACCTCATAGTAAGTAAATTCAAACTCCAGTTGCACTTATATGTTCACTTTTGGACTAATACACATGGGAAAGGTATGAACTTCTTTATCCTCTGTGGCATATAGACTATTGATGTCGTCAATCAGGGATCACTGAGAAAGGATGTTCCAGCTGAGTAAACAGAAAGACAGCTCACGTGGGTTGACAAGTGGAAGCAGATTATATGAATCACAACCAGAATACATTGTTGTTATAGAATTATATATACATGAGTACCCACGTCACACAGTCAGTCACCAAAGACAATCAATCAGTTGGGCAGTCAAGAGGCTCAGAGAGCAGCCAGCGAGTGACCGGCGGCACCTGTAGGTGGGGGGGACCTACCCAAAAGCTCTCTTTTAAATATCTACCACACCAAGGCGTAGGGGCTGGCACTACTCCTTTTCCTGGATTGCTCCATTCTACTCTTGATACATACCTTATAATGCTGAGAGTTAAGCAAGGCGGCATCAAGTACCATTTTTTGAATCTTTGGTATGACTCAATCTGGGATGGAGCCTTGGTCTCTCAGGTCATTAGAGAACACTCTACCCACAGGCCATAGCGTGTTTATATTTTCTTTATTGTTGTTAATTTGTCTTTTTGATAAACACCCTATGACCTATGAAGGGTCCGAAAGTGCTTGGGACAATTTTGGTAAATTCATCCACAAACTCCGACCTAATACCAAAGCACTAGTCAAGAAACTCGAAAGGATCCTAATAAAATTATCTAGACAACATATGTTTTATTATTTAATCAAACCTGTTTAAATGAAGGGCTGCTGCCCAACTACACACACATGCACACGCACACACACACACACACACATATATATATATATATATATATATTTGTACATATTTTTAATTTAAATTTCATTGAAATATACCCAACAATGATAATACTTTTTGTTGTATAGTGGCTCATACAACCTGACTTCTGGATTCTCAGAAGAATAAAAGATGTGTTTCTTAAGCACTGTCAGTACTGAAAAATCTTTGTCAGTAGTAAGACCAACTTCGGACGTAGCACCAACAATGTGAGACTTATAATATTTGTTGGACTGTACCACTTCAGTTAATAAATAACTAATTCTTTTTCACTGTGTATCTCTTCCTTACAATGATACAACACTTTTATACAAACTTTTACAACTTTGTGTTTTTAGATTGACTGATTTTGATGGCATTTTGATGGGGTTATTTTACACCAAGAGGTAAGGGAATAATATTGATTGTACACTCACATTTACATTTTTTGTGTTGTTGTTTCTGAAGATTTTTTTTGTACATAGTCATATCAAATATGAATAATTTTCAAACAGAACTATTAAACCCATACATGGGGCCCTAACAGGTACTACCACTATTAAACCCATACATGGGGCCCTAACAGGTACTACCACTCTGGGTCAGAATAGATGTCAGTGAAAGGTACTCCACACTATCCAGATCTCCAGAACTGGAGACTCACCATCTGATAACAGTTTAGTGTCATACCCAAGACATCCCCTTTTTTGCAGATGTCTTACCCCTCTGCAGGCCATACAGTTAGCATGCTCTAAGCCCTGCTGACAGGAGAGATGCATGCTGGGTCATTTCAACGTCATATTTAAATTGTAAATAGGGTCTCCTCATTTAAAACCATTGAAAATCAATATTTTTCAAATATGACAAATTGACTGAGTAGAGGAAGGCCTTCTGAATGCTAAACACAAAAAAATTAATTGTGAAAAAATATTTTTTGTTAGTTGGATTTTTATATGGAGCCAATCTGGTTTGGATGTGCCAGAATTTGTACCCTGATTAAAAGCATATATTGTTTTCCTGCAGATATTGCTTTGGGGTGGCCTCAAGGGAGCTTAGTTCCCAGTTTTCTTCATTCATATATTACTCTAAGATACATCTTGACATCCATATTTCTATTGAGAAATGGCAACATTTTTTCAAGACAAACTTTGAGGTTTATTATATAGACTCCCTGGCTCCCTTTAGACCCAACAATATATTGTCTGATGGGGAGTCCCAGTGGCTAACATGCTGGACTGCAATGTCATAGTAAGTTTAAACATGTCATGCTATTATGTTTACTTTCAAATTAATATCTTTGGGAAAGGCATGAACCCCCTTATTCTCCCAATTTATTGCTTAAATTGTGCCTCTTCAGTTCTTCTCCAAAGATGGCTTTGACATTAAATAACCCATGAAGTTTGAAAAGCCACTAAACAAAGAAACTAAACCATTTTGTATTGTATTACCTATAAATAAGTACACCCTTAATTTTTAATGAAAATGTTTGTCTTTTTTTATTATTTTCTTCTAAATGAAAAATTCTAAGATTTTATTATTACTAGTATAATATGAGATAATCAAAATGGATATTATTTGGTATTATCAGTTACTAAACTCTACACTTGTGAAACTCAGTTACCAAGCATTCTGGGTATGACATTAAAAAGCACTCAGTGGTAAGGATCCTTTTCTGGAGGTCTGGGAGTATGGAGTACCCCTTTATTGCCAATTCTCCCAGCTTCACATAGTCCCAGAGTGGGAGTACCTTTTAGAGTCCTATCAAGGTCAATTAGATCAGCCTGAAAATTATTAAAATTAGATAAGAATACTTGATATCATATAGATGTATGCGAACAAATGATTCTTATTAAATAGGAATTGTTACTTAAAACAATACAATTGTGTATGAACTGACCCATTTGTATCATGGTTAGAGTGTTCACCAATGATTTGGGAGACCAAGGTTCAATCCCAGGTTGAGTAATACCAAAGATTCAAGAAAATGGTACTCAATGCCTCCTTGCTTAATACTCAGCATTATAAGATATGGACAAAGGGTAAGTGGAGCAATCCAGGGAAAGGAGTAGTACCCTCCATTCAGTGTAGTAGATATCAAAAAGAGAGCCTTTATGTTGCCTTCAACTATGGTCAGCCAATTTATTTTCAGGTCATTAGCCTTAGAAACAAATAGTCATCATTGCAACAAAAAAAATCAACTTCAGCATTAAATAACCCAACAAGGGTTAACATACCATAAAACCAACCAACCCATAAAAGAATATCTTTGTTAAATGAAACAAAACAATTAGTTTGCTGTGTATCTACTAAGCTGAGGTCACCTTTATAAAACCTTTCAAATCATATTTTAGGTTGTGCTTCTTTATTTAATGGCCTATCAACTTTTGTTGGTTATCTAATGCCAAAACTATCCTTGTAGAAGAACAGCAATGATGTCATTTAACCCATTGACCTATGGCTGGGGTGATAAGGGGTTCATACCTTTCCCAATACTATTAGTCTAAAAGTGAATGTACAAGCACAACTGGAGTTTGAACTTACTTACCTCAAGGCCACCGTCCAGCACTTTAGTCATAGGGACTCCCTCCAATCATATCTATCCTATAAATGCCATTAATTTTTCTGGTTGCTTTCATATCATTATTGCTTTTTCTAAACTCCTAGAGCATTACTGCTTTGTTGGCAGGGTCTCAAGACCCCACTCCCAACAAGTGTCCTGGATATGACACTAAACAATCTGATGGTGAGGCTCCAGTAATGATGGAACTGTGTGTATGGGTCAAATAGAATTGTTTGGCCATTTAAGCTGTGTGCAAACAAATGACTTATGCAAAATTGAATTGTTACAAATAAAACTGTTTGATCATTTGATTGTGTGAAAACAAATGACTGATGTTTAATTGAATTGTTAGTGATACATCACAATACTTGGAACCATTTAACTGTGTGCAAACAAATGAATAATAGTAAATAGAATTATTCATATTAGATAGCAACTCTTGGAACAATTTAACTTTTTTGACTTATATGAAGTGAATTGATAGAAAAGGGACTGTTTGATTACTTAACTGTATGTATCTATGAAATGTGTTTACAAATCATATATTTGATGTATAAGTAAAAACAGAATTTGGCATTATATAATTAACAATGGTTGATATGCCATAAAACCAAACCAAATCTTTTCTAGCTCTCTTAAACTAGTCAAAATCATGTACAAATTAACCAACTGCCAATTGGACAAAAGTTAGGAATCCAGTCTCAATAGTCATTTTTTATTTTTCATTTTTTCCTTGCCCATAAGATTATGATCATGCAGATGTGTATCTCCAATCCTCTTGGGAAAATGCAGCCCTGGAGGTGACTATATAAAGAGTACAGATATAACTACAAGACACATCAGGTTAACTGGCTGCACATTTACCATGATTAGTTAATTTGACATTGCTTGTGTATGATGTGGACCAGTAGCTCAGTAGTAGAGTTTCAACTCTGCATTCTGTGGTCACTGGTTCAATCTCCAGTGGTGAAGATCACGGTATACACTGCTGACAAGACCTAATAAGAACAAAACAGCTGTCCAGTGGTTTCTTAAGTCACACGCAGTGCTTGCCAGATTTTCTGGTCACTTTAAGTCAATTTATAATATCAGTCTCAATACTTTTTGAATCAAATGTTTTTGATGAAACTCAGGATTATGCAAGTGCAGCATCCTCAAGACTCACCAAATCTAAATGGCATGATGGGTAAAATTATAGGAAATGAACTCAACAACCCAAATTCAAATCCAAGACAAGAAGAACTATGAGCTAATGCCCTAAGGATTCATGAAGTGATCTCTTCTTTCACCCTTTTTCTGGGTAAATAGTAGGGCAAACTGGGCTCTTTAACTTTGTTATGGTAACAAATCTAGGAAAAAGAAAACTCTGAATTAAAATCCACAGTATTTTGCTTCAAAATTAACCTTGTGTCACCCATAGTTAAGAGAGTTGGGTAAGTATATACCATCTACACTTACCAAAGCTAACTCTATTGAACATTTTCTTATTTCTACCTTTGAAAATAAAGCCTGCCTGACCCCTGATAAATTTCTGCTTAGTTTGTGACTAAGTTGACATTCATTTTTATTAGATGGACTATTTTCTTCATTTATACTGTATTTTGTTCTCAATGTTTCCGCTGTTTACACTCTGACCTTCTTCTGGTGTATTTACTGTGAAATTGAGGGTGCCAACTGCCCATTGTAAAAATCCATGCAAATTCTTCCAGTTATTGTTTACTCAGGTTTTTGTTTCCTAGTTTTTGAGGTTTTTTGTCTTGTTTATTGAACTATTTATTCATCTATTTTTTAGAGGTAGGTTAAATTTGGTTTGGTTTATTTAATGGCATAAATTTTGGCATTAAATGACCCATGTAAGGTATTGTCATGTGGTCTACCACTGAGAGGAGAGAAACAAGAAATTTCCCCACCTCTTCTGTGTTTGAATTAACAGGCCTCAAAGACTGACCATTAAAAGGAGGAATAAGGAATGTAGGTCAACTCCTCGGCCTGCCTGTTGAAGGAAGTAAAGAATGTAGGTCAAGCTATCTGTACTCCATAACCTCACCCGGATGGATAGAGAAGGGTGACAGAGGTCCGTATCGTGGCCCAAATGAATCGCCTGACAGGATGAGGAAGGAGAAAGAGGCCGAATGATTGGCCAGAACCCTAAAAATGGAAGTAGCTTTTTTCATCAGTGGAAATAGGAATGAAGAAGACAGTTTTCGGACAGAGATCGCCGTGAGAGGACGGGTGATCTGATGCTACAACTCCGGGGGAAGAAGCAGAGCCGGGTTTCAGGACAGCAGTTGGCGTGACAAGATGTATTGAAACTGTCGCCGAAAGTCCGGGGAAAAGCAGAAAGAATTTTGGACAAGAAGATAATCGGTGCCTTCAAGCCAAGCTCCACAGAATCCCGCTAGCCCGTGAAAGAAAAAAAATTTCAGAAGAAGCCCGTCGAAGAAGCTAAGTGTGACAGCAAATTGACTAAAATCCCAAAACGGGACTTTATTTTCGCACGTGTGAAGACGGGGCAGGTTGGCACTTGATCCCCTATAGAATAAGTCCTCGTTCAGAGTTTTTATCTCAGGCATATAAGACCTGGCATATTACGTGAGGGATTAATTTAGGGCCAGACCGACCGCTGCTGGCAAGGGGTTCCAAATTTCACACTATCCACACACCCACCAGGCCGCTTTCCTTCCTTCCCCTAGACAATGGAAGATATGAGCCTATAGGTTTTAGTCGTAATAATATTATATTGTAGTAGTCGGCAACTCCGGTTTCCCGTGTGATATTTTAGAGGAATTTATAGGACAATTTTAAAGCAAGATAGCATAAGGCGAATAGAAGCTGAAAAGGAAATGTGACACAACAAATTCGTAGCAGAACTGCCAAGAACAACTTAGACCACGTGGTAACATAAAAATACAGGAATCCTTTACTATACAAAGAGATACACTTTCAAAGTGTCAAATATGTATAATGAATTGAACAGTCCATGGACATAAATGTCTTTCTTTTCTGTTCTTTCGTTTTCCTTCAAATTGAGAGAGAGAGAGAGGGTGGTATATAAAGTTTGGGTATAAAGGAGAAATGGCCCCAAAGTTACTTATTTTATTTTTCGACGGGGTTCCACTGGAGAATCTTTCTTCTTTCACGGGCTAATAGACTTTAAGCTATTTTTAACACTGGCTTGAAGAACTTGGGTCCCTCGTGTCTCAGATATTCTTTTGTCTTCTACTCGGAGTAAATGGCTATGGGCCTGTCTGCCACGAGCCCTTTCCAATAACTAACTTTCTTATTTTTTTTTTCGCCTACGGGGAGAAGGGTGCCACTCCCGTTTTAGGACCCCAGCCAATCATTTGGCTTCTCTCTCCTTCTCACTTCCGGTGTCCGGCGACCTGAGGTTACTAAGTACCAACACCTGTTGATATCCCCTCTGTGACCTACATTCTTTCTTAACGGTCATTTTTTTGACGGGTTGCCACTGTTCATTCCAACGGGAGGATAGTATTAATCTTATTTCTATCGTCTCTGTGGGAGATCACGTGACACTAAGTAAACCTTATAACCGTTTTCTCCCTCCGCCCTTCCTAAGTATTACAATTGTGTGCTCTCCCTCTCAATTTAAAGAAAGAATCATAAAGAATTATATGCATGAAGAAAAGAACAGGAATAGAATGAAAAGATTCATTTCATGAACTCTAAACATCTAGATGGACTTTGCTACATTCTCAAGGTTCAAGAGAAAAGACAGAAAAGAGAGAAAAGAAAACAAAAGAGAGACATTTATTTGTATTTGATATTGTCTGCTGGTAATATAGCCAGCACCTTAAATTTGCTTGTGTTTGCACGTATTAAAAATCTTGTTATATTTTAAATGTCCCCTCGTGTCGAAATTTATTAGTTGTATTGTTTGCCTATCGAGTTGCCTTCTTCTGCATGTTCCTTTTCAGCTTCATTCGCTTCAATTTACTCTCGCTAAATGTCCTATTTGCCTTTAAAAACATTACATAGGAAATTGGAATTGTCGACTATGATAAATAATAATATTATATCTAAACCATTATCCTAGGGGTAGGAATACGAAGTGGTCTGGTGGGTGTGTGTAACGTGAAAAATGGAAACCCTTTGCCAGTCTAGCCCCAAGTTAACCCCCACATTATCTGCCAGTTCCCCTACGCCCCAAAAGGGAGTCTTAACTAGGACTTATTTTGTGAGGGATCAAGTGCCAGACTGCCCCGACTTCACATGTGCGAAAAATAAACTCCCGTCCTGGGATAAATATTTATGCCACGTCACAGTATCAACCTCTCATAGGTCATTTAATGCCTAAATTTAATTCATTTGTACATCTTGATATTACTATTAACTATTAATTATAAATATATTCTACTGCAATCATTATTTTAAATTCCCAATTTTTTTATTTGGCAATAATGATAATCATTTGTTCATATAATTATATGGCATCAAGTATTCCTATTTAAGGCTATAATTTAAAGTAACTATTCCTACCAAACACCAATAATTTCCATACAATCATGTTGTTTCAAATAAGTAATAATAAGCCTGAGTAAACAATTATAGCTTCAAGTAACTATTCTTCTTACAAATAATTTGCACACAGTTCTTTGGTTTCAAGTAATCCTAAACAATACAAATTATTTTCAAATTGAATTATTTGACTAATAGATGGGATCTTAATGGGCATGACAACTCCATGTCAGAATGGACATGGGAGTAATTACAATGAAAGGGTACTCCACAATCCTTAGATGGGACCTCACTTTCAGATACAATTTAGTATCAGACCCAGAACATTTATCAATATAGATATGCCAGATTGACTTATAGAAATGTGTTTACACGTGAATGTCATGTTTGATTGGTTTGGTTTGGTCAGGTTTTATAGCATATCAACCATTTTTGGTTATTCAATGCCAAATCATATACATATATACTAGATATATATGATTTGTAAACGCATTTTGTTATAACATTTTTAAATGAACCTGAATTCATTTTTTTGGCACACAATTAAATGATTTCAAGTATTTCTATCTAACACAAATAATTCTATTTACTATTTATCATTCATCTGCCAACAGTTGAATGGATTTATATATATTGTGTAAGTGAATAGTTTGTGGTAATTTCATTTTTAAATTACTTACAACTAATTTGTTTGCACACTAGTATTGCAATTGCTGCTACACAATTAATTGGTTGCAATCATTGCTATCAAACACTAATAATTCTATTCAATTCAAAATTAGTCATTTGTTTGCAGACAGTGAAGTGGTTTCAGTTGTTGCTATTTAACACTAATTATTCTAAATATCAAACAGTTCTATTTGATCCATAGATTGGACCCTATCAGGTGCAACCACTTCAGGTGAGAGTGGACCTGGGAGCAATGGCAATGAAGAGGTGCTCCATATTCCCCAAAACTCCAGAGCTGTAGCCTCACCATCAAATGATTTAATGTCATATTCAAGACAATCATTATGTGAGTCTTACTCCTCTGCAGAGAAGCAGTCAGTATATTCCACAGCCCCAGCCGACTGGGTGGTTATGTTTGAGTACATAGTTGTATGTATATATACATAAGTATATATGGATTCAATGCATAAGTATATATGAATGCAATGTATAAGTATATATAGATACAACATATAAGTATATATGGATACAATTTATAAGTATATATGGATATAACATATAAGTATATATGGATACAATTCATAAGTATATATGGATATAACATATAAGTATATATGGATACAATTCATAAGTATATATGGATATAACATATAAGTATATATGGATACAATGTATATGTACTAGGATGAGGCAATAGCTTTTCAATATTTTGGTACATACTATTTTATGGTATATATATATATCACATAACTGAAGCAGTTCAAGTCATAGAAGATACCATTTATAGTAGTTTTTGTGGTAGTTGGTACACTGAAACATTGTGCATTTTTTCATTCTATGTGTGATTTGAAAGCTATACAGATTAATTTGCAATGTATTCTAATTTAGGAACTAAATGCTTTGCAAGTTCTAATTGGGCTACAATGCAGCAAAAGTAACCTGAGATATTTACTGGGTGCAGGTGATCATAGTGCATTAACTATATCGTTCTAGAAATTTCACTTGGGCAACAAGAAACTCAACAATAAAACTAGGTCAGGTATGCCTAAAACCATGGATTTTGAGACTGTGCTTCAAACTACTGAGAAATCCAACAAGTAGCAAAAGGAGAGTATCAGGTGAGCTCAGCATTTCACAATCTAGTGTGGTTTGTCACTTCATGACCTTGACAAAAGCATCTGGAGCTGCCAAATTGTGTCTCATGTTCCTAAAATATTACAAAACTTTTGATTCACTCAAGTAAATACAACCCAGTTGACTGGACCTTTGAATATACCAACTGCATCTCTGCTAAGGAGTTAGACTCCTGCCATTAAGTGTCTTAGTTATGACACAAAACTGCATCTGATGGTGAGGCTACAGGCCTGGAACTTTAGGAAGTGTGGAATACCCCTTCATTGCCATTACTCCCAGGTCCACTTAGACCCAGAGTGGTAGTACCTGTTAGGATCCCAACTATGTGTCAAATAGAAATATCAAATCATTTTCTATACTGGAACATTTAACTATGACAAATAGAATTATTAGTGTTAGATAGCAATACTTGAAACCATTTAACTGTGTGCATACAAGTGAGCCTTGGATCATGTAAAAATTGTTACCTACAAATTATTTGTTTACAAATCATATATTTAATATATATGTATAAACAGGGTTTGGCACTAAATAGCCTACAAGGGTTGATATGCAATAAAACACAAGCCCATTGGCCTAATGAGTAGAACGTTCATCAATGGTCTGGGAGACCTGAGTTCACTCCCAGGCCAAGTCATACCAAAAACTCAAAAAATGGTACTTGAAGCCGCCTTGCTTAACACTCAGTTTTATAAGGTATGTATCAAGGGTAAAGTGGAGCAAATCAGGGAAAGGAGTAGCGCCCTTCCCTACACATCAGTGTAGTAGCTATCAAAAAGGGAGCCTTTGGGTTACCCTTGACTGCGGTCGCCAACTTTATATATATATATATATATGATTTGTTTGATTATGTATCTATGTGTGTGTGTGTGTATGTATGTATATCTCAGGTTCACTCTGAATCACATAAATTTCTTATCAAGATAGTAAATCACTTACAGGGATCTAAAGTCGGGAGTTTAACAAAATATACAGGATTCCCTTGTTTTTTGGTATGGCTTACCATTTTTAGAAATAGACAGGTAACCATGAACCATGTAGAACATTGTCTCAATTTTCTAATCTAATTTGATGTTGTCATGCAATTGAAATTAATTTTATCAAATCAACAATTCATTATTTAGATCTTGCAAACTGACTTTGCTTGTGAATTTCATGGAAATTCTATTCTTGTTCAGTGTATTGACATGTCATCAAATCAGTTGATTCAAATCTTACAGTGTTGAATTAACATTTCATCCTTGGAAATTTATAAATACAGCAAAGGATTATATAAAGAGGTTGGATCTTGATCTGGCATTCCAGTGGTGTGCCAGAAAAGCAACAATGTCTGTTGGTATTGAAAGGTAGTGTTGGGGTCCTCTAGTTTTGTAGTAATGACACTTTAGGCTTGAAAGCATGCCTGACACACAAGTCATCTGATGAAGGCTTTTTTGGCTGTACCACTGTTGCATATACTATTTGTTTTTTGTTTTGTTTTTGCAGTGGCATGTATATAATACTATATATACATATATAAATGAATATGTATACGTGTGTGTGTGTGTGTGTGTGTGTATAGATATTTATTGTTCTTATAGATAATTCAAAAGGTCGATATTGGGTATATTTTAAGTCATTTTTCTTATTGTTGGTAATATGTTGGCAAGATAGATAGATAGATAGATAGATAGCATATCAACTCATGTTGGGTTATTTTATGCCAGGAGTTGAATGTTTATATTTACATTTTTGTGTAGATGTTTCTTACAAGTTTTTTTTATTGCATACATTTCTATTAAATACTAATAATTTTAAAACTGATCTTTTTGACCTATAAATGGGACTCTAAGAAGTACTACCACTCCAGGTCTGAGTGGACCTGGGAAAAATGGCAATGAAGGGGTACCCACACTCCCCAGAGCTCCAGAACTGGAATCTCACCATCAGATGCAGTTTAGTGTCACACCTAGAACACCCATTTTAGATTGTCTTATTCCTCTGCAGGGGATACAGTCAGCATATTCCTTGCCCCATTAACAGAACAAGATATGGACAGGCTGAGATAGATAGATAGATAGATAGATAGATACAGTCAAACAGACTGAAGGGAAGAAAGAAAGAAAGAAAGAAAGAAAGAAATGTATGAATAAATAATCATAATTCTTATGGATAATGCAAGTGTTTGATTTCTTTATTTAATGGCAAATCAACTTTTGTGGGTTATTTAATGCCAAAACCACCCCTGTAAAAGAACAGTAGTGACACAATCTAACCCATAGATGGCAGGGGGATAAGAGACTTTATACCTTTCCCAAGTTTATTACTCAGAAAATGAACACAATCATACAATTGGCGTTTAAACTCACTTAATAGTATTGCAGTCCACTATGTTAGCCACAGAGACTCCCTCTCAACAGGGGCTGACCTACCAATGGAAGTCCCCACATAATGCAAAGGGCGGACAGAGTATTAATACATGGTATGATCAAAAAGTATCAAGATTAAAGTTTTAGATTTTTTATATTTCTAAATTTAAAATTTAGATGAAGACAGGTGCACCACTAAGCAACTTATATAAATAAGGAGATGATATATCATCATCTAGACTGCTGTGTAGATGTCTACACTTCATTTAGATGATTCAGTGCCAATTGTAAAAAAGTTATTAAGCCAGACTTGGTCCTTTATGAGCTTAATTTTTTTGTGAAACTCAACTTTGTATCATTGTACATTCATTTGATTTGTAAAACTCAACTTTGTATCATTGTACATTCATTTGATTTGTGAAACTTAACTTTGTACCATTGCAGTACTCTCCACACTCAACAAGTTCATATGGCATAATAGTTATCATCCAAAGAAATGGATTCAATGATCTGAATTAAAATTCTAGTCAAGATGTCATTAGAAGAGGTATAAATCCATCTCTTCTCCCTCTAAACATTTGTGCACACTAGGCCCTCTTGATATGGCAAGTGGTCTAGGAGAAAGAAAACTTAAATTAAAATCTTCAATACTCCACTTCAAAATTGCCCTTGTTTCACATCCTGTCAATGGAGGGTTTGGTTAGATACTTACTCTTTACACTCACCCGACTAAACACAGTAGAACTTTTTGTTGGGAATTTATGAATCTAATTTGACATAAAAAGAAGAGATTTCTTTTTGAGTGCCGGTATTCACCTTCATATATTCCAGACAGGATACTTTAACTCAATCAACAAGGCAAAAACATGAGGCCAACTCTTCAAAATGCACGTGGTGTTCTTTTTATTTATAGAGAATAGCAAAAAATTAGGATCAGATAACCTGATCCTTATTCAGTGCAGGATTTGGGGCAGATAACTCTGACTTGACAATTACAATTATCAGTAGTTCTAGCTAGTACTGACTAGAGTGATAATTTCAACACTTGTTCTTGTCTCCTAAATTGAAAATTCATTACAAGGGCAGGATTTGAGGTCATTAAAAAAAGAAATACCGCAGTGTATCTTCACATCATATCAAAAGCGGAATTCAGAAGGGCTTTAATCAATTGGAATAAAAGGGTTGAATGATCAATAGACATTTTTGAAGAAAGTTAACAATTTATTAATTTTTTTTTTTTAGTTAATCACGGATTCTGCTATGATACTTTTTGAATATGTGAGAAATATGCTTGTTTGGTTATAAAAAGGCACTGTGAAAAGTCATCAGTTATGTCTTTTAGCTGGGACTTAGGGGGTTCCAGGTCTTTCAACATAATACCCACCCCTTGCCATCTGGACTCCCAATTAAAAATGCTACTAGTCCTGCTTGCTTTTTAAAGAGACTTGACATAGTAGACCCTGGTTTTCAGGTATTTGATTGGTTAATGCTTTAGCCAACCAGTTTGCTGGGTGGGTGTTTTAACCAGGTCTCCATGGCTGAGACACTTTTCTTTTTATCTTCCTTTGGCACAAGAAGGATCCAGCAGTAACTTCTGTAATTCATTATAAAACTTTTATCTTTACAAAATGGACCATAATAATAATACCATATAAACACACACAAGCTAATAATATATATAACAATTTATCTCTTATGGCTGGTTAGTTGGTTGGTTGGTTAGTTTTATTTCTTGATCATCCATTAGGAGGTGCCCATAGTGTAATGGCTATCATTGTAGGAAATGGACACAGCAAGACAAGTTCAAATCCTGAATGAAGTTGCTAGCATTTCCCATAACACTAATACTCTTGGGAAAGGTATGAATCCACTTATTCTCCCTTCAGCAATGGGTAAATAGTAGGGCAGATTGGGTTCTTTATCCTTGGACAAGCAATCAGTCTAAGAGAAGGAAAACTCTGAATTCAAACCTGTTAAACTCTGCTTAAAAATTGACCTTGTGTCACATCCTGCCTGTGTGAAGAGGTTGGTAAATACATACTTGACAATCTATGTTAGCGTGTGGTGACTGGAAGAATCTTATTTGGGGAAGTTTTAATCAAGTGCCATTGCCGGATTATAGATATGCATATTTGCACTCACATGCATGTGCTATGCAAATATGACCATACAGTACGCATATAAGCAGCAGTCAGCACCAGTACAGATGGCTAGTAGATACCGTGCTGTACAAACTACCAGTGCTCCAATCTGACTACAACCAACACTGCAGACCTCAGCCAACCCAACAGTTGATTGGTTTTATTACTTGACAATCCATATTGGATTATTTAATTCCAAAATCATCCAGTTTATTTTTTTTGTTTGTTTTTGTTTTTATTTTTGTTTTTGCTTTTTACCGGCACATTGGCCTTGAGGGTAGAGTGTTCACCAATGGTCCAGGAGACCTGGGTTCAATCCCAGGTCGCGTCATACCAAAGACTTTAAAAATGGTACTTGATACCTCCTTGTTTAGCTCTCAGCAATATTAGGTACATATCAAGGGTAAAGTGGAGCAATCCAGGAAAAGGAGTAGCACCCTTCCCTACACCTTGGTGTAGTAGCTATTGAAAAGGGAGCCTTCTGGTCGCCCTCAACTACGGTTGCCAACTTTACTTTACTTATATCGTCTCAGGTTACTAATGATAATACTTTGTAAACAATTATAACTTCAAGTAACAATTCTGAATACAAATAATTTGTATACAGTTATATGGTTTCAAGTATTCCTATCTAACAAAAATAATTCACTCACAGTATTATGGTTTCAAGTATTTTAAATAATTATATAGTTCCAACTAACTTATAATAATCCTTTATAAATGATTATAGCTTCAAGTAACTATTCTTAATACAAATAATTTACATTTATAAGGTATCAAGTTTCCCTCTCTAATACTTATCATTTTCAAACAGACCTATTTGTGCTACAGATGAGACTCTAACAGGTACTACCTTATGGGTTAGAGAGGATCAAGGAATAACAGCACTGAAGGAGTAATTCACATTCCTAAGATCTCCAGAACTGGAGCCTCACCATCTGATGTTATTAAGTGTCATACCCAGGATTCACCTTTTTGTTAAAGATGTAGTTGGTGTTTTCTAAACCTCTATCAGAAAACAGAAAGGATTTAAAAAAATCAATTATATCTAAAAACCTGATATTTTCAAATAGGAGCTATGATAGAAGATGTATGATGAGTGATAAAATAAAATTAAAATAAATGCTTAAAATATCCTATTCTTAAAAATAAAATTAAGAAAACGAGAAGGTAAAGTATAAGTGTACTTGCACTTATCTGCTTAGTTATTACATTTTAAAAATATATATTGGTTAATTAACGATAATCATTTGAATTAATGCGGATTACTATTAGGAAAATTATCGCTCGGCATATTATTACACTAGCTGAAAAGATTGTAAATTCTGGGGCTCCAAAAAGCCAAGGGACGAACTCAGGAATCCCAACTCCGAGAACTGCGACTAGGTGACTCAGTTAGTAGCCAATAGAAACTTTTGTTGTTGAATAGTTTTGACCAATCAAAACGCTTGTTCTGGGCCGGTATATTTCAACTAAGGGGAGATAACACCTGTCAATCCTTACAATTTGACGGATTGCTGCAAGTGAATTTCCTTCTTTTTTATATTAATAATTAGTAATGTCGTAAGTTCTATATTTTCTTGTAATTGGTAAGTGCATTCTTTATTTCGCAGGCTAATTGTCCGACTGTTACTGTATCAGTTGCAGATAAAAAAGATGTACGCTTGAAGTTTTATTGTATAATAATGCCCTTTCTTAATCATAATCTAACACCTTTTTTTCCTCCATTCTCTCTTCTCGGCTTATGTATCGTTTTAATGTCTTCCCCCCCTTCTGCATATGTTATTTTCCCTTTGTTTTCACGATTTAGATTGATTTTTGATGATTGCAGATTTTATTTAAACCCTCAATAGTAGCACAGAATTGCTAAATAGTTAGCTTTTTAATGTTTGCCTATATTGAGCAGATTGTTCCTCCTTTTTCGACTTGACAACCAACATGGAGTAAATATCTTTCTTGTATCTGAAATATATATGTAACCGCGAATCTGTTCTATTTGACTCTCTAAGTGTATATGTACGATATATATAGGTATATGTATATATTTGTGTTTATTTATATATCTATCTAAATAAGTAATGATGGGTGGGGGAGAGATAAGCCACGTGTTTTTTTGTTTGTTTTTTGTTTGTTTATTGTTTATTTGTCTTCCTCTTTCTCGCAAACTGTTGGGATGTACACAGTGTTTCCTCTTCGTGTTTTTTTAGGGTAGATGTAGGGGAAAACGCGAAATTTTTTGCATATTTAAATTATCTAACCAAAAGGTATATATGCTTTTTCTTGTGTTTGTATCTAAAAGAAAAAAAATCCCCTCCATCACAAACAACCTTTTAAAATTAGTTTAAATAATCTATAACTTAAGAAATAAACTTAATTTCCTCCTTCTCAAAGATCTATTAAAGAAGTCTTTTTTTTTTCTTTATATTTTTGTATAAATCTAAATACTATTTCTCTTTTAAATCGTTAATCAGTATCACTTGATTTATTTTATTTTATTTATTTTATTTTGTGAATAGAAATTACACTAGACTAAGAATCCTATTTATCAATGATTTATTTGGTTTACTTTTTGCTTTGTTAATTACTTACTTATTTACTTTAAGTTACTTAGGAATCGAATCCAATATTTTGCAAGAATTGAATTTTAAAAGCCAGAATTTATTTGTGGAGTTTGGTGTATTTAAACCAAAATGGTGTCATCCTGGACTTGTGGAGAAATTTACAACGAACTACTAAACAAAAAAAGAAAAGAGACAAAAATAATGGAAAATTTCTCATAACAGTTGCTCGATTTACTTTTACACCAACAAATATTTTCTTTTTTTTTTTTTTTTTTTTTTTAATAACATTTTAACTTTCCTTTGATTGTCAACTTCGTTATAATTATAAATGATATAAATAATAATTACAGGACATTTCGATTGTCTTTTTTTGTTAACTTCCACTTTGAAAGAAATGTTTCGTTTTGTAATTGTTTTCTTTACTGTAATTTTTGGACTTTTTTTCTTACTAAAATCTAATCCATGCTAAGATATTTTATATTTTCTTTTTCTTTTCTTTAAATACGTCGTCTTTTTGTTTTGTTATTTTATTATTAGGTATTACTAATTAACTTTTAAAAATAAATAATGACCTATGATGACGATTTTTTTATAACTAGATTTTTTTATAACTAGTCACTTACATTTCAAGTTAAGAACATTTTAGGGTATTTTATTTAATCTACAAATGACTCCTTGTTTTTAAATTTCTAACCAGATTTCGTTTTTATTTCATTCATTTATCCCTCATCTTATTTATTTTGTCTTTTTTTTTTATCTAAAATAAATATGTGCATACATTTTTAAAAAGCTGTTTCCCAAACAATCCACTTACTTTACTAACTTTCTTTTGTAGCCTTGTTACTACGGAAAGTAACCTACGTAACGTTATATTTAATGTTGCTAGGGAATGTGAAGATAGAAAAGACAATTTTTGTTATCCTAAAGTGAAACCGAATCTGTTCTGTTGTGTCTGAGGGGACAGGCAAAACCAGACCTATAGGGCAGAGTAATTGATTGAATGTTAAGAGTAAACCCCACTGGCCTAGCTTACCTGATCTGCCCTAATTTTCAACTTCTGGCTTAGGACCAAGTCGATTTGTTTTTATTCTAGTTACAGTGTAACTTGGTCATCAGGACAAGTTATGGAGTATTTTGCAGAGTTTTTTTTTTTTTTCTTCTTTTAAGTTCATTTGCTTATGTGTTGTACCTGCAAATAATTACGTAATTTAAAAAGATTTTTAGTACATATCGGATTTCATAAACGTTACAAACTTTTTGATAAATACAAAATGTATAAATAGCTAAATGCCAGAATTTAAAATGACTAAAATCTCAAGTGGGTGTTTGAAAAAGATTTCGCTTTATTTCCCGCCATATAATACGCACCAAAAGTTTTCAAGGGTTATTTAAGAAAAGAAAAAAACAACTGTCTCTCAAAATTAACCCTATTCCAACCACTGCGGTAAAAAATGCAGGGTGATTAGGGGGCGGGGGGTATCTGGCTGGAAATATGGCACGTAAAGTGTTAAAATACACGTTTCTATGCATATTACTTGTTTGATTCACAAGTAATTTTTTTTTTTCATTTTTTTTTAGTTTCAAATTGGAAAAAATGTTTTATATTGAAAGCTTTTGAAAATAAATCTGCTTCTAGTGCGAGAAGTCGGATCTTAAATGACTTTCAGAATGACTAAAAATATCGCCCTCCTTTTTCACAGATCTCATGATCCCGAACCTCCCAATACGAAACTTGTAAAAAGAAAATGTAAGATGTCTTAAAGATTATTTTTTTAAATTACAGAAATTGAAATGAGGGATGGAAATTAATTAAAATGAAAGTTAATGACAGAAGCATTCCGGGTCTTTATTGAATTTCGGTAAACTTTAAAGAAAAAACAAACAAAAAAAAAAACAACTAAGGTATTCAATGTGGCGTAGTTGCTGGACTGCAGCCTCAAAGCAAGCAAGTACGAATTCCAACCAGATTATTACTTTCATTTTCGGATTAATAACCCTTGGGGAAAAGGGTGAACTTTATCCCCTCAAGCTATGGTTAAATAGTACCACTACTGTTCCTCTACAAGAATGACTTTTACTTTAAGTAACCTACCAAGGTTGATATGCCATTAAAGAAACCAAACCCAACTAACAGAAATAATAAATGAAATGATAGAGGGGAAAAGCCGACTAATACTTAATTTTCAATGTACAGTTTTGAGAAAAAACAAGAAATTAAGATTTTTTTTAAAGTTATTTGATGCCAAAGTCATATATATTTATTTTATTTATTTATTTATTTATTTTTACAAGCAATTATATGGTTTCAAGTAAGTAATGGTAATAATCATTCATCAATAATTATAGCTTCAAATAATACTATTCAAAACTTGTAAAATCCACAATGTCTAAAAGTTTTTTGTTTTTTCTTTATATATAAAGTGATTTAAAAATAAAAATAAAAATAAAAGTAGTAAAATCTCTAGTTAGAAGCAATCTGGGTCTTTGCTGATTTTTAAGTAAACTTTTCAACCGTAGTAGTAATTATGATAATATCAGTAACAATAATAACAGTAATAAAGTAATATTAATAATAATCATCATCAAATGATTACAGTCAGTTTTCCAAAAGAATAGGTAAAATTTACAAAGGTTTTGCCATTATTAAAATTTGGAACCTAAAATATTTTAAAACCACTTCAGAATCTGACAAACTTTCTTGCAAGATAAAAAGATTGGAACTTCACTGATGAAAATTTCAAAATAGTTGTACAATCTACAAAATCTCAATCTAATAAATTTTTAAAAATAAGTCTCATATTTATCAGCATATAAGATTCATGAAATATAAGGTGATTGGAAGGACTTACACCCAGTTATTGCCATTATTGTATCTGTTAGATATATAACAATTACTATAGGATAGAGGAAAATCATTATTACTACTACTATTACCTCTGTCTCATGATAGTAGTTACATTTAGTGTATGAAATTTATATGTGCATATATAACAACTATTTTGAGATAGGTATTAATATTATTACTAATACTATCACCACTACTGTCCCATAAAAGTTGTCACATTTATTGTATATAATTTATGTGCATATATAACAATTACTGTGGGACAGAGGTTGTTATAAGAAAATGATTGGATTTCTCTTAATTCATAACTTCAATGTTTAATATCTGTATACTTCAAGGTCAATAAGTGTTCTTATAAAATTTTGGTAGATGGGTCCCCTTGTCATAAAACCAGTGCATAGGATGCAGGATAATATTTCATTATTTTTTAAAATTTATTTATGCTTGAAAATAAGTTATGTTTTTTTTTTTTTTTCTATGTTAAATCTTTGTACTAGTTTTCTTACTCCCAGGCATTTAACATCACATGTCCATTAACGTTGATAAATAATGGGTCTCCTTAGCAGCTGAAGAGTTTAACTCAATAACTAGTGGAAATTGTCAAGCCCCATCCCCTCACTTTTTGCCTGTTGGATATAATGGACTGTTGTTTTTTTTTTAATATCCTTGAATTTGAGATACTTGCTCTGATTACAATTTTTTTATGTTTGAATAGTTTTTCAAATATCTAAATTCTTAGGTCAATTATTTTCATTGCTAACATTTCTCACAGGATTATTCACATATGGTTGAGCACTTCAGCCTAAGATCAGTGTAGTATCTGTACACTATGCTTAGAACCAAAATATCACTCTCTCTAGTTCTTTTTACTTAAGATACTCCTGCAACTTTCAGACTGAGATTCAAATGTAGTGATTTACTAGGTTTAGTTTAGTTTGGCACAAGGTCAAAGGTATAGAGCACACAGTGATAATCAAACTCATTAAGAATGGTTTGCTATCTATTATACCACAGGAAGTGTTCTGGGATCCAATTGCAATATCTGTTTCTACTCTTCAAAAGATTTTAAATAATTATAAAAGTAAAAGAAATTATAAAATTAAGAAAATTACTTAACAGCTTCAAATCAACAAAGTTTGAACCAAGGATTAATAATATACTTGAAAACTAAATCGATATTGAAACAGTTGTTTTTCTCTTCTTCTTCTTTTTTTTTTTTTTTATCCATTAGTTTCCAATTCTGTCTTGAAGTTGAAAACAAAGCTTTTTGCAATATATTAACAACTTTGTCACACTATGGACTGATGAGAAATTCTGTTTTTATAACTGAAGTCATGTTCCCTATCGAATAATGGCTCATGTGAACATAACAGAATTTCTCATTACAAAGTAATGAGACTAGGTTGCAAGACCAATAAATTTATACATATAAAGACACAAGGTGTATAAGTAGAAGTAATTGAGGAAATACTTGACTGTACACTTCAAAATATACTTTTCATTTTGCTAAACACCAAATTCTATGCAAAATAATATCTACATATGATCCTACTTTAAAAGGAAATTTTATTTATTTTGCTTGAAAAAACTTTAGTGCACACCTGATAGTAAAATATCTCAGTAAGAAAAAAAAAATTTCAGATATTGCATTTGTGTAGTCTCTCAAACTAGCATAATTTCAGGACAATCTACTTATAGATTGGCACTTATGCCCAGGAGAAAAGTGCAGTATCTCTACCTATGGAAATCCTACATTTCTTTATTAAAAAAAGAAAAAAGATGCAAATGAAAATAGTTACTTCAAAGATTAAACAATTTAATGCTTCCTTTAATGAATAAAAAAATAGATAAATAAAAAGATAAGAAAAATCAGAATGCTAAGGTCAGATTTACTCCGAAAAAAATCCTTTGTAAAACTTAACACAAATGTTCCAAAAATGCCTTTGCTTAAAAAAAAATTTTTGTGTTCATTGTCATCACTGAACCAAAAGACATAGTTTTGTATATCCAAAATTTACTCCATGCCCCAGTGGGCATGTTTTTTTTTTGTTTTGTTTTTTTTGTTGGGGAGTAGAATTAAATGAAGTTAAAAAAAATCTTAAAATAGATTATTTGTTGGATTAAAATATTAATATTATTAATGTCACAATTTGTTTTGTATGTGAATTTGTTTTGTTAAATTCAAGAAAAAAATTTGAAAAAATTCCTTGAGGATTTTTTTCTTACCAATATATTCACGCCCCATTGATTTGTTTTTGTCATGATTGAATGGATGTAATGTTCAATTTCAGAGTAGATATTATGTAAAAACTTATGTCTATAGAAATATCTGATCATTAACCTAACCTCCGTTACTTCCTAGAACCTCATCTGTCAACAAGCCACATTGGTAAAATTCTTTAGGTTTTGATGCAAAATATAAGACTAACTCATTTTCAACTACTCTTGATATCACCCTAAGACCATCCAAATTATTCTGTAATCGCTTGTTGTGAGTCATTACTTACACAACTCTATCTGGTAACTTTTTAAACAAGCATTGTTACTGGTGATAAGTAGATCTGTTATCATAACATGGAATACTGTTGTCTGTAGATCAGTCAAGGAGACAGACCTGCTCAGCAAACAAGAGGTGGACTTCATCTAAAGAAGATCATGTTGAGTGTTTGGTGGGATATTTAAAGAATTGTCCATTGCTAAATATTTGACAATAATCAAACAATCACCTCTAATCTCTTCTGCAATCAACTTTGTTGTTTGAAAACAGTTTTAGGCAAAAAACATCCCTCCTTATAGAATGACTCCCTGTGTGTTAACTATTATGATAATGCCTGTCCTCTCACAATTCAATTGACCAAAGATCTCTTAGAGGAACTTGATGGAAAAAATTGCTTCATCCTCCATATTCTCATCAGTCATTTGAATGGTCTTAAGTTGACATCAAGAAAAGAGAACACAAGTTGGTCTCATATTTTGCGTTAAAATCTAAAGAATTCTACGAGCATGGCATCTATAAATGATGAAATTAGGTTTGAAGAAGCAATGGAGGTTATGTTAATCATTAAATATTTTTATAGGCATAAGTTTATTTATGATATACACTCTAAAATCTGACATTAAATTCATTCCAACCTGATAAATATTTGAATATGTATAAAGCATTAAAGTCTTATTGATCTTTAATCTGAAGTTTCTAATTAAACCCTAGAATTTCCTTGGATTAAATTAGTAGTTGTTACATTTAGTGTATGAAATTTATGTGCATATATAACAATTATTGTGGGCATAGGCTGTAATAGGAAAATATTTGACCTTGTTATTATAATTACTCTTAATTTGTGACCTTTTTGAATATCTAATATCTGCATACTTCGAGAGTTGTGCAATAATTTTACTTTTAAATTTTCATCTATTTTCCAGGTAATTTTCAACATTGAAATAATAAAATATGGCTTACTGAAAACCCAAGTCTAGATAAGCCTTAAGCTCAGCTCAAAGACTTGACCCTTTTCTTTTCCTCCTTTGAGCTGCCATGTTGGAACATCCCCCTCTGAAGTGTGCAATGGACAGTGATCAGCCGATCCTGATGGACCAAAGCAGTGAGGACCAGATCATTCAAGAACCTGATGTTGAAGTGATTACTTCAACTGCTGCTGACCACAACACAGTTATTCTTGACAACACGTTGTCAATGGCTGGCCTCTCTGCTACAGATGCCATCTCGCCGCAAGAGACCATCGTCAACACCAGCTATGCTGAAATTGATGATGAATGGCATATGCATATGGTTGCAAATGGCAACCCGGACTGTAACAATCTGGTCACAGATATCACAAATGTGACTGTTAAGACAGAAAACGGGGATACAATTGCTGATGGTAATTATAATGAGATGGACGACGAATGGCAAATGCAGATCCAACTGATCAGTTTGGTCACTGATGTAACAGTGAAAATTGAGAACGAAGGAATTACCACAGAATCAAGTAATGATTCCGAGAATGTGACCCTCACAGAACTGGCTGCCGAGCCAGAGATCCCAATAGAAAAGCAAGAATTCAGTGAGCCAAGCGTAGTACTGATTGATGAAGATAACTCTTCTCTGATTGGGACAAACGACTTGAATGCTCCGATTCAGGTAATAGCAACTGAGGAGCTAGAGAATACCTACTTTGATGTTGGCATCCAGACAATTGGGGAAGAGTATACAGTCACCGATGACGTTAGCAGCTCAGATGACAGTGACAGTGACACTGCCAGTCCAGTGAGCAAAACCTCTGACATAAGACATTTAAACTCTTTCAATATTTGCACTGTGTGCAGCAAGGAGTTCTCTGATAGATCAGCATGTCAACGACACATGATAGCTGCACATGAAGAAGCTAAGTATCAGTGCACCAAATGTGACAAGAATTTCTATAGAGCTTACTCTCTGAAAATTCACATCAAGAAGAAACACAATGGAGAAGGGCTGTACTTCTGCGACAAGTGTAACAACTGCTATTCGTGCAAGTTCTACTATGACCAGCACCGGAAGAGAAACTGTACGCCAGTGCAGTGCTGTGATTGTGGCCGAGGACTGGCCAATATGTTGCAGTTGCAGATTCACCGGAGGCGAGTGCATAAAAAGTGAAATAATGCAAGTCTTCAATCCTTGGCAAGCATCACTTGTGAGGCTGCGTAATCAAACTCACAGGTAAATATAATGACTTTTTTTTTTTTTTTTTACCTTTCGTTTTTCTTTACCCATTTTTCCTTGCTTTTCTTTCTTTCCTTATAAATCTGAATATTATCTCTGTTTGAACCCAATTGTTTAATTTCTTTATTTTGCTTTGACACTATTTTTACAATCAAGCTTATTCAATAACAAACGTAAAAACTATTCAGAAATCTATATATTAATACCGATGTCACTATCTACCTACCTATCTCCTCGGGAATTTTGGGCTGTAGAATGTCATTTTCATCCCTGCAGAGGAGGTTAGACCTCCCCACTCCAATGAGTGTCCTGGATATGAAACTAAACCACCTGATGGTGAGGCTTCAGTTTTGGAGCTTTGGAGAATGGGAAGTACCCCTTCATTGCCATTATTCCCAGGTCTACTCTGATTCAGTGTGGTTGTACCTGTTAGGGTCCAATTTGTGAGTCAAATAGAATTAGTATTAAATAGCTATACTTGAAACTATTGAACTGTTTGCAAAAAATTTGCTCTGACTCATTTAAAAATAATGTTACCTACAAACTATTCATTTACAAATCATATATATGATATGTATGTATAAACAGGATTTGGCATTAAATAACCATCAAGGGTTAATATGTCATAAAACCCAACCAAACCAAACCATTCTTCTGGAATTGGCATGTATCTCATGAAGTGAAACCTAACCCTGCCAACCCCATGCACATGCTTTTACTACTTGGATTAGCAGGCAGATCAGGTTACAAACGTTAATTTTTAGCACACCGGCTCTCTCTTTTTTTTAACAATTTCACCATGATATCTGTCTCAGCTAACTGCTCTCGACCAAGCTCTCCCACTTTATACATAAAAAGCAAACATATGCTTCAAATTGATGAAACCAACTCTATATGTCAATTTTAAGAGCTCAAGTACGTCATGATGTTAAAGGGAAAGTTGTGCAATCCACCATTTAAAGAAAGTTAGGGCACTAAAAGGTGAATTACTTTATGAAAAATATTGTTTATCTTGAAGTTTTAAACTAGTAAAATATTCTTTTCAGCATTCAAAAATTTATTCAGTTAATTTAGGAATTTACACAGGCTCAGTTAGTTATCAGTGAAAGTATTTTGTCTTAAAATATTAAAATATATTTAGATCACTGCTGCTGCTGTTACTACCGGGTACACAATGTGTGAAAATTTTGAGGAGTGGCAGTATGACTAGATTTAGTCTTTGTCTATCTTTGGATAAGTTTCCTCTCAAACTAATTAAAATATCTATATTAATAACTGGGAAATTTGTCCTCCCTTTTTATGTAGACCCACCAACTTTGGTAGGAATACTTATTAGTACCAAAGGTAGGTTTTAAAATATTTCTTCATGGAGAAATGGAAGGCTCTAATTGACAGGGAATCTCTAACAGTATATTACAGAAAGCCATGTTGCTACCAGACTTTACTAATTGTACAGAATTTAAATTTTCAAACTATATTCACATTTAATTAAACATTGCTAATTAGGTTTATAGGTACTTTTTCACACTAGAGATGTAAGATAAAAGCTTTGTTAGTACTAACAATCTGGACACCAAACAAAAATGCTTAAATGTATAACTTTTTAAAATGTCACTCACTAAGGATTCGTTTTACTGTCATAAGCATGTATTGACCCAACCCCGCCATCACTGACAGGATGTAACACAAAGTTAATTTTTAAGCAGAGTGAAGTTGGTTTTGAAATTAGTTTTCCTTCTCCTTGATTGGTTGTCTGACCAATGCCAACAAATTCAGTATGCCATGCTATTTACCCTTAGCTGGAGAGAGAGGAGATGGATTTATGCATGAGGTGAAATATGCTAACAGCTTTGCCCAAGATTTTAACTTTGGTCATTAATTCTATTTCTCATAATGATAATCGTTAGTTCTAAGCTCTTACCTAGCATAAATGACTACTTTAGCTAGTCGGGTATTCATTTTTTTTTTTTTTCTTGTATATCTTTTGTCTTATTGTTTATTAATGAATTTTTTTCAGACCATGATTGATAAGCAACATGGATAAAAAATAAATCTAATACTACTTAAACTTGTATCTTTTTTTTTTTTTTTTCTTTGTGTAGTTTTCCCATTTGAAATATTTGTCTTTATTTTTTATCTGCACTGCTTTCTAACAACTATAGAATAATAATAAGCTGTGATAAAAAGCAAGAGAAATATGATGAAAAAAAACTAGCTAAATGTTAATAATAATTGACAATCTTTCATTTTATAAATCCTGATGGGATTAATTAAAATGTCCTTCATGTAAGGCAAACTCTGGAAAGAGGACATATGAGTTCAAGTCTCATTCAAAGCCCTTTTTTTTATTTTTAACTTCATGGTCTTGACTTTAATCATCATCATCATCATGACTAACCAAAGTATGGATACACTCTGGCATGTCTGTGTAAGAGTCCATCTGAGAATGTTACTAATGAATTTGTCTTTGCTTTTCCTGCTGTTCTTGCTTGTTTTACTTGGAAGGTTTATGAGATGGGAGGTAAGTGGTCATACAACTTGCTTTGTTGGGTGCTGCTTCCAGGATTTATTCTAAACATACAGCATCCTTGTGTCATTCCCATCTAGCTTTTTCTCCTAGCATTTCAAACATACAATTGTACTGACACATATATAGCTTGGAAGAATTAATTTTATTTTGACTTTAATACCTAGTGAGTATATAAACTAAAAGAACCTAGAGGTGTGAGTGTTCTAGGGAAAAAAATTAAAATATTCCTTTAAAAGTTTCTCAGAATTGAGAAAAGAAAAAATCAGTTATCTAAAAGAAAAGAAAAAAAACAATAAGATGAAGAAAATTGGTCAAAATTTTCTTGTAAGTCAAGAATAGATCAATAGAGCTTCTCCTGAGAATAATAGCATATTTCAAAAGAAGTTTGTCGATCTTAAGGCATATCAACCCTTTTTGAGTCTTTTGGGTTATTTAAAGTCTGTCTTTGCAAGTAATTTCATAATTTCAGGTTAGTTGTATATAAACAGGATTTGACATGAAATAACTATCAAGGGTTGATATACCATTAAATCTAATAACCTGCCTGACCAAGAGTTTCAAGTAATGGATGATAATTATCATTTGTAAACAATTTTAACTACAACTTTTCTTAATATTAATAATCTATATACCATTATATGATGTCAAATAACTATTCCTATTTAATAATAATTTGTTTGCACACAGTTATAGGGTTTCAAGTATTCCTATTTCATACTAATAATTTTAACACAATTATATGGTTTCAAATATTTCAAATAATTAATAAATCCTTTATAAATAATTATAGCTTCCAGAACTGTTTCAAATGCAAATAATTTGATTACAGTTATTTTATCGAGTATTCCTATCTAATATTAATAATTAATTTTTAAACAGATCTATTTGACTCCTATATGGAATCCTCACAGGTATGACTAGTCTAGGTTAGAGTGGACATGGGAGTAATACCAATGAAAGGGTGATTGCACATTCCCCAGAGTTTCAGAAGTGAAGCCTCACAACTGGATGCAGTTTAGTGTCATATCCAGCCACCTTTTTTTTTTTTTTTTTTTTTTTTTTTTAGGAAAGGTCTTACCCCCTTTGCAAAGGATACAATGAGCATATTCTAAGCCATGCCAACAGGATAGACTGTGTGTGAGAACAAGCTGAAAACAAAGTGTAAATTTTAAAAGGAGGCTGTTATATAAATAACTGATGTTTGGCTCTTAGCAGGTAAAGAAACTAAAATGTCAGCTAATGTCCTTTGTTGCAGAACATGTTAATGAAAGTCCTTTGTGTCAGTAGCTCGAATCACTCAAGTATTGAACCCTTATATAGCAAATATTTTACATAAGTAATATTTATTAGACCTTATTAGAATAGGTGTCTTATGAAAACTGAATCATGAACCAAGAGTATCTTGCATGGTGTAATGCCTATCAAGCTAGGCTTGCAGACCATTGTTAGTGAGTTTGATTCTCACTGGGTGCCCTATACTTCTGCCCTTGTGCTAAATTAAGTTAAACTCATTAAATAACAACTAAATCATGTACCAAATATTCTAGAATGTACTGTCTGATAAGGATCATATCAAAACAAAAGAATTTCCATTTAAAATTTTCATCAAAGCTACCAGGGACATTGAATATGCTAACTGTATTCCCTGCTGAGGAGTAAGATCCACTCCAAGAGAGGTGTCCTGAGTATGACACTGAATTGCATCTGATCGTGAGGTTCCAGTTATGGAGCACTGGAAAGTACTCTTTCATTGCCATTACTCCCAGGTCCACTTTGACCCAGAGTGGTAGTATTTGTTAGGGTCCCATCTATGGGTTAAATAGTTCTGTTTGCAAGTTATTTATATACTTTCCATAAAGATTTAATTTTAGTGAGTTATTTATTAAAACAAAAGCAAAAAAAACATTTACTTTTTTTTAATTTTTTTTTTACTCCAGTTGATACTTACCCTGTTTATGTAAAATCATAAATCAAGTCATCTCTATATTTAGTCCAATAATTTCATAAACTTTATTATTTTCTTGATGTCCATTAAACTGATAGAATCACTGAATATCTGATTTCAGATTTGTTTATCTGTTATTGTTGAATAAATAACTGACTAGAATATGACTATGCAAATATCTGTTTTGTAACATTTTAGATTAAATTAACAGTACATGTTAAAATATAGGACTAGCTAATCCATAATAATGATTTAATCATATGTCAATATGCTTTTTGTGGTGGAAAACATTCAATAAAAATTGCAGTATAGCAAGAATTAGAGAGGATGGCAATCATTTTTTCTTTTTTTTTTTTATTCAGTAAAACATACAAAATCAGTCAGATTGATTACATAAAATTTTTTTCTTCCTCTGTATCACACCTTGTAGTATAACTGTTATTGTTATAGGAAGTGGACACTTCTACTAGAATTCAAACCCTCAGTCTGTATTTCACATTGCATTAATAGCCTTTAGAAAGATATGCATACAACTATTCTTTCTCCAACTATGGGTAAATAATAGGGCAAACTGGGCTCTTTAACCTTGGTTTAGCAACTAGTCTAAGAGAATAAAAACTGAATTCAAACCATTTGTAAACTTGAAGAGAAATGGACTTCATCAGGCTATTCCTGTCCAAGACACATTACATGTGTAGTGTCCCATGACTAAACCAGGTTACAGAATCTATGTGTGTATTACACATCTTACTGATGTAAATTAATTGTTGACATTAAAAAAAAAACAAAACTGATGACGATGACAATTGATGTAACAACTAAGATATAAACTCTGGAGTAATTGAATAGTTTCTATTATATTGAGAGAGGATAAGCTCATTTGTAGATAACCATGTTCATAATATATGTATTTACTAAACCCTTTTGTCATGAGCAAGATGCAACACAAGGTAATTATTTAAGATTAGTACAACTAATTTGAATTCACATTTTTTTTCCTTCTCCCTGAATAGTTGCTATACTATTTACCCATAGCTGGTGGGAGAATAGTTGGATTCATACTTTTCCCAAAGGTATTAACACTATGTGAATTGCAAAAAACCTCATTCAGGATTTAAATATCATGTTGATATTGTGACTATAGCTGATAAATTGGATTCTCCAAATTTTCTAACTCAATCAACAGAGACTATGGATCAAATAGAACTATTCAGTCATTTACTAAGGATTATTATAAGTCATTCAAAGCTATGTACATGTCTACAAATTATTCATATTACATAGAAATACTTAATAAATAGAATTATTAGTGTTAGATAGGAATACTTGAAACCATTAAACTGTGGGCAAACAAATCAGCTCGAACTACCTATTTGAAAATTAACTTACCAACAAACTATTTGCTTACAAGTCATATATAGATATATAAACAGGATTTAGCATTAAATATCCTGCAAGGATTGATATGCCTTTTAAATAAACAAGCAATAAACTATTCTATTTTGGACCTTGTTAATCCTTCAAAATGAAGAGTAAACCTATGTAAAATAGTTGGACACTCAGGGAAGTTGGCTGAGGTTTCAACACCTACTTGATGACTGGCGGACTAGAGGTCAAACTTCAAAATAGTTTCTGTGTGTGGTCTGAAAATGAAATAATGAAAACAATTGGCTCAAATTATGAGTGGATGTATGAGTCCTGATTGGTTTATACTATCCCATGATATCAGATGGAAGACTGTTTTTTGAGTTAATTAAACAGTTTCAGCTGAAACACAGAAACAGTGAGACCTATTTGAGAGGATTAAAGCTTTAGCCTGCTTTTAACTCATTTGGGCTATACCATAATAAAGATGCCTGATGAATTTTTCTTCTCTCTCTGATGACTGTTGAAAACCCATGGAAAATGCTGGCTTTTCCTAAAGAAACCAACATGAAATAAATGTGAATGTTTTGAACATGGAACATGTTTATCCATTTCTTATTGACATCTGGACAAGAATGACAATCCTGTTCAGAATTGAACACTAGAAAGACTCACTTTAACTTCTACACCTGTATATGTTATGGATCAGTGTTTTATATTTGAACAGCTAACTCTTGCTCTGACTGCTACAATAAGCAGAAAACTAAAATGATGCCATGTTCATTGGAATATTTTTTAGTTGAGGTTTCATGTAACAATTCACTAATTAAATTTTTTCATTTCTATTATGTTTTTTAATTAGTTTAGGCTTAAGATTTCAAATTGTCTATTCAATATCCAACTCCAATTATTTCTGTTATACTTTGACAAAACACAGTGTTGGACATTGTATAAAATACCTTGACATTCTATTAAAACCCCAGATAAAGTACAAGGGTTATTCTTTAAGTAAGGTGAATTTTGCCCAAAGAGTTGGCAATAGGAAACCCTGTTTATAGATGCTCCTTTTTCAAGGAAACCAAAAGTGATGGATCCTTTTATACCCCAGAAGACTGTCAATAAGACCTTCTTTACTGACTGCTGTACCTGAAATTTTTTTCTTTACAGTAGAGTTGGTTTGTTTCCATTTAATGGACTTTCTTTTTGACTCTGGCTCATTATAGCAGACCCATGTTTTGACCATTTGTATATATTTTTTTGACTAAAACATGGTTCTCCATACACATCACATATTCTTCTGTAAATTTCACATGGTTTGCACTTTTTTCTGCAAAAATTTGAAGACAGACCTTTGATTTGTTGCCATTTTGAATAGCTTCAAAATAACTAATTTTGCAAGATTAAAATAATTTTTGCTAAGAACCAATTCCAAACTACATTTATGGGAGAAAAAATTCTGAAATTTTTTTATTTTATCTATTTATTTTATTTTTTTTTTTTATATAAATATTCCCCTTATTCATTGAACAACTCTTGTATATAAAGTCAGAATGAAATAAGCTTATTTCATAGATTGCTTAAAAATGCTGAGCATTATATAGAAATACCTTGGTAATGTATATAAGTTGAAGCAGAAAGAAACTTAGTGTAGCATATTGACCTTTGACTTGCCATCAATCAGATTTCTCTGAACAGGATGCACCTGTGTAAATAAGCAGAAGCAGTCCCGTGGTTGACCGGAAATTATGGGCATTATGAAATGATATATGCAGATGCCCACGTGAGGGTCTGAGTCAGTGTGAGTCTTGAGCTAGTGCCAGCTTGCAGCAGTCAAGTTAGTAAATAGTGAACCATGGCTGCAGTGGCCAAGCAGCCCCCTGGTGAGGACTGGTTGAGTACATCTCATCAGAAGAGAAGACATAAGGTCTTGAAGATAACACAGTGTGATATGTTTAAGAGAAGAAGTAGTTAGGGGTCAATATAGCAGTCTGTCTTTGTTTCCATCTGTCTCTCTCACACCACAGGTTTTGACTCCAAGAAGAATAAAGAGAATTATATTTTTATAAAGAAAGTGCTGTCATTCCTTATGGCTATACAACAATTTCATACTTAGTTAACAAAAAAAAAATCCTGGATATTCTATAGAAATAAGATAAAGTATATCAAGTCAGAAGAAAATAAGTTTTTTATACATCACCCAAACTAATGCTAGATATTCTATAGAATACCTCAACATTCTGTTAAAATCCTATGTTAAGTATATATGGTCAGATTGAAATAAGCTCGTTTCATATATTGCTAAAAAAAACTCTATATAAAATGCCTAAATTTCACTTTCTAAGTAATATTATCTTATTAAACAAACTTAAGATATTAAACTGTATTCGTCCCATATTGATGTTGACATACTTGAAAATCAGATGTCTTTCTCTTCATGTCTTATTTTATAAATCTCTATGAGCACAGTTTTTATTTATTTATTTATTTTATTTATTTTTTTTTTGTATAAGTTAGTTTTATCTACTATTTTTTTTTTTTTTTTTCCTTTACTTTTTTTTTGTATACTTTGCTACATATGTTTCTCATTTTTGGTATAAAGATTCGAAGTGGTTTCACTTCCTAACTATTATTTTATCTTTTTATTTACTTTTATAATTTTTTTATTTATTTATTTTTTTTCAATTTTCTTTCCAGATGAGCATCCGTCCCCCCATGTAAGAGAGAGAAAACCCGAGATGCTTTACTCTGCAATGTGTGTGTATGTGTGTCTGCTATTTGCACTATTAGGGAGCATAGATGGCAGACTCTGCATTCTCCAGTCATCGTCTTCTCCTTAATCTCACTACTACCACTCATGCACACACACACATACATACATACACACACATGTGCGTGCACACGCATACACACACACACACACACACACACACACACACACAAAAATTAATCTTGAGTAAGAATGTCGGTCTTCAAGCACAACATCAGCAGTTTGGATTTACAGTTGGAGATTTTTTTTTCTTTTAAGTAAAGTCAAATAAAAAAAAAATTAAAAAAAAAAAAAAAGATACCCGTTGTTTATAACTTCAGATCAACCCACCATGTAAGCTTCATAGGTATTCTTAAACTTATTACCTGCTGATTCCCCTAACCCACCCTCAGTTCTACTTAAATGATAAAGAAGCTTTCTTCAATTGCAAATGAAAAATTACTGTGTTGTTGATACTTGATGTCTGTATTTTCAATGGCTTTGAATTCAAAGCAGATAATTACTGGAAGATGTTGAAAGCTTGCTCCTAATGAACTTTTGATTTTTCTATTAAGAAATGAATCATATTTATTCTTAGACTTTTTTTCAACATTTGCCATCAATTCTGTCAGTAATGCATTCCTTCAAACTTTATAAGCCAACCAAATCAGAAAGATGTCATCCAGCATTGTGTATAATAATCCTTAAAGTAGACCCATGTGTTTGTTTTTATTTCAGCTCTCCATTGAAAGAAATGTTCCTTTTGAGGCAATCAAAAATTTACATATGTACCCAAATACAGAGGCATGAAATTTTGTTCATGACTACTTAATAGAACTCATTAATTTTTTTTTAATTTTTTTTTTATTATTTAAATTTTTAAAAAACTTTATTTATTTATCTAGTTTTATTTTTAATTTATTTTATTTTTTCTATTTTTTTTAATTTATTTATTTTCTTTTTTTTTTTTTATTTATTTATTTTATTTTATTTTATTTTATTTATTTATTTATTTATTTATTTTTTTTTTTTTTTGATTCGGTTGTTTGGCCGAGTCAAAAAATGAGTATTCTTTCTGATTTCAGATATGAATCAGGTTAGCCATTGGCACAGTGTTTGAATGAAGGAGTCCCCCTGTGGTGGGACAATTAAATTACCACTGGTTCTGAAGGAACATTCCAGAGGTACACTTTTTTTTTTTTTTCTTTTTTTTTTTTCTAAACTCTTATGGTTTTTACTGGAGAACATTCCAGGAAGGAAAAGAAAGGAAGCAGGAAAAAAGTTAAATTAAAATTTAAAAAACTGTTTTGAATAGAAACCAAATCTTTTGAAAGAGTTTAAAGAATGGGCAAAAAAATGTGTTGATCTCATCATTTTCATCATTGTGTCATTGAGTGCATTATTTGGATGCTGATCAAATTAGGAGATGCAAAAATTCCTTACTCTACTCTGTCTCTCTGTCTCTCTCTCTGTCTCTCACACACACACAAGCCCTGACTATTATGACAACTTGAATGAAGGAGGGAATAAATAGTCTTCTGAACTATTAAGTATTAAACAAAAAATACTTATTCCCATCCCCACCTCCCACTTTTTTTTTTTTTTTTTTTTTTGTTAACACAGAACAATCTAACTAAAGCTTAAATGTCCCTATAAAATTTTTCTTTGATATGAAATGGTCAGACATTTTGTCTTCAATATTTTCCATGGTCTCAGTAGTCAGCCTTTTGTTGTAATACACTGAATGAATTATCTCACTTTGGGAAATTTGTTAAATTATCTATCCAATCAAATTTGGTATTCATTCCCAGGTTTAAGCCAATGCTTTTACTGCCCTTTAGAAATTGTTTTGGTTTTCCTTCAAAATTGACAGACTCTCCTCCACCTTAACTATAATCAAGTGGTTGATAACATCACCTGGTTTTCTCCTCCTCCTGTCTTATCTCAAATTTCCACCTAAAAGCACTGATTGTACTCAGAGCTTTGATGGCTACAATAAATTCTCAAATATATATATGAATGATAGCTTTTTTGTTTGTTTGGGTTTTTTTTTTAATTTATGACTTCAAGGGTCAAAATTCTACCATCGCCCCCTCAAACTGAACGCTTGCCAAAATCTTACCAAATGACAGAAAAAAAAATTCACACACACATACACACACACACACACACACACACACACACACACCAAAACAAAAAAAAAGAAAAGAAACCTTGTGATCTCTTAACTCATTTGTCTATTGCTTGGTCTGTCTGTTTGTAATTCTGAAAAAGTACCTCCTATCAAACCAACCTGCCTCTTACTCACACTGTTCCTGCCTGTGCTATTTGGACTGTTCACAATATCTCAAGTCTCCTCAAACACACGATTAGTGGATGGTTTTCTTTGTGATCTCTGCCCTTCAATATGATAGTGTAACTGCACTGTTGTCTATAACTTGGATATAGATATTGTCAACTGCTTCATCAACACATTGTCACCTCACTTTATTTTACTTATTTTCTTCAAGTTGTTTCTTGCCCAAAATAACAAATATGGCTGGATTATCTTGCACTGTTATTTTTCAAATGTTTCTTGTTATACATTCTATCTATCTATCTTATATATATATATATATATATATATATATATATATATATGCACACACACACACACACACACGAAACATGTTTTTTTTTTTAATGTCTTGCATTTATTTTACTTGTTGTACTGCTCTAAAACATCAGAGTAACTGACTGTAAGTTTGTTTAGATGCATCTGAATTAATGAGGCTTTGCTTGTGGAAATCTTCATTTTTGAAGTGCCAAAAGTGTCAAGGGGAGAATAATGGACATTAAGTTGTTTGTTGGGATATTAAGCAGTGCCTTCTTTTTTAGCTTTTGTTATCTGCAAAAAATAAATTTCTTTCTTGAACAAAAGTAAACTTAAATGAATCTTGTAATGTGAAAGGTATTTAGATTTTGGTAGTGGTTTATTTTTTATTAATGCTAAGTAGTTTGTTTTTGTAAATAAATGTATGACTAATTTGTTAGTTTTAATAGTACCAAAGTTTAGTTCCATACCAAGTAGAACTTATTTGTGCCTTTGAATAATTTAGTGAAAAAATTCTATCTGCATTGCAATATTTTTGAGTTCAATATTAAATTTTGTGATAACTTTATACTGGTTTACTTGTAGAAACTGATGTACTAATGTATTGGACAAAAAAACAAAAACGAAACAGTTGACATAAAAAAAAATTTCATTATGACAATTTCAGACAATCTATAACTGCTTAATATTTGAAACATTATGCATTAGTATCAAATATAATGGGTTTTTTTTTCCCAGCAGCTGCATTCTACTTTTTGATGATAAATTTCAGTTTTCTTATAATTTCTGATGAAAACATCAATTGATGAATGATGACAATTCAATTTCTTTGCAATATTGCAAAGTGACAGTGAACAATCATTATATGTCACACTTGTACTTTTTCAAACTCGGACAACTGTTTATTAGACTAATTATTAGTACTAATCACAGATTAGAATATCAAATTAGGGCAAAATTCTGAGAAAAAGAATTCTTTTTCTTTCTTTCTTTCTTTCTTTCTTTCTTTTTTTTTTTTTTTTTTTTGCCTCCTGAGAATTTTCTTTTTAGAGAATTATGACTTCACTACAACTAAGAACTTTGACAACGATAGTGAAGGAAAATAATCACTTCCTATGTGTGTCGAAGTCATTGAAGTTTCATTAAAATTTGTGGCAATGATAAAAATGGTTCAGGTTTGAGTTTGAGTTTTTGTTTTGTTTTGTTTTTTTTGTCCAATACTGTAATAGCCTTACATTGATTATAAAACTGTTTTGGGGAAGAACGGTTTGTATGAAAAATATTTGACAGGCTGCAATGTCATTGACTAGAAAACAAAAGATTAAAATGTGCAGAGTGGGGTGGGGCACTTTTTTGGGTATCATTTACAGACTGCATTCCTTGGATTCAAAAGTAGAAAGTAGTTATTGGATTTGTAGGAACTAAGAATGAAAAGGAGGAAGAGAAAGCAACCCAAAATATATGAAACTGCTCTACAAAGAAATATTTGATGCTTATATTTTGACTTTTTTGCCTGGTCACAAGATTCTGAAAATATCTCAATACTATTGTTGAATTTGAATATCAATGAACATCATTTATCTGCTAGTTCAGTTTAAATAGATTTGTTATCTCAAAATGAACTGTTTTAAAATGATAGCCAAGTAGCATAATTTGTCATTCCACTTGTTCATAAAATGGTGAATTTAAGGAAAAAAGGTCTTAATATGTATTTTTGCCTCTTGATGGTTAAAAGGCTTCTTGTTTGAAATCCCAAAAATGCTTAATGTATTTTTACAAACAAAAAATGTGGACATGTTTGCAACCAGATGCTGCTGTGTAGCTTTTCTAACAAAGACTTAACAACACTTGTGGAGTGTTGTATTTCTGTAACTGTTTGACCAACAAAGGCTGGTTGAACATGTCATAAAATTAAGTGTTTTCTTGGTAATCGATAAATACAAAATGGTAGAAATAAAATTTAAAAAAAAAACAACAATTTACTCTCCTAAGGCTTATATATTACCCCCCCCCACACACACACACATACACTCCAAACAACTTTAGTTCATTTCTTTCTTCTACTGAATGACCTATCTGGCCTCTGTAAAAGTTTGAAGAATGCCTTGCTTGCTCTCTTGTTATCTCTCTCTACACCACCGGGTTCTCTATTTAAAATTTAGGGGAGATAATTTCAACCCTATTTCTGCCTCTGGAAGGCAGGCAGGGGAAATGTTCATGGTTATATAAAGGATTATCAAGTGAATCAACTTTCTTGTCTTTTTTTTTTTTGTTTTTGTTTTGTGATTATTTATTTTTTAAATATGTTGTTGTATAAATTTCACCCTTTAAAATATTCTCTAATAAATTATACTATATTATCGAATATTTTATTGGTAATGGAACAAACCTTCCAAAAAAAAAAAAATTAAGACCTTTTGATTTTTTTTTTTTTTCCGTACTTCTGTCAATTACAACTGAAAAGGTTGGATACACTTTGAGATTTCCAAGTTAGTTCTCTGCACTAGAAATCTATGTAATTAGTAAATTGTATTTTTATTTATTTAAGTTTTTGTAAAGCATTTTCTACTTACAAGTTTTAAAAGTAAAAATGAAAGTCTTTTCGAGCTTGACAAATTTTTTTATAATTCAGACAGTTCTTTTGATTAGCTGTAAATTGTAAATTGATTTTTGTTTGTAAAAAATTGAATATTTTCACAATTTTATATATATGTATATATTCAGTAACTAACCAGAATATTGTTTTAAAAAATGAAGCTTGAAAATTTCAATTAAGTATATTTATCCTTTTCAAACAAGTCTTGTTTGTAAAAGAATTAAGAAAAGTTCTTGTGATTTCTATTGAGCATTTCTTTTTTTTCTTTTTTTTTTTTTTTTCAAATATTAAAAGCTGAGTTAACTGTTACTAGTAAATTGCCATAGAAGAATTGTGCAACCAATGGATTTCCAAATCACAATTAATATTGTACATTTTGAATCTACTATTTATGTACACCTGATTCGTTTTTAAATTTTTCTCTAATGAATTTTTTTTTCCCCTTTTTGCATCATAAACAGAAAAGAAAAAAACATAAATATGAAAGTTATAATTGACAAGGTGTGATCAAAATGTATTAAAACTGAAACTTTAAATTAAAAAATAAATGAAGGTGTGTACAGCCAAGTTACTTGTATAATAAAGTGATATGTAGACAAGTCGATGCCAATTCTTAATACTTTTTGAGTTGGAGGTCTTGGCAAAACGCAAGATTGTGAAAGTGCAGCATACTCCATATTCACTAGTTCCAAACAATTTTTTTTTTTTAACTGAAATTTCATCCTTTTTACTGGAAGATACAAGTCTGTGGTGAAAACTATCAGCAAAATTTATCTAAATCAATATTTTAAGGTATGAAAATAAAACAAAGCTACAAAAATTAGTGAGTTCAAATAATGATTTATGATGGTTCAAGTTAGGTCCAATGAAAGTCAAAGACAACTTGTTTTGAGAGATTTTTTTTATTTCTTTGACTTGAGAGAATAGCACTTTGGGCTGAACCTGAAAAGTCTATCTCTAGAGTCACTGCCACTGAGATGGGTTGCAATGTTAAACTTATATATATAGCTTACAGTGTATTATAAAATGGTTTGGTTTAGTTTCTTTGTTTAATGTCATATCAACCTTTGTGGGTTATTTAATGCCAAAACATCTTTATAGAAGTACTGATACTATTTAACCCATAGCTGGGGGGATGGATAAGGAGGTTCATATCTTTTCCAAGGATATTAGTCCTTAAGTAAACATGACTGGTGTTTGAATTCACTTACTTTGAGGCCACAGTCCAGTGCTTTAGCCATTATACCCCATCTCACATAATGTAGAAAATGTGTAGATGAACCAGAACTTGAATTTTGCTGGTAACATATTCTATGTTTCAGGCAGAGTATTGAAACCTAGACATTAGTTGTCTAAATTTCTGAGACAAAGCTTGATGATTTTTATCATTAAGGGTTTTCAGACTATTGTCTTCATCTTTGTTATTTCCACAACGTTTCGGCCGATATGTCCTCCGGCCTTCTTCAGGTGCTTGTTGAACTCGGGAACCTACTCGGATCTTCAAACTACGTCCTTTATTGAATCCACGGGGATCGCCAGTTCTGATTTCATTAGCCATAACCGGGTACAAGTGTTAAGTATTCCTGTATTGTTACTCACCTGCAGTTAGAATTGAACCTGCAACCTCCAGATGATTATCTCCTCCTCCAGCAGGACACATAGCGTAACAGTTATCGGCGTTGGTTCCCTAAGCTTCTAAGGAGACAATTATCTGGAGGTTTCAGGTTCAGTCCTGACTGCAGGCGAGTAACAATACGGGAATACCTAACACTTGTACCCAGTTATGGCTAATGGAATCAGAACAGGCAACCTCCGTGGATTCAATAAAGGACGTAGTTTAAAGTTCCATGTAGGTTCTCGAGTTCGACAAACACCTGAAGAAGGCTGGAGGACATATTGGCCGAAACATTGTGGAAATGACAATAAAGATGAAGACCATAGTCTGAAAACCCTTAATGATAGAAACCTAGAATGCATAAGGCATCTGTATACTTCTTAGGGATTTTGTAGATTACCAGTTTTGTTTTCGTCTGTATTTGTCAAACACTTATTCCCTTGGCACATTTTAATTGTATCCTTCCCTTTTCTTTAATTGTTTTATTCAAAGCTTCCTTACAACACTGCTTTCCATATTGCTGTTCCTTAATCCAATAAGATGGATTAACTTGGATTAAATTATATCTAGTGAGCATTAATATGTAATGAACTAATGTTTTTGTACTAAACAGCTACCCTTGACTCTGACTGCTGCAATAAACAGAAAACTAAAATGGCACAATGTTCATTAGAATATTTTTTTAGTTTACTACTACTACTGGCAAAAATTATGGAATGAACATACTTTTTTTATTTAGCAGTAAAAAAACTAATAACAGATAAGATGCAAAACAAGCCACTCAGAGGAAAATATTATGAAATAACCCAATATTGGGGGGGGGGGATTATAGAATTCATTGACAAAAAAAAAATAGAATTCATCAGTAACCCAAGTTCAAGTCCTGAACAAAGCTGTTTGCATTTCAGTTCACATTTATACTTTTGGAATCTCTCTCCTTCTATCAAAGCTTGAGTAGATAATTGGGCAAACTGGGTTCTCTCTAGCTTTGGTAAGACAATCTGTCTAAGAGAAAGAAAACTCTGAATTCAAACCAGCAATACTTTGCTTAAAAATTGACTTTGTGTTTGCATTTTACTCATGACAAGTTGAAGGGATACATACTTAGTTACACCCTCCTCAAGTGTTTATGACAGCCTTTAATCTTCTTTCAGGTGTGGATTTCACTAATTCAAAGCAATGTTCTTTATCAAAGTGGTTCCCAAATGACCATTAATAGATCTTTTGTAGATGGAGCCTTTTCATTGCTCTTTTTTTTTTTTCTTTTTTTTTTAATAATTTCCTTCAAGTATTTTTACTTGGATTTAGGTCCAGACTGCTGGTGAGGTCATTGTGTTGTTTTTTTTTTTTGTTTGTTTTTTGGGGTTTTTTTTGTTTTTTTTCTTATACACCTTCCTGGAAAAAAAGTTTTAAGTCCTTTTGCTCTGTGACAAGATGCATTATCATCTTAATAAATGACTACGTCATCTCCAAACCAATTATCTGCTGCAATAAATAGGAAAGTAAAATAGAACTTTTTTTTTTTTTTTTTAGTTCACAACACAGAATTTCTCATTTTGTGAATTCTTAACTTGTTTTGAATGGAGATAAGTTATTTTCTAAGCTTCGCTTAAATATAACACACATTCAGATGTATGGGGTACTCATTAGGACTTGAACTCACTAATAATGTTTTACTACTCTAGCTTGCTAACTATTACTCTATATAAGGCTCTCTATAAATGGAGACAAGTACACTTAGTGAATCTGTATATGGAAAAATATTCATCTCTCTCTCTCTCTCTCTCTCTATATATATATATATATATATATATATATATATATATATATATATATATATATAAATTTTTTTTATCTTATTTAGATTTCAGATACCAGTTTGCTAATAGATATTTTCTCATCTCTTATTGTATTTTTAAATTCTAGCAATTCTAAAGAATAACTAGAATTTTAATAGAATTCCTAGGTAAAGTATGTAAGGTTAGAACAGAATAAGCTTTTGTTACTTTTACGTTTCTTTTTCCTTCCTTTCTCATTTTGCTTGGTTTCTTAGTTTTATGGCATGCTAACCTTTTGTAGGTTATTCAATGTCAAAACCATCCTTATTGAAGAATAGTAATACCACTTTTCAACCAATAACGATAATGGGAAGGATAAGAGAGTTCATCTTTCACAAAAGTATTAGTAATTGTACAACTTGAACTTGCTTACTTCAAGGCCGGCAGTCCAGCACTTTAGTGACCACCACATTTTTTTCTTTTTTTTTCTTTTTTACCTTTTTCTTTCTTCTCTTTTATTTCTTTTTGTTTTTTTTTCCTTTTTAATTTTTCTCTCTTTTTATTCTTTATTTAATTTTCTTTTATACTTTGCCTTTAAAATCAGTTCAGGTTTCCAGGTTTACTGGCCTAAAAAGAGGTTCTAGAAACAATTCCAAATAGGAGAAAATCATAAAGGATTCTTTGTTTTTGTATGAGACTTATTTTGCCATGCAATGATGTCTGTGGTTTACATCAATAACCCATAAGTAATTAGTTCTATGCAACATCGTTTCATAATTGCTTGACACCAGCTGAACTCATGGAAATTCCAGTTGAATCAGAAACAGTCTCCAAGGATTAAAGGTCAATATATCATTGTTAATGCTTTATTTATGAATTACTTGTACATCCAAATAATATATACAAAACTTGTATATAAAATACAAAATTAAATAAAAAAACTAGTGAATTTCATAAACTTTTTTTGTAAATTTAATTTGCTCTTCATGCCAAACTTCCTTTATTGTTTGATTGCACCATTTTCATCTCCAAGAAGTAGACTTAGCGTAACAGTAATCTTCTTAACGAAATGAGATTTCAATCCAAGTTCAAATCCTGGACAAAGCTTATGACACTATTTATACAGACTTAGCTCTGTGTATGTGCATATGTGTGAACGTGTATGTATGTATGTTCGTACTGGTATATATATGTGTATGGTTGTGAGTTGACCGTGTGTGTGTGTCCATATAGGGGCTGAGACATACTTGCATGGGCATTCTACCAGTATAAAGCACAGATGGTCAGATAAAAGAAAGCTGTAACTTAAAAGATTTTATGGTCGCACTGTTTAGAGTCTCCTGGAGATGCACAGTCTGGTGGTGTTTTATTTCCAATCTCTGAATGGTCAGACATACGGAAATAGTAATGTTCACATCTGAATATATACAGGAGGGGTAGTCTGGGAAAAGGAGAATAGACACAAGCTGTACAGTCAGAAGGGAACAGATGAAAAGAGTCAACCACAGAGATAGGGCGGGGGACCTCCAGCCCAAAGATCGAGCAATCAGCTTTAGTTTTTAGTTAAAGGAATTTTTGCCACTCAAAGTGAGGATGCCACAAACCATCATTTTATCATACACAAACCTCCTCCTCACTTTAAACTACATTTTGTTTTCACTGTGTTCTTTCTTTAAAGGATCGTCTCAGATTTATGCATATCAACTCAACCTGCTGAGAAAGATAACCCAATGAGGGGTCAGATGATTATGTGGCCGGAGATGCATGACTCAATTTGTAATCCCACAGCTGTTTGCATTTCATTTCACACTTATGCTTTCTGGAAAGTCGCAAATCCATTATCATCTCCCTACAGGTATGAGTAAATAGTTAGGTAGACTGGGTTCTTTTAGTTGGGGGGGGGGGTTGGCTACCAGTCTAGGAGAAGGAAAATTGAATTCAAACTAGTTGTATTCCTCATAAAAATTAACCGTGTTGCATCCTGCTCATGGTGGAGGGGTTAGATATAGGTAAATACAAACTTTCACTTTAAAATCATGGTTTGCTCAGATTCTTGAAAATGCCTCTGAATTGTAAGTACATAGTCTATTCCTTCCCTTCCTCCTTGCAATACACATCAAATATTGTCACACAAACTAATTAACTTTGTCTTTGGGATTTGATGTATGTGGATAACACTAAGTTCCTCTGCTTCTGGGTGCACATATTTAAGTGTAGTAATACATATGCATGCAAGTGTCTTTATGAGTATATAGGTGTAGTGTGTGTGGACATAGCATATATAGATGGATGTTTGTATATAGTCGTATCAACAGGATAAAGAAGTTGAAGTCATCAGATTTTGATATATAATAATGTGGATCAATGAGTTAGTTTTTTAATGTTCACTATAGATTGGCACTACTACAGTTACAGGTCAGTAGACAAGGGTATCATTTTATAAAAAATATTTGTTCTTGGAGGTCTACATGGGGGAATTTGGTTTTCTTTTCTAGAAGCCTGGACAGCATATATTGAAGAAAGCAATCAGAAGTTTAACAAATCAGTTGTTAAAGACAAGTTACAATGCAGGGCAGTTGTAATTATATTGCCAGAATAGGTCAGGGGCTCTCATTAGCTCACTAGGTCACAAGAATAATATTGGCAGCTGAGATTGAATCTGGTCATAAGAATAAGGAAATTTACCAAGTCACCGTCTGCTACCTCTATCATCATCAGAATCAGTACTGAAGTTTATATTGCATAGCATCACTTGCAGCCTCCAACCAGGATAAACTCAAAGAGAAATTGTCATCAATAAAGATGATGAAACAGTTTTATCCTTGGTTTCGGTTTGTTTCTTTTTTTCTTTGTGGAGCTGGTCTATGACTTGTACAATGTCAACAAAACTTTGTGGCCAAGATCTCCCTTCAGAGAATGAATGCGTAAAAGATCGATTCAGCTTGGTGGAATCCCATGCCCATAGCTTTTAAAACGCAAGTTAACAAGTCAAAACTGCTTACAGACAAATCTGTATTGTATTTTCAAAGGCTCAAGCACACCTTAAAGAAGTTTGGTTTCTTTGTTTAATGGCATATCAACCTTTGTAGGTTATTTAATGCCAAAGCCATTCTCCTTGAAGAACAGTAGTGGTACTATTTAACCCATAGCTGGTAGGATAAGGGGGTTCATTCCTTTCCCAAGGGTATTTGCCCAAAAGTGAACATAATAGCGCGACTGGAGTACGAACTCACATACTAATTTTTTGGAGTGAAATTAGTTGAAAATTGTCTCCTAACATCATTAGAAGACAATTATCGTTCAAATGAGTCATTTTAAACATAATTTATTCAAACATCAAATTAGAAAAGATCAGAAAAAAGGACTCCAAAAGTAAATATGAAAATCATCTTATACTATGCAACACAAATTTTGTTCCTGGATAATATGTGTAATTTCTTAATTGCTTATGTTGTAAAAGTATAGAAAATGTTCATTATTCTTTTCAAACTTTGCTTATGTGCCCTGAATAATAAGTAAAGTTGGCGACCTTGGTCAAGGGTGACCCAAAGGCTCCCTTTTCAATAGCTACTACACCAAGGTGTTGGGAAGGGTGCTACTCCTTTCCCTGGATTGCTCCACTTTACCCTTGATCCATACCTTATAATGCTGAGTGTTAAGCAAGATAGCATCAAGTATCATTTTTTTGAGTTTTTTGGTATGACTTGATCTAGGATTGAACCATGGTCTCCTGGACCATTGGTGAACACTCTACTCATAAGGCAAGAAGTTTAGAAATTAGCCTATTTTCTTTGTAAAAACAGGCAAATTTGAACAGAACAAAACATGAATGAAAATTTACTGTATTTATACTAAATTTATACAACAGTTAACAAAAATGTTTTGTACAAGAAAACTCCCTATCAGCTAATCAGTTCTGAATCTACCTTGAATGTATTTTCTGAAAAATGGATAAATTTTTAAAATTTTATCATCCAGCAAGATCAAAGTTTCAAGAAAAATAGATTGTTTCTATTAAATTAATCATAAGCAATTGGGAAATGACACTTTCTGCCCAGGAAAAAAAATTATTACCTATGACAAATGTCAGTTGCCTAGTCAGCTGGGGATGTAGAATATGCTGACTGCACCTCTGTAGAGGGGCAAGACACCCCCCCAACGAGTGTCCTGGATATGACACTTAATCTGATGATGAGGTTCCAGTAGTGCTGGAGCTTTGGGGAATGCGGAGTACCCCTTCATTGCCATTGCTCCCAGGTCCACTCTGGCCCGGAGTGGTAGCACCTGATAGGGCCCTATCTATGGGTTAAATAGAACTAACAGCATACTTATGCTAAAATGAATTGTTTGAGTAAACTGAATAGCTTGAAATTCTCAAGGAATCTTTTCCCTCTTCCTTCTATTCATATGTATTTACCAACCCCTCCACACAAGCAGGATGTTACACAAGGTCAATTTTTAAGTAAAATTTAACATGTTTGAATTCAGAGTTATTTTTCAAGACTAGTTGCTATATCACTGTTAAAGAGCTGTCTTCCCTGCTATTTGCTCATACTTGGAGGGAGAATAGTTAGATCCATAAATTTCCCAAGGGTATAGCACTATGTGAAATACAAATGGCTTCATCTAGGATTTGAACTCTGGTCACCATGTTCACTTCTTCTGATAATAATCATTACACTACAAGCTCTTCCTTTTATTTATAGGATTATTTTCCCTAACAGGAATCATTTTTGAGAATAAAGCATGATTTATCAAGAACAATGTAGACAGCACTTAAAAAATCAAGTATGGAAACTGGCTTCATTATTTCTTTTATTTTTTGAATAATGAAAATGATTTGTGTAAACATAATCACTTTACTATATAAGGTGCATGGAAATACCTTCCACATTTTAAACAGTCACTTGTGTGGTGCAAGTGAATTTAGGCAAGTGGCAATTGTAGCTCCATCTAACAAATGTCTTACCATATATTTTTTCAGTTATGATCACTTATGATCATGCCTTGGACTGACCATGTATTTAAAGATTGACAAAAAGACCAAGAATCATGTCTTTTGGTATCTCTGCCACTTTTTGGTAAAGTAAGTTAATTGGTAATCTAGGTGTCATCATCATCATGTTGTGCCGCCAGCATGGATATCCCTGACCCTCTCTCGCCACTTCTCCCTATCATTCATTGTCTCTGGCTGGTTTTCAGGGCTACATCCCATATCCTCACAGAGCTGCTGTATGTATGTATGTTCGAGCTGGTCGTTCTGCTTTTGCTCGGCCATAAATGGGGATCCATAGGAGTACATCACTTATGACCTCATCCCTGCTTCTCCAGCAGTGTCCTGCATGTCTGGTTCAACTTGGATAGTTTTCATGACGGGAGGTAGGTAGCCGTATAGTTGGTGCTTTGTGGGGTGTTGCCTCCAAGACTTGTTCAATATTGCTTGCAGCATTCTTGTGTAATTGCCGTCTTGCTTTTTCTCCAGCTGTTTTGTTAGCATCCAAGTAGTGCATCCATATAACAGTATCGATATGACCGCTGCTTGGAAGAAACTGCGTTTCATTTTATCGGTCAGGTCTGACTTCCATATGATCAATAGCTTATCGATAGCTGTTCATGCCTTTGTTAGCAGCGCGTCGATGTCTTTTTCAGTTGATGAGATACTGCTTCCTAGGTAGGTGAACTTGTCTACCAGTTTCAGAGAGCTTCCGTCTAGTGTGGAAAAAAAAAATCTAGGTGTACATGCAAAAAACCTTGAGGCAACAATATTATTTGTTGACTTTTCCAAGGCCTTTGACTCCATACACAGAGGGAAAATAGAGCAAATACTACTCACCTACGGACTACCCAAAGAAACCATCTCAGCTATAATAATGCCATATAAAAACATTAAAGTAAAAGTCCACTCCCCGGATGGAAACACAGACTACTTTGACATAATAGCAGGTGTGCTGCACAGAGACACATTAGCCCCATACCTCTTTATCATCTATCTACACTACATGCTTAGAACATCCATTGATAAAATGAAAGACAATGGTTTCAAGCTGACAAAAGAAAGAAGCAGAAAATATCCCGCAAAAAAATTATGGACGCAGACTACGCCGATGACATAGCGCTTCTGTCAAATACACCCGCCGAAGATAAAATTCTGCTACATAGTCTGGAAGAGTAGCTGGTGGGATAGGCCTCCATGTCAATGCAGAGAAGATGGAATACATATGCTTTAATCATAGAGGTGACATTTCCACAGTAAATGGTAATTCTCTGAAAGTAGTGGTCAAGTTCACCTACCTCAGAAGCAGTGTCTCATCAACCGAGACAGGCATCAACACATGACTAGCAAAGGCATGGACAGTTATAGATAGGCTATCAGTCATATGGAAGTCAGACCTGACTGATAAAATAAAACACAGTTTTTTCCAAGCAGCAGTCATGTCAATACTGCTATATGGATGCACTACATGGAAGCTAACTAAACACATAGAAAAAAGCTTGACAGCAATTACACAAGAATGTTGCGAGCAATATTGAACAGGTCCTTGAGGCAGCACATCACAAAGTAGTAGCTGTATGGCCACTTACCCCCCATCACAAAAACTATCCAAGTTAAATAAACCAGACATGTGAGACACTGCTGGAGAAGTGAAGACGAACTCATAAGCGACATACTCCTGTGGACCCCTTCACAAGGATGAGCAAATGCAGGATGACCAGCTAGAACCTATATACAACAGCTCTGTGCTGATACAGGATGTAGCCTTGAAGACCTGCCAGGAGCGATGGATGATAGATACAGGTGGTGGGAGAGGGTCAGGGAGATCCGTGATGGCAGAGCGACATAATGATGATGAAGTTAGTTGGCCAACCGTAGTTGAGGGTGACCCGAAGGCTCCTTTTTCAATAGTTAGTACACCAAGGGGTCAAGTTGTAGTGGAAGATGCTACTCCTTTCCCTGGATTGCTCCACTTACCCTTGATCCGTACCTTATAATGCTGAGTGTTTAGCAAGGAGGCATCTAGTACCATTTTTTGAGTCTTTGATATGACTCTACCAGTTATTGAACCTCAGTTTCTCAAACTATTGGTAGAATACTCTAACCATAATACCAAGCATCCTTTAATTCTTCCAGGTGGTTTTCTTTTACTTGATGAACCTGTGGTTCTGACATTTTCATCCCACAGCAGTATCAATTTTCTATCTGGAACAGCATCATTCTGACATAACATCAAATGAGCACAAAAAGCTCTCTGTATAGCAACTACAGATTCATCAGTCACCAAAAATATTTCAACAGCAAACTCACAGTGTGCACTAGTCCAAGCTATGATAGTAACATATAATAACTGAAAAAAAAAAGACATTATCTTGATGGAGCTATCACTGGCACTTGCCTAAGTTCACTCACACTTCACTGCTGACAGATGTGGGAAGTATTTCTGTTGCATCTTGTAAAAGTTGCTCAGCTGTTATCTTATCTTTATTCAAAGTTTCAGTCTTGATAACTTTTGACAATTCATCCCAGAGTCCATACATGAAAAAGTTTTTGCTTTTTTTTGTAATTTTTTGTAAACACTTTCTATGGAGTTTGATATTAAAAATTAAATAATTATATTCTTTGATGTGATCAAAAAAAATTTGTTCAATTTTTATTTAATAGTTTTTAATTTTTTTTTTTAATCAAATCAATTTTAAACAATTTAAAAAAAGATTTCAAACTTTGGGAAAATGTTAAAATCTGGAAATGTATTTTGTTTTATTATAATTTTTTGTTATTTAATTATTTATTTTTTTTATTATTATTATTCAAGGGACATAACTCATTTTGACTCAATTAAGTTATTTCCCTTAGTAAATGTTTTCGTCTTCCGGTTTCTTAGCCTTTTGAGCTTGTTACACCGGTACATAGGGAATACTTTCATTTTCCCCTCACACCGTAGCAACAGGTTAACAGTGCGGAGATCACGCTCAAACCGTGGAGGATAAATTTAATCTCAGAAATTCGGGGCTCATTGCTTCCTAGAAGTACACATATCCCCGGGCTTTTGAATTCTGACCAAAGAATCTCATTTCTACAGTTATGTAAGGTTGGTTTGATTTTTTTGTTTAATGGCATATCAACCTTTGTGGGATATAGAATGCGAAAGCTATGTGGGATGGAATAATAAATAAAAATGATAACAACAAATTAATAAGATAAAACCATATGAAAAAAAAAGCACAAAATGAAATAAATAAAAAAATCTCTTAGGAGGCCTCTGACTAAAAGAACAATCTGAGCAGGCTCAAAAAAGAAGAGGCTTTCTGGCACCAAAAAGAAACTCGAAAGGAAAGAACTCAGACCTCAGCTTGGAAGTCAGCTATTTTATTGTTCAGGGAGGTCTTCCCCTTTCAAGACTTAGTTGCAAACTTCCATAGTAATAAAATTGAGTTTTAAATGCTTCACTTGTCCCTTTGTCTCTCCTTCTTTCCTTCCTTTCTTCCTTCTTTCCAGGTCTACACAGCTGTAACACTTCTTTTTTTCTTTTTTTGGCACAAGAAGGATTCAGCAGTAAGTTCAGTAATTCATTTAAAATTCTTTTATCTTTACAAAATGGACCAAAATAAAAACACCATGTACATTCAGATGTTTCATGTCAAACTCAGGAGTCCACACAGAATCTCAGACTGAACCCTTTATTTCAACCACAGGGATAGACTGTTCCAATTCTGTTAACCATGACCGGGTACAACTGTTAAGTTATAGTAAGTATTCCTTGTTATTCTTACCTGTTGTTGGGACTGAACCTGCATCCTCCAGATGCAGGTTCATATTAGTTGAAACATAATTATAACAATAAAGATGAGATCAACAGTCCGAATATTCTAACTAATAATAACTTTATTGAATATTTTTTTGAAATGCACTCTTTGATTGTTTGGTTTTTTAATGACATATCAATCTTCTTGGGTTATTTAATGCCAAATCCATCCTTCTTGAAGAACAGTAGTGGTACTATTTAACCCATAGCTGGGAGGATAAAAGGGTTTGTATTTTTGCAAAGTGGATTTGTCCAAAAGTGAACGTAATATAGCAACTGGAGTTCGAACTCACTTACTACAATTCTGCAGTCCAGTAGTTTAACCATTACGCCACAAGGACCCCCCCACACACACTCTTTGAATAATGTACGCTTTGGCAGGGTGAATCATTTTATAGATTATAATATTTCTTTATTATTACTCACTCATTACATGCTTCGTTGGAAATAAACAAATACATTAGGATCATTAAAGTTCAGATTTAATGTTCAGTTTATTTTTATCTGTTAATGAATAAGTACTGAAAGATTTTATTTTTTGAATGATCACATCATTTTTTAAGTTTGAGTTTTGTTTTATACATAAATTTACAAAGAAAACTTGAAAAAAAAAGCCTCCTTTAAATTATATATACAAGTATCATGATTTGTTGGGTTTTTTTTATTAATGTTTCTTTGTTTATTCATTTCATTCTCTGAACAGTATGATCAATAAGTACCTAGTGTTGCTATTAAAAGACAAATCTACTTAGGTATAAAATACAATGTGATATATATATATATATATATATATGTGAAACAACTTCTTGATTTCATTAAAGAATCATCAAAAATTCCATTATGGGAACACAAGTCATTAATTATTCAACTCCACTCAAAATGAACATGCTTTGTGTTATGATAGTGACAGAATTTCTCATTGCTCAAGAATGAGACCAAGTTATTAATATATTGCAAAAAGTTTGAAATTGACAATTTGGATCGAAGATTAATATTAAGATAATAAATACCAAAAAAACCCAGATATTTTATTTCAGGATTTATTTGGCTTTTGTATTTATGTCAAACTATTGATTGTGTTTGATATTGACTTGTAGACCCCCTTTGACATGCCACATAAATTGCATGGGTGGCATGCTAGAAAGAAGTAAGGACACTGGGAACAAAAAATAACAGGATATGCACCTGGTTCCTAAAGTTAAACAGGATGCAGGTGTTCCCAGCGGAACTGCCTTGTAGATTGCATGGGAGGCATGCTAGAAGGAAGTCGGATGCTGGGAATAGAATAACAGGAAATGCACTTGTTTCCAAAAGGAAACGGGACGCTGACTCCCCAGAGGAAATCCTGCGGAAATTCCATGGGTGGCATGCTAGAAGGAAGTGTAATCATGAGTATTATGTGGGTAGCATGCAACAGCAGGTTGGAGGAGATGTGACCATAAGAATTTGCGCGGGTGTCCAGAATATCATTTAACCATGAACATTTTCAACCCAAACAGAAGAATGAAGAAAGAAAGAAAGGTTTCACAGAAGAACCATTTTATTGCCCCTGTATGTGTGCAAATTCAGCCATCTTTAACTCTCTCTCTTTCACTCTACCCATACATACATTTCGGGTAATAAAAAGAAAAGAAAAGAAGCAGATTATATTTTTATACATCAGCATCTTTGTCTTGCTCTACTATACAAAAACTACTCATAGTATCTGTGGAAATTCCTTTTCTTATATTGATACAGAAATTGACAAAGAAAACAGTTTATAAAAGAATATATATACTCTTTGAATTACATGCACTTGTATCATAATTTGGGAGGGTGAATTATTTTATAGATTATAATAACACGGCAAAACATTTTTGAATCTTTTCTAAAAGTTTAAAATTCTTAGAGGCCTAACAGTAGTTTAGTAGATAAAGTAAAAGTCTAAAACTCCCAATGCTTCACACAAAAAAAAATGTCATTTGTAAAAGCTCAATAATTCCTAAAGCCTCCTCGGCTCCCAACGGTAGTATAGAAGAAAAAGTAAAAAGCCTAGGAAAATGTCCCAATACCGCCAAAAAAAAAAAAAAAAAAAATTCAGTACCAGTGAAAGTCTGACGAAAGTACCTTAATCTTGGACTTTAACTAAGTTAAAACTTAAGAAAACTTAAATCAAAATTACCCCCCTCTTTTCTTTTTTTTTTTTTTTTACGTACACATGGGAAGCAGCATGATGTACGTAAAGGTATTTGAATAAACCCATGGATGACCAAACTCAATACCTAAACAGGTCCTGGACGTGAGTTTGACGACTTTACACTCAGGATCGTTAGTTCGATCGGGGAACTACTGCTGCTCCTCTATAAGAGTGGCTTCTATAGAAGAGAATAAAACAGCCATCGAAAGATAACCATGATCCTCACTCAAACCACATACACAAACCGCATCGCTCTTCGCGCGGATAAAAAAGGGGCGCGTCCTGCTGAGGTTGGAGCCCCGGCCTCAGTGTTCGAAAAATCAGCTACAGAGCTCAAACGACAAAAACTACTAAAATGCAAGCAAACACTACAAATAGCGACATTTAACGTAAGAACCTTAAATAGAATAGGACAACTACCAGAGCTAATCGCATCGGCTGTAGAACATAAGATTGACATAATATGCATACAAGAACACAGATACACGCACACCGAAGATATCAAATATCACGGAACTGGCAATGGATGGTCGCTCGTAACTGTATCGGCATGGAAAAACTCTGTCAACGCCGCAGTAGGAGGGGTAGGATTGCTTATAGGATCTAGAGCATTAAAAACGCTAAATAGCATTGAGAAAATACAACCTAGAATGATGGCAGCTACTTTCAACGGCAACCCCAGAGCAACAATCATCTCCTGCTACAGCCCTACCAATGTTAGTGAAGAAACTGAACTAGTCACCTTCTACGATGAGTTATCCTCATTAGTGCGTAGCATCCCGAAACACAACATGTTAGTCATTGGCGGAGACATGAATGCCCAAATCAGGAAAAACGGAAACAACAAATACAGCCTCCCCAACACGTCAAATAGGAATGGGCAACATCTAACAGATTTCATGATAGAAAATAGATTAGCATGCCTCAATACAAACGACCAAAAAAGGGAGGGCAAACTATGGACATACACATACACGAACAATACTAAAGCTCAGATAGACTACGTCCTTATAAACAAGAAATGGAAAAATAGTGCAATGAATTGCGAGGGATACTCCTCTTTCGAGGGTGTGTCCACCAATCACCGAATAGTCACGGCAAAAATACGACTAAGCCTACGAAAAAACGCCAAACGAACAGCGACCACCAAACACTATGACTGGGCCCTTTTGAACAACAGAGATATAAGAGATAAATACGTATTAGAATTAAGAAACAGATTCGAAACACTACAAGAAAAGACCGAAAAAAGTACACCAAACGACAAATATGAAAATTTCGTCAATGCGCACCTCAAGGCAGCAGCGAAATGCATTCCAACCAAACTCAAAACTAAATATAGAGTCCCATGGGAAACTTTAGCGGTGAGAGAAAAACGGGCACTAGTGAAAAAAGCCTCCAAAAACTATCGAAAAAAAACAACAAACACAAATGCCTTAAAACTAAAAACGGCACAATATCAATTAGCAGGCATATATATAAAGGAACAGACAGAATACATTTAAATCAGATAGATAAGATTAGAGACTCGGTGGAAGATAGACAATCTGGGATAGCCTGGCAAACAATAAATGAAGTGAGTAGAAGAAAGAACACAGCCAAAGCAAAACTGAAAGCTGCAAACCAACAAGAAAGAATAAAACTGTGGAAACAGCACTTCGAAAACCTACTTGGAAACCCACCGAAAATAACACATGAACCAATCACCAGAATAATTAGTAAACAATTAGACATTAAACTAGGACCGTTCACACAAGAAGAACTCGACTCGGTTCTCAGAAAAATTAGAAATAGGAAAGCTGCAGGGCTGGACGAGATTCCCCCAGAAGGATGGAAGACCAGACAATTCGACGACATACTGCTCCGACACTGCAACGCAGTATACAATCAAAATCCGATAGATAGATGGATGAAGGGATGCATACTCCCCTTCCCTAAAAAGGGGGACCTCAGATTAGCCAAAAACTACCGATCCATAGCAGCCAAACTCTACAATGCCCTACTACGAAACCGCATAGAACCCAAAATCGACAACATACTTAGGAAAAACCAAAATGGCTTCCGAAGAAATAGATCCGCAACCTCACAAATATTAACCATCCGTAGAATCCTTGAAGGTGTACGGGCAAAAAACCTACAAGCGACATTACTATTTGTCGGCTTTACCAAGGCCTTCGATTCCATTCACAGAGAAAATATGGAACAAATCCTACTAGCGTACGGCATACCTAAAGAAACCGTAGCGGCAATAACGATTCTCTATAGAAACACCAAAGTAAAAGTACGATCACCAGATGGAGACACAGAATACTTCGACATTGTAGCAGGAGTACTACAAGGGGACACGCTGGCTCCGTACCTCTTTATCATTTGTCTAGACTACGTACTTAGAACATCGATTGACAAAATCAGAGAGAATGGCTTCAAGCTGACGAAGAAAAGAAGCAGAAGGTACCCCGCAAAAACAATTACCGACGCCGATTACGCCGATGACATAGCGACACTGGCAAATACACCCAACCAAGCTGGAAAAATACTGCATAGTTTGGAATGAGCAGCCGCAGGCAGAGGCCTCTATGTTAATGCACACAAAACGGAATATATGTGCTATAATCAAAAGGGGGACATCTCCACTCTAGACGGAACCCCTCTTAAACTAGTAGACAAATTCACTTACCTAGGAAGCAGCGTCAAATAAACCGAAAAGGACATCGACACAAGGTTAACGAAAGCATGGACAGCTATCAATTGGCTATCGATTATATGTAAATCAGACCTAACCGATAAAATGAAACGCAGTTTCTTCCAGGCAGCGGTCACATCGATACTGCTATATCGGTGCACTACATGGACGCTAACAAAACGGCTGGAGAAGAAGCTAGATGGCAATTACACTAGAATGCTGCGTGCAATCCTGAACAAGTCCTGGCAGCAACACCCCACAAGACACCAACTGTACAGCCACCTGCCCCCTATCACGAAAACTATTCAAGTTAGACAAACCAGACATGCAGGACACTGCTGGAGAAGCAGAGATGAACTCATAAGAGATGTACTCTTATGGATCCCCATACATGGCCGCGCAAAAGCAGGACGACCAGCACGAACATACATTCAGCAGCTATGTGAGGATACGGGATGTTGTCCTGAAGACCTGCCTGGGGCGATGAACGATAGGGAGGAGTGGCGAGAGAGGGTCAGGGATATCCGTACTACCAGCGCGACATGATGATGATTAATCATTCAGGAGGTACCCATGGTGTAATGGTTATTGTCATAGGAAATGGATACGGCGACATGAGTTCAAATCCTGGACGAGACTGATTGCATTTCACATTGCACTAATCCCCTTGGGAAAGGTATGGATCCAATTATTCTCCCTCCAGCTATGGGTAAATAGTAGGGCAGACTGGGTTCTTCAGCTTTCGTGAGGCAACTAGTCTAGGAGAGGAAAACTCTGAATTCAAACCTGTTAAACTCTGCTTAAAAATTGACCTTGTGTCAATCCTGCCCAAGCGGAGGCGTTGGTAAATATGCTTATTATTAATCATTAATCACTTGGAAGCAGTATCTCATCAACCGAAAAAGACATTGACACACGGCTAACAAAGGCATGGACAGCTATCGATCATATGGAAATCAAACCTGACCGATAAAATGAAACGCAGTTTCTTCCAGGCAGTGGTCATGTCAATACTGCTATATGGATGCACTACTTGGATGCTAACTAAATGGCTGGAGAAGAAGCTTGACAGCAGTTACACAAGAATGTTGCGAGCAATATTGAAAAAGTCCTGGCAGCAACACCCCACAAGGCACTAACTATACAGCCACCTGCCTCCCATCATGAAAACTATACAAGCTAGATGAACCAGACATGCAGGACACTGCTGGAGAAGCAAGGACGAGCTCATAAGTGATGTACTCCTATGGATCCCTGCATATGGCCAAGCAAAAGCAGGATGACCTGCTCAAACATACATACAGCAGCTATGTGAGGATATGGGTTGTAGCCCTGAAGACCTGCCTGAGGTGATGAATGATAGGGAGAAGTGGCGAGAGAGGGTCAGCGATATCCGTGCTAGCGGCATGACATGATGATGACGATGACCCCTAGATTACCAATTACTTTACCAAAAAGTGGCAGAGATACCAAAAGACATGATTCTTGGTCTTTTTGTCAATCTTTAAATACATGGTCAGTCCAAGACATGATCATAAGTGATCATAACTGAAAAAAAATATGGTAAGACATTTGTTAGATGGAGCTACCATTGCCACTTGCCTAAATTCACTTGCACCACACAAGTGACTGTTTAAAATGTGGAAGGTATTTCCATGCACCTTGTATAGTAAAGTGATTATGTTTACACAAATCATTTTCATTATTCAAAAAATAAAAGAAATAATGAAGCCAGTTTTCATACTTGATTTTTCAAGTACTGTCTACATTGTTCTTGATAAGTCATACTTTACACTCAAAAAGGATTCCTATTAGGGAAAATAAACAAATAAATAAGGATAATTCAACAAGTTCAATTTATTTTTATCTGTTAATAAATAAGTACTGAAAACTTTATTGAAAATTGAATCATTTGTTGACTTTTAGAAGATTTTATTTTTATTTTCATTTTTATTTTATTATTATTTTATTTTAATCTAAAAATGAACTCCTATAATGAGACTTCTTCATTTCTTTCTTTTATTCCATGAAAGGTGGAGGGACAACCTCACTTCAGCCCCAAAATATTCATCTGTTTTTCTTGGTGTCTAAAATTCTGCTCTTAACTCTTTATGAATCTAACTCTCTTCTAATTCACATGTTACTGTCCACAACAAAGTACAAGGACTCCTTCAACTCTCTGGCCCAGTCGGCTGAGGTTGCAGAATATACCAACTGCTTCTTTGCAGAGGAGTAAGACTCCCTCAACAAGTGTCCTGGATATGACACTAAACAATTTGATGGTGAGGCTCCAGTAATGCTGGATCTTTCAGGAATGTAGATTACTCCTTTATTTCTATCGCTCCCAGGTCCACTCTGGCCCAGACTGGTACCACCTGATAGGGTCCTATCTATGGGTCAAATAGAATTGGACTGAATACTTATGCTAAACTGAATTATTTGAAATAGAACTGCTTTTGACATTTGAACTGCATACTTATGTTAAACTAAATTGTTTGAAACAGAATTGTTTTTCCATTTAACTGTGTTTACAAAAACTGTTAATATTAAATTGTACTGTTTGTAATACAACTATTTATATGTATAAAAATGGATTTGGCATTGAATAATCTACAATGGTTGATATGCCATAAAACCAAACCAAACCTTCAACTCTCTCATTGTTATTTTTCATAGATTTTCATGGTTAGAGATTGAACTGTGATTCACCAACTGTTGATCACTCCGACACAAATGCCCACCTCTTCCATTGACTTGTTGGGAGAAACTTATTACAAAGAAAATATAATTTTATTTTATTTACTTGATGTTAAATAGTAGTAATTTACAAAGCTCTTTGCTTTAATGTAGCAGAAGGCTGAATGAATGGGGTACCTAATGAGACTGGAACTGACTCATGTAGGTTTGCTTGTCTAGCTTGCTAACCAATATACCACAAGAAATCCCCCTTCTTGTTAAATAGTATCAGGTTTCTTTTTTTATCTTTGTGAAATCTTTCCAGATACTTAAGACAAGGTCATTAAATTGACTGGGTTATAAAAATATCTATTGTGCACTCACACTATACAATTTTGGGGGTTTTTTTGTGGGTAGCAAGTTGTCAATGAATTGCTAAGTCTTACCCAATTTATAAGATAAGGTTTCTTTAAAAAAATGTCCTACAAAAAAAAATTATCAAACCATTTTGAGCCAAAGTTTGAAAGTAACCCTGAAAATCCAAGACTCCTTCCAGGATCTGTGTCACCACAAGAAAGTTGGATTTTAGTACTCTTCAAAGTAGTAATTTACAAAGCTTTCTGCTTCGAAGTGGCACAAGGCTGAATGAATGGGGGCCCCAATGAGACTCAAACTTTCTCTTGAAGGTTTGCTAGTCAAGCTTGCTAATCATTTGACCACCCAAAGTACTCTTCAAAGTTGTGGAGTTATCTACTGTCTATGATTTTAGAGAAGGGTCATTGGTTTCTTTAAACAATTGAACTTCTTGTTGGTTTTGTTGTTCCTACAATATAAGTTTATTTCTTTTCAGATTTTCCTTTAAATGTATACAAAACTAAAGAATAAATCCTAAAAGATATTAAGATCTTTTTCTATTTGTCTCATGATAAAAAATTTCATGTATAGACTAAGATACAATTATCAGATGAAACTCCAAAGTAAATGAACAAAAACAAGAATTATCAAATAGTATTTCCTGAATAATACAATGAATGACTGCATGCCACAGGAGCAGAAGTAAGAAGGAGGAAAAAACCAAAAAACCTTCTGCCAATACAATGTATAATATCAAAATTATTAAAAAATTGGTGTGTGTGTATATATATATATATATATATATATATATATATATATATACATACACACCAGCCAATTAGTCTTGTGGTTAGAGTGTTCACTAATGGCCCGTGAGATCGGGGTTCAATCCTAGGTCAAGTCATACCAAAGACTCCAGAAATAGTACTTGATGCCTCCTGGCTCATCACTTAGCATTATATTGCTCAGTCAGCTGGAGCTGTAGAATACACCAACTGCATCTCTGCAGAGGGGTAAGACTCCTCCAATGAGTGTACCTGTATATGACACTAAACAATCTGATGGTGAGGCTCCAGTAATGCTGGAGTTTTGGGAAATGTGTAGTACTTCTTTATTGCCATCACTCCCAGATCCACTCTGGTTCAGAGTTGTAGCACTTGATAGGATCCTATCAATGGGTCAAATAGAACTAAACTGTATGCTTATGCTAAACTTAATTGTTTGAAATAAAACTGTTTTTACATTTAACTCTGTGTAAATAAATGACTGATGTTTGATTGAGTTGTTAGTGATACGTAGCAATACTTGAAACCGTTTAACTTTGTTGACCAAACTGAATAACTTGAAATAGAACTGTTTTTGACATTTACACAGTGTACTTATGCTAAACTGAATTGTTTGAAAAAGAACTGTTTATATGTATAAAAATGGATTTGGCATTAAATAGCTTACACTGGTTGATGTGCCATAAAACCAAACCAAACTTAACACTATAAGTTACAGATCAAGGGTAAAGTGGAGCAATCCAGGGAAAGGAGTAGCACTCTCCACTACACCATGGTGTAGTTTCTATTGAAAAGAGAGCCTTCAGGTCGCCAACTTTACTTAATTTTATATATATATATATGTGTGTGTGTGTGTGTGAAAATGTACCGATATAAAAAAAGAACACAGTGTCTTCAGAGAATGATTTTATTTAGAGTTTGAATAACCAGTGAACATTAAACATTTCATATTTTAAATATGAAAGCATTGAACCTTCATCAGAGCATTTGAATTGTTAAATGAAACAAAAAAATGAGAAAGTTTTAAACATTCTATTTCCATTGGTGTTGTTCTGATTCAAATCTTTGCCGTGTAATTTGGGTTGGAATTTTTTTTTTAAGGTACAATGTACTCGTAACATATTTTCTTAAACTGATATAATATAAACATTTTTTCATCTCTCACTCTCTCTCTCTCTCTCTCTATATATATATATATATATATATACAGTTTAAATGACCATAAAAATATAAAATACAAAAGAGTGAGCATGACCCAAAACATCACATAATTAATTTATTTTTTTCTCATTCTGATTTAAGAACAACTTTCTCTATAAAAATACTGCTTTCATATAAAATATGTCTACAATATATTTCTTTAACACATATGCAAATTATAGAATATGTCTTATCTCATTTTGTAGATGTAAAAATCAATATCTTTTCAAAAATCATTATAATAAACAATATTGATATTAACTCTTTCAGACAAAAGTGTAAAATATTTTTATCAAATTTCTATTTGATGAATTTGATGGTTTTGGATGGTTTCTTTAGCAAAAAATTATTTTGATTTTCATGTCTTTCCAATAAAGTCTATTGATTTAGTAACTTAGTTTTAAATCTGAAAACTCTCATTTCTTATTCTGTAATCTTTTTTTTTTTCATGATTCTTTTTTGTTTTGTACGTTACTTCTCTTTCCATCATTCTCTATTTTTGTTGGAGGAAAAGTGAAAACCACTTTCCCTTTAACATGCTTAATTTTTGTATTTCATTTTCAGTTCTCTGGCAAAATCCAGGTATTTTTTTTCTAGTTTTCTTTTCTTTTCACTCTATGGTCTACTGGAATGACCAAGTCCACTTGATGACAATGTGGGAACGCTAATCATGACCATGCATCTCCAGCCACATAATCGTCTGACCCTTCGTTGGGTTGTTGGTTCTCAGCAGGTCAAGTTGAAATGCATGAGTCTGAGACAGTCTCACCTGAAAAGAACAAGGCAAAAACAAAAAGTTGAATAAATGTTTAAAAAGAGGAGGAAGTTTGGGAGACAAAATAACGATTTGTGGTGTCCTCACTCTTGGCTGCTTTAGTTCCCTTAACTAAAAACTGCTTGATCTTCAGGCCTGATGTCACCCCCTCCCACTATGTCTCTCGAGCTGACCCTCTGTGTCTCTCTCCTTCAGTTCTTCTGACTGTACTATCTGTGCCTTTTCTCTGACTCTCTTCTTCTGACACTGGTTCCCCCCACCATCTCTTCAGTATCTATTCCCTCAGCCCATCTCTGTATTTGTGGTTCATCTATCTGTCCTCTGGTCATATACCCTCCGTGTCTGTCTCTTAGCCTTTCTAGCTGTAGGTTCACTCTCCCTGCATACATCCAGAAGTGAATACACCTACTTCTGGACCCTTAGCTACCCAAGACTGGCCAAAAAAAATGGCAGTGAAGTCTCCAGAAGACCCTAAACGGCAATAAAATTTTTCAAGTCCACTTTTATCTGACCATTTATACTTTATACTAGCTGAGCTGAATTAGTGATTCTCATGCAAATATGTCTCAGCCCACTATATGGACACACACATGTACCCACATATGCATACACATACCTATAGTTAACTCACAACCATACACATGCATACATTCACACATACATGTACTCACATAGAGCTAAGCCCGTATAGCATGTCACAATAAGACTTTTACTTCTTGTTTATTAATACTAGGCCTGACTTTCTGTCTGGGATTAGGTTGTAAGTATGAATAAAAGGACTCTAACAAGAGGAATACCAGATGAATTACAGAGATGCTTGCAAACTTACGGAATGATTTTCCCACATTTTCTTAAGAAGGTTTATGCATAGCATTGGTAGTAATGGCAGCTAACCTTTAGATGTGTAAATCAATGGACATAAAGATAGAATTCCTGCAGAACAAGTAGTTAGACTGATTGGTTTAGCTGGATTCTCTTCATCATCATCATGTCGTGCCGCAGCATGGATATCCCTGACCCTCTCTCGCCACTTCTCCCTATCATTCATTGCTTCTGGCAGGTCTTCAGGGCTACATCCTGTATCCTCGCATAGCTGCTGTATGTATGTTCGAGCAGGTCATCCTGCTTTTGCTTGGCCATATGCGGAGGTCCATAGGAGTACATCACTGATGAGTTCATCTTTGCTTCTCCAGCAGTGTCCTGCATGTCTGGTTCATCTAGCTTGTATAGTTTTCATGATGGGAGGCAGGTGGCTGTATAGTTGGTGCCTTGTGGGGTGTTGCTGCCAGGACTTTTTCAATATTGCTCGCAACATTCTTGTGTAATTGCCGTCTTGCTTCTTCTTCAGCCATTTAGTTAGCGTCCAAGTAGTGCATCCAAATAGCAGTATCGATGCGACCGCTGCCTGGAAGAAACTGCATTTCATTTTATCAGTCAGGTTTGATTTCCATATGCTCGAGAGCCGATGGATAGCTGTCCATGCTTTTGTTAGCCATGTGTCGATGTCTTTTTCGGTTGATGAGATGCTGCTTCCTAGGTAAGTGAAAGGCCAATATATCCCCAAGTTATATTTGGAGATTCTCAAGAGCTTGACTGATGCTTCTTGATCCTGCGACCTAAGTCATGAGCGGTTGCTTCAAAATATGGTCAGGCAATATTTACATGGTATTGTGGAAACAAACTATAGAGTATAAATGCTGCTTTTTAAAAATGGAGTTGGCATTAAATAACCTACAAGTGTTGATATGTCATAAAACCCAAACAAACAAATATATGACACTTCCGAAACAAAGCTATCTATCACACAGATTTCTTTTAAAAGAACAGCATCATCATTTTTGCTGGATTGTGCTATGCTTGTCGGAACTTGGAGATAAAGTGTACATCTTAGTTTCTTTGAGGAGTCACATGCTATGAACTTTTTTTTGGCAACATGTATGGCATTTTGGCTAGCTACAACTACTTCATTGATGAAAACACCTTCAAATGCAGGGAGGTTGGGAGTTTCCTAAATCACATAGATTTTTAATACTTGGTTGTCTATTTAATTTTGTTGCAATTTTTATTTTCTCTAATCAATTTTTAATAGCAATTTTTTTAATAAAGAAAATTTGCTTAAACTTACCTCTGTCTGGTAGAAGTCTAGTAATGGCAATATGATAGTGACCAGATGAAGTACACTTCCTCCCCAACAAGGTGACACTGTCATTCTTAAAGTTGAGGCCAGTCCTGGCTCTTTTCATGGCACTTTTCATTAGTCTAGTGGGTAGAGTGTTTCCCAATGGTCCAGGAGACCTGGGTTCAATCCCAGGTAGCGTCATACCAAAGACTTTAAAAATGGTACTTGATACCTCCTTGCTTAACACTCAGCAATATAAGGTACGTATCAAGGGTAAAGTGGAGCAATCCAGGGAATGGAGTAGCGCCCTCCCCTACACCTCAGTGTAATAGTTATTGAAAAGGGAGCCGTCTGGTCGCCCTCGACTAAAGGGAGACAACTTTACTTTCACTTACTTAATAGAAGGAGTACATTTGAGTCTACTAGGGCAGTAATTATACTGGCTTCAATGTCTGCAATGACAGATTGTAGAGTGGCTGTGTAAAGTGATTTAATTTTGTTTCTATCACCAAACTTATGAATCCTTGAACTTTTATCTTTTTGTCTTGGTTTTTTTTTTTATCAATTCATTCCTCAAACAGTCCCAGAAGCACTACTATCCAGGACAGCAGAACCAAGTGTTTCACCCAAAAAGGTGTAACAATTATTTTCCCATTTTTGCTTACTCATCTGTCAAATATTGATAGGTAACTTTCCTTTTCACTGTCTTCCAGCATATTTCTTGATATCCTTGCGGTAAAGGCAGTCATAAGCCCAGTGGTGCTTGCATCCACATGAAAAGCACATGATGGTATTGCCTTCAGCTCCTTGTGAGTTTGAAGTTTTGTTACATCTACTTCTGCAACTACTGTTGCTACCACAGGGTGCCCTATACTTCTGAACTTGTACTAAACGAAGCTAAGCATAGTAAATGACTAGATCACCTATAGGCTATAGTAAGTGAGTTTGATTCTCATTGGGTACCCTGAACTTTTATCCTTATGCTAAACGAAGCAAACCTTAGTAAATGATTACAACTCAGCAAGAGTAAAAGATGCATCTGAATCAGAATGCAAACTCAGGGGAGAGGGAGGGAGAGGTAGGGTAGCTAAACTGGTGGGAGGATAGGATGCTTCGTGCATTAGGAATTTGAATCTGACCCTTCTACTTTTAGTGCAATCGGAGAGATTCCCCGCCCATTGATTGCTGGAGAATTTCCACTCACCCGTGTACATGAAGGTCTGTTGTAGAGCCAATAAGCAAGTCGACCCTGCAAATGAATTTTTGTTTAATGCGTGCGAGTAGTGACAACCAAAGACAATGAAGAGGACAAAGAGGCAAGGTAACAAATACAACAAGAATGGCAATTTATTGTCAGAAATTACAGACGTGGTCGTAGTGTTCGGTCTCCAGCTAGATGGGCGATCTTGGTAGCTGGTATGTTCGAGTCGTAGGTGCGGTTGGATGATCGCTGCTGGAAGCTGAGATCAGTCGAGTCGTAGAATGCAGGAGCATCTGTAACAGCATCGTGGTCGAAGTCGGTGCTGGCAACTTGGTAGCGTACAGATCGAACGAGCGTGGTTTACTAAGATTTAATCGCTTCTTAGTACTGCGGACTGAGTGAATGAACGACGAGATGGTGGCTAAGGTTTTGCCAGGCCTTAGGATATACGCTGTCGAACGAGCGGATCGATGAAACTAGGACTTTGTCGTGCCCCTAGCTGTGCGGGCATATCGTTTATGGTGACTATGGCTTTGTTGTGCCAGATAGCTGTGTGGGTGTATCGTTTACGGTAGCTATGGCTTTGTCGTGCCAAATAGCTGTGTAGGCATATTGTTGATGGTAGCTATGGCTTTGTCATGCCATATAGCTGTGAAGGCATATCATTGATGGTAGCTATGGCTTTGTCATGCCAGATAGCTGTGTAGGCGTATCGTTGACAGTAGCTATGGCTTTGTTGTGCCATATAGCTGTGCGGGCGTATCGTTTATGGTAGCTATGGCTGTTCATGCCAAATAGCTGTGTAGGCGTATCGTTGACAGTAGCTATGGCTTTGTTGTGCCATTTAGCTGTGCGGGCATATCGTTTACGGTAGCTATGGCTGTTCGCGCCAAAGCTGTGAGAGTGGATCGAGACGATAGCTAAGGCTTTTCGCGCCAAAGCTGTGAGAGCGGATCGAGATGATAGCTATGGCTTTTCGCGCCAAAGCTGTGAGAGCGGATCGAGACGATAGCTAAGGCTTTTCGCGCCAAAGCTGTGAGAGCGGATCGAGACGATAGCTAAGGCTTTTCACGTCAAAGCTGTGGTGGTGGCTAAGGCTTTTCACACCAAAGCTGTGCGGTAGCTAAGGCTTTTCGTGCCAAAGCTGTGGTGGTAGCTAAGGCTTTTGGGAGCCAAAGCTCTGCACTATCGAGCGAGCAGCCCAGGGGACCACGGCTAAGATTGGCATTATCTTAGCGCTGCGCAGGTATCAAAGTGGGAGCTAAAGGCTAACCTGTGCCTTTAGCGCTGCGCGGACGAACGGACAAGCAGAACCAAGCAATGGTTAAGACCGGCTGGTCTTAGTGAGTCCTCTTCATGTTTGCCACCAGGCTGTCTATTTCAACTGGCCGTTAATGACCACCAGAGATACTCTGACCCGCAGAAGGAGACCTCTAATGGCCCTTAAAAAGGACCTTAAAAAAAAAAGGTTGTTGAATCTACCACTAGAAGTGGCGGTGAGGCAAATGCAACCACGAATAACGTAGGATTCTTTTCCTCATATAAGCTCTGCAAAGAACGTGCCAACGAGCGTTGAAAAAGGGCTTGTTGATATTAAGAAGGAGCTATGACACACAGCCCCAGCCACGTGAATAGGAAATTCTTTTATAAAAAATGGGTGTAGCAATTAAGTACTTTTTTAAACCTGTTATAAGCTGGCGATGACTATTATTTCTATTTTTATCAAGTTATTTTTGGCCGAAGTGTTTTGTAAATATTGTTAATTTTAATTTATCCCTTTTTTTTTACCTGTAATGGGATGTCAAGGTCGTAAAAAAGGGCTTAGTCATTTCCGGCTTTACCCGGATATAATTGTCCGAAGGCGAGCGAGTAATCCGATCTGTTTACGTTTATCGGCAGGTCGCGGCAGGTCCACCCTGACAAGTTGTCAAATTGTAGCAAGCCCATGCGATCAGTTCTTAAGATATTCAGAATGACTGGATACTTTCTGGATAGATCTTGTATATAAGGTGTGGTCAAAAATGATCAAGATTCTACCCATACAGAAATGAACAATGAATGAAACAATGATTTTCTTCAAAATTTTCTTGTAGTGAAACCACTATTGTAAACTAGTAGTTTGTTTGATTTGACCTTGTATATGTTTACATAGCCCCAAAAACAAGAGAAGGAGAGGAACAATGCAAATGAATTTCTTTGTGAGAAGAAGAGGTGAGGCTGGCCACTATACAATGCAACCAAGAAAAAGGACACTTCTTTTTATATATAAAACAGAATTACTGTTGGTTTAAAGATTCAACAACATTCTAATTCCATTAACATGCATAAACAATGATACAAACAATGAACTAAGTTTTGTTACATGACTGTTGATGGATTCTTTGTTCTTCAAGAAAGAGTCTTTTTTTTTTGAGTGAAGTTTAATTTGTGTGTCAAAAATGTACATTAAATTTAGTCAGATAGATGAGCCTTTCCTCTTTCTTTTTTTTTTTTTTTTGTCTCATAGAGAGTTGGCTGGTTGTTTGGGTTTTATGGCATATCAACCTTTGTAGGTCATTCAACACCAAATTCTGTCTATATATATATACATATTCAACCAAAGATTTCAAAACGAATATTAAGGTAGGTAGAATTTTCTATTTGCAGGATTTCATTTGTTTGCACAAGATTAACCAATTTTAAGTTGTCATATTTTTTGGTACAACTCTGTCTCTCTCAAGAAGGACAGAATGTCTCATAGAGAGAATTGCTTATAGATAAAATAATGCATGTGTATGTGTGTGTGTTGGTGTATGTGAAAAGGAATTTACTCACCTTTTTCTTGAAGCTAGAAGTTTTTTGAGTGTTGAAAAGAGAAGTGCCCCCCCCCCAAATTTCTTGCAAGATAAGATGGAAGATACCTAAGTCTTTTTTGGAGGGAGGGGGAATTTGCGCTAGCACTATCTATTTTATCATTCAAAAGATATGGAGACTGGCTTCATATTTGTTTTTTTTACAAATTGACAATGAGTTATTTAGACTGTAGACTAGTTGTCTAGACATGATCACTTTATTAGACACGCTGCTCAGATATGGGTGTATGTTCATTTAAATTTTAAATTGAGAATCAAATAAATCTAAAGTTTTAGTCTTAGTACTTTTTGATCACGACATTTGTAACCATTGTCAGTTATGACAAAGCTATTCATCATTATGTTGATCATAATTATTAGTTTAAAAAGAAGTCTATGATAATGAGAAAATCATAGATTTATTTATGAATTTTGGCTGATTTATTCCTGGTTTTAATTTCTTTTTTTAATGGCATATCAAACTTGCCAAAGCCATCTTTATAGAAGAACAGCAGGGATACTATTTAACCCATAACCGAGCAAGGATTAGGGAGTTCATATCTTTTCCCAAAGGTATTAGCGAATGTAATTGTGTAACTGGAGTTTGAGCTTGCTTATTACAATATCCCAGTGAAGCACTTTAGCCATAATGCCAATGAGGGCTCCTCAGTGATGTCTTTTTTTTTTCCTAAGTCCAATTTAGTACAGCACAATAAGTATGAGAATTGAACAAAAGACAAAGTAAAGGCACAGTTGATCACGGTACAGTAAAAAGATGATTCAAGAAATTTTGCTTGGGTTACAAGAACTTTGACAGTCAGGTAGGTTAAAAACTGGATTAAGAGTTCCAAGCTGTGGAGGCAAATCCAGCCAGCTTGGCATCTCACTGTTCAGTGTTGTTTGTCATCTTCACAATTTAAGCAAAAGCATTTGGAGCTGTGAAATTGTGTCTCATATTACCAAATAGCCTGGTTGAATGAGTAGAGTATTTGCCAATAGCCCAGGAGACCTGGGTTCAATCCCAGGTCGAGTCATACCAAAGACTCAAAAAATGGTACTTGGTGCTGCGTTGCTTAGCACTCAGCATTATAAGGTAAGGGTAAAGGGAAGAAATCCAGGTAATGGAGTAGTGCCCTCCCCTATACCTTGGTGTGGTAGCTATTGAAAAGGGATCCTTCGGATCACCCTTGACTAAGGTCGCCAACTTTACTTTTAAACATGACCAAAATATTGCAAAACTTTTGACTCACCCAAGTATTCATAAGCAATGGTGTAAATAAAAAATGGACTTTAAATTTATTTTTGAATTGTAAATTAAGGATTTATTGAATTATTTTTTTATGTCTTTTTTTCTTAAAGTTTGATTAATGTGTTTTATTTAACATTGCACTTTTTGAGGATGTACTAATAATATTAATTGCAGGTTTCTCAAAGATGGTTATTTCCTATGTACAATTTAATATGGCACAATAAACATGAGAATTGAATAAAAGACAAAATCATCCATGAAATAAGTTTCCTGATCATTCATGTTAGCATCTTTAATATTTACAAGTATAAAAATTCAAATCAAAAAATAAATGTGTAATATTTCTTTTACAAAATAAAAATAATTTTCTTTTAAATTTTCAAAATTTTGTTATCTTTATCTTTTGGTATCTTTCAGCCAAATTCATAATTCTATCCTGCCTGAGCTTTTTTTAATTAATGAACAACTCTACATATCTCTTGCATTCATCCGAGGAAGTGAATTATTTTTTTCATTAAGTGAATGAATGTGTAATATCTACTGAATATAGCAGACAATAAAACTTTCAAACCAAATTGTAATGTTTTTTACTTAGTTATAGAAAAAAAAATGTGATCTTGTATTATCATAATAAAATATTACATGCTTTTTCTTAACTAATTCTTCATAATTTTCATCAACTGCTGCCCTCAGTTTGTCTAATATAATTGGTCTACTGATTTTAGGTTACAGAGATTTAATACTGTAAAGTTTGATTGTAGATAGAACCTAATAAGATGATATCCCACAGAAACTATCATAGATGCAGACAATCCAGATGATCTAGTGCTTCTTACAAATACACCTTCCCAAGTCAAATCTCTGCTGCATAGCCTGGAGCAAGCAACAGGAGGCATTGGCCTCTACGTGAAGGCAAATAGAAAAGAGTTCATGTGTTTTAAACAAAATAGAGCCATCTCCACTTTAAAGGGCAAGCCTCAGAAATCAGTTGACCAGTTCACATACCTCAGTAGCAATATCTCATCTGCTGAAAGTGGTGTCAGTATACTTATAGGAAAGGCATGGACTGCTATTGATCATACGGAAATCTGATCTTTCTGATAATATAAAGTAAGAATTCTTCCAGCCTGTAGCCATATCAGTACTACTGTACAGTTGTTCTACATGAACTTTAATGAAACACTTGTAGAAAAAGCTTAATAGGAACTTTACAAGGATGCTGCATGCCACTTTGAACAAATCCTGGAGGTAGCACCCCACAAAACAGCAGCATGCAGTTTTTTAACTCCCATCTCACCAACTATACAAGTTAGATGAACAAGACATGCTGAGCACTGCTGGAGAAGCAGTGACATAAGTGACATTCTCCTGTAGACTCCTACATATGGGTACACCAGTATGGGCAGACTTATAAAAACTTATATTAGTTCTGTGTGGACACTAGAAACTGTGTAAAAAGCAATGTCTGATAGGGACAGATTGCTAGAGAGAGTCACGGGAATCTGTACTATCAGCAAGATTTGAGGATGATGAGGATGATGATTTTTGATTTAGAAATTGATTTTGCTAAAATGTTTGTTTTACTAAATAAAAGTAATTTTCAAAATTAACTTTATTAAATAACATTTTTACTATTTTGTTAAATAATTTTCTGCTATGTTCCAGTTTTAATTTTGATTACAGAGTTTCGATACTGTAGAGTTTGGTAATAAATAACACCAAATAATATCTGTTTTAATTGTATAATTTTCCACCCGAAATAATATAATCTTGGTATCTTTAGTTTTGAAGACAATAAAATAGCTTTTTATTTAAAAATTTGTTAAGGGTGTACTTATTTATGAACCATATTGTTTATATGACATATTCTTTGGTTAATTGGTTGGTTCATGTTTTATGACACGTCAACCCGTGCAAGTTATTTAATGCCAAATCTTGTTTACATATATATGTTTACTCTATGAATTTTATTTTATATTAATCATTTGTTTGCACACGGTTAAATGGTTTCAAGTATTCAACATCAGTAACTTTATTCATCAAGTATTCCTCTGTAATATAAATAATTTATACACAGCTGTATGGTTTCAAGTAACTAATAATAATAATCCTTAGTAAATGATTGAACAGTTCTATTTGACCATAGGTAATACCCTGACAGGTGCTGCCAATCTTGATTAGAGTGGACCTAGGAGTAATGACAATGAAGATATACTTCTCATTCCTGAAAGATCCAGGACTGTGGCCTCACCATCAGATACAGTTGAGTCTCATACCTAGGACAGTAGTTAGGGGGTTCTTACCCCCTCTGCAAAGGTGTGGTCAGCATATTCTACAGCCACAGCCAACAGGGTGGATGACACATGCAGTGATTCCTGAATATCTTTTCTTTTCTCCAAAATATTATTTCTTGTTGCTGTGATGTTGCCAAATAAGATATTCTGTTTCAAACCTTTAGTTTAATATCCTCTTTTTATAGTTATTTACTAAGTTTAACTTAGACGTGGCACAAGATCAGTAGCATGGGGTGCCCACTAAGAATCAAACTCAATACTAATGTTCCGCTAATCTAGCTTGCTAATGATTATACCATGTGAGTTGCCCTAAAAACTTAGCTCAGCCCAAATTTGGCACCAGCCAACAAGTAAGGGACATCCAGATGTCCTCTTTTGCTATCTACCTTTTATACTTGTAGCATGACTATATACCTATCCCATTCCTTCATCAGCCCAGTTGGCTGGGGCTGTAGAATATGCCAACTGCATCTCTGCAGAGGGGTAGGACCCCCTACATACATACACCTCACAAGTGTCTTAGATATGATACTAAACAATCTAATGGTGAGGTTCCAGTCCTGGAGTTTTGGAGAATGAGGAGTACCTCTTTATTACCATTACTCCAAGGTCCACTCTGACCTGGAATGATAGCACCTGTTAGGATCCCCTCTGTGAGTCAAATAGAAGTATTTAATCATTTTCTAAACTTGAAACCATTTAATTGTGAGTAAACAAATGACTAATATTAAGCTGAATTGTTTGAGTTACATCGCAGTACTTGAAATCATTAAACTGTGTGCAAGCAAATAATGTTGTGATATCATTATTAATGTTTAATAACAATTTAACTGTGTGCCAATAAAACTATGATTGTTAGATAGCAATACTTGAAACAATTTAACTGTGCAAACAAATGAACTTTGGCATCTTTAAAATGTTGCTTACAAATTATCCATTCACAAATCATATACATTCAATATATGTATAACCATGATTTGGCATTAAATACCCATCAAGGGTTAATATGCCATAAAACCCAATGAACCCTTCAAATGTGAATTACATACATCCACTGTCAAATATATCAGCATTGAAATCCTTTACTTTTTAATTCTTTTTGGTTGAATCAGTTTTATTTCAAGCCCCCAAAAATGAAACTATTTTAGATAATCATCATCATCATCACCATCATCATCAAGTCATACTGATAGCAGAGAGTTCTCTGATTCTCTCTCACCATCCGTCCCTATCATCCATTGGTCCTAGTAGGTCCTCTAGACGGTATCCAGTGTCTGCACAGATTTGATGTATGTAAGTTCTTGCTGATTGGTCAACACTAGAATTTCCATGTGTAGTAGTCTGTAAGAGGACATTGTTTATGAGTTCATCCTTACTTCTCCAGCAGGGCCCAGCATGTCTCATTCCTCTCACTTGGATAGTTTTCAAATGGGAGGTAAGTGGCCATACAGCAGCCGTTTTGTGGATGCTGCTTCCGTAATTAGTGAAAAACAGCACAGACCATTCTTGTGTAGTTTCCATCTAGCTTTTTCTCTATGTGTTTTGTTAATATCGAGGTGGTGCATCCATACAGTAGTACTGTTACAGCCACATGATCAATAACTTGTTATAAGCAGTCCATACCTTCGCTATGTGTATGTTGATATAGCTTTCAATAGATGAGATATTACTGCCAAAGTATTTGAACTGGTCTACTGATTTCAGAGACTTGCCTCATAGAGATGGCTCTATCTTGTTTAAAATACATTAATTCTTTTCTATTTGCTTTCAGGTAGTTGCCAGTACCTCTTGCTGCTTACTCCAGGCTAAGCAGCAGGGATTTGGCTTGGGCAGGTATATTTGCAAGAAGCGGTAGATCATCTGTATAGTCTACATCTGTTTCTGCAGAATTCAGCCTGCTTCTTGTCTTATGTACTAAAGAAATAACTACAGATATTTGCAGACTCACTTTTAGAGTACAACATAACATAATGCACCAAATTTTAACCTTTTAATTTCTTATTTAAGAGCATTAATATAGCAGATTCCAGTCTAACACATGAAAGAAAATGGCACACCATGACACGAGCTGCCAACCATGACAATTCATAGCTAAAATGAGTTAACATGGTGTACTTGCTAACATACTGGACTGCAGCATCATCGTAAGCAAGTTCAAACTTCAGTCATACTATTATGTTCACCTTTGAACTAATTCCCTTGGGAAAGGTATGAGCCTGCTTATCCCCAACTAGCAATGAGTTAAATAGTACCACTACTGTACTTTTACAAGGATGCCTTTGACATTAAATAGCCCATGAAGTTTGATATGTTATTAAACAAAGAAAACAAGCTGAAGCCAATCAAAAATGCTATATAACATATGCCATGGATTTTCGGTTCGTTCCAAGTGACCCCGTGTGCTTTGACAAGCTGTCACGTTGTGATTAGTAAACAGGGCAGCACGATCAGGGCACTCGGGTGAAACAGGTGTGTAACCGGAAGGAGACCACGTGATGAGAACCATGCGGTCAGATTTAGACAGAGGCAGAGAATCGGAGACGATCAGAGGCGTCTCTGACGAGCTTGCAAGGGGGTGCAAGCGTTGGCACCCCCTGGCTCCCGGAGAGAAGAAGAAGTCCTCTCTCTGATTAAATGTCTCTCCACTCATCTCTCACAGACCATAGAAACATCAACCCTTTCGAGAATAAAGTGTGAGAGATATATTTTTATAAAGAAGTGTGTTTGTTCATTGAAATTCGTAAATTATGTTTGATTATCTTTCCGCTTATATTTATATTTGTATTACGGCTATACAACAAAAATAGCTTCTTGAAAGTAGCCGAGTCCTTCATGTCTAAAGTCAGAAATGAACTAGAGGTCTTGGGTAGAAATATGTTATCCATTGTTTAGAAGGAAAACAGCATTCTAAGTCAGTGGTTTCCAACAGATTTTAGGCCATGCTCAACTTTGGTATTTCTAAAATTCTGATGCCCCTCCCCTGTAATATTTAATTCTTACGTATAAAAAATTTTACTGCAATTCACGTGAAGGAAGCTTAAAAGGCCATTAACTTGGTCTCTAAACAAACCCCACCAAAATATTGCATGCCTCACCAAAACATGACCATGCCCAACGGTGGGACATGCGACCAAGTTAGGAATTACTGTTCTAAGAGATCAGACATCATGATCTCAACAACAAACTAAACCACTCCAAAAAAATTACATTCTAACCATCTAATACTTATTTTTTTAAAATTTAATTCATTATTCAAAAATTTATTGTTTTTTTGACTGATTTTCCTGCTTAATAATATATTCAAGAAAAAAAGATTTAAAAAAACTTAGAAACTATTTATAAATATGTGCAAAGTCAAAGATTTAAATTGTTATTTTTTTAAGTTCATATTTCATTCACACATGATGCCAGTCCTCTGGAGTGTGGATGACGTTATGACATTTTGTTATAGAAGATAACAAAATATTTTTTAAACTGATGTATCAATGTGAAAGAATTTTCCTTTTGTTTTTCTCTATTTTCTTCCTTTCCGATTTCGTAATCTGTAACAATTACGCAATGTAACACTCTTCCTCGTGTCGACTTGATCAATAAAATTACATTAAAAACAAGAATAACAATTCAAAAGAGCATATAAAAAACAACGCTATAAATCATTCAACAGTCCAAAAGCTAAAAGTCAGCAAAAAAAGTGTTCGTATCGTCCTTCATTTTCTTTTGTCTTTTTTTTTTTTCAATTTTTAAAAATATTTTCTGGTTCTTCTTTTCTTGTGATTCAAAGTCTATTTTACTTTATCAATTGGCACGTATTTTTTTTTTTTTTCCAGTTTTTTTTTTTTTTTTTTCACGGATCAATTGCCCTTTTTGCTTTCCTTCTACATCCGTAACTCATTACTTCTAACCTTTTTCTCTTGTAATCTCTGTCATTAATTTATATATATATATATATATATATATATTTTAATAACGCACTCTATCATTGTCCGTGCACTTGTACATTTTCCATTAAGTGTCCTTTACAACTTAGCATAACTCGCAATCAAACCAAGGTAAATGTGGTAAAATTTCCCAGGAACCTATTTTTCTTTCCAACCGATACAAACCGTTCCCGTTTTCGTCCCCTTTTTTTCAACTTCTGACCACCGTGAATCGGTCTGTCTCTCATCTTTTCAATAGCTAACGAGTACCTTTTTTCTTTTTCTTTCAGCAAGTATCTCTACAAAAGCATGGCTCGTATCCAGTCATCATTTCTTCATTTTCCTTATTCCGACCACGCAACACAATAGTAGTTTCTTGCTTACTTCCAAAGATGAGTTAAAATATCTTGGGGGTTCTTTTCCTAAGCAACCCAAACCTTTTACTCTGTCCGCTGCCTTTTTCTTCTGCTCCTTGGTCTATCTTCTTTCTCTTTTTCAATAGTTAACGAGGTTACTTTGTTTATTTATCAATTTGGTCAACTATATTTCTCCCTCAAGAACAATTCAAAACCGATTCCATAAATTTCTCGGTACATGCAACGAGATACGTCAAGATTTTGCACACATAATCTCTAATTTCCCATCCCCTGCTTCAAAATATTCTCTTTAACACAATGTTCTGATCTCTTACCAAACCCCCAAAATTCTCGATCCCATTCCTGGGGGACTTTTACAACCCTAGATGGCCGCTAACCAGAACCTCAAATAAAATCTCAAATCCATTCTTAGGGAAATTCACAAAACGCTGGCCTGGTCACTAACCAGTTGCTCAAATTTCTCGTCCCCTCTCTAGTGAGGGCCCTTCACAAAACCTGGTATGGCTTCTACCAGTACCCAAAATATCGATCCCATTCTAGGGAGACTTCACAGAACGCTTCCCATTTCCACAACTTTTCCAAACTCGAACCCGTCCCACAACCCAAACTACGGATCCAAAGTTATATGAGCATTCTCCAGACAAAATATCGCTGACGCCCGAATCCTTCCGAAGTTCGGAATTGAAAGACACACAAAAAAATATCCCACTATAAAATTACTATGCTTTACGATAGCATCCACAAGTTACTACAAAAATTCATTCACAAAAATTTGGTTTACTATCAAGGTTCATTCATGACAAGCCCAAAATCCTCATTGTCCCCCAATTCGAAACTTATTTTTACAACCTGTTACTTTTTGATATATCATAGAAACAATATTTTCTGTTCTTCTTCCTTTTTTCCTTTTTCCTTCTTTCCCCCATGATTCATAGTCCCAAAACATAGCAGTAAACTGTATCAACTCATATGTAAAATACACTGGACTCTACCACTGATTTCCAATTTTCTTTTATTATTATTTAATTTCTATTGGACACGACTCTTAAAACCTTGAAAGACAGATACAACCGATTTTTTCATAATTAGCGAAATTCTATCAACGTGAGCTAGGAAATTCAAAGATACACAGAAGGAAAAAATTACTTTTCTTAATTTGAGCAACCACCCAACTTAAAAACGACAGTGAAAGACATAAAATTTATACAAGGAGCAAGTACCTTATTTTTCTTTTCTTTTCATGCCTTCTTCTCGATTCTTTTGTTCTAATTTTTTCTTCTTCGTTCTGGGGCCTTGTGTTGAACATTTTTTCTTCTTTTTCTTTTTAACTTGTTCCTTGTCTTTGGAGTTGAGTTCTTTTCTTTCCTTACTAGTTTCTTCTTTGGCCGGGGTAGAACAGTTGTTTTTCGTTTGTTCTTTTTGGAGTTGAGGTTCTTATTATTCATTTTACGTTCTCTCTCTTCCACCAGAACATCAGTCGCCTAAAATGGATTTCCATAATTTTTAGCCGTTTCTAATCGTCTTAAGTAATGTGAATAATCCAAGTTCAAAATCAATCTATGTTTTCCTTTTTTTTCCTTCTTGCAAAAGACATAGCAAGTCACTGCGCACCAAATGTGTGTTATGTTGCATTCTATAACCAAACTGATATCAATCATAACCGTATAAAATACATATACAAATACAACATACAGGCAGACTCTGTTGTTTCAGGTACGAACATGTTTATTAATTTCTGATTTCAGTTCATGGCGACACGAGGACAGAGACACAGTTCTTAAAAGTCTTTTCTAACCATACTATGCTGACCATCCCCAACGCGCGGCGCATCTTGTGATTTTTAAGATCTTAATTCATCTCCGCCGGCCGAGACCCGAAAAACTTAACCGTCACTACAACGATAGAAAACTCAACTCTATGCCTCCATGATCCAATCTCAACTGACTCTTTTTCAAAATCCTTAAATTCTCAGGACCATCTCTTCCGGGCATGCCGTCATCCACACTCCAGCCCCATTTCTTGTCAGGGGGTTTATTATGACGATGGTGATTGTCATATCCTTTGCATGAGAGCGTAAAACTGCACCCAATGACTATGCACCTGAACTCTTAACCTGAATAGTTCCAAGCCTTACCAAACTGAATGATAAAATATAATTAATCGAAAATAATTAATATAAAAAAATCATTCCCTAATTATAGAACACAACCTGCTCTATAAGCAGAGGCTTTTTCACAATCTATCTACCTATCTATCTCTCTCTCTATATATATATATGAGTGTGTGTGTGTTTTCAACTACCTCATGTTGACAAATATGCATGTAGTAACTTTGCAAAGAGTTAGCCTAATAAAGAAACAATCACGCTTTACATTAAACCTTATATAGTTTTCATTTTGAAAAGTGACAGAATTATTTATGTGCAAGTTGCAGCCAATAGCTTGTCTATAGGTTCAAAAAAGTGGCATCATTTTGGCAAATTGAGAACAAAGGAGCGTTGTTTGAATGAAAATTGTTTGAATGAAAATGATTCAAACCATTTGAGTTAACATAAAAAAGAAAGAAAGAAAGAATGGGAAGAAGAAACTAAAGAGAGATTTAGTTGGAAGTTGAAAGAAACTAAAAAAAAAGAGAAAGAATATTGAATTACACTGGGAAGAGAGAAAAAAATTGGTTCTTGTCCAGAATAGCCCTCTGGGGAAATGTTTGTGGTAATGTAAAAAAGAATTATATAGAAATGTAATATTTATATTCACCATCCAGATAAGGACCATTACTTCCTTTTTTTTTTCTTTACTGAACATTTACATTTTAAAGTGAATTAACTAGTAGACAAATTCACCTACCTAGGAAGCAGTATCTCATCAACTGAAAAAGACATCGACACGCGGCTAACAAAGGCATGGACAGCTATCGATAGGCTATCGATCATATGGAAATCAGACCTGACCGATAAAATGAAACACAGTTTCTTCCAGGCAGTGGTCGTGTCGATACTACTGTATGGATGCACTACTTGGACGCTAATAAAACGGCTTGAGAAGAAGCTAGACGGCAATTACACAAGAATGTGGCAAGCAATATTGAACAAGTCCTGGCGGCAACACCCCACAAAGCACCAACTATACGGCCACCTGCCTCCCATCACAAAAACTATCCAAGCTAGATGAACCAGACATGCAGGACACTGCTGGAGAAGCAAGGATGAGCTCATAAGTGATGTACTCCTATGGACCCCAACATATGGCCGAGCAAAAGCAGAACAACTAGCTCGAACATACATACAGCAGCTATGTGAGGATACGGGATGTAGCCCTGAAGACCTGCCAGAGGTGATAAACGATAGGGAGAAGTGGCGAGAGAGGGTCAGGGATATCTATGCTAGTGGCACGACATGATGATGATGATGATGTCTTTAACTTTCTATAGTTCATTTCCCCACTATATTTCAGAGGAGTACCCCTGGTGTAGTGGCTAATATGCTGAACTGTGACATGATAGTAAACAAGTTGGAACACCAGTTATGCTATTACGTTCATTATCAGACTAATACCCTTCAGAAAGGTATAAACCCTCGTATCCACACCAACTATGGGTTAAGTAGTACTTGTACTGTTCTTTTGCAAGGATGGCTTTGGCATTAAACTATTTAACCTATAGCTGAAGGGATAAGCGAGTTCATTGCCTTTTCCAAGAGTATTAGTCTGAAAGTGAATGTAATAGCATGACTGGAGTCAGAACTTACAAAAATCTTGCTGTCCAGCACTTTAGCTACTACACCATGGGGACTTCCTCCTGGTTATTGTAGACAAGCATCTAGTTAAGACTAAGTTTCTGTGATTTCCTTCCTTTTTTTACAGAACAGTTTCATTTTAGTCCCCAAATCTATATATTAACAATAAGTTGCCAGCTACTTAGTAACTGGGGGAGGGAAAGACTAAAGAAATATAGTGGGTTTGATTTAGTTTCTTTGTTTAATTGCATGTCAACCTTTGTGGCTTATTTAGTGCCTAAGCCATCCTTGGAGAAGAAGAGAAATGATACTATTTAACCCATAGCTGGGGTGATAAAGTGGGGGATATTCGTACTTTTTCCAAGGGTAATAGTTCAAAAGTGAATGTAAAAGTGCAACTAGAGTTCAAACTTGATTACTACGATCTCGCAGTCCAGTTCTTTAACCATTACGCCATGGAGATTCCACCAAGAGAAAATTTCAGTTATGATCCTCATTTTTTTTTTCTTTCTTTCTTGTTTTTATTACTGAACATTTACATTTCATTAAATAAACCTGTCATCAACTCACCACAATTCACCCACCTGCTATATTCATTTAGTCTTTCCTTTTCTCAATCACAAAATTGACCAACCCAGTTGTCTGGGGCTGTAAAATATGCCAACTGCAGAGGGGTAAAAAAAAACCTCACCACCACCACCACCACGTCCAAGTGTCCTGGATATGACACTAAGCCATCTAATGGTGAAGCTCCAGTCCTGGAGCTTCGGAGAATGCAGATTACCCTTTCATTGCCATTACTCCTAAGTCCACTCTGACCTGGAGTGGTAGCATCTGATAGGGTCCTATCTGTGGTTCAAATGGAACTGTTTAACATTTAAACTGTATGCCAACAAATGACTGCTTAATTGAATTGTTAGTGACACATTGCAATACTTGGAACAGTTTAACTGCATGCTAATGAACGAGTAATGTTGAATAGAAATATTAGTGTTGATTAGCAATACTTGAACTCTTTAATCATGTGTCTAAATTGAATTGTTAGTGTTACATAGCAATGCTTGAAACCATTTAGATATTTGCAAATAAAACTACTCATATTAGATGGCAATATTTGAAACCATTTAAGTGAGTGCAAACAAATAATTAATACTAAATAGAATGATTCATGTTAGAATATTGGGAACCATTTAACTGTGTGCAAACAATAGTAATACTTGTGTACAAACAAATAAGCTCTTACTCATTTAAAAATAAGATTACCTACAAACTATTAACTTACAAATCATCTGTATAACCATTTAACAATGCAAACAAATGACCTCTGGCTGGTTTAAAGACGTTATTTACCAAATGGGTTTATTAATTATATATGATTTATGTGTAAACAGGATTTGGCATTAAATAACCTACAAAGGCTGATATGCCATAAAACCCAACTCACCAACCAACCTTCATTGCCATTACTTTCAGGTCCAGTCTGAACCAAAGTGGTAGTACCTGTTAGAGTCCCATTTATGGGTCAAATAGCAATATTTAATAAGTTTCTATACTTGAAACTATTTAACTGAGTGTAAGCAATTGACTGTTAAATTGAATTATTAGTATTTGATAGCAATTCTTGACACTATTTAACTGTATGCAAATGAATGAATAATATTGGCTAGAATTAGTAGTGTAAAATAGCAATACTTGAAAACATTTAACAGTGTGCAAACAAATGAGCGCTGGTTCATTTAAAAATGGTGCTACCAACAAATTATTCATTTACAAATCATACATGTATAAACAGGATTTAGCATTAAATAACCAATAAAGGTTGATGTGCCATAAAACACAACCGACCAACTAACCTAAATTGATGTGTCAGTAGGGCTTAGAATAAGCCAACTCTATTCCCTTCAGAGGAGTAAGACCTTCCAAAAAAAGGTGTTCTGAGTACAACACAAAACTGCATCTAATGGTGAGGCTCCAGTTCTGGAGCTCTGGAGAGTGTGGAGTACTCATTTATTACTATTATTTCCAGATCTACTCTGACATGGATCAAATAGATGTTTAAAAATGATCTTGATTTGATAGGATCATGGGCACAAAAAAGAAACACTCTTAAAAAAAATAACTACAAAGAAATGTAAATTAAAACATACAATGAATGTGATTCCCAAACCTCGAAGCATAAAATTCACTTTCAGACTAATACTCTTGGAAAAGGCAATGAACTCGCTTATCCCTTCAGCTATAGGTTAAATAGTTTAATGCCAAAGCCATCCTTGCAAAAGAACAGTACAAGTACTTACTTAACCCTAGATGGGTTGACATGCCATTAAAATTAATCAATCTATCACTAAAATGATGGCAACTTACACAACCAATTGCTAATATATAATTTTGGAGACTAAAAGGTAATTGTTCAGTAAACTTTCAGGGATTAATCTTTTCACTTCTGTGAGCAACTATAATCAAATTCCTGACTTTAATCATTTTGAAAGCAGCAATTTCAGTCAGATCACCAGAATTAAAAAGTAATGAACCTGTTCAGTTTTTAGATGGGTGACCACTAACAGACAGCAAGTACTATAAAGAATGTAAGGCCTGTGTGCCAGACTAAGCAAAGCTTCGTAAATCACTTGAGTCAAATTTTTAGCTCCGTTCCAACATGACCTAAACGTCAGACATTTGATTATCATAGCTTACAGCAGTCAAAGGGTTAATCACTGTTCATGAGGAACCTTTCAAGAACTTCTGTATATATTTTTAAAGCTTATATAACCATTTATATATATCATTTGATGATTCTAACTCTTCTAAAAATGTTTGAATGTTAATGGTTGGGTTCTTTATCTTGCGTTTTAAACTATCATAATAGATAACTAATGACTGTCCAATAGTTTGTTTATTTTCATCACTCGTGTTATTTACAATGACTGACTGACCCTATCTACCCTTGTTTTGTTAACATGGACTTGTCCATCAGCAATGAATAGAATAGTGGGGAGCACAGCATTGGTAAAGCAAAAGTGACCACAGGCTTGCCATACTGAACTATGTGTCTAAACCATATACCTTATGTGGTAAAACCCTTTTTTTGCTCAACCCTTTTTTAAGTGTTTCCTTGCAGTTTATAAACCAGTGTCTACTAGTGTTACTACAGATGCAACCATTAGTATTTCACTCATTGCAAGTTTATCACATCAGTTTTAATTAGTGGTCTTTCACTGAAGTCTCAGAGACAGTTCCCCAGGACTCTTCTGAGTATTCTAGCTGATCTTTACAATGGTGTAGTCTTTATGGTTTCAATCCTTCCTCTGATCTTTAATTCCTCCTGTTTCTTTTTCAAGCCTTTGGGAACTGTTCAAAGTGCACCAACTACAATTGGTATCACCATCACCTTCATGTTCCACAGCTTTTTCAGCTGCTGTGCATAGCCTAGTGGGTAGAGTGTTCACCAATGATTCGCATCATACCAAAGACTTTAAAAATGGTACTTGATACCTCCTTGCTCAACACTCAGCACGTATCAAGGGTAAATGGAGCAATTCTGGGAAAGGAGTAGCGCTCTCCCCTACGTTCTCCCCTACACATCGGTGTAGTAGCTATTGAAAAGGGAGCCCTCTGGTCGCCCTCAACTAAAGTCGCCAACTTTACTTTTTTTATTTTCACTCCTAACTAACAAGGAAAATAGAACGTCATTTAAAGAATTTTGTTGTTCCAATAGACCATAGAATTAAATTAAGTGAAAAGATAAACAAATACTTAGATCTAGCCTGAGAGCAAAATGCTGTGATACATGAAGGTGACAGTGATACCAATTGAAACTTTTGCCCCAAACAATGAGGGAACTGGAAATCAGGGGAGGAATTAAGATTGTCTAGACCACAACACGGTTAAAATCAGCACAGATACTAAGGAAAGATCTGAGAGGACTTGCTGAAAACTCAACAGTTACAGCAGGTGAGAAAAAATTGTGGAGTCTTTGTCTTTAGATGTGTACAAGAAATAATGTTGCCCAGTCAGCTGGGTCTGTAGAATATACCAACTGCATCTCTGCAGAGGCGTAAGACCCTCCCCCATGAGTGTCCTGGATATGAAACTAAACTATCTGATGGTGAGGTTCCAGTAATGCTGGAGCTTTAGGGAATGCGAAGTACCTTTCATTGCCATTGCTCTCAGGTCCACTCTGGTCCAGAGTGGTAGCACCTGAAAGGGTCCTATCTATTCGTCAAATAGAACTAAACTGTGGTTTTGAGAGTTTACTGTTTTTTTGCATTTAAACTGTATATCTATGCTAAACTGAATTGTTTAAAATAGAACTCTTTTGACATTTAAACTGCATACTAATGCTAAACCGAATTGTTTGAAATAGAACTGTTTTTGATATTGAAACTGTACTTATGCTAAACTGAATTGTTTGAATTAGAACTGTTTGACTAAATACCTTGAAATAGAAATATTTTTGACAATCAAACTGTGTATTCAAGCTAAACTGAATTGTTCGAAATAGAACTGATTATTTACATAAAAATGGATTTGGCATTAAATAACCTATAATGGTTGATATGCCATAAAACCCCAACCAACCAACCAACCAACCATGAAATAATGTTGCATAATAGACATGGTAAGATTTGTTTTTGACATGTGGGCAGGTATTCAAGTTGAATTCTAAATGGAAAGATAACCAGTGTGTTAGACAACTGTGGAACTAGGGGTTCATCTGAGACAATGGCTTTGATTGTATGGTTTCAGTCAAGTGACTAAAGTGGTTCTAGAGTTAGAATGGCTTGGTCAGTTAGTGAGAAACACCTGACCTGAGCTGTCGAAATGCTCCATCTTGGCTCTTATCGTTAATTTCCTGTTTAGGTCAAGCAGCTAATGATTAAAAGTCATCAATGAATAAAAGTAAAATGAGCACATGATGTTGTGGTTTTGTTATGATTCCTCATCAAACAAGATCAAGGATGGCAACATAAAGGAAACATCAGAGCAACCAAGACAATAACACTGGAGACTGGAGAAGAGATGAAATGAAGTGAAGAATAAAAGAAAGTATTGTATATTATGATGGTCAATTATATTATGATATACAACAAACTTTGGTGTAAAAGACTGTGAAAACGAAAATACTTTTGATACACCCTACAATCCCTAAAGGATTGGTATAGAGACTAGAAGACTAAGAAATCAAAGGGCAAGTAGAGCCCATCCAGACTACATCATTATTAAGATCAGTCAGAATACCGAGAAGAGTCATGGGGACCTTAAGAGACTTGCTGTCACTTGATCTTCAGTGGAGATATGAAAAACTTGCAGAGAGCAATAATAATAATAATAATAATATTCACAGTAAAATTAAAAGAAAGCAAAAAGAGAGATAAGTATGTAGACCTTGCTAGAGAACTAAAAGAAACTATGGAACATGAAGGTGACTGATACCAGTTGTAACTGGTGGACTTGGAACAATCTCCAAAGGATTGGTAAAGGGACTAGAAGGCTTATAAATCAGAGGATAAGTAAAAATCACCCAAACTACAGCATTATTAAGATCAGCCAGAATACTGAGAAGAGTCCTGGAGACTTGAGGAGATTTGCTGTCACTCAAACTCCAGTGAGAAACCATTAGCTAATGCTGGTTTGAAGAACTCTCAAAAGAGTAAAATAATAATAGAAAGGGTGAAAGAGGAGGTATGACAGGACAGAGAAGGAGATCAAATGGGAATTGTGCAAGTAAATAAAATTTGACAATTCTGATAAATGGTATGTGCATAACAAGAAACAGTCCTAGAAAATAAGACCACAAAATTCTCCAACATTTTGAGATAAAATCAGATCATCCAATCCCAACCAGAAGGTCAGACCTGGTTGGAACAAACAAGAAGAAATGAATTTGTCAACTAGCTGGTTGGTTGGTTGGTTGGTTTGGTTTTTTATGGCATATCAACCTGTGTAGGTTATTAAACGCCAAATCCATTTTTATGTAAATAATCGGGTCTATATCAAACAATTTAGCATGAGTACACAGTTTAATTGTCAAAAACATTTCTATTTTAAACTATTCAGTTTAGGCAAGCAGTTTTAATTCAGCTAATTCAGTTTAGTATAAGTACAGATTTTGTTTACACACAGTTAAATGTCAAAACAGTTCTATATTAAACAATTCAGTTTAGTGTAAATACAGTTTCAATGTCAAAAGCAGTTCCATTTCAAATAATTCAGTTTAGCATAAGCACGCAGTTTAAATGTAAGTGTGGTTTCAGTCAAGCTATTCAGTTTCGTCAAAATTCAGTTTGGCATAAGTATGCCGTTAGTTCTATTTAACCCATAGATAGGGCCCTATCAGGTGCTACCACACCGGGCCAAAGTGGACCTGGGAGCAATGGCAATGAAGGGGTGCTCTGCATTCCCCAAAGCCCCAGTGTCACTGGAACCTCACCATCAGATTGTTTAATGTCATATTCGAGACACTCATTGGAGGAGTCTTACCCCTCTACAGAGGTGCAGTCAGTGTATTCTACAGCCCCAACCAACTAGGCAAGTGTCAATTAGTGGACTTTGCTGTTTCATCAGATCATAGCATGAAAATAAAGAAAAGCAAAAAAAAACAAAACAAATATCTGGACCTTGCCAGAGAGTTAAAGGAGTTGTGGAATATAAGGGTGATAGTAATACCAATCATAGCCAGAGCACTCAGAATAATCACAAATACTCTAGTATGTAAAAATGAGTAACTAGAAATCTGATGAGATTAGCAAGAAGAATTTTGGAAAGTTGAGACTTGTTGTTACTTGGACTCCAATGAAGACTACCAGTTGCAGCCATTCTGGAAAACTTGCAAATGGTAGAATATTAATGATATAATTGAATCAAAGTCTGTAGACATGTACAAAAATAAGCTTCCGAGTAAAAGTCTATAAAGATGAAAATACTTTCAATATACTTTTATGTAGATAATAATTATATTAATAATATAGTGACCCATAGTCTTTAGATAAATATTTTTACCAATTTGTCCTCTTAAGCAGTCTTGATCCTTAGCTGATTAAAAGTGATTCATGTGTAGCAGAAAATGCTGTTGATGCTTCTACTTTAAGAAGCTATTGATGAGAATATATTCTATGTGATGAGTCATCTCTGCAATTCCTGCATTTTCAGCATTTTTATATCAATCAATTATTTTTGTTTTTATTTTCACATACAAACAATTTTATCATATTTTTTTAATGCTTATTCTCTCTGCTTTCTTCTCTCTTTCATTTTTGTTTTTCTTGTTTTGTTTTGTTTTTTTATTCATTTTTTTTTAGTTTTTCCTTCTTTTTCTCCATACTTCATTTTTTTTCCCTACCTCTTTTTATCATTTTCGATTTTCTCTTTTTCATTCTCTCTCTCCATTTTCTTCCTTCTATTTTTTTTCATTTTATCCCATTCATTTCTTTATTTCTCTTTCTTTCATTTTCACCTCTCTTTTCTCATTTTCTACTCTTCTTCCATTTCTTTATCTCAATTGCCTTTATTTTCCACTTATTTTTTCATTTCTCTTTCAATTTCTTTCCTTCCTTTTTCACTCCCTCCTTCATTTTCTATTCTCTTCTTTAATTGTTTAATTTTTGTTTTCCTTCATTTCCCACTCTCTTTTTCATTCCTCTTTCTTTCCTTCATTTGCCACTTTCTTTTTTCTTTTATCTATGTCTTTCTTTCGTTTTTCACTCTTTTTTCTTTCCTTTATCATACTTTTTATATTATCCTCTTTCCTCTTCATTTCTCTCTCTATTTCCCTTATTTTCACCCTCTCTCTCTCTCTCTCTCTCTCTCTCTCTCTCTCTCTCTCTACATTCACTTTTTTATTGCTCTCTTCCTCTGTCTTTCTTTTATTTTCCACTTTTTTCTTCAATTCTCTCTTTCTTCATTTTCCACTTATTTTTTTTAAATTTCTATCTTTTTTTCTTTCATTTTCCTCTCATTTTTATTATTTCATTCACTTTTTTTCCACTTTCTTTTTTATTTCTCTCTTTCTTTTATTCATTTTCCATCTATTTTTAAAAATTGCTCTCACTTTTTTCTTCATTTTCCCTCCTCATTTTTTATTTCACTCTCTCTTTCTTTATTCCCTTTCTTTTTATTTTTCTCTCTCTTTACTTCATAATTTCTTTATTCTCATCCCATATTTATTTCCCCTTTTTCCTTCATATTATTAAGACCTTTATTTCTTCTCTACTTGTTTTTGCAATTTCAAATTTTCTTGAGTTAAAATTTTATTTTGTTTTATTTCAACAATTTTTCTTTCTTTCATAATTTATTTATATATTCCTGTAAAATCTTCCCCTCAACCAACTGATTTATTCTTTTTTTTTATTTTTCTCTTTATTTCTTCTTCATTATCATACATACATTTTTTTTTCAATTTTTCTTCACTTCTTCACCTTTTCTTTCCCATAATTATGCTTAATTAGTCTTCCGTTTTCTTTCCTATTAACATTCTGGACATTTTTGTTTTTTATCCTCTTTCATTTATTTTTTATATTTCTTTATTCAATTTTTTATAGTTCTAATTTTTACTCTTCTCTTTTTTATTTCATTTCCCCCATAGTTTTTGTGATTACCTCCCTTCTATTTATATCTTTTTCTTGCTTTGTTTGCCCTCCATTTATTTCCACTTTACATTCTTTAGGTCTTTTTCTTTTGCAACTTGTTTCCCTGCTCACCTTTCATTTTTTTTTAAATTCTTTATATTTGATTTTATTACCAATTAATTAACATTTGTCTTCTTTCTCTATTTTTACATATTCATACTCTTTCAAAGCCATTCTTTTTACTCCAATTTTCTTCTTTCTCTTCTTTTTTTAAATTCTCTCTCTTGCTCATTCTCTTTATGTCTTTCTACTTCCTAACCTGGTCATTTATATTTTCCATACATTTTTTCTTAACTAATATCATTGTAAAGGTCTGCTTGATCAATTCTACTGAGAAGCTTTCCACTACAAAAGAGTCACAAGTTTCAATGCAAATCTACTTAAGTTATCACACTCTCAGCAACACACCAGTTATATTTATAGCAGTAGTTGCAGGAGCAAATACATATTAACATAATAATCACTATCATATTTATTTCATTCTTTATTTTTTATTACCATGGATATATACTCAGCTTTTGAATTGCAGGAATTTGGAATAAACTAGAAGTTTTTAGGCAAGACTCAAACCTGCATCCTAAACAATAAGGGCTTTCTCTTTTATGTACTATCTTGGCTATTAAAGTTGGTTGGTTTTATGGGATGTCAATCCTTGTTGGGTTATTCAATGCCCAAATTAGTCTCTCTTTTTTTTTTTTTTGAAGCACTTACATGATTTCAAATAATTATTCCTATTTAGTAATAATCATTTGTAAAAATTACAACTTCTTGTTTTTTCAAATAATTTTTTCCCTCCTTTTGTCTCTCTCTTTCTCCCATTTCCCTTCATTATTCTTTTTCTCCTTAAGCTCAAATATTGAAAGGATAACTCTGATTTTCCTTATGATATTTGTCTATCATCAGATCTGTCGTTTACAACTACAACCACATGAGTTTATTTTCATGTGAAGTACAAAATTTAACTTTGATGTCTGAAAATGTCTATGAATGAAAATTCTTAATACTTAATAGTATCATTTGCTAAATGTTACCATATTTCCTGGCATATAAGAAGGAAATACCCAATAGAATACACATTTTTTTAGCCTTAAAATAATCAACCCCAAAAACATACATAAGAACATTCTAGAAATTTTGGATCAAAATCGCATTAGCATTGAAGTTACATTTTTATATTTTTCAACCAATCAGCTAAAAACATAGAATAAGAACATTCTAGAAAATCTGGATCAGAAACTAATTAACAGAAAATTTTTAGGCTCTTAAACAAATAAGTAAATATATGAATCTGATTGGTCAAGAAATGTCTACGTGCTTGAATTTTAGGACCCGCAATAAAACTATTTTTTGATCCACTTTAGTTACACCAAAAGTATAAATAAAGAAGAATTTAATCAACCAGGTCATTTGGTCATTCAATTCATTTCTTCCACAGCCAAAAGTTCATTCCGTCTACAACCAAAAAGACTTTATACTATGAGGTCATGAACAGACAGCAGAGAACCACACCATAAGACTAAAAGGGGAAGGGTGCAACCTTCTTTTATAAATATGACACATTGTCGCCAAAATCTTAAGAAAACACACGTGCGGACTTAATGAAAGCAAAGACCCATACTTATGGTCCATCATTCATATACACACACACATACCCATATATGTAAGTAAAGCCAATTATTTTTACCCTCCTTACTTCAGCCAACCATGAACCCATTTACTTGATAGACTTTACCAACATGTTAACACAGACACGTGCGAACAACTTTTCATTTAACTGGCCATAACTGTATTTCTACAAAGGCCGCTCGTATATTATATTTCTCATTAATTATTATTCCTGTTTTGTTATGAATATTAAATTGTTTGTTTCTTAATGTTCATTGTTGTCATATTCCATTTGTTTTACGTGCTTGTAAAATTTGTTTTGTATTTGTGGTGGAACTAAATGTGAAAGTAATACCCGTAAAATACGGACAAAAACCCAATCACACTCAATCACTACAAATTGGATAGTAACATATCCACTAAACAATTACATGTTTCCACTACAACCCTATATATATATATATATATATATATATATATATATGATATCAGTACTGGTTGTCACTAAATCACTTTGTAGATTTGTGTTGAACCAAGTGCAATATAATTTGGTGAGTGCTCAAAATCTAGGATAGAGCTATTATATAATAATAATAAATAAATATATATTAGATATATATATTTAATTCATGGAATTTAGACTGCAACCCCTGGGTTTCATGGGGTTTTTGCAAAACAACAATCATCAGGCAGTTAACAAAATAAAATGAATCGAAAATAAAAAAAATACTTTGTATATTTTTTCGATCTTCAATTCATTTCATTTTGTTAACTGCCTGATGATTGCTGTTTTGCAAAAACTCCATGAAACCCAGGGGTCACAGTCTAAATTCCATGAATTAAATATATATATCTAATATATATTTATTTATTATTATTACATCTATCTATCTCTATATATATATATATATATATATATATATGTGCGTGTGAGTGTAGTAGTAGTCGAGGGCAACCTGGTTAGAGTGTTCACCGAAGGTCCAGGAGACCTAGGTTCAATCTCAAGTCAAGTCATACCAAAGACACAAAAAATGGTTCTTGATGGTTCCTTGCTTAACACTCAGCACATAAGGTATGGATCAAAGCTAAGTAGAGCAATCAAGGAAAAAGAGTAGCACCCTCTCCAATACCTCAGTATAGTAGCTATTGAAAAGGAATCCTTCAGGTCATCCTCGACAACAATCATCTGACTTATCTATATATACATATATAAGTAGTTGACTGACTGTTGTCAAGGACAACCCAAAGGTTGCCTTTTCAATAGCTACTATACCAAGGTGCATGGGAGAGCACAACTCTTTTTCCTGGATTGCTCCACCTACCCTTGATCCATATCTTATAATGTTGAGTGTTAAGTAAGGAAGCATCATGTACCATTTTTTGTGTCTTTGGTATGACTTGAACTTGGATTGAACCCTGTCTCCTCAGCCATTGGCGAACACTTTAAACATTAAGCAAATGGGCTGGTAAATATACATGCATATATACCATATTTCTTTGCATATAAGATGCACATTCTATGTTAAAACCATTCAATGCTAATTTCACACAGAATCCCTGTTGCTGATATAGCTTGAGGATTATCTATTGAATTTCACAATCAATAGTTAAGTAACTTGGGAGGGTTGCAGTGAGCAGTCGTACCCTAAATTCTTCTGTAAACCATGCATCTTATAAGCCAAGAAATACAGTATCAAGTATTCTTATCAAACTACAGTATCTATTTTTGAAGAGCCAACAAACTAATGAAATTCAATCATTTTAAGCATTTCTTAAGTTAGATATTTAATTTTTGACAGGCTATGTTAAGTTACATGGATATCAAAACAGGAAGTACATTTGTGTCTTAAAGTAAACAAAATTTGGGTTGAATGCCATATGATTTGCATGGGTGGCATGCTGGAAGGAAAAGTGACCATAAGGATTGCATGGGCAATTCAAAAATTATATAACAACTAAAGATTCAAAATCAATTTAAACATTATCTCAGATAAGATCCTGTAGATGTGACCTTAACGGGTACTACCCAATCTGGATTAGTATCTTAGGATACGCTATTAAAACTGATAAATAACAGAGTTCTTACCATTAATCCCACACTCAATCTTGAGAATCTACAATGGGTTACAAACAGTTTATTTGTATTCTCCAGGATCAATAGATTATTTGTAACAGGTCTGTGTCCTGGGGGTTGAATATCATCCAGTGGGGTATGATTCATTTACATTACAAATGGCAGCAAGTGCAGTACTTTTTCCATGGATAGAATGTCTACCATATGACAATATTGCCAATAAGATAAGTTTAGAATATATCCTTTTGCCTCTCTCCTCTCTTATCAGAAAAGTGGCAAAAAATGCCAATACAAACAATGCTTTTTTATAGACTGAAGATGAAGAATGGTTTAATTTTTTAAAATTTAAAAACATCAGCAGATTAATTTGTATTGTACTTGACCAGGTAGTGTCAGACTTCTTGTAAGTTAAATCAGCTTTAGCTTCAGGTCACACACCTTTAGGGTGTCATTTTAAAAAAAATATATTTTTATTTTATCATTAGTTTTTATTCTTTGCCCTGTTACGAGGCCCCATTTCCTCCTACTTCTTTATGGCTTATACTATTAAATAAAAAATCTAACTTAAATGCTGACTTAAATCTGTGGCTACTAGATCCTGTTTTCACCATACAAAAAGCTTCCATTCACTTGTGGGGTTTGAGGTTTGAAGTTCAGGGGCAAGGCTGTGTTGCCATAAGATATCTGACCATATTTTGGTTATATTATTTTACCCCACATTGACAGGCCAGTGCAATGCCTTGCCCAAAGAAAGTCCCAAAAGAAAAAAGAAAAGATAGAAACAGATAAGAGACAAAGACGTTTCTTTTATACTTTCCTTTATTTACTGGGTTCAACAAGCATTCCATGTATGGGGGAGTTTTTCCTGAATACATTGAAATGGTGAATCCTCCAGTTAAGGTGTCAAAAATACGTTAAACGTTTTCATGTATGTCTGTGTCCGCATTTGGTATTTCGGGTTTCCATAAGGGTTAGTTTCCTTTTGGAAGTTTTGTCAAAGTCCAGTAAGGGTTAGTTTATAGTTCAGAAGTGGGTTTTGTATATCTCAGCATTATGTTGACCGATAGAGGGCTGCTACTGGGTGAAAAGGACTAACCATCGCTACGTCCAAAGACGTAGGCGAGGTGCCCAGACACAACAGCAACGATGTTATCAGGATGCTGGTCACTGCCTGAAAGAGAAAGAATACTTGGTCCTCAATGTCAAGAGGAAAGCCTTTTTCTTTTTACGCATGCGTCATCTCCTTTTTCTGTTAGAGATCTCTGAGAGTTTCTTCAAATTTAATAGTTTTTTCTTTTTTCTTTTTTTTTAATTAAATTCAATTTCAAATTTTTTTATTTATTTATTCGTTCCCTACATACTAAACCCTTTAGATTTCATAAAAATAGAATGAAACTTTCTAGAAGTCTGGAAACTTCTACAGGGTTCTAGAGAGTCCAAAAAACATATATTAAACGCGAGTCCATGCTAACAAGTCAGTTGTCTCCTGAATCCACAGCCAAATACTACTGAGGTCAACTCTGGTCATACTTGATTCAAGAACAAAGCTTCGACCAAAAGAATCAAAATTTCTACAGTTCCCGAAAAGAAAAGATTATCGGTAAATACTTCACTCCTTTTCCTTATTATTGACTAAATTCTATTACTTTATCTATATGAATAAATCAAACTATCTTTAAGAAGAAAAATAATATAATTCTTGTACTAGCGACAAATTCCCATTCATTGCCTTAATCTTAATTACAGTAGATTTCCTCTCCCTCGCCTTTTTCTAATAACATGTCAACCAAACTACTTTCTGGGCTTTCATATGCTCGTATTAATTTGTTAGCATTTTCCTAACTTGTATTGTTTTAAAACTCATTCCAACTGTTCTAAACTATATAGTATTATATGTAAAATAAACTCTGTATTTTGTTATTAGATGTACTGGTTCTTCTTATTTTATGTTGCACAAGCCTAAAAAATTATATATATATACACTACTGTGTAAAATAAATTGGCAGATTTAATATCCTTGCAAAAATTTCATACTCTATTAAAGGAAATGAAAAAACTAGTGTTCAGTGTTAATATATAATGATAGGATTAATAATTAATATGAATTTGATGTTTATCACATTTAATAACTTAAAAATCATTACTATTCTGAATGTTGACCTTAGGCAGCTAGAACAGCATTAATTCTTTTTGGGATGCCAAGTTGTAATTTAATGATATCATCATCATCATGTCGTGCCACTAGCACGGATATCCCTGACCCTTGCTCGCCACTTTTCCTGATTGTTCATCGCCTCTGGCAGGTCTTCAGGGCTACATCCCATATCCTTACAGAGCTGCTGTATGTATGTTCTAGCTGGTCGTCCAGCTTTTGCTCAGCCATATGTGGGGGTCCATAGGAGTACATCACTTATGAGCTCATCTTTGCTTCTCCAGCAGTGTCCTGCATGTCTGGTTTGTTAAACTTGGATAGTTTTCATGATGGGAGGCAGGTGGCCGTATAGTTGGTGCTTTGTGGGGTGTTGCCGCCAGGACTTATTCAATCCATAGGTATATCATTCCAGGCATCTTTGAGAACTTGCCCCAGGTGTTCTTTTGATTTTGGCAGCTTTTCAGCCTTTCTTTGGTCCAAATAATCCCACAAAGAATCCTTGATATTCATATCTGGACTTTGAGGAGACCATTTCATAACTTGAACATCTCCAGATTGTTTCTTCTGCTCTAAATAACTTTTTAACTTTAGCTCAGTGTGCTTAGGATCATTATCCTGCTGGGAAATGAAACCATTACCAATTCTGTGCTAATGAGAGGGGGTTGTATGGTGGATCAGAATTTGTATATATTTCTTCACATTCATTGTTCCATCAATTCTGATCCAATCACCCACACCATTTGCAGTTAAACATCCCCAAATAGAACCTCCTCCATGTTTAACTTTAGGCTTCAAACATACATCTTTCATCTACTCTTCAACCTTTCTTCTGACATACTGTCTTCTCTTTGAACTGAAAATTTCAAATTTTGATTCACCTCTCCATAATAAATTCTTCCAATGTTCAACGGTCTATTTCTTGTATTCTTTAGCAAATTCAAGTCGTTTTTCTGTTTCTTTGTCTTAGGTTTCCTTCTTGCTACCCGACCATGAAGGCTTTCTTTCATAAGTGCTCTTCTGATGGCTGAAGAGTAAACTTGGGTGCCAGATGTTTGAGCAAGATCTGAGCTTAATTCTTAACAAAATTTAGTTCTATTTCTTAAAGATGTTATCTTTTGATATTAACAATCACTTTTAGTTAATTTTATTGGCCTTCCACTCTACTTTCTATCTTTGATATCCCCAGTTTCAATCTTTTTCTTAAATACATCTTCTACTGTACACCAAGAAACTTTGAATATTTTTTATATTTAAGAAGTGCCCAGTTCATGGTAGAATATAATTCTGTCTTTTTTATCAGATAATTGTGGCATATTGATGATTTATGTTTGGAAATATACAATTTCTGGTTCTGAAATGAAAAATTGTGAGAATTTATTTAAAAAATCTAAACAGTTCTTGTTTTTATAAATTATTAATGTTTGATTTATAGTGAAAATTCTAAAACCTTATAATTATAAAAAGAATAACAAAAATATAGCATAAGATCAACACCTTTACAGTAGATAAATATCTTAGAGTAAGCCTATATCATATAATGAAAATATAATGGAAATTAAGAATTCTTAATTATTCTAATTTTTGGATTGTTATCATTAATATATTAAAGAATTATTGTTTGTAAATGTTTGTAAATGTATAAATTACAATATATTCATTGATTAACCTCAAAAACAGTTTTCAATATTTATGAATGTTAAAAATAAACACCTGCCTAAATCTTTTGCACAGTAATATATATATATATATATATATAATTTTTTAATAATGTATAATTATTTAAAATTTTATTACCTAAATTCTTTACAGAAGGGCTTCATATTTCATAAAGCCCTAATGGCCACAGGAGGTAAAATGTTGCTCCTGGGTTGTCCTTTTAATATTAGAATTCATAACCCTTCTCTTTGGGGAAATAAACACAAAAAATATAGAGAGAAAAAAACCAACGGAAATATGAATTTAGTGAATAAATAAATTTTTTTAAGGTTGATTGTTTGGGTGTTCAATTATTGTCTTATGGCGTATCAAATTTTATGGGTTATTTAATGCCAAATCCTGTTTTATATATATATATATATATATGATTTGTAAGTAACTTTATATATATATATATATATATATATATATATGATTTGTAAGTAACTTTATATATATATATATATATATAATTTGTTGGTAACTTTATTTTTAAATGAGTCATTAGAGTTTATTTGTTTGCACACAGTTAAATGATTTCAAGTATTCTTATCTACACTACCCAAAGCACTCGTCTCTGCTGGTGTTTAATTGACCTGTCATCTACATTGATATATAGGTAGATTATTAGTAATATATTTCATTTGGCTAGTTCCTTATTGTGGTCCTATGCTTGTCATGATACTTGATTAGGGTCTTAGTTCAATGACTATCAAATGCATATAGGGGCTTGGTTAATTAAGGGTTTCAGGTTGTGCCTTCTGGAGGGAGTATCCCTTTTCAGATTAACCAAAACTAAAATCAAAGATCTAATTAATCTATCAAAAGATTTAACCTTTTAACCCCAACAGGTGGGCAAGATATGTCATGATTCAAAATAGATCAATGCACCAACAAAACCCCAAACCTGCTTATTTTTTAATTTGACAATTTAAAAGTTCAGTTAGTACTGACATTTTAAATTGACTTTGAATTTCTTTCCAAGTCAATAAATCTGTTTCATATTTTTATGAAAGGAAAATTAAATTTTCCTGAATAAAGAAAATTGTATCATACACTCCATAAGTTTTTAGCACTTATGAATATCTCATATGTCATATTATTGCTATCTTCATTGTCTTATGTTCTCTGGCATAGTCTTTCAGATTGCTGAGATCTGTGTGGTTTGTTGGTCTTTGCTGTAATCTGTGCTAAAAGGTTTCATTAACCAGAAAGCACACTCTGACCAAGATTCAGACTTTTGATCTTTTAATGCTATTGATTGGAACAGTGTTGGAATTATGGGGTTTGTTTTCAACTACGTCTGAGTAGGTTTGCGTTTCCCTTCAAAATTGGTGCCTAGATGTCTGTAATTTCTGTTCTATTTTTTTTAGATCTGATGCAAGGTTTATTTTCATTTATTTTATTCAGTTTTTTCTTTAAGTGCATAGAACAAGCATTTCTTTTTTCTAAGGAATGTTTGTTGGCATAATTGCATATCCCTTTCATGCGAAGTATAGAATTAAACTCTAATATCAGAAATGTTTGTTTCTTAAAGAATGTCTCTAAGTGACAATCCCAGAAACCCATTCTCCTCTGCCACCTGGAAAAGATAACCGAGCCCAATCCTTTAGAGGAAGTAAAAGTTGTAACAAGGTTTCTATAGGTGAATCTGATGAAGGATCATTACCATTCAAGTAGACATTGTTGTTGCTATCATTGTTGGAGGAAAACAATAGAGATATGGTCTTTGACCTCTGCCAAGGAATGGTAAAGCCACAAAACTTTATTGCTTCCCCTCATCAAGTAAACTTTTTTTCCATTTTTGTACCCCTTCTACATACTGCTTGTTCATTGAACAATATACGTATATTTCTAGATGTTTGGATATTTTGTCTTTTAATACCATTGGTATGTATAGTGTATATATTAAATGTTCTTTTGCATACAGGAGCATTTATCTTGTCTTTTCTTCCATTGTGTTCAATATTAGTACATCATGTATATTCTAATGTTAGTATTGATACTAGGCAAGTGGAGACTCAATTAAACATCTTCTCTAAATCCAAACATTTCAACAGAAAAAAAAGGTGATTTACTCGCAGTTGGTTCTGTTCATCTTCAATTTGGTCTTTTTTGGGGGGGGGAGCAATGTACTTTTTACTGAATTTTAGTATTAATTCAACTACTACATTTTGTTGTCATTAGGAAAGAGAATCTGAATTCTTTTTGTCAAATATCCTTTAGTTTGATTTGGTTTGGTTTTATGGCATATCAATCATTGTTGGTTATCTAATGCCAAATCCTATTTATACATATATATTAGATATATATGATTTGCAAACACATTTTGTTGATAACATTTTAAAATGAGCCTGAGCTCATTTTTTTGTATACACTTAGAATGGTTTCAAGTATTTCTATCTAATATGAATAATTCCATCTACGATTAATCATTTGTCTACACAAAGTTAGATGGTTTTAAGCAAGTACTGCTATTTAACACTAATTATTTTATTTAAACATTATTTGTTTGCACACAGTTAAATGATTCCAAGAATTGCTATGTATCACTAACAATTCAATTAGACAGTCATTTGTTTGCACACAGTTAAATGGTCTAGCAGTTCTCATTCTGACAATTTAATTTAACATTAGTCATTTGTTTGTATATAGTTTAAATGTCAAACTTCCATTTGATCCATAGATAGGTCTCTATCAAGTGCTACCACCCCAGGTCAGAGTGGACTTGGGAGCAATGGCAATGAAAGGGTACTCCATATTCCTCAAAGCTCCAAGACTGGAGCCTCACCATTAGATTGTTTAGTGTTATAACCAGGACACTCATTACAGGGGTGGCAGGTACCTTTCTGCGGAGATGCAGTTGCTGTATTCTGCAGCCTCAGCTGATTAAGCTACAAATATCTTTTACAAGAAAGTGTTTGCATTTGGAGACTTCCATTAACAAGAGGAGTAATCATGTTTTATTTTTTTAATATATTTTTTCTATTCTACTATATTCCTTTTTTGTCCTTATTGTCCACAAAACTTTCCACACATCACTTTTTCTGTTGACTGACAATCACTATCAGTGATACTTTAATGTGTCTCAATTACCAAAATTAGATATTTCTTCCTTGAAGCTATTTCTCTGTTCCAAATTTTTAATGGGATGTCAATACGTCTAGGGTTATTTTATGCCTAGATGGAATCATATTCATTGTAGGGTAATATTTACATTTTTGAGGAGTTGTTTCTTAAGAGTTTTTCTATTTTTGCTCACAGTCTAATCAAATATGAATCCTTTTTAAACAGATTTATCTGATCCATAGATGGGACCCACTCTAGGTCAGAGTGGACTTGGGAGTAATGGAAATGAAAGGGTACTCCACACTTCCCCAGATCTCCAAAACTGGAGCCTCATTACCAAACTTTGCAGCACTGAAATACTCCTATAACCAAAAATGAAATTGTATAAGTATAAGGGGTGTACTGATTTTTGAATAGCTGTATATTAATATTTTTGGTTACAGAGTTTCAATGCTGTAGAGTTTGGTAATGAATATTGCCTAATAATATCTGTTTTGATTGTAATATGTTCCACTAAAAAAAATAAAATCCTGTTATATTTGGCTTCAAAGAAAATCAACTTTTTTATCAAAAAATTGTGATGGTGTACTTATTTATTAGTGAGACTGTATCTCCATTATGAAGGGGTCTCTATGGCATAGTGGCTAATGTACAGGACAGGGACATCATAGTAAGTGAGTTTAAATTCCAGTTGCACTGTTACATTCACTTTTGGGCTTATGCTCTTGGGAAAAGTATGAACCCCCTTGTCCCTACTGCTATGGTTTAAATAGCACCACTACTGTCCTTCTACAAGGATAGCTTTGGCATTAAATAATCCACAAAAGTTGATATGCCATTAAACAAAGAAACTATATCCATTATATTGCTGTGGAAATTACTCTTTTTCAACATGTTTGTGACAAAATATTGTTTGGTCTTTCAAAGAAATTCCATGACAAAATTTTGAACTTTATCCAGGTTACTTGTCTGTAAGCAAGTCTTAGATGTGTTTCCATCACTCAAAGATAGCAGCAGGAAAATATGGGAAGTATGAATAAGAGAGAGAGAGAGAGAGAGAGAGAGAGAGAGAGAGAGAGAGAGAGAGAGATGCATACAATCCAAGACAACAAATGAAGAAAAGTAAGACAAATCTGTTTAAAACTAAAGATGACTTTATTGGCAATGAACTAAACATGAAAGGAACATCCATTTGTGAATTGAATTCATTACATTTTGTACCTGAAAGATACAAACAGTGAACACGTCTTTCAGGAAAATGAAGTATGACAGATTTTGCGGATGTTGGTTTGGAGTTTCTTATTTAATAAAGGATATTAGATGTTAAAGTAGTGACATAGCGGAAGCTATTGATGACTCCTTAAGCAAAGTCCAGACCTTTCTAGGAAAGAGAAAGAATCATTTCTATTCTAAAACCACATAATTTTCACTGGTCTGGAGATTGTCCTAATATCATATCTATTTTAATAAATGACAAAAGGAAGTATGTATTTAATGAAGGTCTATACCACAGCCAGTGTGTGACATAAGGTCAATATTTTAGCAAAGTAAAGCTTGTTCTATTTCTTAGACTGGTTGCCTTTCCAAGGCTAAAGAACACAGTCTGTCCTACTATTTACCCAGAGTTGGAGAGAAAACAGATGGTTTCATGCCTTTCCTAAGACCATTAGCACAAAGTAACATTCCAACAGCTTTGTCCAGGATTTAAACTTGAGTTATGAATTCCATTTCCAACGACTATAACCAAAACGCTAAGCATACCTCATAGAAAATATGACATACAACAGAAAAAAAGAACTATGTGTCCAATACAGTGTTTTTTGTCTGCCTATCTTTGATTGAATAATGTTTCTGATAGAGTCCACAATATCAAAAATTTGACTGATTAAAAAATGACATTCAGTGTAAATACAGAAGCCAGGAAATTATCTTTTAGTCGCAAATTGTACTGAAAATTACTTCAATTATAGCATTTTTAGATCTATAACTTAAATAAAAATCTTGCTATGATGTGCTGTTTTTCTTGGTTATAGTTACATACAATCATCATGAGAATTTTAATAATGAATATATTACTGGAAAAAAGTACATCATAGTATCTCTTTCATTCTTCATACGAGTGATAAATAAATGGCATATCAAACTCTATTCTATTTTCATACATACATACATACATACATACATACATACATACATACATACATATATGTCAATTTAGTTATCTCCGCATTGCAAATTGGCTGTTTAGAGAAAAAGAGTTTATTTAACTAGATGGCTCTGGTAGACAATTTGCATATGCTCACTGGTTAATCCCAACTATTTGTTTGAGAGTCAGTTTGTCAGTTGCAGTGAAAGAAGAAAGAGAACTAGACTTATTGACAATATATATATATATATATATGTGTGTGTGTGTGTGTGTGTGTGTGTGTGTGTGTGTGTGTGTGTGTGTGTGTGTGTGTGTGTGTGTTGTATGTGTGTGTATGATTTGTAAACAAATAGTTTGTTGGTAACATTTTTAAACAAGACAGAACTCATTTGTTTACACACAGTCAAATGGTTTCAAGTATTTCTGTTTATTGTTTGCACACAGTTACATGGTTTCAAGTATTTCTATCAAGCATTAAAAGTTCTATTTGCCCACAGTTAAATGGTTTCAAGTATAGAAAATCATTAAACAAACAAATTCTATTTGACCCATAGATGGGATCCTAACATGTACTACCACACCAGGTAAGAGTGGACTTGGGAGTAATGGTAATGAAGGGGTTCTTCACATTCCCGAAAGATCTAGAACTGTAGCTTCACCATCAGGTAGTTTAGTGTATTATCCAGAACCCTCGTTGGGGATGAGGTCTTACTGCTCTGCAGAGATGCAATCAGCATAGTCTATAGCCCCATCCAACTAGGCTGAAATGTCATTGTGTATCCAAGATAAGGAAAAATGGACAAGACAAAAGACAAATAATATAGCAAACATTTGTTGGTGTGTTTGTGTGTGTATATTTGTGTGAGCATGTGTTTGAGCATGAATGTGTGTGTGTATATTTGTGTGCATGAATGTGTGTGTGCATATCTGTGTGTGAATGTGAGCATGAATATGTGTGAGCATGTGTATGAGCATGAATGTGTGTGTGTATGTGCCAGCATATCTGTGTGTATGTGCATGTGTGTGTGCATGTGCGTCAGCATGAATGTGTGTGTGGATATTTGTATGCGTGAATGTGAGCATGAATGTATGTGAGAATGTGTGTGAACAGGAATGTGTGTGTGCATGTGCCATCATATTTGTGTGCATGTGCGTATATATTTGTATGAATGAATGTGTGTGTGCATGTGTGTGTGCATATTTGTGTGTGTGAATGTGGGCATGTGTGTGGGCACAAATATGTGTATGCATGCGTATGAGCATGAATGTGTGTGTGCATATGCCAGCATATTTGTGTGTATGTGTATGTGTATGTGTGTATATTTGTGTGCATGAATGTATGTGTGCATGTGCGTGAATGTGTGTGCATATTTGTGTGTGTGAATGTGAGCATGTGTGTGTGCATGTGCGTGAGCGTGAATGTGTGTGTGCATGTGCCAGCATATTTGTGTGTCTGTGCATGTGTGTATATTTGTGTGCAGGAATGTGTGTGTGCATGAACGTGTGTGTGCATATTTGTGTGCGTGAATGTGAGCATGTGTGTGAGCATGAATGTGTGTGTGCATGTGTGTGAGCATGAATGTGTGTGTGCATGTGCCAGCATATTTGTGTGCATGTGTATATATTTGTGTGCATGAATGTGTGTGTGCATATTTGTGTGTGTGAATGTGAGCATGCGTGTGAGCATGAACATGTGTGAGCATGAATGTGTGTGAACATGTATGTGAGCATGTGCCAGCATATTTGTGTGCATGTGCGTGTGTGTATATTTGTGTGCAGGAATGTGTGTGTGCATGAACGTGTGTGTGCATATTTGTGTGCGTGAATGTGAGCATGTGTGTGAGCATGAATGTGTGTGAGCATGTGTGTGTGCATGAATGTGTGTGTGCATGTGTGTGAGCACGAATGTGTGGGTGCATGTGCCAGTATATTTGTGTGCATGTGCGTGTGTGTATATTTGTGTGCAGGAATGTGTGTGTGCATGAACGTGTGTGTGCATATTTGTGTGCGTGAATGTGAGCATGTGTGTGAGCATGAATGTGTGTGAGCATGTGTGTGTGCATGAATGTGTGTGTGCATGTGTGTGAGCACGAATGTGTGGGTGCATGTGCCAGCATATTTGTGTGCATGTGCATGTGTATATATTTGTGTGCATATTTGTGTGTGTGAATGTGAGCATGCGTGTGAGCATGAACGTGTGTGAGCATGAATGTGTGTGAACATGTATGTGAGCATGTGCCAGCATATTTGTGTGCATGTGCGTGTGTGCCTATTTGTTGCATGAATGTGTGTGTATGGACCAAATGAAAAAACAACAATAAAAAACAGTAAAGTCTTTTTCCTACAGCTCATATTATGTTATATCAAACACAATCTCCATTTCCAGACTTGCTGTTGCCAACCAGTTTGTTTCCTTCTGGAATGTCAACCTTAATCTATGAGAGCATGTCTGAAAAACTCCAGAAAAAAAAAATGTCATGATGAATTACTTGCAAGAACAGCTTCTTATGTGAAGGCTGATATTGTTGAATGGAAGGAGAGGTCAAAGGCAGATAAAGGTTGGGTCTAGTGTAGTCCCAGGTGTTGCTCAAGCAAGGTCAAATAAGAATATGACTGCTTTAGTAAGCCCACTTCCTGGTTTAAGATACACAATTATCCTTTTCCTTGACTGTTTAGCCACCAAGTTTAGAGAGCCAAGTCTACCCTTGTATTTTACTTATAGATAGAGTAACAGAAATGGATTCATGCCTTTCCCCATAAGGGCATTTCTACAAAGGGAATACAAATTGCCTCATCTGGAATTTGAATTGAGCCCACCAATGCCATTCTAAGGCGCCTCTGGTGGTGTAATGGTTAGCAAGCTCGACTAGCAAACCTGCACGAGTGAGTTCGAGTCTCATTGGGTGCCCCTTTCATATGGCCTTGTGCCACATCTAAGCAAAAAGCTTAGTAAATTTCCACCAATGCCATTCTAGATGCTAATCACTGATATACTACCCACACCTCATGTAATTTACCTACATTTACTCTAGATAATAGAGTTTCATTCAAGGTTTAGTTTAATGGCATATCAACCTTCATTGGTTATTTAATGGCATATCTGTCCTTGTAGAAGAACAGTACTGGTACTACTTAACCCATAGCAAGAGGGATAAAGGGGTTTATATTTTCCCCAAAGATATTAGTTCGAAAGTGAATGTAATAGAGCAGCCATATTTTGAACTCCCTCAATACGATATCGTTGTCCATCACATTAACACAGTTTCGGTAGCTCAAGGTAGTACCGCTTTGAGCTACCGAAACTGTGTTATCACCCTGGTTGGCGGCTGATGAGGTTAGGGTATCGCACGTGCTTTCACACGTTGTATGATGAAAAAAAAATTTTTTTAAATTACATCATGGGAACTCCCCACTCCTCATCCAAGGAAAGGTGAGAATAAAAAAAGTAGTCTTCATAGAAGAGATTTTAGTTATTTATCATGTGGGAGGGATCACATTTATTTCTCTATTTTTGTTTTGTTTCTTGTCTGAAGAAATGGTGGATAGTTGTGATATTTGTGCTGATGTCAAATAGAAATATTCAGTCTTGACGGTTTTTATGCTTTGGATATTTCAGCATAAAAATTCTATCTTCAGAGTGATTAAAAAGTAAGTCCTAATTTTAGAATTCATATAATTTATTTTTTAACTATAATTTTTACCAGAAATGAATTTTATTTTATTCTAAAATAGGGAGTTACTTTTTAATCATATAAATTGACCATCATCGAATGTAACCCAAAGGCTCCCTTTTTGATAGGGGAGTGCACAACTCCTTTCCTTGGATTGCTCCACTTCACCCTTGATCCCTACCTTATAATGCTAAGCGTTAAGCAAAGTGGTATCAAGTACCATTTTTTTAGTCTTTGGTATAAATTGATGTGGGATTGAACCCCAGTCTCCCAGACCATTTGCAAACACTCTACTGATTAGACCAATGGCCCAGTGTTAAAGAAAATATAGCATATTGCTGAAAAACAAAACAAAAAACATTGTATTGCGCTTTCAGAGAATTAAAAAGAAAAGAAAAAGTAAATGAAGAGAATTCAAGTAAAAAAAAGTTACTTAAAAATGTTTCATAAACCTCATAATTGTGTCCATAAAATAAAATTAGATAATTAAAATCAAAAAGAAATAAATTCATTTATTTAATAAAATAATTTCAGCAATCTGATAGATTTTCTTTAACAAATTTCCAGGGTTTATTTTGATTAAAGTTCATTTTTATGGATATAATTATGATTTTTTTTGTTTGTTATTATTCCAGAACAAGCTGTCCAAAATGCAAAAAAATACTTGTTCAGCACATCTCTCTGTGGTACCCATACCTCTGTCACTCAGGAACCTAGGTATGGCACTAGACCTTGTTGTCTAGTTCAAGCCATAACCCGGCATACGTGCCTGGACCCACATTTGGGTTCGTGAAACTGCTTGCCTCATCAGGTTCACATTGCACCAAGTGAGCCGATGAGCAGCATAGACCAGCAGGGTTCGAGTCTCGACTCGTTCCCGATCTTCCCTCCCCCTTATCCCCACTTCGGCCTTCGGGCTTTTGACCGTGTGTCAAGTCCTGTCTGGTGGGAGGCAGTGACAAATAGTTCTCTGTCACTACCTTTTACTCAGAACCTTTTTTCAGACAAGTACACTTTTCCTCTTCTTTTATTTTCCAGTTTAACTTTCACTTCCCCCCCCCCCACCAAACTCCTTCTTCAACTTGATTATTGAAGAGAGAGAACCCATTACACATCTTTGTGTCTTTTCTCAATGTAGAGAAAAAACAAAAAAATATCTGAGTGTCTTTATTCTACTATTCATACTCAACTGTCAGACTTGCTATTGCCAACCACTGGGACTTTTGCTAATTTGTTGCTTGCCAAATCATCCAGCAACTGGTGTACTCTACCTAAGTGTCTGGTCTACATGTTCTATATACCCTAAGGTTTATGATATATATTTTCCACAAGAGTCCAATCAGGAATGGTGGGCTGACAGTCTGAATGTAATGATGAAAAGCAACTGAAATCAAAATGAAGGAAATACAAGCCAGGAAAAAGTAATGGTTGAGGATAAGGAAAAGATACTTAGGTAGTCTTTCTGGTAAGATACTCCAGATCCTTCCTAAACTGGACAAGAGAGGAGCTCAGAAATATGGATCATGGAATGAGAAAATTGATGATCATGTACAAGGCCTTAAACCCCTAAAATGATGTACACAGATTATATTTGACAATTTGGTTGGATGGGGTTGATTGTGCTTTATGGTATATCAACTCTTGTAGGTTTTGTAATGCCAAATACTATCTATACATATATGAATATATATATATGTATACCAGACATTGCCATGATGGTTAGAGTGTTCACCAATGGTCCGGGAGATCTGGGTTCAGTCCCAGGTCGCGTCCTACCAAAGACTTAAAAAATGGTACTTGATGCCACCTTGCTTAAGACTCAGCATTATTAGGTAGGGATCAAGGGTAAAGTGAAGCAATCCAGGGAAAGGAGTAGTGCCCTCCCCTACACCTTGGTGTAGTAGCTATCGAAAAGGGAGCTTTTGGGTCACCCTCAACTACAGTCACCAACTAACATTATTTTTAAACAAATCAGAGCTTATTCACTTGTACACAGCTAAATGGTTCCAAACATTGCTATGTAATACTAATAAATCAATTTAATATCAGTAATTTGTTTGCGCACAGTTAAATGGTTTCAAGCATAGTGAATGATTAAACAGCTGGAACCCAAACAGGTATGACCGCTTTGGATTAATGGGAATAATGGCAATGAAGGGATACTCCACATTCTCCAAACCTCTAGAACCAAAGCTTCACCATCTGGTGGTTTAATGTTATAGTCGAGGCACTTGTTAGCGGTCGGGGGTCTTTCTTCTGCAGAGATGCAGTTGGCATATTATACACCTCCTGCCAACTGGCCTGATATTTGACATGAAAAGAAGGAAGAAGAAGACTCCCCAGTACTAAGGATAATTTGAATGTTAATTTTTTTCAAAACCAAAGATACCAAGATTTTATTATTTGTAATGGAAAGTTGTATGATAAAAACGGATATTATTGGGTATTATATATTACCATACTCTACTGCACTGAAATTCTATTACCATGAATATAAATATGTAAAAGTAAGTAAAGTTGGCAACTGCAGTCAAGGGTGACCAGTAGGCTCCCTTTTTAATAGCTTCTACACTGAGATGTAAGGGAGGGCACTACTCCTTTCCCTTGATTGTTCCACTTTACCCTTGGTCCATACTTTATAATGCTGAGTGTTAAGTATGGCGGCAACAAGTACCATTTTTTGAGTCTTTAGTATGACTCAACCTAGGATTGAACCCTGGTCTCCCAAACTATTGGTGAATCTCTTATATATAATGATGCAGTTATATTTTTTGCTTCAAAGTTTCAATTCTGTTGAGTTGGGTAATAAGGAATACCTAATAACATACATTTTGATTGTATGATGGGTAGTATTCTACATATAATAAGTATTTTAATAAACAATTTCCTTCATTTTAAGAGTAGAAAACAGAAACCATATGCAAGAAGGACTAGCTTTTAATAATAAAAAATCTTCTTCTAAAAAATTCCCATATAGTCAATGTGAAGTAGAAAAGGCTAACTGTATCCCCTGCAAAGGGGTAAGACCCTCCAAAAATGGTTGTCCTAAGTATAGCACTTAACTGTATCTGATGGTGAGGCCCAGTTTCGGAGATCTGGGAAGTGGAGAATACCCTTTCATTGCCATTACTTCCTGGTCCACTCTCATCCAGAGTGGTAGTACCTATTATGAAGATTATTTGTATTTGATAGTAAATAAAAACATGCAATCAAAGTGATTCCCTAAGCTTTAGTAATAAAATAACCCTAGATGGGTTGACATACCCTTAAAATCAATCAGTCACTTAATCTAAAAAATTTACTTTTCAGTTCTAATCAACAGAGGCGCTTATACATCACATAATTTTTATTTCCTTATTTGGAATAGTGTGTGAGTGAGTGTTATCAGTTTTAGCGTCTTTGTGTCTTCAGGTAGAAAAGAATTTTGAGTAAATTCCCTGATACAATCGAGTGAACGAACAGGATGTAAAAACTATTGAGCAATTAGCAAGAAGATATCACAAATGCATAAAACTGGTTTGAAAGTCTTTTTGTAAGGAGTGGTTAACAAAGCCAGTCACTATTTCACAGCAAATATCATGACTTGGGACCCAAGTGTGAGTCACTTGAAATAAAGCAGAAAAACGTATCCAATTAAAGAGGCGGAAATAAGAAGTGGACAAAAAAGAGATTTATTCACACGGTAAAAAAAAAAAGAAAAGAAAAATGATAAAATTATGATCAGTTTGTTGTATTCTGGAATGTCAGCCTTCATCTGTGGGGGTACACATCTCAAAAAATCCAGACAAAAAATGTCATGATGAATTACTTGCAAGAACAGCTTCCTAACAGCAATATTAAAGCTAAGATAGATAGATACATACATACATACATACATAGAGATAGATAGATAGATAGATAGATAGATAGATAGATAGATAGATACATTGAGATAAAAATACTGAGATAGATAATCAGTCAGATAAATATAAACAGATTGAGATAGATAGATAGATTGATAGATAGATAGATAGATAGATAGAGTCTGCTATATATGTACAGAACTTCTGATAAGTTTTGAAACATAATTTGCTTCTAATCACTTGGTTTTGGTAGTTAAAATCAGAAAAATTTCAGAGGAACAACCAAATTTGATTGCAAATATTTATCTATGTTTTATGTTTCTTTTTTTTAGTCAAATGAAATGTTTAAATGGAAAAATAAAAAAAAAAGTTTCTTTTTATCTATCAAAAATCTTGGTCAGAATCAATTAAAGTGATTGAAAAGGCAAACTCACATTGCTATTTGGAAGAGTTGCCAAACTAGTAAGTTAATTTGAATACCTTTTTCTCAAAATCATAACCCCTAAAATCTTAGGTAGTTAAGAGATTTTCTGGTTGTTTCAATGCAAATGAGCATTATTTTCTACGGTGTAGTGCTCATAAGAGCTATTGAAGGTCCACTGTTTTTTCAATTCTGATTATAATTGATTTCCAAAACCCTAATTTCTCCAGTCATTAAAATAATTAAGGCTTAAGAAATTAATTTGAGGCTTCAATATTCACACAAAATTTGATAGTTCAACAACAAACATTTTTACAAGTAAACTTATTCTTCTTAATTATTAATATAGATTATGATAAAAATTCATTGGAAATGATTTTTCTATATTTGTAAAGGATTTTTCTATAAAAATGTACTTGAAATGATTTTACTATAAAAATATATTGAAATTGATTTTGCTATAAAAAGGCTTTGACAATGATATTATTAAAAGATTTATTGGAAATCATTTTACAATAAAAAGCATAAGAAAGTACTTTACTATAAAAAAGCATTGGAAAGGATTTTACTATAAAAATTCATTGGAAATAATTTTACTATAAAAACCACCAGGAAGGACTTCAATATAAAAAAATGTGTTGGAAAGGATTTTATGATAAAAATTAATCAGAAATTATTTTACTATAAAAATGCATTTGAAATGATTTTGATGTAAAAATGTAATCCAAATTTGGTATTTCTATATCAAACTGTTTTGACCGACAATCAAACTCTTTCTAGTTATTGATATAGATGGGTTATTCATTTGCTCATTAATCTAAGTCTAGTAGAAAACCTAAGTATGTTCACAGGTTGGAAAAACACATCAATTAACCCTCCAACCTTCCCCCAAAATTTAAAAGAAAATCACTGACTGACTGACTCAGTCTGGTTACAGATTGTAAAAATACTAGAGTGAAAAAGAAAATAAATTGACAAAAATGTAGTAATTCTTACTGAACCTTGCATTATTTAATTGCAACAGTGTAATATGAGAAAAATATTCCAAGATGAGATACAATTAATAAATCTTCCCAATTTCATCTGTATTCTTGCTATATTTTTTTTTACATTTGTTTAAAACTGTTTTTTTTCTCTGTGTATCTTCCAGATTTCATTTGTAGAGCTTATTTGCTTGTTGCTTCATAGTTTTTTTTAAATTTATTTCTTTCACTTCACTTTTCTCCTTTTTTTTTTCTTTAATTATTTCCTCACTCTACTGTTTTTTTAAATTTTTAATATTAAGCTCTTATTTCAACTTAAGGTGTATTTGCGGAACAAGAACTTTATTTTGCTATTATTGGTAGCATGAATCATCCTAGCTAGGCTGGTGTATGCTGGGAAGAGTGAATCAACTGTGACATCATCAGAGCAAGAATTGATCAATTTCATTTGGGCCCTGTAAGTCTTCCTGAAAACTTAGTAGCAATAAAGAATGGCCCCAGACATCATCAATAAGGACTGTAAACGGTTAAAAGGATGAATAAAATGCCACTAGGCTATTTATCTATTCAAGACTGAGGGAAAAACAGGAAACTGAGAAAGCATAATGACCCTTCATTATGAAAATTATATATATATATATATATATATATATATATATATATATATATATACTTGTGAGTGTGTGGCCTTAATATTGCTTTTTGTTATGAAATTATATATAATGCATTAGAAAGGATTTTTCTATCAAAATGCATTGGTAATTATTTTGCTAGGAAAATGTATTTGAAATCATTTAAAAAAATGATATTGCTATAAATATGTATTGAAAATTATTTTGCTATAAAAATTCTTTGAAAATGATTTTACTATAAAACTTTATTTAAATTATTTTACTTGAAAAATGCATTAGGAATTTTTTCTCTTTATTGTTTAAATAATAGTGCTAAAGATATAGTATTAAAATTGATTAATTTTTAATATTAAATTCTTAGCACAAGCTTCAGTCTCAATACCATTTAATAACACTTTATATATATATATATACTTGCAGGGGTACCTGGCATTGCCCTAGTATCATATCAACAGTAGTAATGTACAATTTTTTTTTTATTATTCAAATAATTAGAGGGTGGACAATATTTATTACAATTAAATTAATGATATTAATGAGCCAATTTTTTCCATTTTCATTCAATAATTTTATATTTTATAAATGTATTTTACACTTAAGATTGTTCAATTGGATGAAAAGTAAGAAAGAAAAAAAAATTTATTTCACAGAAAGATTTTTATAAACAATATGCAAGTTCAGAAACAATTTGAATTTTTTTTTTTGCATGAAAAAATTTCATTCTGAATTTTATTTGATTCTGTTTTTTACCGCTGTTTATTAATAAAATGATAAAGATAATAACTATTTTGAGTGTTTTTTTTTATGATGAAGTTTTTTATATCATAAGTAGTGAAAAGAATTATTTGAATGAAAATAAAAAATTTTTGAGATAATTAGACAGTAATGTCGTATTAAAGATAAAAAATCACACATGGTTGTTTCATTCATGAATGATCTAATAAATAATTTAATTGCTTGAAACCCCAACATATCTGCCCTTATACAGATGTTAAGCGCAAATAAATAAATGTCACAGGAAAAAAAGTCACAATAATTTTTCTGGCTGTCTGATTTTTAGGTCATGATATGATAAGAATGATATGGATTGAAAAGTGGTTTTTCATCCCAAATTGCAGCTTTCTAAGTTCAGTTATTTAGGTGTCAAAGCTTTAAACACACAGGCATAATCAACTTTATTAGATAAATATATTTAATTGTATACATACATAGGCACTCATAACTTTAACTCTTACATTCTTCAAATGCTTTTTATTTTTGTGAGTGTATTTATGTGTTAAGACATTTTTAGTGACAGTGTATTACCTGAAAAACTAAAAGGCCAACAATAGGGCACGACTTAAAGCAGCACATATTTTGAGCCATGATCTTCAAACAGTCAAATGTTATTATTTGGCTGTCAGAAGATCATGGCTGAAATCATGTGAAATGTTGAGCATAGGCCTGTTATGAGCATTTTAAGTTTGAAACTGATTCTGCTGCATTTTTTTAAAGTATAGAGCACATTTTAGATTATACCTGCAACTGTGATGATTTTTAAATCATCACAAATTCTTATTCTTCAACTATGTATATATATATATATATATATATCTGAGAAAAATTTATTAAACAAAAGAAGCAAATTAGTATCTAAATGTAGACATGTCAACATGTCAATATCTCCTTTGTCATCCACCATCTGAACCTGTTTTATCTCAAAATTTATTCTCCTCTGTTTTAAACTGTTTGAGAAACATTTTTCTCATTTGAATGGCATACGTACTAACACCTAATCATATTATTCTTTCATATAAATGTCTCACACAATAACATGTCTATGATTCATACCATATAGATGCAAGATGAGCCACTTTAATCACAATCTCATCAGAAGACTGTGGAGAACACATGAAACTGAAGTAACTAATAGCGTTCATAATTTTGATATTTATAGGTTTTATATCTGCTCTGCTGTAAGAGCATTGCATACTCTTTTCATGCATAAACTTTTCTTTTATATAGTTCTTATATATATATATATATATATATATTCATCATTCGGAGTATTTTTTTCAAATAAAAACTTTGTTACTGCCCATATAGAAGTAATAGTTGGGTGCATACAAACCAAACCAATAGCCAAATGTAGAGTTCTCTGGGAGTCAATTGCAGTTAGGAAAAAACGAAATAACAGGAAAAAAGCATCCTGACTTAATAAAAGAAAGCCAACAAATGCCAATGCACAGAAACTTAAGAAAGCCTAGAGAGAACGAATACATACCAAAAAGAACAGGTAGAATACATTCTGTTATATAAAATATGCCATGGATTTTCGGTTCATTCCTAGTGACCCTGTGTACTTTGACAAGCTGTCACATTGGGATTAGTAAACAGGGCAGCACAATCAGGGCACTCTGGTACAACAGGTGTGTAACCGGAAGGAGATCACGTGATGAGAACCACGCGGTCAGATTTGGACAGAGTGCAGAGAATCGGAGTCGAGCGTGGGACATGCAGCCGATCAGAGGCGTCTCTGACAAGCTTGCAAGGGGGGTGCAAGTGTCGGCACCCCCTGGCTCCCAGAGGGGGATATGGGAAGAAGTCCTCTCTCTGAGTATATGTCTCTCCATCTATCTCTCCATTAACAACAAACTGTGGGCCCCTTATGAGAATAAAATGAAAGATATATTTCCATAAAGAAGTGTGTTTCGTTCGTTCATTATTGTTGATTATGTTCTTGCTTGGATCCATGAGACTCTACAACAATTCAAAACCAAATCAATGAAATCAGAAAGATAATCATGATTTGTGAGTTGAAAGAAAAGCACTTCAAGAACAAAACTAAAAGCTGCCAACCAACAAGAAAGACTTCAAATGTGGTCAGAACATTTCAAGAATCTTCTTTGAAACCCTCCTGAAATCTCTGATAAACCTACCAAAAAATTAGTAATAGCAAAAGAGACATCAAACAAGAACAGTTTACTGAAGAAGAATGTGACACAGTACTGAAAAAAATTAAAAGCAGAAAAGCTGCAGGCGCTAACGTACTTGTAGTATTTAAGACAACAAAATTTGATGACATACTTCTTTGATTATGCACCACTGTGTACAGGGTGGAACGATAAAATTGTCGTCCTAAAGAAAACAACACTACAGGTTTATTTTAAAACTTTTATTGAAAAAATCAATTCAGGTAACTTGATTATGTAGTAGAGCTGACATTCTATTCAATGTACCTGCCTTCAGCCTCAATCACCACCTCCATACAGATCTGGAACTGGGAGCATGCTTTTTTCACAAGCGCCGTCGGGAGCTCGGTGAATACTCGGCGGATGGCGGCGATCAAGCCGGCTTTGGTATTGTGGGAGGTCATGTTGTGGATGTTCTCGACGTATGGCCAAACGAAGTAGTCCAGCGGGTTCAGGTCGGGGGAGGAGGGGAGCAAGTGAGAGAAGGGTACAAAGTCGTTGTCCTGCTGCCACACCCAGGGTCTGCCACCAGCCACCTGATTGCACCAGGGGATCACCACACTCTTCAGCTCATCCAGGTACACTTTGGTGTTGACTTTCAAGCCGACTTCGAAGATGTGAGGTGGCATGATGTGGCCCTCACTTGAAACCACACTAAAGACCATAACTGTAGCCAGAAACTTTGTTTTCATCACCCTGGGCATGTCCCTGTTATTCGTGGCAATCCAGATTTGCATTTTGAGGGTGCTGGCAATGGTTCTGTTGTCATAAGTTTGATCGGTAGAGAGCATGAGTTGTACAGCGGCACATCTCCGATCTTGACCATTAAACATTGTGTCACTTTCAGACATGATAGAAGGCTCCTATTGCTCTTGGGATTTGTACACAACTGGCCAACTAGTAGATGGTCTGTAACAAAAAAAAGTAAACCGGTTTTCATTAAGCGGAAATGGAATCATGTCATCTTTTCTAGGGCAACAATTTTATCGTTCCACCTTGTATAAACAAAATATAATAGAGAACTGGACAAAAAGCTGCCTCTCTCCCCTGTTCCCTAAGAGAGGTGACCTCAGAACTACACTGGCAGAACTCTTACTGCAAAGGTTTTTGATGCACTGCCTCTCAATCTTATTTGACCTGAAGTCAAGAAAATTCTAAGGAAAAATCAGAATGGCTTTCAGAAAAATCGATCCACAATATCACAGATTTGGAATATCAATCAAATCATCAAAGGAGTATATGCAAAAATTTAAATGCAGCACAATTGTTCATAGATTTGTCTAAGACATTTGATTTCATAAACAGAGGAAAGATGGAGCAAATACAATACAGTCATACAGTCTCTCCAAATCAACTGTTACTACTATAATGATATCTTACAAAAACATGAAAGCAATGATATGCTCACCTGATGATGACATGACTTCTTTGACATTGTCACTGGAGTCTTGCAAGAAACTTCATTAGCTCCATGTATGTTAATAATCTGCCTTGAGTATATACTACAAATGTCAGATTATCTAAAACAAAGAAATGGTTTCACCCTAAAAAAGACAAGAAGTAGACAATATCCTGCAGAAACTATGACAGACACAGACTATGCAGATGATCAAGAGCTTCTTTCTAAAAACCAGCTCAAGCAGAATCCCTACTTCATAGCCTGGAGGAAGCATTGGCCTCTATCTGAACACAAATAAAACAAAGGTCATGTGTTTTAAACAAAAAGGAACCATCTCCACTCCAAATGGCAAACTTCTGAAATTAGACCAGTTCATATATTTTGGTAACAATATCTCATCTACTGAACACAATGTTAGCATACCCATTGTAAAAGTGTGGACCACTATGGACAGGTTGTCAGTCATATGGAAATCTGATCTATCCAATAAAATAAAACAGTTCTTCTGAGCAGTGGCTGTTCAGTACTACTGTGAGGATGCACGACCTGGACTCGAATGAAATGCATGGAGAAAAAGCTTGATGGAAACTACACAAGAATGCTGTTTTGAACAAATCCTGGAAGCAGCACACCACAAAACAGCTGCTATATGGCCACTTACCTCCAATCTCCAAAGCCTTATAAGTGGGAGGAACAAGACATGTTAAGCACTGCTGGAGAAGTAAGGATGAACTTATAAGCAATGTTCTCTTATGTTCTACACATGGATAGTGTTAGCCAACCAACAAGGACTTACATAATCAGCTTGGTGTGGATACTGAATGCAGTCAAGAGGACGTGCCAAGAATGATAGAAAATAGGGATGAATGGTGAGAGACAGTCAGAAAACTCTGTGCTATCAGCATGACTAGATGATGCTAATCCTGGTATATATATATATATATATATATATATAATGCATTTAAAAAGTATCCCAATCGTTGCTTTATTCACCAAAACGTAAATAAACAATGAATGAAATGTTAAATTTCTTCAAAATAGATCTCTTGTCATTCAACACATTCCAGCAAGATTTTCATTGGTCGAAGCACCTCTGAAACTTTTCTTTTGATAGAGTGTGAAACTGCACTGTCATATTTCTTTGAATGTTCTTCACATACTCAGATCTTTCTGCAGAGATGAATTTTCTGTTCAAGAAACAAGAAAAAGTCTCATAGAACTATGTATGGTGAGTATGGAGGATATTGCACTTACGCAATGCTGTATTTTGCCAAAAAACATTTTGTTAAAAAGTATGTTTTGGCATCATAATTTATTCAAATATACCACTAACTTGTCTCAGCTTTGTCACTTTATCATAAAAGTCATCATTTTTTTTTTTTTTTTCATCATACAACGTGTGAAAGCACATGCGATACCCTAGCCTCATCAGCCGCCAACCAGGGTGATAACACAGTTTCGGTAGCTCAAGGTGGTTACAATTAAGGTATTGTCACTTTATTATAGAAATCATCACTAAGGCATTGTTACTTTATTATATAAGTCATCACTTAGATATTGTACTTTTATAGTTACTTTATCATTGAAGTTATCACTTAGGTATTGTCACTTCTTTTAGAAGTTTTCACTTAGGTATAATTACTATATTATAGAAGTTGTCACTTAGATATTGTTACTTTTTATATAACTTCCTCAGCTGTGCTAACATCTTCATTTGAATTTAAAAAATTTTAAGCTTCAGTTTCAATAGCATTTGATAACACTTAGTATATCTATAAATAAAGCATATATCTATGCAATCTTAAACAAGTTTTATTCAAAATCACTGATACATTTTTATTGGGTTTTTTTTCTTGTTATCATATACTTTTTTTTAATTTGGCTCAATTTTATCTGAAAAGTTGTCAGTTATTTTCTTTACAAGCACTTTTTGCCATCATTGCTCATTTTCAAAGTGGCATTATGGTTATCATAGTAGGAAATGAAGCCAGCAACCAGAGTTCAAAACCTAAATAAGGCTGTTTGTATTTCACATAATGCTAATACCCTAAGGAAAGATATGAATCCAACTATTCTACCCCCAGCAATGAGTAAATAAAAAGTATGGTAACCAGTTTTGGAGAAGGAAAATTTCTGAATTAAAACTAGAATTACTCTGCTTAAAAACTGACCACATGTCGCATCCTTCTTGTGCAGAGGAGATGACTGTGCAAAGGTATAATTTCGATTTTTTTTTAATCCAACAAGAAATGCTCAAGAAAAACTGTAAAACATTGAAAATCTCTTTATATTCTGGATTGAAAGAATCTCAGATACTTAAAAAATATTTTTTCGAATTGCCTGAATTTTAAAGAAAGGATAGCATTAACTATTTTCTTGATAAATTGTTTTTTGTTTTTCGTATTCCTCATTCCTCTAATTTTGTTGCTTTTTATCATTTTTTTCACTCAATCAATGACTAAACTTAGTTTTAGAAGTTGTTATGTTCAAAAGCTACCCTTAAGCAATTAAATGTGAAGCTGCACTGTCATATTTCTTTTAATCTCCTTCACATCTTCAGATCTTACTATTAAGACATATTTTCTATTTAGAAAAAAGAGAAATCTCAAGCAACCATGCTGGTAAGTATGGAGGGTGCTGCACTGGCACAATCCTGTGTTTTGCCAAAAAACATTTCTACTCAGAAAGCTCTATCCACAATAATTGAGATGTTTTGTTTTTATTTAAACCAACAACAAATATATGAGAAAAACTATAAAATAAGGAAAATCTCTTTATATTAGGGGCGGATAGCATTACAGATATAATTTTTTTTCTAAACTCACTGGATTTTAAAGAAAAGATAACAATAAGATTTTTAAAAATTTTTCATTTCTCTTTCTTCTAATTTTGTTGCTTTTTATCAGCCAATCAATGACTAAAGCTACAGGACCTTAATTTAAAAAGTTGTTCAGTTCAGAAGCTGCCCGTAAGCAATTAAAACAATTTTTTACTTCGTTTAATGTGATTTCCTTCTGGAATTTTCTCATCTTCCTTTAATATCTAAAAAACTGCAATCAAATTATTTTTAAAAGGCCTGTTTGCAATTGGGTATAAAGGAAAGCAAAAATATTTCAAAAAATTTTATGTTGCATATGTTTGACACGAAAATCAGATTATTGTCAAAAATGTTTCCAATGTGGCTGTTTTATGTGATCTAAGAAAATATTGTGAATTATCTAAAAAGTCTTTCGATCATGTTTTAAATGTTAAAGGAAACTCACCTGACTGAGGTAACAACAGCATGACAAATTACCCACTGAAAGTAAATTCAGTTTCCAGGCAACATCACTAGAAATAAATGCACAGCCTCCATTTAAGGCTTCATTATCCTCATTATCATCCGGATTGTCAACATCATCATCTTTGTTATCTGTGACTATCTTCTCTTGATAATGAGGCTGTTCAGTTGACTTTTTTTTCAATCCAACACATCTTAATCAAAATCTAAACAGAATAGGTCTCTGATTTCTCTTTCCTATAAAACATTCAGTATAAGAGATATATTTAAAAAGTATAGAGATTGAAGCTGTATTTACCAAGACAGAAATGAACAATGAATGAAACATTGATTTTCTTCAAAATAGTCCCCTTGTCATTCAAAACACTTGTTCTAGTGATCTTTTTCTCTGAAATTCCTCTTTTGATATGAAACTGCATTATTGTATTTCTTTTAATTTCCTCCACGTCCTCAAATTTTACCTCCAGAACAAATTTTTAGTTTGATTTGGTTTGGTTTTATGGCATATCAACCATTGTAGGTTATCTAATACCAAATTCATTTTTATACATATAAACAGTTCTATTTCAAACAATTCAGTTTAATAAAAGTACAGTTTTTTGTTTACACTCACTTAAATGTAAAAACAGTTTTATTCTAAACAATTCAGTTTAACATACATACACAGTTTAAATGTCAAAACAGTTCTTTTTCAAACAATTCAGTTTAGCATAAGTACACAGTTTTGTTCTATTTGACCCACCAATAGGACCCTATCAGGTGCTACCACTCCAGGCCAGAGTGGACCCGGAAGCAATGGCAATGAAGGGGTATTCTGCAATCCCCGAAATTCCAGCATTACTAGAGCTTCACCATCAGATTGTTTAGTGTTGTATCTAGGACACTCATTGGGGGAATATTACTCCTCTTCAGAGATGCCGTCGGTGTATTCTGCAGCCTCAGCCAAGTGGGTCAACAAATTTTTAGTTTAGGAAGCAAGAAAAATTCCCTCAGTGTTAAATCTGGTGAGTATGGCAAGTTTTGCACTTCTACTATCATGTGTTTCATCCGAAACTGACATTCAAAAAGTATTGAGAATTGGTTGGGGCTCATCTAGAAACATAGATGGATAGGAACAATGAATAAGATGTTAATTGAACTGATTTTCAGTATTTTGTATGCATACATAGGCACTCAGAGTATAATTGTAATCATTATTATGCAAGGCAGAGGGGTTGGGTAAATACATACATATATGGGTATGTATGGGTGCTAAACATCGGATTTGAGAGCATAAGCTTATCAAAGTATCATCATCATCATCATCATCATCATCCCTGACCCTCTCTCGCCACTTCTCCCTATCATTCATCACCTCAGGCAGGTCTTCAGGGTTACATCCCATAGCTGCTGTATGTATGTTCAAGCTGTTCGTCTTGCTTTTGCTTGGCCATATGCGGGGGTCCATAGGAGTACATCACTGATGAGTTCGTCCTTGCTTCTCCAGCAGTGTCCTGCGTGTCTGGTTCGTCTAACTTGTATAGTTTTCTTGATGGGAGGCAAGTGGCCATATAGTTGGTGTCTTGTGGGGTGTTGTTGCCAGGACTTGTTCAATATTGCTCTCAACATTCTTGTGTAATTGTCGTCTAGTTTCTTCTGCAGCCGTTTAGTTAGCGTCCAAGTAGTGCATCCAAATAGCAGTATCAATACGACCACTGCCTGGAAGAAACTGCGTTTTTTTTTATCAGTCAGAGACCTAATTTATCTGTTTTATATATATATATATATATATATATATATGTTGGCCAACCAAAGTTGATGGTGACCTGAAGGCTCCCTTTTCAATAGCTACTACACTGAGGTGTAGAGGAGAGCACTATTCCTTTCTCTAGATTGCTTCACTTTCCCTTGATCCATACCATATAATGCTGAGTGTTAAGCACAGACCTCATCTGCTATGCGTTAAATAGAGCTACTGCTATTCTTCATCAAGCATGGCTTTGGTATTTAATAATTCACAAAGGATAATTTGCAATTAAACAAATTGCCTAGTCTGCTGGGGCTGTAGAATACACCAACTGCTTTTCAACAGAGGAGTAAAAAAAAACCCAATGAGTGTCCTGGATATAACACTAAACAATCTGATGGTGAGGCTCCAGTAATGCTGGAGCTTTGGGGAATGCGGAATACTCCTTCATTGCCATCACTTCCAGGTCCACTCTGACCCATAGTGGTAGCACCTGATAAGGGTCCTATCTATGGGTTAAATAGAATTAAACCATGGTTTTTTGAGTTTACTTTTTTTTGCATTTAAACTGCGTATTTATGCTATATTGGATTGTTTAAAATATAACTGTTTTGACATTCAAACTGCATACTTATGCTGAACTGAATTGCTTGAAATAGAACTGTTTTGACCTCTAAAGCATGTACTTATGCTAAACTGAATTATCTGAAATAAAACTGTTTTGTCATTAACTCTGTGTATTGCCCAGTTGGTTGTGACTATAGAATACTCTGACTGCTACTCTGCAATAGGGTACCCCCCACACATACTACGAGTGTCCTGATTATGACACTAAACAATCTGATGGTGAGGTTCCAGTGATCCTGGGACTTTGGGGAATGCAGAGCACCTCTTCATTGCCATTGCTCCCCGGTCCACTCTGGCCCGGAATGGTAGTACCTGATAGGGTCCTATCTATGGGTTAAATAGAATTAAACTGCATACTTATGCTTAACTGAACTGTTTGAATTCGAACTGCTTGATTAAACTGAATAGCTTGAAATAGACATGTTTTTGACAATTAAACTGCGTACTCATGTTAAACTGAATTGTTTGAAATAGAACTGATTATTTGTATAAAAATGGATTTGGAGTTAAGTAACCTACAAAGGTTGATATGCCATAAAACCCAAGCAACCCACCAACCAACCAACCAATCAAAGAAACCAAACCAAAACAAACACAAACCTTTACCACTATAAGAAAATCCCATGTGTAGGTAGTCCAATAATTCATATCTTTTACTGACTGGAGTGTCTATCATGTATATATATATATATATATATATATTGTAACAGTGTTGGTTGTCACTATTTCATTTTGTGGGTTTGTGGCAAACCAAGTGTGATATAACTTGAAGAGTGCGCAATATCTGAGATAGAGCTATTATATTATAATAATGAATAAATATATATTAGACTTATATATCTAATGCCATGGAAGTTTGTCTATGACCTTAGGTTTCATGAAGTTTTACAAACAACAATCATCAGGCAGATAACGAAAGGAAATGAATAAATTGAAAAAATGGAAAAATACAATAAATAACCATTGGAATTGTGTACAAATCTTTATGTGTGTTTGTGAGTGTGTGTGTGTGGGGGGGTTATAGTTACATATTATTGTGTGTGAATGTGAAAGTGGTGTTTAGTATATACATATATATATATTTGTGTGTGTGTCTTCATGTATGTATGTATGCATTTCCCAGCCCATGTATAAGTTGGTAACTAATCAGAGGGGTCATTACAGTGCCTATCTGAACAGGCACTCTCTGTGTGATTCAGTTGTCATTGAGACACTAGTGTGTAAGATTGTGTACTGCAGCTAAAATATCAAAATATTAATATATCTGTCACACACACACACACACACATATATATAAAATTAAGATCGGTAGACTTAACGTTAAATAACATCTAAAGCATAAGATAAAATATCAAAATATTGATATATCTATAACACACATACACACGCACATATATATATATATAAATTAAGATTGGTAAACTTAACATTAGATAACATCTAAAACATAAAGTAAGATCAAGAATAACAGTAAAACCAGTAAATTAAATACAGTGCTTAATTCACAAAAGTTTGAAATATAATGGAAGTGCAGAACAAATCTTACAATATTACAATTATAGAATATTTTAAGATATTAAGTCAATTCATGACTTAGAGTTACATAAAGTCAATTGTCAGGTAATCTATTTTCAGTCACGTTTGGCAAAAAGAGAGGCAGACATAATACAGGCTTCCTATCCTCACTTCTATCCATTTACTTTAGTCATATTATTCTTAGAAAAAAAAAAGTTTGGGTTATTTAATGCAAAAGTCAGTTTTTTTTTCAGGCCATTGTATGGGTTCAAGTAACTATTCCGATTTAATAATAATAATCATTTGTTTGCACATAGTTATATAGTTTCTAGAATTCCAATCTAATAATAATAATATTTTGTTCACAGTTATATAGTTCCAAGAATTTCAAGTAATTATATCGTTTCAAATAACTTAGAGTAATAATCCTTTCAAAATATTTATAACCTCAAGTACCTATTCTTTATACAAATAACTTCCATACAGTTAAATGGTTCCAAGTAGTTACTTCAAATGATAATAATTTCAACAATTCCACCTGACCCATAAATGGGACCCAAAAGGATGCTACCACTCCTGGTCAGAGTAGACCTGGAGCAATGGCAACAAAGAGGTACTTTACTCACCCCAGAGCCTTACCACTAAATGCAGTCAGTGTCATACCCAGGACTTCCATTTTGTTTTATGTGTGTTCATCTGTAAAGGATGCAGTCAATATATTCTACGCTTCACAAACAGGGCTTGAGATAAAAGATTGACCTGTCAATTGTGATGTATTTCCTAGGATGCTGGAAGCCAGTGTTTGAGCCCAAGTAAAAGTCACTTTTGGATGCTGATTTTCAAAGGAGGTAAATAGACCTTCTCCCCTTTTAGAGTTATTCTGGATATGACATTAAACTGAATCTGGTGGTGAGGCTACGATTCTGAAGCTTTGGAAAGTGTGGTTTTTATTTTCCCTTGTTAATAAACAAGAAAAACTTGTTAAAAAATTCATGCATTCATCAATGTAACTAAATACATATATGTGTGTGCGTGTGTGTGTGTGTGTGTGTATGTGCATATGCATTTCATCAAACGGATATGCAACATTACTAGTTCAGTTTTCATTGCTTCTTTTACTTTATAGCAACACTTTTAAAAACTCTTGAAGAAATTTGCCAAAGAACTTTTCTTCACAAAAACTTTTCTTCTGGTGAGGACCTAAGGTATTAGTTGAGAATAATTTAAAACTTGAAACTGTTGGAATTCTATCATAAGGCTCAGTAGCAATGAATCAATTCTCACATGCATAACCATGAATTACGAGTTGAAGTGAGATTATATGGACATTGGGACGTTCCACTATTCGAAGGTGGCCAAGTCCATTCCCTGGGCAGTGATTAGTTGCTGGCCCAGTGAATGGGCATATTAGTGTATATATACACCAGCTTGCTCCAGTCATGTTTCAGGTGTTGCGGGTTTGGTATTGAATTACCGCCCGTTCTACTTTTTGTCAGCCAGCTGGATGCTAGCTGGGGTCGCTGAGCCGGTAAGTGTTGTTATTCTTGTTTATTCTGCACAATAGAGCAATGACTTCTACAGAAATAAAATAAGTAATCAGAAAGTATTATTCCTGTCAGTCTTATCACTTTTGTTCACCTTATATTTTTATAAATATATATATATAAGGTGAACAAAAGTAATAAGACTGACAGGAGTATTACTTTATAATTACATTTTCAAAAACTGAATTTGGAAGATAAATTACATATTAACATTACCCTGATGATGGTTTAATATAAGTAAGTAAATTTGGTGACCATAGTCAAGGGTAACCCAAAGGTTCCCTTTTCAATAGCAACAACACCAAGGTGTAGGGGAGGGCACTACTCCTTCCTTGGATTGTTCCACTTTACCCTTGATGCTTACCTTATAATACTGAGTGTTAAGCAAGGCGTCATCAAGTACCATTTTTTGAGTCTTTGGTATGACTCGAACTAGGACTGAACCCCAGTCACCAGGACCATTAGTGAACACTCTACTCATTAGGCCAATGGCTTGGTATTTGACATTGGCACATAATTCAACTATAAATAAACTCATGCTCTGAATACCTTGTTTTTTTTAAATATTCATACACATATTTATACACACACACACATATATAGTAACATGATAGTCTTTCATATCCTATGATTCATGCATGAACTATATGTAGTAAGCATTCTATGGAATAATTTGAGATTTGTGAGTTAGTTGTTGATAATCATAACATTTTGGCAAAGTCCTTATGAATGAATGACAAACTCAAAAATCAATGGTACTGAAATGTCACGTCTCAGATAACAAACATATAAAGGTGGATAAGAAAACCCTGTTACTTTTTTGTTGAGACATATAATTAGCTTATATTTAATGACTTATCACAAATTCAATCAAGGCCATAGTTTCCTTCATTTTCACTGACATAATCCTATGAAGCAGACAATTTATTAGTGCCTTGGGCATAACAATTTTGGCGTATTGTAGCCAAAAACATCTCTATAACTTTTTTAACCTCTTCATAATTGGTGTACAATTTCCCAACAGGGAAATACTGTAAATATATGAAAAACTGATAGGAAAAAGGTAAGAGATGGTTTGGTTAGTTGGTTTAATGGCATGTCAATCCTAGTTGGGTTATTTAACGCTGTGTAGCTCTGGCAACGATAAAGTCACCCTTTCATTGCCAGTACTCCCAGATCCAATCTAATCCAGAGTGGTAGTACCTGTCAGCCTGTCAGGATCTCACTTTTGGATCAAATAGTTCTGTTTTGAAAATTATTAATATAATACTTGAAACTATATAATTATGTATAAATTATTTGTATAAGATCAGAATACTTGAAACTGAACAGTGCTTCCGTAGGAGTAGGAAGCCATTTCCTTCTTTGCTCCAATCAAGAGTAAGGCAAGTAATATGATCCTTTTCAAATGTGGTGATACCATTCCAGACTAGGTCAACTACGACCTGTTTGGAATGTTGGAATTCAGCCTGGAGGCCCTGGTTCCCTTTAAAGAGAAGATTGTAGAAGACACCCTGCTCTATGACACCAATACCAAAGAAGCTTTCTATCACACTGTGAGCGATGAGTGGACGTATCAGTGTACAAATACTGCTTCAATTTAGTATTGTTGCAGGAACTGTTTTGGGTTTCAGCCTATTTCATTTTTGTTTGCCAATTAGACGCTAGTTGGAACCCTTGGAATGGTAAGTGTTATTGTTATTATACAGAAACCATATCACAGAGTGCAAATTATTTGTATTAGATAGGAATACTTGATATCAGAACTATGTAAAATGATTATGAAATTAGTGCAATAGAACATTGAAAATGTAGTTATGATCACAATCAAACATTTACATATTAATCAAATTTCAGCATTGAATAACTCATAAGGAGTTGATATGCCATAAAACAAATAAACCAAACCAAGTATTCTGATCATGTATATGTGTATGACATGTTATGTGTCAAAATTTTCATATCTTAAATTATTGTTGACAGTCACTTTTTCTCTTCTTTCCATCTAATGAATAAGGGCTCTACATGAAACTCTAAGTAATGGTCTAAATGAAAACGTAATTTTAATATTTTAGGTTTTAGACCATCTTTGCAAGAGTAGCATTGAATACTTTTTTATGCAGCTTTTATTACTGCATTTTATCTTCTTTTATAAGTATTATTACTTTTTTACTTTTTCAGTCTAGGAGAAGGAAAACTCTGAATTCAAACCTATTAAACTCCACTTAAAAATTGACCTTGTGTCATATCCTGCCCGAGCAGTGTGGTTGAGTAAAAGAGGTACCCATGATGTAATGGTTATCGTCGCAGGATATGGACACGGTGACACAAGTTCAAATCCTGGACCTGACTGATTGCATTTCACATAGCACTAATACCCTTGGGAAAGGTATGAATCCAAATATTCTCCCTCCAGCTATAGGTAAATAGTTGGGCAGACTAGGTTCTTCAGCCTTGGTGAGGCAACTAGTCTAGGAGAAGGAAAACTCTGAATTCAAACCTGTTAAACTCAGCTTAAAAACTGACCTTGTGTCTTATCCTGCCCGAGCAGAGGGGTTGGTAAATATGATTACTATTTTACTCTTTTGAGAGATTTCTACACCAGTGTTAACTGATGTTCATTCACTGGAGTTTGAGTGACAGCAAATTTCTTGAAGTGTCCAGGACTCTTCTCAGTATTCTGGCCAATCTTACCAGTATTGTAGTTTGGGTGTTCTCCACTTGTGTTCTTATTTCCGATTCCTCCAGTTCCTTTACCAATCCTTTGGTGACTGTACTGAGCACACCAATTACAATTGGTATTACCGTCACTTTCATGTTCCATATTTTTTTCAGTTCCCTAACAGGTCCAGGTATTTATCTCTGTTTTCACTTTCTGGGATGGCAAAGTCCTCTGTTCAGCAAGTTCTTTTTTTTTTTTGTTGACTATCACTAGGTCTGGTCATCTGGCCAAGATTAAGTGATCCATTCATATCTCAAAATCTCAGAGAGGTTTGTGTGTCTCATGCTACAGGATGGATTTCAGGTTGTGCATATACTATTTGTTCGTATGGTCAAATTTCACTTACTAGCACAATTTCCAGTGGATCTCCTTCTTCACCCAGTCATGTCTAGTCTGATACTTTTTTTGTGCAAATTTGCTGCATTCACTTATGTGATTGATCGTTTCGTCTCTATCACCACATAACCTACATTTGCTATTTTGTTGCATCTTATCTGTTCTTGCTTTGATAGAGTAAGGTTGGCGACTGTAGTTGAGGGCAACCTGAAGGCTCCCTTTTCAATAGATACTTCACCAAGGTGTTGGGGAGGGCGCTACTCCTCCTGGATTGCTCTACTTTACCCTTAATACGTACCTCATAATGCTGAGTGTTAAGCAAAAAGATATCAAGTACTATTTTTTAAGTCTTTGGTATGACTCAACCTGGGATTGAACCTTGGTCTCTCAGGCCATTGGTGAACACTTTACCCACAAGGCTAATGAGCCGGTTGCTTTGATAAAATTGATTTTTATGGCATTATTTTCTGTTGCTATTAGAAGAGATTTAGTTTCTCTCTTAAGGTTTCCCTTTCTTCTGTGAGATTTTGCTTGTTTATCTCTTGAAATGTCCATACAGTTTTTTTTCATCCAATTTTTGTCATTATCATTATTATTATTATCAGTAGTAGAAGTAGTAGTAGTTTACTTCTGAGTTTTTCACAACAGCATTAGATAGTGGTCTTTCACTGGTGTCTGAGTGACAGCAAGTCTCCTCAGGTCTCCAGGACTTTTCTTAGTATTCTTGCCAATTTTAACAATACTGTGATCTGCATGATCTCAATTTTTCCTCTGATTTCTGCCTGAAGTTTCTCCAAGTCCTTCATGAATGTTCCAAGCATGCCAACAACAATTGGTATCACCTTTATGCTACATAACTTTTTCAGTTCTCTGGCAAGGTCTAAGTATTTGTCTCTTTTTTTGCTTTCTTTCATTTCCTCTCTATGGTGTACTAGAACTGCAAAATCCACTAGATGACAAGTTCTTTTTTCTTTTTATCATTAAGGTTTTTCGGACTATTGTCTTCATCTTTATTGTTATTTCCACAATGTTTCGGCCGATATGTCCTCCGGCCTTCTTCAGGTGTTTGTCGAACTCGGGAACCTTCACGGAACTTCGAACTATGTCCTTTATTGAAACCACAGGGGTCGCCTGTTCTTATTCCGTTTGCCATAACCACGTACAAGTGTTAAGTATTCCTGTATATTACTCGCCTGTAGTGAGGATTGAACCTGCAACCTTCAGATGATTGTCTTCTTAGAAGCTCAGAGAACCAACGCCTATAACTGTTACGCCATGTCCAGCAGGCGAGTAATATACAGGAATGCTTAACACTTGTATCCGGTTATGGCAAACGGAATCAGAACAGGCGACCCCCGTGGTTTCAATAAAGGACGTAGTTCGAAGTTCCGTGAAGGTTCCCGAGTTCGACAAACACCTGAAGAAGGCCGGAGGACATATTGGCCGAAACGTTGTGGAAATAACAACAAAGATGAAGACAATAGTCCGAAAAACCTTAATGATAAAAATCAACAAGCTTCGTCTCAGAAATTTAGACTTCTTTTTTCTTGTTAATGAACACTAAGTCTGACCTTCTGGCTGGAATTTACTGATCCATTTGTATCTCAATATCCCAGTGAATTTTATGCATCTCATTTTCTAAGATGGATTCTGGTTTGCATATATATCATTTGTTAGTATGGTAAAATTTCAGTTTTTTGTACAATTCCCGATGGATAACCCTTCAAATCCAGCAATGCCAAGTTGTATACTCCTTTTGTGCTAGTTTGCTGCTGTTAAAAAAAAAAAAAACGAAAAAGAAAAAAAGAAAAAATCAGACCTGACCGATAAAATGAAATGCAGTTTCTTCCAGGCAGCGGTCGTATCGATACTGCTGTATGGATGCACTACTTGGACGCGAACTAAATGGCTGGAGAAGAAACTAGATGGCAATTACACAAGAATGCTGCGAGCAATATTGAACAAGTCCTGGCGGCAACACCCCACAAGGCACCATCTATACGGCCACCTGCCTCCCATCATGAAAACTATCCAAGTTAGACGAACCAGACACGCAGGACACTACTGGAGAAGCAAGGACAAGCTCATAAGTGATGTACTCCTATGGACCCCCACATATGGCCGGGCAAAAGCAGGATGACCAGCTTGAACATACATTCAGCAGCTATGTGAGGATACGGGATGTAGCCCAGAAGACCTACCAGAGGTGATGAGCGATAGGGAGAAGTGGCGAGCGAGAGTCTGGGATATCCGTGCCTGCGGCACGACATCATGATGATGATGACTCATTATGTAATTAACTGTAGGTGCCCATGGTGTAATGGTTATCGCTGTAGGAAATGGACACGGCGACACGAGTTCAAATCCTGGACAAGACTGTTTGCATTTCACATAGCACTAATACCCTTGGGAAAGGTATGAATCCAATTATTCTCCCTCCAGCTATGGGTAGATAGTAGGACAGACTAGTTTCTTCAGCCTTGGTGAGGCAACTAGTCTAGGAGAAGGTAAACTCTGAATTAAAACCTGTTAAACTCCGCTTAAAAATCAACCTTGTGTCATATCCTACCCCAGCGAAGGGGTTGGTAAATATGATTATGTAATTAACTGTTTCATCTTTGTCTCCATATAATTTACCCTTGCTTTTCTGTTACAAATCTTCAATTTACACTTTAATATAATTGGTCCTTTGTGCTACTATTAAAAGACATTCACTTTCTTTCTCAAGGTTTCTCTTTCTTAGATATGTCCAGGTCATCTTGTGAGCAATCTCCTCAATTTGTTGCTTGAAGTATCCATACAGTTGTTTTTCTTTTCATTTCTATGTTCTAGTTTTTGTTGTTTTTCTGTTTGACCTAATGTTACCATTGCTGATACTGGTTGTGGTAATTAGTTTTTCTTTGCTCTTAACCACCTACCAGTGGGTTATGGAAATATTTTGGTGGGCCATGCAATATTCTGGTTGGGCTTGTTTAGTGACAAGCGGAGGGGTTGGTAGAATAAAAAGGAGGTGCCCGTGGTGTAATGGTTATTGTCGTAGGAAATGGACACGGCAACACAAGTTCAAATCCTTGCACTAATACCCTTGGGAAAGGTATGAATCCATTAATTCTCCCTCCAGCTATGGGTAAATAGTAGGGCAGACTAGGTTCTTCAGCCTTGGTGAGGCAACTAGTCTAGGAGAAGGAAAACTCTGAATTCAAACCTGTTAAACTCAGCTTAAAAATTGACCTTGTGTCATATCCTGCCTGAGTGGAGGGGTTGGGTAAATATGATTAATGGCCTTTTAAGCTTCCTTCATATGACTTGCAGTAAAATTTTGAAATATATAAGAATTAGATATTACTGGGGGGGTTAGAATTTTAGAAATACCAAAGTGGGGCATGGCCCAAAATCGGTTGGGAACCACTGATCCAGAGTATCTGACAAGGGGGATTGCCCAGGTGTTGATTCCTTTATTGAGATTTCTGCGGCATAGAGTTTGGTTTTGAAAAATTTTCTTGTCTTGAGGTTTGATGGCATCTGCTTCAAATACTCCCAAGTATTTGTAATTTTCTTTTTCTCCAAGTCTTCTGATGCTTTTCTGATTTGATAGTTCTATTCTTTCCATTGATTCTTTTTTCCTTTTTTTTATTATCAGCATGGGACATTTTTTAATGTCATATTTCATTCCTAATAGTTCTTTTTCATTTTTGACAAATATCTTGATATGAACCATATACATAAGGTAGTAAATCTTTTCTTGCGAGTTTGTAAATTTGTAACCCCCCTACCCAGCGCATTTCCAATATAATTGAGTAGCATCATTAACATAACAAATAGTAGTTGCCAAAGGGAATCTTCCTGGATGATACCTTTTTAGATTTTCCCTTCTGACAGGGTTTGCCCTTCTGCTGTTAATTCTACCAACCATTTTTCCATGGCATTCATGATGAAGTTAGAGAATTAATTTTTTATTTATTGCAGACATTTTGTCCTCATCTTGGTAGTTTTTGTGTTGTTTCTTCTTCACTACGTTTCGGCCAAATTTCACCTCTGGCCTTCTTCAGGTGATTAACCGTGACCTCATATAGGAATGCTGAGTCTTGTAACCATATCCCCAGTAATTACTGCCTTCCATAGTTGTTGTCTATCGCACCACGTTTTTGACCAAGTAAACCTCTGGCCGGCTTGGGTAGGAATTGAAACCGCTATCTTCTGACAATGCTCACCTGGAACCATAGAGACTCAACGCCTCTATCTGCTGCACCTTTGGGGCCCAAATTACTGGGGATACGGTTATAAGACTCAGTATTCCTATCCGAGGTTGCAGTTAATCACCTGAAAGCCAGAGGTGAAATTTAGCCAAAATGTAGTGAAGAAGAAACAACACAAAAACTACCAAGATCACCACACTCTTCAGCACATCCAGGTACACTTTGGTGTTGACTTTCAAGCCGACTTCGAAGATGTGAGGTGGCATGATGTGGCCCTCACTTGAAACCACACCAAAGACCATAACCGTAGCCTGAAACTTTGTTTTCATCACCCTGGGCATGTCCCTGTTATTCGTGGCAATCCAGATTTGCATTTTGAGCGTGCTGGCAATGGTCCTGTTGTCATAACTTGGATCGGTAGAGAACATGAGTTGTACAGCGCCGCATCTCCAATCTCGCTTGTTGAACATTGTGTCACTTTCAGACATGATAGAAGGCTCCTATCACTCTTGGGATTTGTACACAACTGGCCAACTAGTAGATGGTCTGCAACAAAAAAAGAAAACCAGTTTTCATTAAATGGAAATGGAATCATGTCATCTTTTCTAGGGTGACAATTTTATTGTTCCACCCTGTATTTTGCACTGAAACTTCTGAGCTATTCACGTGATTGCCATATCCAATCACAGAAAGATTCTTTCTCACTCAACCTCCCACATACAGGAATAAATATATTTTATTGACTCAATACAGTATTAGAAAAAACAAACAACCCTGAAAAAAACAGAACCATTTTTTATTATTGCCACTAATTGCAATGAAATTTCAATAGCTTAGACATACATAGGAAGTTATTATTTTCCTTGATTATCATTGTCAAAGTTTGCTTAGTTGTAATGAAAAGTCATTAGTAAAGGACTAATCACATATATACTAAATATTTCTAAACACATTTCATTGATAACATTTTAAACAAGCCTGAGGTCATTTTTTTTTTTCAGACAGTTAAATGGTTTCACTTATTTCAGTCAAATATGAATAATTTGCACACCGTTAAATGTTTTCAAGTATTGCGATTTAACACTAACGATTCAATTATACATCAGTCATTTGCTTACACACAGTTAAATTGAATTGTTAGAAGTTGAACTGTTTGATCATTTAACTGTGTGTAAAAAACTGACTGATGTTTAATTGGATTGTTAGTGATACATAGCAAGAATTGGAACCATTTTACTTTATTGTCTTATGCTAAATTGAATTGTTAGAAATAGAACTGTTTGATTATTCAACTGTGTGTCTACAAAATGTGTTTACAAACCATATATATCTGATATATATATAAAAACAGGATTTGGCATTAAATAACCTGTAATGGTCGATATGCCATAAAACTAAACCAAACCAAGCCAATTTGCTTCGAATAAAGAATTATTGGCATTAAAAGAAACTGATTTTGATCTGCAAACTTTTTTAGAAGTGAAATTCATTGCTGAGAAACAACAATCAACAAAATTTCAACTGAAGATCAAATAAGAATATATACAAACTATAGTTTTGTAAAATCAAGGTAGAAATTAGAAGTTACGTAAGTGATTTTGATCACTTCCAACATCCTCCTCCACTCTAAGCTTGGGTGGTAAGACACTTGTGCGGGTGGGGTGGAGGGTGGGGTGGAGGGTGGGGTGGAGGGTGGGGTTCTTACCCCTCTGCAGAGATGCATTAATGTATTCTACAGCCCCAATCAACTGGGCCAGATATTTTTGTAAACTCAAGATAGAAATCAGAATTTAAACGGTTCTGATCAGTTTCATCATCCTTCTCCACTCTGAACTTAGGTGGTAGTACCTTGTAGAAGTTACCCTCAAGATATAGTAGAAGCAATAAGAATATATATATGCTATAGTCTTTTTGTTTTGTTTGATTTGGTTTGGTTTTATGGCATATCAACTATTGTTGGTTATTTAATACCAAATCTTTTTTATACATATATACTAAATATATGATTTCTAAACACATTTTGTAGATAACATCTTTAAATGAGCCTGAGCTCATTTTTTTCACAGAGTTAAATGGTTTCACTTATTTCTATCTAATATGAATATATAATAATAATATATATATATATATATATATATATATATATACACTACTAATCATTTATTTGCACTTTCAGTTAAATGCTTTAAAATACTGCAATTTAACACTAAGAATTCATTGAAGGGGTACTCCATATTCCCCCAAGTTCCAGCATTGCTCAAGCCTCACCATCAGATTGTCTAGTGTCATATCCAGGACACTCATCGAGGGAGTCTAACCCCTCTGTAGAGATGCAGCCGACTGGGCGATATAGTTTTGTAAACTCAAGGTAAAAATCAGAATTTAAGTGGTTCTGATCAGTTCCAACCCTTCCCACCACACCTCCATTCCTCATTGATCTTATAACTCGAAAATGCCAAAAGAATCCCCCACAAAAAATTGCATTTAAGACTCAAAAGAAGATGATTGGCTGTTTTCTTGGTCAGATCTGTCAGTTATATATTAGAATTTCTTCTCAGAAAGATAGCCGAAGGCTTGTAAGTACCAGAGGTCACCAAAAAGATCCCCAGGATTTATCAAAAAGAAATCTAAGAATATAAAGTTGCTTATTTCTTGCACAGTAAAAGATAATTATTATTCTGTTTTATGAGAAAATTCATAACTTCAGTAACAGAATACAAGTATATATTTGGATTTATATAAACACTCAAACACATGCATTCACACACATATGCATATACATATGCACACATATACATGCACACATGCATATACATACACACATGCACACGTGTGTGCATACACATATGCACACACATATACACACACGCTCGTGCACATGCACATACACACTCACATACTATATACACACGCATACATCCATGTAATCATATATATTAAGCATCTTTCATTAAAAACTGCAGACAAGCTTCTTTTCAGCAGTTTCTTTTATTGATTTTTTTTCTTGTTGTCTTAAAAGATTTCTTGAGCATGGTTTAATTTTGTATAAGAATTATTAAAAACTATCTTCCTGATCGTTTTCTACCATCATTGGTCATTTCTTTATTTGTTATTTGCTAACATTCTTATTAAAGTTAGAAAAAATTTCAAGGTTATGTTATATAAGGTCATATATATATATATATATATATATTTGTGTGTGTGTGTGCTGTTTTGAACAAATCCTAGAAGCAGCACCCCACAAAACAGCATATAATCTGCTTCTTTTTTCTATCAACTAATGAACAGAGGGGTAGAGTAAAGGAGGGTTGAAGACATATGAGCTACATGTACAGGGGGGCCAACGGTGTGGATCTTTGATGAACTTCATCTCATTTGGATCAAAATCTTCTTGGTTATATATCATCCTGGACACCCATGCAATTAATGTGGCCATACTTCTCTTCAGCATGTCACCTACGCAAATATTCATGGTTACACTTCCTCCAGCCTGCACGTGGAAATGCCCACTTCCAGCATGCCACCTATGCAATTCACCTGCATCTTGTTTACTTTAGATACCAGGTGCATTTCCTGTTATTTTTGTTCAACTGAGATCTGACTTCCATTACTGCATCAATAGTCATCAAAGGGATCTTCAAGTCAATATTCAACATATGCTGGGGGCTGTTTGAGTAGAACTAATGAAATCATAAGTAACCATCTTCTATGGTCTTCTACATGTAGAAAATCAATGTGGGCTGACTCATTCAGTGGGAACATTGGATGCTGTCTAAAGGACCTGCCAGGAGTGATGTGTGATAGAGACAGATCTCAAGAGGGTCAAAGGACTCCACGTTTTCATTACAACTAGAGGAGGATATACATACATGTATATATATATATATATATATATAATGCAATTAGAAGCAAACTCAAACCTGGTTAGATTGTCATTATGAATATATTTTGGTGAAGAATATCATTATACACTTTGTCTCATCAGATGACTTCACATGTTTAATTTGAGGTTGAAAAACAGTAAGTATGAATTACAGTTTATATATACGTATGAAGAAAAAAAAACTATATAAATTCAAATTCTCTGGCAAAAGTAAAGGGAGTTATAACAATAAAGTATTAGAAAAATTAAGAAACTAGGAAAAGGGTGTTCCTGTAAATTAACTCATCCTAATTTGTGAACATATGCTAGATTTAATATAGCTGGTAGAATTTTATGAATAATTTAAGGTTTTAAACTAAATAATTATCTTCATACATTTTTCTGTTTACTCCTTTTACATATGTTAAATCCCTCAGCTAATGAGGCAATCATCCCCTTCCTAAAAAAAACTTTTTGCAGCCACCCGGTGCCTTTGATTAACCCAAAAATGGTCAAAGGGGATTATCTTCTCCAGGAATTAAAAAACCCTAATTTTGAATTAATATCTAAAATTCTAAGAATTTCATTCCCTACATACCTCCCATCATATAATACTTGTTATTATTGAAATAAATGTTATTAATTCCAATAAAAATCATCCAAAATCAATATCCTTGTTTTTATCTAGAGAAGGAAACTCGGTGACCCCCAGTCAGGATAGTTTAAATTTACTTTTATGTCTACATTTAAACAAGTTAGTTATGTTCATTAAGCAGTTGTCTGTGATCTTTAAAATTAATTAAACTAATTTTTCCATCAATTCACAAGTTACATCTGCCATTGAATCTATTCATGCTTGAAGACTACCTGACTATTTCCCACTTTATTTGGGGGGTTAGCCCCTGATCTTTAAGGTTCCAGAAATATTTAGGAAGAGTGGTTTGATTTCTAAGTTGCAGATTGGAGAAAAAAAATGTCTGTGGTTATACAATCTTTGTTTCCAATTCCCCTGTGGAGATACCAATTTAAACCCTCTCTCCATCATTATTATGTTCCATGGGGGAAATGCATGCTTGGTATATGATATTCTTTGAGTTGTATTGTCCACCCAAGGGGCATTCTCCTCTTCTTCTACAGTTATTGAACACCTTATCCAGTCCTCCACTATTCCTATTTAATTTGTCTAGTAACCTCCTATTGTAGTTGTTTAAGATACTATGCATATTGTTTGTACAAGAGTAACTAATTTTTACGGTGTTCCTATTAAAAAATTTCCCTAATGGATTGTTTTGATTAAAGTGCCTATCCAGGGGGTTTAGGAAATATTTACCTATGTTAATGTTGGTAAGTTTACAGAATGGCAGGTTAAACCAGATTACTCTTCCATTTCTATTTTTACCTCATCTATTGGAGTGATTATTATTGGTTGACAAGTGTGTGGGTCCCACTACAACTACTTTTTTCATTAGAGCCAGAGTTCACTGGGTTCACATACTCCAATCTACCTTGGAATCTGCTGTTTTTGAGGGCTTCATCATATATCCTTTTGCTCTCCTCAAAAATCTTTTTTACATGGGGATAGTCTATTTATCCTCTGATTCACAGCATTAAGAATCTGCTTCAATATCGATCTTGTGGGGTTAGACTCAATATTTATGTAGGTGGGGGTGCAATTGCTCTTACTAAAAAGTTTGAAGGTGCTGTTATTTAAATTAAGTGTGATATCAAGAAAGTCATCTATCTTTGAGTTTGAGGCTATTTCAATTCATAGACCAAGTAATTTAAATGCTCTAATAATCTTCTGTATTTTTTAGGTTTTGGGAGTTATTATTCAAGCAAGTTTTGTAAAAGACAATGAAACATTATCATTTTTAATTTCATTTTTTCAAGTCTCCTTGCTATTTTTCTTGTGTCAGGATCTAGATGGTAAAGGAATTGTCCTACATTTTCTACCCAAGAGCTTTTGACCATACTTTTGGTCGTCATTAGGGTTAGTGTAGTTTTGAGTGGACAGTTTGAGTTTTTACTGTTGTAATTATTTGTAGCATCTTGTTTTAAAAGGTTTGGTTTGAAAATATATATATATAAGTTTGGATAGTGTAGACTTTGTTGTTCTTGACACTGTGTCCATGCTCTCCAAACTTAGATCTATATATGCTCTATATAAATAAAACTAATGCTCTATATATATCATGCACACTGAGCACTCTTTCTTTATATATTGCAAACTACATAACTATATTATTAATTTATATGTGTGTATGTGCATGTGTGTTGTGTGTATGTGCACTTAGATATATGAAACCCTGGGTCATAGACACTTTCTGATAGAATGAAACAGATCTGTCTGTGGATGACAATATATATATATATATATATATATATATTTTTTTTATCTTTATATCAACTAATCTATAATTCTGTTGGTGTAAAAAAAAACAGATTGTACAATTTGCAAATCCTATAAACTGATATCTGGGGAAAAAATTCAGTAAAAAAAGAAAAGATGAAAAACACACGTGCTACTTGAAAATAATCAAGCGGCACATATGTCAAGTCAAATTAACAAACACGGACAGAATTACCGAAGCTAAAGCATAATAAAGTACTTAATACATGAGATAGAGCTAATATTATGAAAATAATTTCTACATGGCCAAGAGCAAGTCTACCGAGGTTTCACCAAATGGCTCTTCAGGATTGCACTGGTGAAGTGGGTTGGTTGGTCGGATTTTATGGCATATCACTCTTTCTTGGTTATGTAATGCCAAATCCATTTTTATGTAAATAATCAGCTCTATTTCAAACAATTCAGTTTAGCATAAGTACGCAGTTTAAATGTAAGTAGAGTTTAATTGTCAAAAACATTTCTATTTCAAGCTATTCAGTTTAGTCAAGCAGTTCTAATTCAGTTAATTCAGTTTAATATAAGTACAGATTTTATTTACACACAGTTAAATGACAAAACAGTTTTATGTTAAACAATTCAGTTTAGTGTAAATACAGTTTCAATGTCAAAAAACAGTCCTATTTCAAATAATTCAGTTTAGCACAAGCACACAGTTTAAATGTAAGTACGGTTTTAGTTTAGCATAAGCATGCAGTTTAAATGTAAGTACGGTTTGATTATCAAAAACACTTTGATTTGAGGCTATTCAGTTTAGTCAAACAGTTCAGTTTAGCATAAATATGCCGTTAGTTCTATTTAAGCCATAGATAGAGCCCTATCAGGTGCTACCACACTGGGCCAGAGTGAACCTGGGAGCAATGGCAATGAAGGGGTGCTCCGTATTCCCTAAAGCCCCAGCATTACTGGAACCTCACCATCAGATTGTTTAGTGTCATATCCAGGACACTCGTTGGTGGGGGGGTCTTACTCCTCTGCAGAGGTGCAGTCGGTGTATCCTACAGCTTCAGTCGACTGGGCAAGGTGAAGTGGGTTAGGATAAAATACATTTAATTGATTAAAAAGACCCCTCACCTATGCAGAAATTAGCATATTAAAAAAAATTGATTTGAGAAACTGACAAAAATTTTTGTTTTCCTTTTTTCTACATTGAACAATTTATTTGTTCAATGTAGAAAAATGTCAAATTGAATGTGTAGTGTATAAGGCTAAATGTCAAATTGAATGTATAGTGTATAAGGCTAAAGTACTTAAACCAAGCAGTAACTGTAACAATAGTAATGATAAAAAAGTGTATGAGAGTTCAACACAAGGCCCTTTCAAACAAAGATATATATTACAATCTAAAAAGTAGCTTTGCACATGAAATATATTGACATACAACTAGTTTGTCCAACTATGTATGGGAAGTCAAAAATAAATTTGGTATAAATCCTATATTAAAAATGGGAAATTGCGAAAAGATGTAGTAGATATAAATGGTGGATAATTATTGTAAACTATGTATTGAGGAAAAATTAACCAGAGTTACATATAATAGACCATAGGAATTGCTTAACCAAAGGCCTGAAACATTTAATATTTGCAGACATAGGAAAAATTGGTTAATTAATGGATTGATAAAAATTGTTCAACGGAGAAAAAGGGAAAAAAAATTTTGTTTTTGTTAGTTTCTCAAATGAAGTATTTTTTTAATATTATATGCTAATTTCTGTATAGGTGAGGGTTTTTTTTATCCCAAAAATGTATTTAATCCACTTCGTCAGTGCGATCCTGAAAAGCTGTTTTGTGAAACCTAGGCAGACTCACTCTTGGCCATGTAGGAATTATTTTCATTATATATATATATATATATATATATATATATATAAGTATTGTTCAAAAAGTTCTAAATCTCACCTAGAAAGAAGAGCATTGCTGAACATTTTTGTTGTGGCAGCCTGTAACCATTTATAAAACAAGGAAAATCTGAATCAGTTTTTCTAGTTTTATTTGAAGTAACTTTGTATTTTTTGAATGATCCTCATTTGCATATATTTTTACACATATATATATATATATATATATATATGAGAAAGATGATATATATGTTTCCCTAGAGGTCTAGCATGGTCAGAATGAAAATGAGCTTATTTATCAAGAATTAATTCTTATGATGCAAAGGAGAGAAGCATGATATTGCATAACTTTAAGTACATATATATTTAGCTTATTATTATCATGAATTACTTGAAACCATATAATTGCTTAAAATACTTGAAACCACATAACTACAAGAAAAGTCTTGGTATTAGATAGGAATAATTAAATCTATATATGTGCAAATTATTAATATGAAAGAGGAATATTAGAAACCATATAACTGTGCAAACATAGTAATATCAATAATAATAATTATTACTATTATTATTACTATTATTATTATTAAATAGGAATAGTTACTTGAAACCATATAATTGCTTAAAATACTTGAAACCACTTAAACCATATAATTGCTTGACAAAAAGCCTGACTTAAGCATCTGATAACCCCACAAGATTAATATGGCTGAGATAAACGTATATTATAGTTTAATAGGTGTTTTTCAATTTTTTGAAATTTAATGCTGCCAAATTAAAAGTCTGCTGAAATTCTTTAACAATTATCTTTATATCAGTTTCCAAAATGTAACATTTTAATATGAAAAGAGAGTATGGAATTACATTGTCAAATATATTGATTATTTGTTGGTTGGTGTGTTGGCTTTTACGTTTTATGACATATCAACCATTTTCGGGTCATTTAAAGCTGAATTAAATTTTAAACAATTCAGTTTAGTATTAGTGTAGCTTTTGTTTACAAATGGTTAAATGTCAAAACAGTTCTATTTCACATAAGTACACAGTTTCAATGAATTCTGTTTAGCTTAAGTACACAGTTTAGTTCTACTTAAAAACAGTTCAGTTTAGCATTAGTAGGCAGTTTCCATATTAAAAATTGTTCTATCTCAAACAATTCAGTTTAGCATAAGTACACAGTTTAGTTCTATTTGACCCATAGATAGGACCCTAATCAGTTGCAACCACTCTTAGCCAGAGTGGACCTGGGTGCGATGGCAATAAAGGGGAACTCCACATTCCCTAAAACTCCAGCATTACAGGAGCCTTACCATCAGATTGTTTAGGGTTATAACTAGGACACTTGTTGAGTCTTACCTCTCTGCAGAGAAGCAGTCGGTGTATTCTACAACCCCAAATGACTGGGCTATAGGACACTCTTTGGAGAGGTTGTATCCCTCTACAGAGAAGCAGTCAGTGTATTCTACAGCCCCAGCTGTCTGGGCAATGATTATTTGTTTGAGTCTCCTAAGACAACCGAGGAAGTGGCTAACATGCTGGACTATGATATCACAGTAAATGGGAAAAGTATGAAACCATTATCCCTCCTAGCTATGGGTTAAATAGTACTGCTGCTGGTCTTCTACAAGAATGGCTTCAGCATTAAATAACCCATGAAGGGTGATATGCCAATAAACAAAGAAACTAAACCAAACCCAATTTGACTAAAGAACCAGCACAAATAGCTTTGACACCCCAAAATACAACCAGAAAAATAACTTAAAGAACCTTTTCAAAAACATCAAACCAAAGGAAATTTTGAGCATTCTAAAAGAACCTAACTTTTTCATCAAAATCTAACCAAACATAATAAAACATATAATAAAAAATCGATACTCTAAACCCAAAAGCACACTCTTAAGACAAAACCAATCTAACCCTTTCTGACATTAAATAACCCACAGAGGTTGATATGCCATTAAAAACAACTCAAACTCAAACAAAAGACTCTGAAGTTGTCTTGAAATTTTTGCATGGTAATATTCTTTATATTCAATGAAGTAAGAGCAAATAATTTATATGAAAGTTAAGACGATAAATATGATAAAAAAGTCATGGAATAAAACTTTCAGATATAATCAGAATTATAGTCTTTCTGAGTTTCATTCTTCCTTTTGATTTTATTTCTAAATTGTTTTTACGCTTTGTTGATGAGTATTTAAAATGACCAATGATGGTGGAAAGCACTCAAGGAGAAAATTTCAAACAATCTTTACATCAAATTAAACCAAACTTAAAAAATCTTGTAAGATTACAAGAAAAAAATCAATAAAAATTGTTAAACAGAACTTTATCTGCAGTTTTTAATAAAACATATTTCAGAGAAAGACTGTTGCTTAAATATAGCTCATCTAAACACACATGCGTACAACACACACACAAATATATAACAACTCTATAAAAGAAATATCAATCTATACAGGCCAAAAAATAAGTGTACTCTTTATATCTATTTTTGAAGTTTGATTTCTAGGGTGTTGTTATTTTATATATTGTTTCAATGCTGTATAGTTTGATAATATATAACACCTAATGATATCTTTTTTTTGTATTATTATTGTATAATGTTTTCATAATATTATTATATAATGATATCTGATTTTTGAATTAATATTGTATAATGTTCCACCAGAAATGATAAAACCCTGGTATGATTGATTTAAAAGGAAATTAACTTTATAATAAATTGGATGAGGTATACTTATTTATAAGTGATACTGTCGTTATATATATATATATATGTGACCTTATATAACTTGACATTGAAATCTTTTCTGCCTTCAATCATAATGTTAATGAATAAGAAATAAAGAAAATTATGCCAATCAGTTGGCAGTTTTTCAGCCCTTGACCAACACAATGACCGATACAGACTATTACATAAGACAAAATGAACAATCAATACAGTGTGTATGGCTATGGCATAATGGTTAGGAAGTTAGTTTTATAGACCATCACTGCTAAAATGAGTTTTATTCTCCCTAGGTTCCTTGTGTCATACTGAGCTGTAATTAAACACCTTCTAAAATAGAAAACAAGAAAATTATCATCTGGGCCATTTTTTCAATAAGTCAGTATAAGTTGTTATGTATTTGTAAGTAATTCCGTTTTTATAAAATAGAATTTCTTATGGAAATACACAAGATATTTTTAAAATAATTTTGTAATTTAGATTGTTTTTTACAGAATATTGCTTTGGAAAATAATTTTGATGATTTAAGTCCTTTTATCTTATAGGATTGGCAGTTGAGAAATTACATACATACATAGATAATTTATACTGGGTATAATGCTTAGTGTATAATATATATATATATATTGCTTTGTATACAATATATATATTCCTTAATATACTGTAGATTGTTGTATATACAGCACACTTTTTTTTCTCCATAAGACCCTTTATTTTTTTCATTCATCTCATACAAAAATTACTGCATTGTGTACAAAAGAACTGGATTTTTTCCGAAAAGTTTTGTTGGGAATTGGTGATGTGGGTTATGCACACATGTGCTGTATACATGACAATCTACAATATCTGTCTATCTCAGTCTCTGTGTGTAGAAGTAATTTACAAAGTGTTTTGTTCAGATGTTGCACAAGGCTGTAAGAATGAGGCACCCAATGAAACTCTAATTCAATCATGAAAGTTTGCTAGTTTAGTTTGCTAACCATTAACCACTTAAGGGGCCTCTGTGTGTGTGTGTGTGTGTGTGTGTGTGTGTGTGTGTGTGTGTGTGTGTGTGTGTGTTTGAATGTGTTTCTCTCTCTCTCCTTCTATATATATATATATATATATATATATATATTGTGTGTGTTATGTGTGTTGTGTGTGAATTTAGACAGCAAATTTTCTTGTTAGTACATTTTAATAAAAAATGACAAACAAGAATCAGGTACTTGTCAGTCATCTTTAATAATGATAATAAGAATGAATATTTATATACATATATATATATATATGTCTATTAAGTAAAAAGCATTAGAAAACACTAAACCTTTTTAATTGTACATTCATCTATAATCTAATCTATTAGTAACATTTACATAAGTTTCTGACCATTGACAATCCCCACCTTTTTGATTTTCAGTTAATTTATATAGCAAATCAATACCAACGTATTTATATTACATTATCATAGCCTTATTATGTCAGTAACACATACAATAATTCCTGACCACAGACAATCTCTTTCTTCCTCATTTCCAATGCATTTCTATTCTAAATACATTTCTCCAATGAAATCATTAGCTTTCTATATAAGTTATACATATAATAGCTCTGTTTTGTCAATAACACTTGCATTAATCCCAGACTACAGACAATCATTTCATATTGTATTATATTTGCAGACAAAGATTCATGATTGATTTGTGCAGGCATGCTTGGTGACTGATGAGACCTGTGTAAGTTAGGCTGGACCTATTACAGCAGCTGTAAGGTAAGATCTAAAGAGTTGTTGGTTCCATTGTAACCCAATAGTTTGTGCTGCACTGAGGCTTTTGCGGCACAGTAGTTTCAGTTGCTTTGCTTCTTTTCCTCCATTTTGGATCTAAAGAGTTGTGGGTTGACACCAATGTTTTTTTTTTTTGCAGTCTGGTGCTTTCTACCAGATGATTTTTAAGAGCATCCTGGTATCTCTTTCATGGCACTCCTCTGTCACTGTAACCTCTGGACAGCTCTCTGGAAAGAGTAATCTACCCAGAGTGGCTGTATTTTGAGCAACATTGCTTTAATAATAGTCATTTTGGCAGTTTGAAGGACTTCAGTGTTTGTGATGAAGTTGCTTCAATGGTTGTTAAGGATGGTGCAGAAGTAATATTGATAGAATCATTCAAGGATGTGGTGGTAATATGTCACCAAGATCTTCATACCATACAGGTGAGTGGACAGGACTACTGCTCTGTAGACTTTCACTTTAGTATTCTTGGTGACGGATGAGGCCTGTGTAAGTTAGGCAGGACCTATTACAGCAGTTCATCTGATGTCTTCAGTCTAAGTTTAAAGACCTGAACATTAAGATATCCCCAGGGGAAGTAATCATAGATGAGGGAATAAATATGATGAGTGAACTATTAATGATAGTCAACATTTTTTTTAATAAGTTTCAATCACAATTGTATAATGTTCACCATTCCATGCCAGATCCTATTTGCCCAACCCCTCTGCTCGGGCAGGATATGACACAAGGTCAATTTTTAAGCAGAGTTTGACTGGTTGGAATTCAATGTTTTCCTTCTCCTAGACTAGTTGCCTCACCAAGGCTGAAAAACCCAGTTTGCCCTTCTATTTACCCATAGCTGGAGGGAGAATAATTGGATTCATACCTTTCCCAAGGGTATTAGTGCAATGTGAAATGCAATCAGTCTCGTCCAGGATTTGAACTCGTGTCGCCATGTCCATTTCCTACGACAATAATCATTACACCATGGGCACCTCCTTTCCATGCCATGATGGCAGCAGAAATGGTATGGCCGCTGCTGCTGCTCAAAGATATACCCCCTACCCACTCAGAACTACTAATGCCTGTGCAACGGCAATTTAAAATATAGATAATTTTTTTAGGATACTGAATATCGTGGATGATTGAAAAATAACTTCTGATTCTAAGATACTTTTCATATTCATTTCTTGTTAAAATAATAGTTAAGATATAAATCATAAGAATTTAAAAAAAGAATTACTTTTCAATCTGATCTATTTGATGAAATAAAATGGAATCTCTTCCAAGCTTTGGCTATGTCAATACTAATGTATAGATCCACTACATAGATACTGACAAAATACATGGAAAAAAAAGCTTTATGAGAACTATATAAGAATTCTACATGCTTTTTTGAACATATCCTGGAAGCAACAACCTCCCAAAACAGCAGCTGTATAGCCACATACCTCTCATCGCAAAAACCATCCTTGTGGGACACTGCTGGAGAAACAACGTACTTCTATTGATCCCTACACATGGACATACCAGTGTTGGCCGACCAGCAAGAACTTATTTACATCAGCTCTGTGTGGACACAGGATGTAGTTTGGAGGACCTGCTGGGAGCAATGAATGATAGGGACAGATGGAGAGAGAGAGAGTCAAGGAAATCTATGTTGATGATGATGATATTTCACATAATTCAAAATAATTTCCATGAGTCAAAATAAATAGTAAAATTAAAAGAAAATTCTTTTATCTTTTTTATTCAAAAGGTGTTCAATTTTTTAAATAGTAAGAGACTTTTGTGGCTCTCTTTCTCTCTCTCTATCTATCTATATAAGTATTTTTTATCTATATATATATATCTATATGTATACATTTTTTATCTATATATATGTAAGTATTCTGTCAAGCTCAAATTAAACATGTGAGGACATCTGATGAGACAAACAGTATAATGATATTCTTCGCCTAAATAAATTCATAATGACAATTGAACCAGGTTTGATGGTGTCTTTGTTTAATGGCATATCAACCTTTGTAGATTATTTAATGCCAAATCTATTCTCCTAGAAGAACAGTAGTGTTACTATTTAACCAATAGCTGGGAGGATAAGGGGGTTCATACCTTTCCCAAGGGTATTTGCCTGAAAGTGAACGTAATAGTGCGACTGGAATACGAACTTGCATACTACAATTCTGCGGTCCACCGCTTTAACCATTACACCACGAGGACCCCACCCAGGTTTGAGTTTTCTTCTAATTGCATTATCAATCTATCTATCAATCTATCTATTGCTTATAATTTATCATAATCAATTTAACAGAAATAGGAATCTTGTGTTTTGACAATTTAACTGTACTGATTACCTATAGTCAGACTGTATAGTGATTCTAAATCCTCAAAGAAAGGTAGGAATTTGTTTTAAGAAGGATAATCCTTACTACTTTCTCTGTTGTCAAACTGGAAAATTTCCATATTAAAAAGACAGATGTTATCAGTGCCCATCCTTGTTTGTTTGTTCAAAATTGCTGTAAGAATGAATTATATGTAGAAGGATTTATCAGGAGGCGAGATTATGGAAGACTGCATGGGTGGGGCAGTATAATGATTATCCCAATGGAAAAATACCACAGCAAACCAGCTTCAAATTCCAGCCAAAGCTGCTCATATTCACTTTGCATCAGTGGCTTTCCTAAATGCATGAACCTCCCTCTTCCAGTAATTTGTTTTTAAAATATATGTATTTCAAAATGAATTACTTTTGATATATATATATATATAATTTTTCCAAGCTATAGCCATGTCAATACAACTGTTTGGCTGCACCATTTGGGCTTTAATGAAACATCTGAGAAAAGGATGACATGGAAACTATACAAGGATGCTGCATGCTGTTTTCAAGAAGTCCTGAAAGCAGCAACCATCAAACATGAGCAAAATATGCTGGGCTCTGCCAGAGAAATAAAAACAAACTCATCAGTAATGTTCTACACATAGACACACCAATGTTGACTGACTAACAAAAATTTACTTTCATCAGGTCTGTACGGACACTGAATGCTGTCTAGATGACTTGCCAACTGTGATGGGCAGCAGAACACATGGTGAGAGAGAGTCAAGGCAGTCTGTGCTATTAGAATGCCTTAATGATGTGGTGGACTTCCCATATCTTGACATATGAGGACCTAACAGTTTAGATAAAGATGTAAACCAATGCACTACCTACTCAGGTGATTTGTCTATATTGGTAAAGGTTTTTGTAGGACCAACGGCACATTTATTGGATGAGTTGATAACAGAATAATAGAACTGAAGATCTAGTCTGTCTTACTATTGGATTGAACTCTGGTCTCCCAGACCATTGGCAAACACTCTACTCATTAGGCTAATGCACTTTAGATATTCATCTTCAAAAATAACCTTATTATCTGAAAGATCATATCACTAGAATGCCATTATGTCTGACAGAGGTTTTTTTTCCGACCTGACATTCTATTGAAAAATTTGGCTTCGGAAAGGACAAGGGTCAGGTTCATTGCCTGATTCCTGAGATGCCCTTCACAAGGTGGTGATTGCTAATGGAGACAAATGCTGTCCTAAACTGTGCATCTACACGAGGGAAGGTCTCTGTCTAAAGATTTGTCTTTTTGGCACACCTGCTGGAGGGATTTGATAAAACCCATTGGGTAGAGAAATGATTTAACTTAGGTCAAGGATTCCTACCTGCTATTGATACACAGTAATTCAGTCTAACCTGTTTTGTTTTCTTTGGTTTCTTTTTTAATGGTATATCAATCTTCATGGGTTATTTAATGCCAGAGCCATCTTTGTAGAAGAACAGTAGTGGTACTATTTAACCTATAGTTGGGGTGATAAAAGTGTTCATAGATTGCCCAAGAGAATTTGTCTGAAAATGAATCTTATAGTCTAACTGGAGTTCAAGCTAACTTACTACAACACATGACAGGGACTTCCCTCATTCCTACTCGGCTTGAGTTACTTGGTACCATGTAACATAATATGACCTGTCTCATATTACTTAACATTGTCAAGTAACTTATCTCACTCTAGAAATGTCATCATGTTTGATGAAGAAATAACCTCAAATAAGTTAAGGACCTTTTCTTGCAGCTCATATGATGTAACCTAATGTGGCCTGTTTCATGTTACTTTCGTAGGAACATGGACACTTGGATCTTGAAGATAGCTAAATAATTAGATGAAAGTGCTTCATCAGAAACTGATGGTTGTTTAGGTTTTATGGGATATCAACCTTTGTTGGTTATTTAATGCCAAATCCATTTTTATACAAATAATCAGTTCTATTTCAAATAATTCAGTTTAGCATGAGTACATAGTTTAATGTCAAAAACATTTCTATTTCAAGCTATTCAGTTAAGTCAAACAGTTCTGATTCAATCAATTCAGTTTAGTATAAATACAGATTTTTTTTACACAGTTAAATGTCAAAACAGTTCTATTTCAAGCAATTCAGTTCAGTATAAGTACACAGTTTAAATGTCAAAGCAGTTCCTTTTTAAGAAATTCAGTTTAGCACAAGTATGCAGTTTAGTTCTATTTGACTCATAGATAGGATCCTATCAGGTGCTACCACTCCGGGATGGAGCAATGGCAATGAAGGGGTGCTCCACATTCCCCAAAACTCCAGCATACAAGAACCTCCCTCTCAGATGGTTTAGTGTCATATCCAGGACACTCATTAAGGGGGTCTTACCCATCTGCAGTGAAGCAGTTAGTGTATTCTACAGCCCCAGCCAAGTGGGCAACAGAAACTGATGGACAATTTTTTTGTACATTGTCCCTCAACATATCCCATTTCCTTACAGGAAAGCAGCAATAATTATATAAGATATAAAATAAAGGCAATCGTTATTTGTCATCATCAATCAACTTGTACAAAGGAAGTTCCTGTCTTAACACATATATATATATATATATATATATATATATATATGTGTGTGTGTGTGTGTGTGTGTGTGTATATATATATATTGAGTGGCATAATGATTGTCACGAAAAAATGTATTCAAATTCTCGCCAAGGATTTCAGTATTTTGCTTCACATTAATACCTTTAGAAAATAAATCCATTATTTCTCTCAGCTATGCACAAATAGTAAAGTAAATTGGGTTATCTAACCTTGGTAGGGCAACTGATCTATGAGAAGGAAAACTCTAAATTCAAAACCTTTACCAACATGTCTTGGGTCAGCCTGCTATTATTCCCTATGTCTTATTGATTTTAGCTTTGCTCTGAGTTTTACAGTTGACTAATGGGATGAGAATACATATATATATATGTGTGTGTGCATGTGTGTATGTGTTGGATTTAAAGAAAGCAACATATAAATTTGATTAGACATATGTAACAATAAGGATGGGTTCTTCAAAATGAAATTTTATTTTAAAAAAAATTAAGTCTACTCATAACAAGTGGAAGACAAGGATGTTACAAATAGACTTTTTTCATGAAATGAAATCTAATTCCTGAGGAACCTTTCCTTATAGCAAAGCATATCAATTCAATTTTCAATTTTGTCTTCCTTTTTTCATACAGCAAGATTTTCAGATTTTTTTACAAACCCTACCTATATATACATATATATACAAACAGAAGTACCTTGTCCATGACTGGGTTAAACACCAGTGAGTGAGATAGAAAAGAAGAATAGAGAAGGAAGTTCAGAATTAAAAATATGTCCTTATTTGTACTTGAATGATTCTACCAATTAATTCAAACGAATATTTTATTTCATAATTTTTTTTTATCCTTATCATTCTTTTTTTTAGTTTATATTTAGAATGATATATAAAATATATAACCCTATACTGGTGAAAGATTTAAAACATGTTCATTCTCCAATGAATATTCATTTTTTACAATTAGTGTTCAGTTATAGAATAATTTTTTAGTTAATGATTTTAAAAAAAGTAGCATAGTTTTATTTCAAATTTTTATTTACCCCCTAAATATTTAACAACGAAATAATCTGAGAATTCATCTGTTCTTTTATTTTAGGGATTTTTCTTTATTTTTTTGTTTATTATTTTTGTTTAAATATAATTTTTTTTAAATATAACCCTAAACTTCTAACTTTGAAACATTATCATAATTTTATTTTTTTAAAGACTATTTATTTTTAAACATAACAAAAATTAAAATTCAGTTCTTAATTGCCTTTTGAGTTACTCTGATAGAAAAATGTATCGATCTGATTTATTTTCTTTTTTACCCAATAAAAATGTAACTATAAAAAGAAGCTATGAATTAAAATTGTATCCTTATTTTTAGGTGAAAAATTTTGCCTTTCAGTCAAATGAAAAACATTTGTTTATTCTCTAAATGGTTCATTTCTTTTTTAAAGAAAGTTTTTTAAGTTACACTGATTAAAAATTAATATATTTTGTTCTTAGAAATATGAAAAGTATTTGTTTAAAAATCAGTTTTTGAGTTATTTATAAGCAAAGCTTTCATTTAATTTTGCTATTTTTTTCTTTTTAACCCTCAAAAAATGTAACATTATGGGTAGGTAAAAAAGAAGCTAAGAAATAAAAATGTGTCCTTTCAATAAAAAAAAGCTTGAATTTTTTTTTGTTTTACATTTAAAATAGTATTTTAAAAAAGGTGCTCCAAGGCTTGAAACATTTTCTTGATTTTTTTTAGTTCTCCCAAAAAATCTAGAACGTTTTTTTTTTACAAGTAGTACTAAACAATAAAACAATAATTTTCAAAAAAGCATTAAATTCAAATTATATCAATGGAATCTGTGCAATATCTTATCATCAGAAGAACTAAAGAGTTGTACCTTTCTGTACTTAGTAATGAAGAACTGTGAACAGTTCCTCAAATCAACAAATATTTAATTCTAGAATCATATCATTTAAAAAGTAAAAAAACTTTGTTCTTTTCCTTATTATAAACATATGAAAGTGTATGTTTGATTTTACTGCTCAATGATATCTCTTTTCTGAGTTATAAGTTGACACATACATGGTGAAACAGATGTGATTCCCTTATATACATCAATATATGGTTTGGTTTGGTCTCTTTGTTTAATCAAATTTTAAGGATAATTTGATGTCCAAGCCATCCTGTAGAACAACAGTGATGCTATTTAACCCATAGTTGTATGATAAGGGGTTTCCTACCTTTCCAAAGCATATTAGTCTGAAAATGAATTAAATAATGTAACTGGAATTCAAATTTGGTTACTATGATGTTGCAGTTGAGCACATTAGCCACTACACTATGGAGACATACCCATATATGTATATCTATGTGAGTTTGTTTGGATGGATTTTTGCTATTTTTCATTAGTATAATTTAGTGTTGGTACAAAGACACAGGTATAGAGCAGTGAGTGACAAACTAATGAACTAGAAAACAAGTTTTATAACCATTATCTCACAATGATATGTGTCAGGCTTTTTGAGATATTCGGACCTTGAATAAGTTCTTGCTGTTTTCCAACAGATGGCATTCTTAGAACTGCATGCTGTAGTTTCAGATGGTAATGAATCTATAAGGAAGTAATGTAAGCAAGCTTGAAATTCAGAGAATGTCATTTGGTCAAAGTGTAAACAACTTTGTTTTTTATAGTGTTAAACATGTCGCATTTCGTGCCAAAGAAAGTGTATTTGCAGGTAATTTTACTGCACTGCTTTATTAAAAAAAAAATCTGCAGCTGAAGTGCAGAGAATTTTTGTTGAGACTTACAGTAACCATGCTCTGTTGGAAACAACATACAGAGTTTGGTTTAGATGCTTCAAAAATAATGATTTGATGTTGAAGATAAAGAACGCTCTGGCTCACCGAAAAAGTTTGAAGACGAAAAATTGGTGGCATTATGTCATGAATACTCATGTCAGGCACAAGCTGAACTTTCAGAATCATTAGGAGTTGATCACACAACAGTTTTGAAACATTTAAAGTATTAGGAATGATTCAAAAGTGAGGACATTGGGTACCATATGAGTTGAAGCCGAGAGATGTTGAATGTAGTCTTGTAACATATGAGCAACTGCTTCAACAGCAAAAAAGGAAAGGTTTTTTGCATTGTATCATGACTGGTGATGAAAAGTGGATACACTATGATAACCCTAAACATAGAAGATCATGGGATAAGCCTGGCCATGCATCGACATTGGCAGCAAAACTGAATATCCATGGCTTGAAGCTGGTGGGATCAACCAGGTGTAGTTAATTATGAGCTGCTCAAACCAACCAAAACCATCACAGGAGATCACTATCAACTACAATTAATGTGTTTGAGCTGTGCATCGAAAAAAAATACCTGCTATATGACCAGAGACATGACAGAGTTTTGCAACATGACAATGCTAGGCCACATGTTGCCAAATGGGTGAAACCCTACTTGGAAATGCTTAAAGAGGAAGTCCTACCCCATATGCCGTATTCACCAGACATTGCCCCATCTGATTACCACTTGTTCCAATCGATGGAACATGGCTTGGCTTAACAGCCCTTTCATTCTTATGAAGATGCCAAAAAATGGGTTGACTTGTGGTTGGCCTCAAAAGACATGCTGTTTTTCCAACTAAGAATTCAAATGCTGCCAGACAGGTGGGAAGAAGTTGTGGCTAGCAATGGACAATACTTTCAGTGACATGTTTCTAATTAATTTTTTGAAAATAAAACATTACTTTTCATGAAAAATCAGCAAGAACATATTCAAAATCCTGATAAATATTTTCAAAATATGAAGGTCAGTCAAAAAAGAAAGATAAAATTGCATTTAAAACCCTTTTCAATTTTTTTTCTTTCATACTGACTTTAAATAACGCCAAACATTTTAAATGACTTGACTATATTTATAGTATCAAATACCTACTTGTATATCAATGAATTTCTTTCCTTTCTTATATACTCAAACCAATGTATAATAAATAAGTAAGCTGGCCAACCTTAGTCAAGGGCAACTTGATGGCCACTTTTCAATAGCTACTACACCAAGGTGTAGGGAAGGGCACTACTCCTTTCCCAGGATTGCTCCATTAATCCTTGATCTGTACTTTGTAATGCTGAGGGCTAAGCAAGGAGGCATCAAGTACCATTTTTTGAGTCTTTGGTACGACTCAACCTTGGATTGAACCCTAATATCCCAGACCATTGGCAAACACTCTATCCACAATACCAATCAGCTGGGATATATATATATATATATAGTGAGAGAGAGAGAGAGAGAGAGAGAGAGGAAGAAAGGCATATATACTTTTTGAATTTGTAGTACTTTAGTCCCAATTACCATATTTGCTCACGTCTACTCTAAAGAAATCAAAACCATGTAAAACAGTAGCTGCAGTACAACCACATGCACACACGCACATACACATATATATATTTAAAAGAAAGACAATATATATATATATATATATAACGAAATCAAAACCTAACCGATAAAATGAAACGCAGTTTCTTCCAGGCAGCGGTTGTGTCGATACTGCTATATGGATACACTACATGGACGCTAACTAAACGGCTGGAGAAGAAACTAGACGGAAATTACACAGGAATGTTGAGAGCAGTATTGAACAAGTCCTGGCGACAACACCCCACAAGACCCCAACTATATGGACACTTGCCCCCCATCACGAAAACTATACAAGTAAGATGAACCAGACATGCGGGACACTGCTGGAGAAGCAAGGACGAGCTCATAAGTGATGTACTCCTATGGACCCCCGCATATGGCCATGCAAAAGCAGGACGACCAGCTCGAACTTACATACAGCAACTATGCGAGGACACAGGATGTAACCTTAAAGACCTGCCGGAGGCGATGAATAATAGGGAGAAGTGGCGAGAGAGGGTCAGGGATATCCATGCTGGCAGCACGACATAATGATGATGATGATGATGATGATATATATAATCCTACATTTCTTTTTCCATTACTCAGAGTTTCACATATCATCAATCACAATCATCAGACAGAAAAGAGCATCTCATTTTCATGTAGAAAAATTGATTTAAACAAATATGGAAAATAAGCTATGGTGGATTCCATTTTCAATCCAATGATTGTGGTGATATGTGAAACTCGCAGAAAAGTTTTAACTGGGATTATAATTTCAAAATTTTTGTTTTTACAACTCTGCTATAAAAAATATTGAATACTTTTTATCTCTACTTTTCTTTTTTTATTATTGTTAATTATATATATATATATATATATATATATATATATATAAGCATGAATCTATCTCTTTTTCCTCAGCAGTTATGAATATATAGTAGAATAAACTGGGCTCTTTAGCACTGGTACAGCAACCACCTAGGAGAAGGAAAACTCTGAATTCAAAACATCTGTACTCTGTGTAATCATTGACCTTACATTACATTCTATCCATGAGGCAGAGGTTGGGTAAACATATATCAGGGGGTGGGATCTGAAATCTGATCTGAAATTTTCACTGTGTAATGTTTGAACTAAGTGATCAATAGAGAAACATTGTATCAAAGGCATTGATAAAGAAAGAGATCATGTTGAAAAATGAATATTCCTTGTATAAAATAAATACATTTCTCTTTTACAAACAGGCTACAGACTTATTGATGTACCTCTATAGATTAAGCCACTGTTTTTGTCTTTATCTACTTTGCAGTTAAGTCCAAAGAAACACCTAGCTATGGGTTTAATAGTATCACTGCTGTTCTTTTTCAAGGATGGCTTTGGTATTAAATAACCCACAAAGGTTGAAATGCCATTAAAACAAAGAGACCAAACCAGACTGAACAAACATAAACCCTTTTTATTGGTAAAAATCTTTAAAACAACAAACATAATAGAAGTTAAGAGGTATTGACCAGGCAAAAAAAAACAGAATTTATTCTCAGTTTGAAATGTTCACATTAAACTGAAAGGGGAAGAGTTCCAATGATGTAGAGGTTAACACACTGGACTACAACAGCACAGTGAGTGAGTTAAAACTTCATTCATTCTATTATATTCACTTTTGGACTAATATCCTTGGGAAAAGTACGAACCTCCTTGTCCTCCAAGCTGTGGGTTAGATAGTACCATTACTGTTATTCTACAAGGATAGCTTTTCATATTAAATAACCCATAAAGGTTGATATGCCATAAAAAAAGAAACCAATCAAACCTTTTAAATACTAATGACTATGAAAATATTCTTGTCACACAAACTTTTTCTGAGGTTTCCTTTCTTTTTCAATTTTTAAATAGAAATATACAGAAAGAAAGAATTTCTTGCATTTAGGATTACTGCCTTTCAGTTAGAATAATTTCCAGCAAATCATAGAGAAACATAAAAAAATATCTTGCTCTAATCAAGAACTTCCATTTCTTTCATCTCCTATCATTTTGACTATTAATCATGCCTCATTCTTCCAAATCAAGAATTTTCTTTGATAAACATCTCTTTATTGGAATACTTGGTAGTAGGAAAGATATTTAGTTGCATCTCCAGTCACTAAAGACCAATATCAACATTAGTAAATCCATGATGCACTGACACTGAATACAATCAAAGGAAAGACATGATAGACTCATTTATATACATAAAAACATTTAATAGTTTATACACACTAAATACCTATGAGTTGTACTAACAGGAAGAATGTGCAAATGTGTTCCAATACCTAGAATTATATATATATTCTTCAATGAGCAAGCAGTATGTAGAAAGGGAACAAAATAACAAAAGGTTTACTGGTAAGATGGCAATGTAGCTTTATTATATCCTGGCAGAGTCTTGAGAATGAGTTTCCGGGACTGTCATATGACACCCTATGAGGTCCCTAATGGACATGCCAATTCTCTGAGAAAGATAATCATCTATTGCATCCTGCACTTTTATGCACACACCAAAACCAAGAAATACTTTCTTTTCATCCAGAATATCATTTAATTTGTAAAATGAAATAAATCCCTTGCAAAAATTACCCTTTCTCAGAAAAAACCAAGTGTGTTGATCTTTCCTAGAATAATTTTTAACTATTTTGTTGCTAAAATTTTATGGGTCTAGGACCAGCTATCCCCCGCTTAGAGAGTAGAAGTCTGCTTTTAGAAGAGAACACATCCCGTATATTTTAAAACTACTTCAACAACTGAATGAAAATATTAGTTCTAAATTTCATGATGGTAACTATGTTTTATCCTCAAAGGAATTCAGGACTGACATATAAGTAAGCAACTATAACAACAACAACAAAAAAGAAATACTAAAAACATTTATGTACATTGTACACATACAAAATTAAAACACATGTAAAAACACATTTAGAAATTTTTGGTTATTATTAAAATATATTAATATAAAAAAAGAAAATTTCTGTTCAACTCAACATCCTGTTATTTGTTTTAGTTTGCATATTTTGTTCATAATTAATTTCAGCATTAACCCTTTATGACAGTCACCTAAAAGACTTCTTTGCTACAATATTAAACAACATTTTGTTGCAGTATCTCATTAGACTTATTGTGTTAGTTTAATGCTAACAGCAACAAATAAATGAATTAATACTTCGTTTAATTCAAACAATTTGTTAATCAACATGTGAAACAATTAATAATAATATACAGTCCTCCCTGTGTATAAAGTTGAGTTTAAGGGATTTACGGGTGTGCTGAAGAAGATACCTGGTATCTTAGGGTTGTCTTTCTGAGAGCTTTTAATGTCCCTACCTCATGGAATGTCTGGTGGAATCTGTCTGACTGGATTTCGGATTTTTGCACCAAGACTTCCAGGCTCATGACATGATTAGTATATCTAATCACAGAGAGCTTCTCCCTCACTCACTCCATACATAGGAATTACCATTTTACTAACCCAACAGGCTGTTTAGCTACACAATCTAACCTTGTAACAAGCCATTGAAGTAATAAATATTGCAAGATATTTTTAGACTGACAGAACTATGAAAATAAAAATTGGTAAAACTTATTCTAAAATACAGAATATACCCTCTGGTGTTCTTCAAAGATCAGTTCCTAGACCTTTGTTGTTATTAATAATAAATAATTTACCAAATCATATAAAAGCAGAAACAAAACTATTTGCTGATGATTTTAAACTACCTGTTAAATCATTATTAAAAGAAACAACACGAATGGCTCTAAATAAAAATGTAAAGTAATCCATTCTGGATTCAAAAATAATATAAATTGAGCAACAAAGAAATCAACAAAGTAAATGAGGAATGTGATTTAGGTGTTTGCTTTGTTGATACATTTAAAACTGACAATCATATTTTAAATTTTGTATTGAGGGTAAATGGAATAATAGGCTGGATGGTTAGAAATGTTGTTTTAAAAGTATATCACACTGTATTAAGATTTCATATAAAATATTGTACTCAAGTGTGGGCTCCAATGTTGATATATGGAAATTGAAGAGTAATATTGAGATTGGAGGTCATACAAAGAAGCTTGACAAATATAATAAAAAGAGTCAAAGGTTACAGTTAGAGGGCAAGATTTGAAAAAATAGGATTAACTAGTTTACAAGAAAGAAGAATGAGAGGTAATCTAATTGAAACTTTTAAAATAATGGACTTTCTCATTATGGTAGACATTTTTTCCATATTTCTTCTTGAACTAGAAATTTACTGTCAGGACAGATTTTAAAAACCAAGTCTTGGATTTTTTTGCTACTATAGTAATTCATTTTTGGAAAAAATGCCCACTCAGATGAAAAAAAAATAGCAATTGTATAAAAAAATTAAAATTGAATTAAATGGTTTCAGAAAAAATAGTGAGAAAAAGAATTGAAGTGTGCATTTTTTAGGAATTATTGGATGATTTACTGAACAGAATTTGATCTGTTTATAGACATTGTATTAATACTGTATATGTTCTATGCAAAGACTTTTTCTCTCCTTGTAAGGAGATAGTAAATGTCCAAGGAGGCATAACAAGCAAATGATAATAATAATAACAATATGAAAGTGATGGTAATACTAATTGTAATTGGTGCTCTCGGTACAGTCACCATAAGATTGACAGGAGGACTTGGAAAAAAAAGGACGTATGGAAACCATCCAAACTACAGCATTGTTAAGATCAGCCAGAATACTGAGAAGAGTCCTGGAGACTTGAGGAGATTTGCTGTCACTCAAGCTCCAGTGAAAAGCCATCAGCAAATGCTGGTGTGAAAAATTCTCAAAAGAGTAAAATAATTATAATAATTAAAAGACAAATTGTTTATTACTATATTGTTAGATTTTTATTGCAAGATGTCCAAATCAGATACTAGAACCACCCTATCAACTTTGTCTAGTTTGGTTGGGTTGGGTTTTATGGCATATCAACCATTGTAGGTAATTTAATTCTATTTATACATAGATATTAAATGTATATGATTTGTAAACACATTTTGTTTATAACATTTTTAAATGAGCCTGGGATCATTCTTTTTTTTGCTCACAGTTAAATTGTCTTAAGTATTGCTATCCAATACAAATAAATCTATTTACTATTAATGATTTGTTTCAACCCAGTAAAATGGTTTCATTTAAAATGAATTATTCTATTCAATATTAATCATTTGTTTGCACACAGTGAAGTGGTTCCAAGTATTGCTATGTATCACTAACAAATCAATTAAACATCAGTCATTTGTTTACACACAGTTAAATGATCAGTTCTATTTTTAATAATTTAATTTAGCATAAATCATTTGTTTGCATGCAGTTTAAATGTCAAATAGTTCTATTTTGCCTATAAACAGGACCCTATCAAGTGCTACCACTTTGGGTGAGAGTGGACCTGGGAGCAAAGACAATAAAGGAGTAATCCTCATTCTCCAAAGCTCTGGCATTACTGGATCCTCATCATCAGATTGTTTAATGTCATATCCGAGACACTTGTTGAGTGGGGCTGTAGAATATGCTAACTGCATAACCCACCAACGGCTGTCCTGCTTATGCCATTAATCCACATGACTTAACCTAAAATACTTGATATCTTTCTAGTAAACATCATAATCTGTTGTCTAATATATTTATAACCAGAATGATTGCTATCGTGTATCCTAGATGGTCATATGTTAAAACAGTTCAAGTTAACACTTGTACCAGTATCAGGGGCAACTACTCAAGATACCAAATACTAAGAGACATTTGCTATGTTTCTGAGACAGTAGAATTTTCCAAATACAAATAAAGTTAAATAGAAACAGCTGAAATAAAACAATTTCCTGACATGAAGTCTGAGTGTCTATAATAACTTGGGCTTTGGAAATAAAGTATGTATTTACTCAACCTCTTTGCCATGAGTAGGATTCAACACAAGGTTAATTTTTAAGTGGAATACAGCTGGTTTGAATACAAAGTTTTCCTTCTCCAAGACTGGTTGTCTTATTAAAGCTAAAGAACCAAATTTGTCCTACAATTTACCCATTGATGGAAAGAGAAGAGATGAAGTCATGCTTTCCTCAAGAGCATTAGCACAAAGTGAAATACAAACAGCCCCATTCAGGTTTTGAACTTGGGTTTTCTGTTCCATTTCCTATAACTTATGTGAACTGTGCCTTCTTTCGTTTTTTACTGGCTATGTGTAAATGTTCAGACAGACAAGCTTCTTTAATCTTGGTATGGCAACCATGCTGATTAAAGAAAAACTCTGAATTCAAAATAGCTAGACTTTACTTAAAAATTGACCTCATGTCATATCTTGCCCTTAATAGAGAGTTGAGCTAAATACATACACTACTGGTCTCACAAAATTTAGCAACCAAATGCAATATTACAGTTAGGAATTTGTAGAAATTTCTTGATAAATTCATCTCTCACACACTTATAAAATTAATACAAGAAATATGACAACTGCAATTATTTGTGTATAATACACACTTTTTTTTCCCAAATTTTTAAACCTATAAACTGGGGATGCATATTATACACAAGAACTAAATATTGCTTGTTTCTTACAGCCACATGTGTTACTATATTCAACTACTATTTATATTGCGACAAAGAAATAACCACAAGAATGCGTGCAAGTTTATAATTTGTTTCTTTTATTGTGAACTTATTTTTGCCAAAGGTTTTATTACATTTTTGTATGAACATGTCCTTGCCTTTGTGCAAAATACTGTGTAAATTTTGTGTTTTGAAACATTATATTAACTATGTACATTCTTATTCTTTCTTGATACAAACTGGATAAAAGTTGAACAAATGTTGAATTTAGTTTAAATTCAGTTACTACAAATTTAAACAAAATGAATGTGAATAATACATGAGAGATTTTTTTTCCAGAATTTCAAAGCCAAAAATTTGGAGTTGCTGTTATACATGGATATGTTATTAATAACTAATTATGGTGTCTGCCAGACATTGACATGGTGGTGAGAGTTTTTGCCAATGGCACTGGAAACCTGGGTTCAATCATAGGTCAAGTCATACCAAAGACTTTAAAAATGGTACTTGATGTCTCCTTGCTTATCACTCAGCATTATAAGGTATAGATCAAGGATAAAGTGGAACAAACCAGGGAAAGGAGTAGTGCCCTCCCCTACACCTTGGTGTAGTAGCTCTTGAAAAGGGAGCCTTCGGGTCACCCTTGACTATGGTTGCCAACTTTACTTACTTTATGGTGTCTGCAGAAGACATTAGTTGGCATGACACAAAGAAATGGATGCTTCAGTGAGAATAACCCATGAGATAAATATTGTTGGATCTGAGTAGAGCATGGCCCTAGGATTAATGATATATGCCCATGGTGTAATGGTTATTGTCATAGGAAATGGACATGGCAACACGAGTTCAAATCGTGGATGAGACTGATTGCATTTCACATAGCACTAATACCCTTGGGAAAGATATGAATCCAATTGTTCTCCCTCCAGCTATGGGTAAATTATGGGGCAGACTGGGTTCTTCAGCCTTGATAAGGCAACTAGTCTAAGAGAAGGAAAACTCTGAATTCAAACCTGTTAAACTCCGCTTAAAAATTGACCTTGTGTCATATCCTGCCCGAGCGGAGGGGTTGGTAAATATGTATAGCATAAAAATTTACATGCACATAATTGACCCGATGTTACATCCTGCTTGTGTCAATGGGTTCAGGTAAAGACATAGTGAGACTTATTCATTTCAATGCATTAGATTACTGAGGTCATTAGTCTTTTGAATTACTTATTTAATCACAGCATTAAGACTGTTAGTAGCTTACTTGCAAATCTCATACTCTCTTGTAGATTGAACAAATCTCATAGAAAATCACACAAGAAACTCATGATCCCATTAGGTTTCTCTTAGCCCAAAAATTTTATGTCAGTAAATGTTGGTTGCCCAGGATTAAGTCAGATCAATTGAAGGCTGTTGACAACTCTTATATGAGAGATGTCTGATGTTATATCCAGGTCATAAAGTTTGATGTAGAAGTTGGGTAAAGATTAAAACCTAATAATATCAGTTTCAATTGTATAATGTTTGACTCAAAATAATAGAATCCTGGTATCTTTAGTTTAGAAGAAAATTAACTTTTTGTTTAAAAAAATTGGTCAGGGTGAACTTATTTATGGACAACACAATAAGGAAGACAGAAAGTGTGAATGAGAGAAAAAGCATTCTCTGTGAATCAGTTAGTCATTTATTCAGTTTTGTATTTACATTATTTACTGCTTTCAGAAACCAGAAATATTATCTTTTATGTTTATTGAATTCTTCTCGTATTCAATGATAAAAAAATTCCTTTTATCTTGAGTCAAACATCAGCGAGAGGTTTAGTCTTTTTTCTTTTTTCCTACAGCATAACTGGGAATAGAAATAAAAGTTATATATATATATATATATATATATATATATATATTGTGTGTGTGTTTGTGTAATAAAACAAAGTGAGTCCTTTTAAAGCTGAAAGTTAAGCCTGGGGTCAAATTTTGGGGTAGGAGAAAAGAAAAATTAATACAAACATACCCTTTGGTTATTCGAAACTGAGAAGGGAAAATATATTAAAGTCTCATCTTTGAATTTCTAATTTTTCTCTTAATAATTGATTTAAAACAAAAAAATATTCCACTTTGCTGCTGGTAATTAAAAACAATTGAACAAAAAATTAAAAATTCATCATCATCATCACCACCACAATCAACAATAACAACAACATTAGCAATATTAACATTATTACTACCAACAACAACAATACCCTCACTATCATCATCCCCTTTTTTCTTTTCTTTTTTTGTTGTTTCTTTTTGCTTCTTTTATCTTCTTTTCTTTTTGTCTTTTCTTCACGCTTCTTCTCTTTCAGTAGCACCACTAGTATTTTTCTACTTGGATGGCTTTGGCATTAAATTACCCTCAGAGGTCAATATGCCATTAAACAAAGAAACAAAATACAAAACTAGACCATCATCATCACTATCAACATCACATAATTTTCAGCCAAGATACAGGAATGGAATTTGAAATTGAAAAATGTACAATGCTTATAATGAAAAAAGGAAAAAGAGAGAACAAGAGATGGAATACAACTGCCTATTCAGGAAAGCATCAGAATACTCGGAGAAAATGAAAACTACAAGTACGTGAGAATATTAAAACCAGATGCCATCAAGCACACAGAAATGAAAGAAAAAATAGGAAAAAAGAGTATCCCCACAAAGAACAAGAAAACTTGTTGAAACCAAATTCTGCATCAGAAATCAAATCAAAGGAATAAATACCTGAGCAGTCTTCCTTTGTAAGATACTCTGGGCCTTTATTAAATTGGACAAGAGAAGAACTCAGAAATATCAATCATAGAATAAGGAAATTGGTGATGATGCACAAGGTCTTACACTCGAGAGATGACATAGACAAACTTTATATGACAATGTGTTATGTCCTCAGAAAAGGACATAAATAAGACAAATACATACTTAGAGAAAAAAAAACCCATACATTACAGTAACAAGTAATACAGTGTCGCCAGTGTACTTTTGGCTACCTACTCCCTGAGTGGATTATAAAAAAAGGTAAACTTGGCGACCATAGTCAAGGGTGACCAGAAGGCTCCCTTTTCAATAGCTACTACACTGAGATGTAGGGGAGGACACTACTCCTTTCCCTGGATTGCTCCAATTTTCCCTCAATACATACCTTATATTGCTGAGTGTTAAGCAAGGAGGTATCAAGTACCATTTCCAAAGTCTTTGGTATGACGCAAACTGGGACTGAACCCAGGTCTCCCGGACCATCGGCTAACACTCTACCCACTGGGCCAATTATACTCAAATGTTATATCTTTATTGGAAAAATCCATTGTGAATTAAAAATAGGGATGATACCACAACACAAAGGAAAGAGGAAGAGGACTTGCCGACATTGAGGAATTCATATATGCATCTATTTAAGGACTTGAAGAATATGTAAGCAAGAGCAGACGGAGGTTGATTAAAGCAAGCAATAACAACAATAACAGAAATAACTTTAAAACAAACAGGAAAACAACAATAAAAAACCTAGAAAACAAAAATGCAAAGAAAAACAACTGTATGGATACTTCAAGCAACAAACTAAGGAAATTGAACATGAGATGAACTGAACCAGGCAAAGAAAAAGAAACCTGAAAAAAGAAACTGAATCTCAATGCATAGCAGTATAAAAAAATGCCAAAAGAACAATTTATGTCAAAGTTAAAATTGATAATATGCAGAAGAATAGCAAGTGTATGTTATGTTGTGATTAAGATGAAACAGTTAATTAAATAAGTGGACACAGCAAACTGACACAAAATGAATACAACTGCAGGCACGACTGGGTAAGGAAAGTGACCCAGTAGGAATTGTGCAAGGGACTGAACTTGATAAATGGTAAATTCACAAACTAGAATCTGTCTTAAAAATTGAAACATAAAATTCTCTTGGACATTGAGATAGAAATGGATCATCAAATTCCGGTCAGAAGGTCAGCCTAAGTGTTAATTAATAAGGAGAAAAGAACTTGTTACCTAGCAGATTTTTCTGTTTCAACAGACCACTGAGTGAAAATAAAATGAGGTGAAAAACTGGATAAATATCTGGATTTTGTCAAAGAGCTGAAAAAGTTGTGGGACATGAAAGTGACAGTGTAGTTGGAGCCCTTGGAACAGTCCCCAAGAACCTGGAAAAGAGACAAACTGAACTGGAGATCAGAGGAAGAATTGAGACTATCTAGTGCTGCTAAGGGAAAGGAGTAGCACCCTCCTCTACCTTGGTATAGTAGCTATCAAAAATGGAGCTTTCAGGTCACCCTCGACTATACACCAACTTTACTATTTACTAGCGCTGCTAAAATCAGTTAGGATACTAAGATGAGTCCTGAAAATATGGGCTGGCTTGGTATCACTCAGACTCCAGTGAAAACCACCAGTTTGATCTGCTGTGAAAAATTTATGAGCAAAAAAAATAATAATGAAAGAAGAAGAAGAAGAAGAAGAAGAAGAAGAAGAAGAAGAAGAAGAAGAAGAAGAAGACATTCATAATACTAAATATGGAAAAAATTTTCTCCTTCAAACCTTTTTAAAAATAATTTACTTGGGATTGCTTTATTGATTTTTGCAATTAGATTTTTTTTTAGTTATTTTTTTATCATAATTTATTCTATTTTATTTTTTGTAATTATCATCTGCAAAAAGATGCTCTTAAATGATAGAAAAATTATGGGTGAAGGCTATAATGATGAGGAACATTTGTAGAAAACATGTTTTAAGGGCCTAAGTGAATGTTTTAAAATCTCTTCAGTCCTTGTATTTCCTGAAAAAAAAAATCATTTGCCCTTCTTTATCAATATACAAGCATTTTGGGGGCATTAATTTACCTCCCTTTTTATTTCTTTTAAATTATTTTTTTTAGATAAATCCTCAAATTAATGTTTTTCCTTTTTTTTGTTATTTTTCTGCCTTTTTAGTTATTTATTTAACAATTTATCCTCTGGCTGTTTGGGTTTTTTTTTCAACATCCTTCATATGTTTCCAATAATGTAGTAAATGGCTTCTGATGACAAATAATCTAAGACTGATATGTTTATTCTTTCTTTCTTTCTTTCTTTGCTTCTTTCTTTGCTTCTTTTTTTTCCCCTTTTCCTTGATTTCTTTCATTGTCTTTTCTTTCTTTTTCCTTTTTATCTTTCTTTTATCTTTTTTACCTTTCTTTTTTCTTCTTCTTTTACTTTTCTTTCCATTTTCCTTTTCTTTCTTTTTTTCTTATTTTTTTATTTTCTTTCATCCTTCTTTCTCTTCTCTTTTCCTTCTTAAAACACTTTTACTTCTTGAAGATTGTAGAATGTTTTACATGTAGCATCTTTTCATGATCCTTGTAAAAGAAATAAGTTACTGTGGGGTTTTTATATTCTAATATTTCTTACATTAGAGAACTAGCCAAAATGCTTCACTGCTCAATCAGCTGGGGCTATAGAACATCCCTGACTGTATCTCTGTAGAGGGGTAACCCCCTGCCAGGAACAAGTGTTCTGGACATGACACTAAATAGCATCTGATGGTAAGGCTCCAGTTCTGGTGACCTAGGAAGTATCGAGTACTCCTTGTCATTATTCTCACATTCGCTCAGACCCAGAGTGGTAGTATTTGTTACGGTCCCATCTATGGGTCGAATAGATCAGCTTATAAACAATTTCTATTCAATAAGAATACTTGATTCCATATAACCATAAGTTATTTGTATTAAGAATAGTTGCTTGAAGTTATTTTTGTTTACAAAGGATTATTATTAGTTGAAAACTGTTACAGTCCCCACTATGGCTCAAACAGAACCATTTCATCATTTACTATACTTGAAACCATTTAACTGTGTGCCAACAAATGAAGAATGTTGAATGGAATTATTGATGTTAAATTGCAATTTTTGGAACCATTTAACTGTGTATAAACAAATAAACTCTGACTCATTTAGAAAATTTTACTCACTAACTATTCATTTACAGATCATATATATTTATGTATAAACAGGATTTGGCATTAAATAGTCTACAAGAGTTGATATGCCATAAAACACATCCAACCAAAAAGCTTCAGTATAAAAAACGAGTGAATGAAGGAATGAAAACCATATGCTCAATGTATAAAGTTAAAACATTCATTTGCAAGTTTACAACAAGAAAAAACGGTTGTAAAGAAAGCACTTGTGTCTAAGAAAAACAGTGGACAAAAGTAAAGTTTGTTCGAAAAAATGTATGAGGCAAATAAATAAGAAAAATCTTTGAAAAAATAGAATATTTTTAAAAGAATTTTTGTTCATAAATATGAACTTGACATTGTTTGGAATTGGTTTACAGCAAAAATTATTTCAATCTCACAAAAATATTTGTTTTGAAGCAATTCAAAATGGTGGCAAATCAAAAGCCAAACAAGCCTGAGTCAAAAAGACAGTTTATGGAGTAGAAACATACTGACTCTCTGGTAAAAAAAAAGTTCCTGATACAGTGGTCAGTAAAGAAAGTTAGGCTGACAGTCATCTAGGACATGAAACAATCCATCACTATTGATTTCCTTGAAAAACGTGCAACTGCCAACTCCTTCAGTAAAATTTCCCTTATTTATTGAATGACCATTGTATATCTGCTTTATAACAACAGGTTGGAGCCAATGTCCTTTGCAAGTCAGTTTGCTTGTAAAAAAGATTTTTGAACAAGTTCATTATCTTGTGAAAGGTTCCAAAAATTTCTTGTTGGAAAAGGTTAAAGAGTTATTTCTTGTAAGGTTAAAAATGCTCTTTTTCTGCAGAAATTGAAATGCATCTTTTCTATTGCAGTTAAATAAATGTTTGCTTTGCAAGAAAGTTTTATTCTGGTGTCATTGAGAAGTGGTTGAACAGTTAGAGAAACTGGTAGCAACAATCTTGACTTCCAAGCCATTACAGTTCTCTCTTTAGGTTGTCTTTTTAGTAATAGTATGTTCAAGTAACAAGTGATTTCTTTGAAGATGCTTATATGGCCCTTGTTCCTGTTAGCAATCTCTTCCTAACTGCTGCTTTGTTTAAGTTGAATGAATAGGTGAATAAAACCCAAACAAATTGAAAATTTACTTTAGTATGAATGAATTTTATTTTTGACCTAATTAGATAAAAGCTAAAATAATGAGACCCAGATGATTGCAAATGTAGGGTTTGTGGAGAGAGGGAGAGAAAGAAATAACTACATAAGTGAACACAGCCAACTGGCACAGAAGGAGTGTGACAGCACATATTACTTAGTGCTTATTTTTGTTTACACTTTCTTTGATTTTCACTCTGTGGCCCGCTGGGATGCTAAAGTCCACAATATAGCAAGTTCTTTTATTTTTTGTTAATTATCACTGGGATAGGATAAGGAGACCTGTTTGTATCTCAAAATTCCTAGACAATCTTAAGCATCTCATTTTCTTGAACAAATTCTGGTTTGTGCATAAACCATTTGTCTGCATGATCAAACTTTAATCTTTTGCACAATTCCTGATGGATCACCTTTCCCACCCAGTCATGCACTCCATTTTTTGCAAATTTGCTTCAGTTATCTATTATATGATTAATGGTTTTGTCTCTATCACCCCATGACCTACACTTGCTATTCTGTTGTGTATTATCGATTTTTGCTTTAATATAAGTAACGTAAGTTAGTAAAGTTGGCAACTTTAGATGAGGGTGACCCGAAGGCTCCCTTTTCAATAGCCACATCACCAAGGTATAGGGAAGGGCACTACTCCATTCCCCGGATTGCTTCACTTTACCCTTGATCCTTACCTTATGATGCTGAGTGTTAAGCAAGGCAGTATCAAGTACCATTTTTTGAGTCTTTGGTATGACTTGACCTGGGATTGAACCTTGGTCTTCCGGACCATTGGTAAACTCTCTACTCATTAGGCCAGTGGCTTTAATATTGTTAAGATATCAAGTTACCTCCCCTGATACTCTCTCGAAGAGAGGGAGTTATTTGATGACTGGAAGTAAACAAATGGCCATATTGGTTTAGGTGCAAGTGTAAGAAGAAGGGTGTAATAAAGGCGTCTCCATATGCAGAGAAAAAAAACAAAAACATTTTGAAGCCATAGTGTCTTTTTAGCTCTACTACCAATGTTAAAAACAAAGAACTCAGACTATAACACTCTGCATACGGAGACGCCTTTATCACACCTTTCTTCTTACACTCACACCTAAATAATATGGCCATTTGTTTACTTCCGGTCATCGAATAATGTTCTCTTTTCTCAAGAGTATCAGGGGAGGTAACTTCATGTCTTAACAGATATAATTAATCCTTAAAGGATTGTTTTATGCTGTAATTAGAAGAGATTCAATTTCTTTAAGTTTTCCCTTTCATGGTCATATCCAGATCTTTTCATGGGAGATTTCGCCAGTTAGTTGCTTGAAATATCCATACAGTTGTTTTTTTCCCATTTCTCTTTCCCAGTTGTTATTGTTCTGTTTGTCCTTTTGCTGTCAGTGTTGTTATTGGCCACTGTAATTTTGCTCTTTTTAATGTGGTCTTCAAGGCCTCATATTGATGTATCCACTCTGACATCAATGCTGGTAAGTCCTCTTCCGCCTTCTTTTCTTGATCCATATAGTCTGTTCATGTCATCTCTTAGATGTAAGGCACTGTGCATCATCATCACTTTTCTTGTCTTCTGGATCATCTGTCAGAGTTCTTCCCTTGTCCATTTTAAGAGTGATACTGTGTATCTTACAATGGGTTGCCTATGTGTTTATTTCTTTGTTGAGATTGCTGCTGCAGAGCTTGGTTTAGAGACTTTTTCTCATTCGTCTAAGTTAGTCTTTTCTTACTTTTTTTTCATTTCCACTTGTTTGATAGTGTCTACCCCCAATATTCCTAAGAACTTGTAATTTTCCTTTTCTCCAAGCATTCTGGTTCTTTCTTGATTTGGCAGTTCTATTCCTTCTATTATTTCCACTTTTCATTATGAGTATGGCACACTTTTCTATGCCAAATTCCATTCCTATATCCTGACTGTATATTTTATTGTTTGCATCATAGTCTGGGAGATCAGGGTTCAATCCCAGGTCGGGTCATACCAAAGACTTAAAAATGGTACTTGATACCTCCTTGCTTAACACTCAGCATTATAAGGTACGTATCAAGGGTAAAGTGGAGCAGTCTAGGGGAAGGAGTAGTGCCCTCCCCTACACCTTGGTGTAGTAGCTATTGAAAAGGGAGCCTTCAGATCACCCTCGGCTACAGTTGCCAATTTTACTTAAGAATTAGCTTCAAGTGTAACCTTTCCTCGATAAACTCCAGATTGGCTATTAGTAAGGAGAAGGTAATTCAAAATCAGCATTCACAAACATGTATTGCTTTGTCTCAAAAGATTTTTTTCAAATAAAGTATACTGTTTACATGAATAGTGTGTAAAAACAATGGCAACAAACAACAGATCAAATATGAGACATTGGTGCAATTCAAGCTTCTGTAATACCAATGGTGCTCATAGCTTAGTTGGTAAAGCAGCTGTCCAGGCTGTTTTGAGGTAATAACAAATATGAGTTTATATCTCATTGAGATCTTACCCTTTATGATCATTGTGTCTGATACACACTGTTCCTATCATAGAAACGAAGATACAAAAAATGAAAATAAAGCAACTAAAAAATTTAAAAAGATGAAAGATAATACGAATCTAAATTAATAATAAATTCTTTTACAATGTATGATCCATTCATTATTATTATTATTATTCAATTCGAATTGTTGATTTGGTTTAGTTTCTTTGTTTAATGGTATATTAACCTTTATGGGTTAGTTAATGCCAAAGCCATCCTTGTAAAAGAACAGCCATGGTACTATTTGACATATAGCAGGCAGAATAAGGTTGTCCATGTCTCTCTCAAGGGTATTAGTCTGAATGTGAATGTAATAGACAGGAGTTCAAACTGGCTTACTAAGATGTCACGGTCAAGCTCATTAGCCACTATGCCACTGAGATTCTCCCTCATTCGAATTCTCACTGGTGGCCTTTACTTATTTCCATGGGATAACAAGTCTCCTTTCATTCATCAGGACTCTTCATTGCATTCAAGCCAATTTCAATTGTGCTGTAGTTCGGATGGCATCACTCCTTCTATGGATCTCCAGTTCTCAAAGTCTCTTTTCCAAATCCTTTGGGATTGTTCCAAGCTCTCTGACTATGATTTTGTATAATTGTCACCTTTATGTTTTATAGCTTTTTCAGTTTTCTCTCAAGATCCTGGTATTTAACTATTTTTTTAAAATATTCACTTTGATTTCACTGCGAACTATTATTATAATTATCATCATTATTTTTACTATTATTATACTTCTTGCAAGTTTTTCACACCAGCATCAGCTGATGGTTTTTTACTGGAGTCTGAGTGACAGCAAGTCTCCTCAGGACTTTTCTCAGTATTCAAGCTAATCTCAGCAATGCTGTACTTTGGATGATCTCAATTCTTCCTCCAGTCCCTTCTCCAAGCCTTTGCAGACCATTCCAAGTCCACCAACTACAATTAGTATTACTTTTACCCTAATGTTCCATAGCTTTTTTAATTCTCTGTAATTATTATTATTATCATTATTATTATTATTATTATCACCACTTTACAAGTTTTTCACATCTGCAGTTGTAGTTTTTCACTTTTAGTCTGATTTTGCTCTTTCTGGCATATTCTTGTAATATTCGCAAGTATTTGTAATTTTCTTTTTCTTCCTGTGTTCTGATGTTTTCCTGATTGGGTTTTTCTATTCCTTCTGTTTTTATTTTTCTAATTTTTTTGTTATACACTTTGCACCCTTCTCAATTCCAAATTCCATTCCTACATTATTGCTCAAGATTCTACCCATTTGTATTATGGTTTCCAGTTCCTTTTTATTTTGGGCAAAATCTTTACAACATCAAAGTTCTTTATCTTTTCTTGCAACTTTGTAAATCTGTAGCCTCAACTGCACTTTCTTAGGATATAATTTTACAGTATCATCCCTATAACAAATAGTAGTGCCAATAATAAGATTTTCTGGAAGATGCCTCTCTGCATTTTAACTTCTGCTCACTATTTATCTATCCATCTAACTACAGTATCACTCATGAGTATGCAATAAAATAGTTTGGCACAAGGAAAATAAAGAGATTTAGAGTGGGTAAAAAAAATGAAGTTGTAGCAGTCTTACTGTTGGAGAGAACTTGTCTGCCTTGAGGATTATCTTTGAAATCCCTGGTTTTATCAGTGTTTGAACACTGACCTTTGATACCAACAAGAAACAGACAGTTGCACTAATATATGTATGTATGTATGTGCGTCTTTGTGTTTGTATACCCAATAGTTGATCAGATCAATCTATTTCTGGTCAAACTGGAAGACATCATTCTTTTATTTGGTAACTTTATTAAGGCAATTTGAGAAATTATTCCCGTATTCAAAGACTTTTTCATTTATTACATTTTGATAATCAAATTCACTTAGGGAACAAATTTTAAAATCAATTTTGCTGTTTATTGGATTACTATAGTCAGAACCAATTGTCATTTTCAATTTGTCTGTCAGTAAATATATATCTGAGAGTTCATTGACTTTTAGTCTGTGACAAGGCCAGAAGTTTAGAGCACTTAGTAAAAATTAAACTCATCAATGATGATCTAAAAGCAGTTACAATATGCAAAGAACTCTAAACTTAATTCTGAGTGAAGTGATTTTTGTATTTACAATGATAAAGGAATCTTTTATTCATGGTGAGAAGGGAAGGCATGAGCTAGGTGTACTTGACTCTCTAGTGTAAGTTGGTTATTAACTTAGGAAAAGGATTTTTTGGAATTCAAACAATTTGACATACATATATATATATACACTACTCATGACAAAAATTATGAGATTAACATTTTTATAAGATGTTCCTCTTGATTTTATTTGGCAGTAAATAAACTGACAACAGATTCAATAGAAAACATTTTTTTATTCAATAGCTGAACATATTGGCTCCATGAAATATGATTGGAACCAAATAACAGTGGGTAAACAAATTATGAATATTATTATTAAACAAGGATAGTTTCTTGAAACTATAAAATTGCATATGAATTATTGATATTAGATAGACATACTTGATACTATGTAATTGTGCATGAATTATTGATATTAGCTAGGAATACTTGAAACCATATAATTGTGTATGAATTATTGATATAAGAAAAGAATACTTGATACCATATAATTGTGTATGAATTATTGATATTTGATAGGAATATTTGAAACCATATAATTGTGTATGAATTAATGATATTAGATAGAAATACTTGAAACCATATAATTGTGTATGAATCATTGATGTTTGATAGGAATACTTGAAAGCATATAATAGTGTATAAATTATTGATATTAGATTGGGATACTTGAAACCATATAATTGTGTATGAATTATTGATATTATATAGGGATACTTGATACCATATACCTATGCAAACAAAGGATTATTTCTGTTGACAAAAAAAAAATTGAAACTTAAAAGATTTTCGTGGAATGTTGAAAATTAAAATAGTTATGATTACAGTAAAACATTTACAAATGAATAAAATTTCAGAACTTATCATCATCAAGTTGTGCTAATAGTGTCGCATATTGAACCGCTAGACAAGCAAGGAAAAACTCATGGATATATAAAAATATAATTTATATTTTTATTCTTCGATGGTAATGTTTGTAAGGAGTAGGAATACAGTCAGAGTTTGCATATATCTTTCTTCTGTGGTGGGGACCCTTTTTTGAAGTAGTGCGATGGCCAGAGAACACATACAGGGGAGCTGACAGGTTTGCTTGAGTGACCAGCAGATCTCTCCCCTTTGCTTGAGTGACCAGCGGATCTCTACCTTCTGTCCAAAATTATATACCTTATATTGTCTTTTCAAGTCCCATGCAAAAATATGAACATCCTCTTCACCTCACATATTTTCTGTTTATGGCTGGTTATCAGAACTTACATACTTCCATTTTTTTTTTTGTAATTTGTTGATCTTATCTGCGAATGGAAATGTCTGTCATTCTATCCACAGGCAATAACTTACATTCTTGCTATCCTCCTTTATTTTTTCCCTTTCCTGTGAAACCACAGGCATCAATCACTTTATTGCAGATCCTCTAGATAGCTAATGAGTCGGCTGGGGCTGTAGACTATACCGACTGTGTCTCTGCTGAGGGGTAAGAACCTGCAGCAAGTGTTCTGGATATGGCATTAAACAATCTGATGGTGAGCTTCAGTAATGCTGGAGCTTTCGGTAATGCAGAGTACTCCTTCATTACCATCACTTCTAGGTTCACTCTGGCCTGGAGTGGTTGCACCTGATAGGGTCCTAACTATGGATCAAATAGAACTGCTTTACATTTAAACTGTGTGCAAACAAATGACTTATGCTAAATTGAATTGTTAGAAGCAGAACTGTTCAAGTATTTAACTGCATATAAACAAATGACTGATGTTTAATTGAATTGTTAGTGATACATAATAATACTTGGAACCATTTAACTTTGTTGACTTACGCTAAATTGAATTGTTTGAAATAGAACTGTTTGGTCATTTAACTGTGTATCTACAAAATATGTTTAGAAATCATATATTTAATACATATGTAAAATAGGATTTGGTATTAAACAACCAACAATGGTTGATATGCCATAAAACTAAACCAAACCAAACCAAACCAAATAATTTAAAAGTGAAATTACTGACAATCTAATCTCTTACATATCATGTATATCTATCTAAATGTGTGCAAACAAATGACGGATGCTAAATTGTTACTGTTACATAGCAATACTGAAACCATTTAACTGTGTACCCAAAAAATGAGCTCAGGCTGGTTTAAAAATGTTATCAACAAAATGTGCTTACAAATCATATACATTTAATATATATGTATAAAGAGGGTTTGGTATTAAATAACCATCAGTGGTTGATATGCCATAAAACCCAACCTAACCCAACCCAACCAACATACAGCATCCATGCTGAGCCGATGTAGGTACTTGCTGGTCGGCCAACACTGGAGCTTCCATGTGTAGGAGTCCATTTGAGAACACTGCTTATGAGTTCATCCTTACTTCTTCAGAAGTGTCCAGCATGTCTTGTTTGTTTCACTTGGATGTTTTAAGAGATGGGAGGTAAGTGGCTATAATCTGCTGTTTTGTGGTGTGCTGCTTCCAGGATTTTTTCAAAACAGCACATAGCATTTTTGAGTAATTCCCACCTAGCTTTTTCTCAATGCGCTTTGTTAGCATCCAGGTGGTGCATTCATACAGAAGTACGAACAGCCAATGCTTGGAAGAAATCCTGTTTTATTTTATCTGAGAAATCAGGTTTCTATATGACTGATAATTTGTCAGTAACAGTTCATGCCTTTGCTAGGCTTATGTTCACATCACTTTCAGTAGATAAGATATTGCTGCCAAGATATGTCAATTGGCCTAATAATTTCAGAGGCTTGAAGATGGCTCCTTCTTGTTTAAAAATGAACTCTGTTCTATTTATGTTCACAGATAGGCCAATGCCTCCTGCTGTTTGGTCCAGGCTATACAGTTGGGATTTGACATGGGGAGATGCATTTTCAAGAAGTACTAGATTATCTGCATAGCCTGCATCTGTCATAGTGTTGGAGAGATATTGTCTGCTTCTGGTCTTTTTTAGTGTGAAACCATTTTCTTTTCTTTGATATACTGACATTCAAAGAATGTAATTTAGGCAAATTATTAACATTTATAGCACTAATGTATCTCCTTGCAAGACTCCAATGACAATATCGAAGAAGTCAGTGTCACCATCAGGTTAACTAACCATTGCTTTCATGTTTTTATAATGCACCATTATAATGGAGACAGTTTCTTTGGGAAAACCACATGCAAATAGTATTTGCTCCATCTTTCCTCTGTGTATAGAATCAAATGCTTTGGAGAAATCTAGGAAGAATAGTGTTGTCTTAAGATTTTTTGCATGTACTCCTTTGATGATTCAACAGATAATCAGAATCTATTATGTTGTGAATTGGTTTTTCTGAAAGCTGTTCTGATTTTTCCCAAGAGTTCATTTGACCAAGTTAGATAAGATTGAGAAGCAGGGCATTATAAACCTCGGCAGCTATAGTAGTAAGAGTTATGCCTCTGTTGTTCTTAGTGATTTTGAGGTTGCCTTTCTTGAGGAAGAGGAGGAGGCAGCCTTTTGTCTATTTCTCTATTATATTTTGTCTATACGCAGAGTTGCATAATCAAAGAAGTATGTTGTCAAATGATCTTGTCTTCCACATTTCAAGAGGAATTTCAATGAGGCCTGCAGCTTTTCTGCTTTTAATTTTTTTCAATACTGCATTATGTTCTTCCTCTGTAAACTGTTCCAGTTTGATGTCTATTTGGCTATTAATGATTTTTTGGGAGGTTTATCAGTGATTTCAGGAGAGTTTCCAAGAAGTTTCTTGAAATGTTCTTCCAACTTCTGAAGTTTTTCTTCTATGTTGGCTTTGGTTGGGATGGTATGCACCTGGCTGCTGCTTCTGTATTAGTGGTAACAAAGTTTTCATATTTGTCATTTGGAGTATGTCTTTCAGATGTCTCCTGTAAAGTATCAAACTTGTGTCTTACAGTTACTGTATATTGATTCCTTACATCCTTATTAGCAAGTGAGGACTAGCCATATCATGAAGCTTTAACTGTTGTTTCTTCTTTCTGTGAAGACTCAAGCAAATCTTTGCTGAGATGATTCTGTGACTGAAAAATACTCCTTCAGAAGTGAAGTATGCCTCACTGTTCAAAATTCTATTCATTTATTTCTTGTTTATGAATGAATATATAATCTAGCTGTGCTTGTGTTGATATACCGTTAGATAGAGAAAACAAAACATTGCTCTCTTCCTCTCTTTTATTTTTTATTCCTCTCTCACTATAACTTTCTCGACTTAAGTCTTTTCCCTTCTCTGCATGTTTGTTTTTCTCTTTTTCAATTGTGTTCTGTATATGACACTAAAGTGCATCTGATGGTGAGGCTCCAGTTCTGAAGCTATAGGGAATGTGGAGTACTTCTTCATTGCTATTACTCCGAGATTCACTTTGACCTAGAGCATTAGAGTCCCATCTGCCACTTGAAATGCAAACAGGCTCATCCAGGATTTGAACTTGGGTCATCGTGTCCATTTCTAATAATGATAACTATTACATTGCAAGTGCCTCTTTGAATTATTAGTATTAAATAACAACTTTTCATTCATTTGCACACAGTTAAATGGTTCCATTCAACTGAGTACAATTGAATGAATAATATTAAATAGAATTATTAGTTAAATAGCAATACTTGATACCATTTAACTGTGTGTAAACAAATGATTAGTAATTTTATTCATCAAATATTCCAATCTAATTTGATTGTGTGACGCCAAATTGACTAAAATCCCAAAACGGGACTTTATTTTCGCACGTGTGAAGACGGGGCAGGTTGGCACTTGATCCCCTACCGAAATAAGTCCTGTTCAGAGTTCTTCTCTCAGGCAGATAAGAACTGGCATATTACGTGAGGGAATAATTTAGGGCCAGACTGACCGCCGCTGGCAAGGGGTTCCAAAATTCACACTATCACACACCCACCAGGCAGCTTTCTTCCCTCCCCGAGATAATAGAAGAAAGTGAGCCTATAGGTTTTAGTCGTAATAATATTAATATTGTTGTAGTCGGCAACTCCGGTTTCCCGTATGATACTCTAGGAATTAATAGGACAGTTCTAAGCAAGATAATATAAGGCGAATAGAAGCTGAAAGGAAAGCATGGAATAACAACATAGACCACATGGTAAAATGAAAATACATAGGTTCTTTACTACGGTTATATATATACGTTCAAAGTGTCAAAACATATAATTGGATAGTCCATGAATATGAATGTCTTTTCTTGGCTTTTATCCTTTTTCAAATTGAGAGAGAGAGTGGTAAACAAAATTTGGGTGTAAAGGAAAAATGTCCCAAAGTTACTTATCTTATTTTCGACGGGGTTCCACTGGAGAATTTTTCTTCTTTCACGGGCTAATAGACTTTGTTCTGTTTTTAGTACTGGCTTGAGGGATTTTGGAGTCCCTCGTGTCTCAGTTAATCTTTTGTCTTTAGCCCGGAGTAAAATGGCTATGGTCCGTCTGCCGCGAGCCTTGCTCAAAAACTAACTTCTTACTATTTACTTCTGCTGAGGGGAAGGGAACCCCACTTCCGTTTTGGGGTCCCTGCCAATCATTTGGCTTCTCTCTCTTTCCCCTTCTGATGTCCGGTGACCTGAGGTCACTTAAGTGCGAACATCTGGTCTCCTGTGTGACCCACATTCCTTCCTAACGGTCACTTTTTGACTGCTTGATACTCTCATTCAATACGGGAGGATAGTATCAGTCTTACCTCTTCGTCTCCGTGAGCCATCACGTGACAATTGGAATACTTGATAAATAAAATTACTAATGTTAAATAGCAATACTTGAAACCATTTAATTGTGTTCAAACAAAACTATAAGTGTTAGGTAACAATACTTGAGACCATTTAACTGTGTGCAAACAAATGAGCTCTGACTCATTTAAAAACAATGTTACCAACAAACTATTGTTTTCCATTGGTCTAATAAGTAGAGTGTTTGTCAATTGTCCAGGAGACTGGGGTTCAATCCCAGATCAAGTCATACCAAAGACTCAAAAGATGGTACTTGATGCCACCTTGTTTAACACTCAGCATTATAAGGTAAGGATCAAGGTTAAAGTAGAGCAATTGAGGGAATGGAGTAGTGCCCTCCCCTACACCTCAGCATGGTAGCTATCAAAAAAGGAGCCTTCGAGTCTCCCTTGACTAAGGTCACCAACTATATATGAATAGGATTTGGCATTAAATAACTAACAAAGATTGATATGCCATAAAACACAACTGACCAATCAAAATATTTTTCAATTTCTCTTTCATTCCAACTTATTCTTTCTATGTTTTTTTTTATCCCCATGATTTATTTCTTTGTTTCTTTCTTCTGTTTATCCATCCTTAAAATAAGCTGATTGTATACCTTGTAGACGAGAAGTATGAACCTTCAATTAAAATGAAGTGTCCTGAGTATGACACTAATCTGTATCTGATGGTGCGGCTCCAGTTCTGGAAATCTAGTAAGTGTGGAATCAACCCATTCATTGCCATTACTCCCAGATCCACTTTGGCCCGGAGCAGTAGTTCCTATTAGGGTCCTATCTTTCAGTCATATCAATCCATTTAGGTATTGTTTGTATTGGATAGGAATACTTGAAACCATACAACTGTGTGCAAATAGTTTATATTGGTTGTTTTCTTTGTTTAATGGCATATCAAACTTTGTGGGCTATTTAATACCATACCCATCCTTGTAGAAGAACAGCAGTGATACAAATTAATCCATAGATGTGGGGATAAGGTAGTTCAATACCTTTCCCACGGCTATGAGTCACAAAGTGGACATAATAACATGACTGGAGTTTGAACTCACTTTGAGGCTGCAGTTCCGCCCTTTAACTATTATGTCACAAGGATTCTCCCTTATTCATGTTAGGAATACTTTATTTATATTACTTTAGACCATATAACTGTGTGCAAACAAATTCTTTATTAAACAGAAATAATAACTTGAAACCATATGATAATTTTGTAATATTTAATATAATTATTTGTATTAGGTAAGAATACTTATAACTGTGCACCCAAAACTCTTAAGAAACAACTATACAATTCCCTAACCTCTCAGTATTAAATAACCCTTGGCTAATTGACATGCCATTAAAATCAATCAATCAATCAATCTTCTATTTACTCTCGTGGAGGTTCTCATAATGTAATGGTTATCAATTTTAAAAATGGGCATGGCAACCTGAGTTCAAATCCTGGATTAGGCTGTTTGCATTTCTCATAATGCTAATACCCTTGGGAAAGGTATGAATTCAGTTATTTTCCCTCCAGCGATGGGTAAATTGTAGGGCAGACTGGCTCTTTAATTTTGGTATGGCAACTAGTCTCAGAGAAGGAAAACTCTGAATTAAGACCTGTTAAACTCCACTTAAAAAACTGATCTTGAGTCACATCCTGCTTATGTGGAGGGGTAGGTAAATACATACACAAGTAGCTTGAAGGGATTTCGATCAACCAATGCTCCTGCATTCTCAACTTGCCAATACAAAGTGAAATGCAAAGAGCCTTGTCCTGGATTTGAACCTGGCATGACAAGTCCTTTTTTTAAATTTTGGCAATAATTATCATGTCACCCCATGCTTTCTTTTCACAGTGGGTAAATAGCAAAAAAGTTAGGAAATAAAATTTACACATTATTGAAATTATGGAAGCATCTTGGTGAGGCTTCAACTTTAGTCTCCAAAAAGGATTTACAAATTGTAGCTCACTTTCTGTGGCATTGTGCCTGACTAGGATAAGTAAATATAAATATTACTGAATGTGATTTAGAAACTAAAACTGGTTTTGTCTGTTCAAGACACTCAAAATTTATTCAAGCATTTATTTCCCCAGCAACATTTAAAATTGTTAATCTCTGAAGCCATATCATTATCTATTGGAGCATGTTATGACACTAACATAATCTTTTTGGCCTAACATTTGCTGAAAAGATTATCAGTATTTACTGGTTTTGTTGCTACTTTTTCCTTTCTTTCCCGCAAGAAAATGCCTTTTAGCTTTACTATAATGTTTTTGGTTTCTTTTCTTTCTCTTTTCTTACCACTGTTTTCTGATTAGAAATTCCTGGATCAGCCACAATTGAAGTACCAACATTAGATCAATCGCTGCATCATCTCTGTATTTTGGTATTGTGTTTCAATATTGCATTTAACTTCTTTGCTTTCTGGTTCGTTTTCCGATTTTCTTTTGTGGATCAACTTTCTTGCGGAATTGTGGAATCTAACAATTCTTCAAACTTTTTTTTATCTATTTCAGTTTTTTTTTAAATTTCTTTTATCTTTTTTGCTGTCTTTTCTTTGATATTTAAACCTTTTTTTTAATACAATATTTTCTTTGTAGTATTAATTCCTTTTTTCTTTCCTTGTGCTTCTGTTTCATTCAATTTTAATTCTTTTTTAATATATTTTCTCTAATTTATATAAAATATTTTTTATTTCTTTCTTCTTTTCTCCTATGTTTCATTCCATTTTAATTCTTCTTCATCTTTGATATATTTCCTTTGTTCTTTCACTATTTTATTCCTTTTTCTCTGTGGCTTCATTTTCATTCAGTTCTTATTTGTTTATTAGATATACAGTTTCTTTTTATTGAAATATTCTTTAAAATTCCCTTTCTCTTTTCTGTTTCATTAAATTTTAATTCTTAAGTTTCAATACAATATTTAATTTGTTTTTAGTTTGTTTTAATTTCTTTTCTTTTTTGCTCTATACTTCATTTAATTTTAACATTGCTTTCTTCCTTAATATAATTTGAAAAATTTTTTTATTTAAATGCTTTTATTCCTTTTTCTTTTTGGCTGTGATTCATTCAATTTTAATCTTTATCCATCTTCTTTGGTATATTATTTTTCTTTCTTTCATTTTCTTTTCTTTAAATTTTAGTTCTTCTTTTATATATCTTTATTTTTATTTTACATTTTTTCTTCTTTTTTTTGTCATCCTTCTTTTTGTTTAATTTCAATTCTTCTTCTTCATTGATATATTTTCTTTCTTTCATTTCCTTTTTTTTTTTTCATTTTCTCATTTATTCTTCTTTTTTCATTCAAGTTTTTGATATATTTTCTTTCTTTCTTTCTTTCTTTCTTTCTCATTCAATTTTAATTTTTATTCCTTGATTTCTTTTCTTTTTAATTATTTCTTTTCATTCCTCTTTTTCATTCAATTTTAATTCTTCTTTTATTTTCTTTATTTTTTATAAAAAGATTTATTCATTCATTCACTGAAAGATTTTTTCAAACAATTGACCTTCTAATTTTTATATAGTTCACAAACCCTTTTGATCTGTATATTTTTCATCCCTCTGCAGGTGTAATATGCACCTCCTTAAGGAAAAAGACTTCTGTTCTCTCTCTTCCGTAGCACAAAACAAAAACAGTATCAAACGGATTTTTTTCCTTTTCTTTTTTCAGCTTTCATTCATTCAATTTTAATTCTTCTTCTCTGATATATTTTTTATTTTATGTTTATTTTTCATGTTTCCCACAGACAAAAGTCAATTCTTTGGGTTTGGTTTTTCATTAATTAACTTTATCCTCTCTTGGTATTTCTTTCTTTTCCTTCATTTTTTTCTTTCTATTTTTGATTCTGCTTTCCAAGTAATCGACATCAACATTTCCTCTGCCTTCTCAAGTTAATATTTGTTTTTATATTTTCATTGTTTGAAACACATTTTCCCCAATTTGTTTGAAACTCTGGCATTGGCTAACCATTTCCAGTTCATGTTAGCTGACTTTTCCGCTGTTCTGCTTTTTATCAATTTGCTTATTTCAGTTGCACTCGCAGGTATAGTTTAGTGGAGGAACTGTTGACTGCAAACGGCAAGATCCAGAAAAACATGTTTAAAATGATTACATCCAAGAGTTATTTATAGAAAATTTTGTTTGATTGTGGTTAATATAGAATAGGGTTTCTCAAAAAGGTTCATATAGACTCCTGAGGGTAAATAGAATTTTTGCTGGGTGAATAAAAGCATGGGATGTTCACAAAGGGTGAATTTACTAGTTTTGATTTATAAATTCCTTTAAAACAGGAGAACAGAAATCACTGGATCATGTAAACTAGTAACTAGATATCATACATCTAGCAAAATGCCTGATTAGGTGTGATGGTCACAAATGATATTTTGTTCCCATACAACTTGTTCAAAACATGCGGGTTATTTGAATTAATGAATGATCTGTTTCTAATTGAAAAAACCTGGATCTTTCAGTTTCATTAACAATGCCTATATTTTTACTCAAGAAAATATCTAAAAACATATTTTAAATGGGCTGTTTTATAAAAATCTAAGATATAGAAAATATCCTTTTTATAATAGTTTAGAAAAAATTCTCTAATTATAAAAATAAAAATACAGATTTAGAAATAAAAGAAAAATAATGAAAAAGTAAAATTAAAATACCATACCTGAAATATAATTCTTATCCCTAGTAACAGAATTTTAATGAATAATTTTAAAATTAAATCATCATAAACAAAAGATTCCACTCTGAGCAAAGAGATTTGGATCTTTAGTTGTTAAGTTAGTTTCAATATTGACATTAGCGTTATTATATGATCAAATCAAAATGTTGTGAACATAACAATAAAAATGAAGACAATAGTCCAAAAAACCTGAATGATAAAAATCAAATATTCTACCCTTTTATAACATCAACAAAATAAAAATTGAAGTTCAATTAGAATGAAAAAGAACAACTTGTATATACAATAACTTCACCCAAACAACACCCAAAGGAATGACGAGTTTCTTGCACAGATTTTCTGTTACCTTTTTCTCTATTTTTCTTCTTGTATTTCCTCCCCATGAATTGGTTAGTGTTAAGGTTTCATAAACTTTGTCTGCAATTATCTTCCATGAAACTACTACCAGTGGGGATTTTAAAAAATGTAACAGTTTCCCAGGATGCCTCTAACAGGAAGTGAAATCAGCGCATTCCTAAAAAGAGGGGCTTCCTGGCACCAAAGAAAAGCTCTCCCTTAATGACCTCAAAATGCCTTGACTGAAAGGACATTTTTCTTGCTAATGCTTGTGGAGAGGGCTTGTGCCTGCTGAGTCCCAAACTTAGCACCTTGTTGTGTTTCTCTAACTAATAGTAATCTCTATCAAACATATTCACATGAACACGGATATACATGATAGACCCTCAACTTATAATTCATAAAAGATAATTCCCTTATATTGTTCAAATGCCATGTCCAGGGGAGCTAACTATTTCAGCTGGTTCAGGAAAACATTCGGCACAATAGAATAGTTGTAAAGTCTAAACTTATCCCTGTCATTTTCCTTCTGTCTCTAATTTCTTTTACAGCTTCAACAGACAAAAGACGGTAACAAGTGAATGGAGTAAGAAGAAATAGAGCCAATCTACAACCTTAGAATTTCCAGACAATTCCAACAATTCACTACTACCACAGCAACCATTCATCACCCCATAATGTCCAAGTTTCTACAATACCAGAAATTGTGGCACACAAGTCGATCTGGCATATGAATCAACCTCAAGATTTTTAGTTCAAAAATTTAAAGTCTGACCAATATCTGCTGTATAGATTAACTCACAAACATCAAGTAAGCTACTAGTTGAATCAAGGTTTTAATTGTTAATAAAATAACTTTTAAAGAAATTTGAGAGAATAAAATTTGCGATTTAAAGGAAATTTAAAAGTTAAAATTCAATATGAAGAGAATGACACTAAAGCCAAATTTAGTATTTGACTAAGTTATGTTTTTATGGGGCTTTAGCATGTAATTTCAAATGATAACTTCAAATGGTAAGTTCCACAAGTTTCTAGTTTGGATACTGATCCAAAAAAGATAACACATACAATAAATTTTTTTTAAAGGGAATTTTATACAAAAGAAACAAGAAAGAAAGGGATAGAAAAGATAAAGTGTTGCAAATTTTAGTGTAATCAGCAGAAACTTATCTGAGAGAGTGTCCAGGAAATAGAGTTCTTTGAATTTGAATATTTTTTTCTTTTCAGTTTTGTCAAAATGCTCAGGTTGCATTTAATTTTGAGTCTTCTGTAGAGTTATCTTTTCAGCAGAATTCTCAGGTTGAATTTTCTTTCAGTTGTTTAACTTGGTATAATTTCAGTAGTTGACTTTCATTTAATTTTTCTTTTATTTCTGGGGAAGCTTCTTGCCTGTTTGAAATACTTATTGGCTGTTCAAGAAGCAAGTGACAAAACCTTTCTGCTGGCTATTTTTCCCGACTTTACAGTCTGGTCTCTGAATTTGTACTGAGGGGCTCAATAGTAGTTCTTGACCTATAGTGGAAGGAAGCTTTTTGGTGCCGTATGGTCTGGAATTACTTCTCCCTTTTCCACTCTGGCTAAATCAAGTGCCACTCATGGTTGGTTCGATTTTTTCTTGGAAATAAATCTTTATACCTTCAAGTAACTTTTATATGAAATATTGTGCCATTTTAAGTACAGTAATAATGCCAATGTGTGTATATTCAATAAAGTACCATTATGTCTCATTAAACTGTCATTACTTCAGTAGCATATGGTGTACATATTTTTTTCTGAAATCAGAATAAAATTATCATAGCCATGACATTAGACAACAAAAATCTTGTACATAGATCATGAAAGAACTTCTGTTACTAACACACAAACTATTTTTTGAAAGGGATTAATTCTGATGGCCTTTCGGGAACAAGTTCATAACCACAAGATAAAATAAGTAAGTAAAGTTGGCGACCATAATCGAGGGTAATATGAAGGCTCCCTTTTCAATAGCTACTACACCAAGATACATATCTTATAATGCTGAGTGTTAGGCAAGGAGGTATCAAATACCATTTTTTGAGTCTTTGGTATGACTCGACCCGGGATTGAACTCCAGGTCACCTGGACCATTGGCAGACACTCTAACCATTATGCTAATGGGCTGGTACAAGATAAAATATATCATATTCAAAAGTTCCTCTTCAAAGTATAATGAAGTATTTCATTATGACTTATATTTAATAAAGGAACTTCCTGTCTACAGAAACACTTCACTCAGCCCAGCAGTATAGTAGCGGCTGAACACTATATAAACAGCAGGCAGCAACCAAAAACGAGTTCAGCAGCCGGGCTCGTCAGAACCTGGAGGAGGTATCTGAACCATCACCGTGATTTCAAGGTTAGGGAAAGGTTTGAGGCTAAATGGCTCCTGGATTTAGCTGGGTCACCTTCGGATGGGCGATGACTTCATTGACAAGCATTGTATAGCACTGAACCTTTTAGTCTAGTTTAAGCAATAATTAGGCATTCATGACTAGACTCACGTTTGAGTCCAGGTCCAGCTAGGCTCATCAGGTTCACATTGCACTGTGAGCCGATGACCAGCGTAGTCAAGCAGGACTCATGCCTGACCTCCCTCTACCTTAAACCTCACTATAAATCGACCTTTGTGTAATTAACCTTGTTTCAAGTCTTTTCTGGTGGGAGGCAATGACAAATAATTCTGGGGTTGCTAGAGCCCGGAGGCGAGGTATCTGTTCCTTCTCCAAGCAGTATGGGGTTTGTATCCTCGCTACCAAGCCAAAGTGCTGAACATGGGGTCTGTGTCCTTACCACCAGCTAAAGCAGACAACATGGGATCAAATCAATCACAGCCACGGACCCAGCACACCCAACCAACCAATCACTGCTGCTCTTCTCATTCAAACAGCTCTTCTAAGAAAGTCTTCCAAGATCACTTTTGGTCTCCTCACTACACCTTCCTGGCAGATACTACAAGACGACACAACAGTCAGCTCAAACTCCAGATCAGCTCCAGCTTAACCCAGCAGCCATTCCTACACAACCAACCACAGCTTCTCCATCCCCTAGTCCACAAGCAACCACCTTACACGGACTGGCACTAATACTTGATGATACATCCACTGCAACTAGCATCTGCATCACCTAGTCCATGAGCGATTGCATTGTTTGGACAAGCACCAACACTTTAAAGCTACATTGACACACACCCAATTAACCAAGGACAGCATAAACTGGGACATCGATCATCCAGCCTCTGTAACCAATGCATCCAAATCATCGACCGTCTCCAGCAACACCTACTACCTGACCATTCAGCTATACCTACAATCGGTACCAAGCACAAAGACTATCTTCACCTTCTAGATGCACTGTTATCACAAACTAATAAACAGCTGAGTGTAAGACTTACTACAACACTGACTTTCAACACCCAACAGAGACTACACCTTCGTGATACAACAACCACAATTCTACACTCATACACCTTTCGTGTACGACTTGCTCAATAAACCTGAAATTTAAACTTATCCACTTTTGTCTATCATTTGTCCAGTCTTCTGTCAATCACAACACAACTTACAACCTGTTCGCAGGATCAACGCATTATCATCCGTCTCGCGACAACAACAACCATCTGTAAATAGGCAAATCTTAAACATTAGAGCTTATATTCATATGAATTCCCGAGCTGTTGTGCTATTCTGGAATTGCATAGATAAATAAAATACCATAGTTGTCAGATTGACTACCTGAGTGTTGTGACGTTCCAGCTAGTGTTTACATCAGATCACCAACAGTTGGAAATAGCATGTGATATAGCGTTAATATAATACGAATTTTTATTATTCTAAATTAATCTCGGCGTTAATTTGTTAAATATGTTCACCAAACACGAGTTTATGTTGGAAATATTTGTGGCAGTCTGCCGAAGTCATGGTAAGTGGTGTTAATCTATTATTAGATGTACTCTTCCACTGGCGGACCACTCTGCGGTAAAAGTTTGAATTTTAACCCAGCTGTATAAGACAAACCCTTGTTTTGTAGAGATTTTTTCAAGCTTAAAAAGTTTACTTGTACGCTGCAATTTACTATATCTTCCCTGTCCTTACCAAATTTATACGCAAGGAATAAAAGTAAGTAAAGTTGGCGACCGTAGTCGAGGGTGTGGGGATACTGTTGTTTGGTGAATATTTTTGGTCCTCCATTTTGTGGTGGTATGTTTGATTGATAGTTTGCTCCTCCAAATTATGTGGGCTCATTATTGAAAAGCAAACGAAGTAGAATGACGCGGACAAAATTAAAGATGTGGACGTAGTTGTGAGCACAAATCACATGACTTTCCTGACCAATAGGTTCCTGAGACTGATTAGTTTACTGACGTCCGCCATCTTTGTTTCGGGAACAAGTGGTGTCATGGCCATTTTAAAATATAGGAGTGTAAATCCTATAAGGGTGACCTGAAGGCTGCTTTTTCCATAGCTACAACACCGTGTTGTAGGGGAGGGCACTACTCCATTCCCTAGATTGCTCCACTTTACCCTTGATCTTACCTTATAATGCCGAGTGCTAAGCAAGTTGGAATCAAGTACCATTTTTGAGTCTTTGGTGTGATTCGACCTGGGATTGAAACCTGGTCTCTCGGACCATTGGTGAACACTCTACCCATTAAAGGAATAGTGAATAAAAAGACACAAACAACAAAGAATGAAACAAGCAATTCATATAAACATAGTCCAAAACTTGATACAGGATAAAATAAAAAGAAAGAAAAAGAAAACGGCAGCACGCTTCTCTCCATCTGGTCATGAGTGGACTTTGTGTTTGTGAAAAAAGAATTTTATTTCTGAAGAAGCTATCCTCCTAAGGAAACATATTAATTTAATTTCCTTGATTGACTTTCTTTTCTCTTATATATATAAACTGTCATGACCGCTTAGCATCACTTTGGTAATAAAAACAAAAATGAAATAATAACTTAGTTTAAATACCAAACAAGTCTAATTTTAAAATAGCATATAAATTACCTTGATAATGATTCTGACGAGAACCGAAAGTACTCGGTATAACACAAATAACTCCTTTGGAGAAATTACAAACAAATTTCAAGATAGTACCATTAAAAGCAAAGATAAGGACTCTAGAAACAAACAAAAAACCCCAAACAACAAGGATTCGATTTTATTTAATCAAACCTGTTGATATATATATATATATATATGTATATATATATATATATATTGTTGAGGTTAATGGTTATCACTAGCTCACTTGGTGAGGTAACAGTGGATCAAATTTTGCGGTATTATCAAATGGTACTAAATATCAGTGATAGAGCTTTTATACATATAGGAATGTACATTTTACATGGTAGTGTCTGTGACTCTGGGTTTCACTACCATGTAATATATGTATATAATCATAATGTCGAGCTGCTAACACGAATTTCCCGAACTCTCTCTCTCTCTCGCCATCCGTCTCATCCATTGCTTCTGGCTGGTCTTCTAGGGTACATCCTGTGTCCCTACAGAGCTGTTGTTGATAAGTTCTAGCTGGTTGTCCTACACTCGTACGTCCGTGTGAAGGGATCCAAAGGAGAATGTTGGCTATGAGTTCGTCCTTGCCTCTCCAGCAGTGTCCTGCATATCTTGTTTGTCTAATTTGGATGGTCTTCAAGATGAGTGGTTGGTAGCTGTACAGCAGCTGTTTTGCATATGTATATGTATGTGTGTATGTGTGCGTGTGCGTGTGTTTTGTTATTTAATGACATATCAACCTATGTGGGTTATCTAATGCCAAAGTTATCCTTGTAGAAGGACAGCATTGATACTATTAAACCCATAGCTGAGAGGATAAGGGGGTTCATGCCTTTCCCAAGGGTATTAGTCCGAAATTGAATGTAATAGCTTAACTGAAGTTCATACTTGCTAACTTCAAGGCTGCAGTCCAGCACTTTAGCCATTACGTCACAGGGACTTTGTGTATATTTTTAAAAAAGGGTTTTAGAAAAAGAGGTTGCTCAAGAAAAAAATTTATTTAGAAAAATCCAATGGACAAAATAAAAAAGAAAAATATACAATATAATTTTTATGGTAAAATTTTAAAAATGAGAATTAAACTCCTTCAGAGATGGAAAAAGTAATTAACGCAAAAGTAATACGGGAAACTGCAAAATTGAAAATGCACCACAGAATTTAAAAAACTAAAACAAAACACCATCCGTAATTCTCTAGGACAATAAGGAAGGCTTTATTAAAAAAAAAAACAACTTAATGTAGACTCTTAAATATCCAAAAATAATATTGGTAAAATCAGTAAAATAGTAAACATAACAGCATATTAACAAAACTAAGAGAGATTGTACAGGTGAGCCAATAGAAGCATATTAAATCCAGCAGAGAATGGTTAAAACATAGCAGATAAGAATAACTGGTTGTTTATACAGTTTGATATAAAAGATTTTTACCTTTTGATTACAAATGAAATATGAGGCAGAGTTATTTATGTAGTGAAAACAAATGTAAGTATTAGAGATGAAAGAGTAAAGATTGTTAAACATTGTAGGAAATAATTGTTATGGGCTGTCATATCAACAACTGAAGGTTGTCTTTGTATGTTAGTCGTACCTGAGTGCAACAACTCACCGCCAACATTATTCGAGAGAGAGAGAGAGAGAGAGAGAGAGAGAGAGAGAGAGAAACAAACAATCGGATACTTGTAGCTAAGGAAATGTATTATGGTTAGATATTTCTTCATGTCAGATAATGCAAGTACAATTCACGACGAGTTAACTAGAACAAACGATAGAATGAATGCAAAAATGACATGAAATACTAAAAGACTACATTATAGAGAAAAGTCTTATGATGTTGTTGACGAGTCTTTTGTATAGGTCTAGAGTCCTTAATTATGTACTTATGAAAGATAATGGAAGTGTTGAATGAAGACTTACATGTTTAAGACATGTAATCCTGTGCGAAACAACACGAATTTTTTTTTTTTTTTTTCGGAAAAAAACCATATCTATGCGGACAGGTGCAAGCTGCTGAGACAACGAATGAAAAAGAATTTGACTTTTAGTGCACTGACGTAATATACAATTTTGACCTCGTCACCTAGTGGGCATTAGTTTTACTATTTTGCAGACACAGGGGTTAATGACTCATTATATCATCTAGGAGCAAGTAGGAGAAGTATTTGGCAAAGAAGGGATGTAATCCAACATCATTATTAAACACAGCTTCTGTCTCAATATTTTTTTAGAGGTTTCGATTAACTCAAGATTAAAAGTACTAATGATATAACTCAATCATAGTAAATGATCACATGTATAGATCAATACCTATACAAGGTTCAAAATAAGAAGTGGAAGAGTACCTTTTAATGTATGCATTTACCCAACCCTTCTGCCATGGGCAGGATATGATACAAGGTCAATTTTTAAGCAGAGTAAAGATGGTTTGAATTTGGAGTTTTCCTTTTCCAACACTGATTGCCTTACCAAGACTAAAGAACTTAGTCTACCCTATTCATCCATAGCTGAGAGGAAAAAAGACAGATTCATGCCTTGGGAAAGGTGCAAAATAAAATGCAAAATAAAATGCAAACAACCCCATCTAGGATTTGATCTTGTGTTGCTGGTTTCATTTTCAATGATGATAACTGTCTTGTTAAGCACACCTCGCTTTAAATGTAAGATGACATTGCCCTTAAACTGCTTAAAGTCTTTATTTCATTTTCATGAAAAATAAAGATGTTTTTATTTCTTACTGTCTTTCTTTCTGAAGGACATTAACAAAAAAAGCAAAATGTAAACAACCCCTTTAGGATTTGAACCTGGCTCATTAAGTTCATTTTCTATGACAATACCCATGATGCCACTCATGCTTACAGAGATCGTCCAATCATGACTAATACATGTTGATGAACAGTTCCGCTTATTTTAAAGTGATTTTTAAAAATCAATTAAAACTAATGGACTTATTCAGTTCATTTCAAAAACTTACTTCTTGATTCAATAAACTTTCTTTTGTTAATTTTTGAATTTAAGTTTTTCAAAGCATTATTGAAAATCATTGGTTCCTTGTATGATACAATGGTTATCAAGCTATGCTTGATGACCAGAGGGAGAGACCCAATAGCGTAATGGCTAAAGTGCTGGACTGCCGCCTCAAAGTAAGCAAATTTGAATTCCAGTCATTCTATAATGTTCACTTTAAGATGAATAAACTTAGGAAAGGTTTGAACACACTTATCTCCCAGCCATGGGTTAAATAGTATCACTGCTGTTCTTCTACAGGGATGGCTTCAGCATTAAATAACCAATGAAGGTTGATATACCATTAAAAATAAAGAAACCAAAACCTAGCGAGCTATTTGTCATAGGTATGACACTAAAATGCATCTGGTTGTGAGGTTCCAGTTCTGAAGATATCCTTCAATATCATTACTGCCATGTCTACTCTGACCCGGAGTGGTAGTACCTGTTTGGGTTCCACCTATGAGTCAAATTGGTTGGTTGGGTTTCATGGCATATCAACTTTTGTAGGTTATTTATTGCCAAATCCATTTTTATGCAAATAGTCAGCTCTCTTTCAAACAATTCAGTTTAGCAGGAGTATACAGTTTGTCAAAAACACTTTTTATTCAGCTAATTCAATTTAGTATAAGTACAGATTTTGTTAATTAATACTCAGTTAAATGCAAAAACAGTTCTATATTAAACAATTCAATTTAGTGAAAGTACAGTTTCAATGTCAAAAACAGTTCCATTTCAAACAATTCAGTTTAGTATAAGCACACTGTTTAAATGTAAGTACAGTTCAATTGTCAAAAATATTTCTATTTCAAGCTATTCAATTTAGTCAAACAATTCAGTTTAGCATAAGTATGCCTTTAGTTCTATTTAACCCATAAATAGGACCATATCAGGTGCTACCATTCCAGGCCAAAGTGGACCTCAGAGCAATGGTAATGAATAGGTGCTCCACATTCCCCAAAGCTCCAGCATCACTAGAACCTCACCATCACATTGTTTAGTGTCATATCCAGGACACTCGTTGCAGGGGAGGGGGTCTTACTCCTATGCAGAGAAACTGTCGGTGTATTCTACTGCCCCAGCCAACTGGGTAATGAGTCAAATTGATAAATTTGAAAACTCTTAGTAACTGATAGGACAGTGTAGAAAAAAAATACTTAAGAAAATACAAAACAAAAAATGTAAATATAAATGTACAAGGAACATGGTTCGTAAACTCTAAGGCATTATATATCCTTTGATGGGTTGACATGCCATTAAAATCAGTCAGTCTGTTATAGAAGCTCATTGTCAGTAGGGGACCCATACATCTTGCCTTGTGCAAAACTTAGCTAAGCTTAGAGAATAACCTCATTATTAGAAATCATAGAAAACATCATTATTGTTTCAATATATTTATACTGATATGATTACAGTTATCTTTATATAATCAAGAAATTATTTCTCTTACCAGAAACTGTTAGGATATTTGAATCTCTTTCATATTCTTCTTGTTAACACAATATTTTGGCTAATCCGTTCTTCAGCTTGCATCAGAACCTGAACTCCACAAACCTGTATTAACTTGTTAAATGCTTTTGTTGTAATATCCTGAACTTCAATATGGAGTTTAACAGGTTTGAATTCAGAGTTTTCCTTCTCCTAGACTAGTTGCCTCACCAAGCCTGAAGAACCTAGTCTGCCCTACTATTTACCCATAGCTGGAGGGAGAATAATTGGATTCATACCTTTCCCAAAGGTATTAGTGCTATGTGAAATGCAATCAGTCACGTCCAGGATTTGAACTCGTCTCGCCGTGTCCATTTCCTACGACGATAACCATTTCACCACGGGCACCTCCAAAAAGCCATTTCTATTTGTTGCACTAAACTGAACCAAGAAATCATCATTGGTCACTCAAATCTGAACCTAGAAAAAAAATCATAATTTATTGTTCAACATGAATCCAGTGTTACAAAGGAGACATGTTTGCACACATAATATAATGGTTATTGCAGTAGGAAATGGAATCTGTGACCTGAATTCCATACCTGGATGAGGCTCTTTTGTTTCACTCTATGCCCTTGAGAATCTATATTTTCCTCCATCTATGCTTCAATAGTAGGGCAGACAAAGTCTTTTAGACTTGGTGAGGGAACCAGTTGAAGAGAAAAAATTTGTAATAATCTAACGTTATTCAGCTAAACAGGAAATCATGGGGTGCATTTCCTGTTTTTTAGAGGGGGCACCTAGGGTTCACACTGGAAGAGTGTTATTGAATTGATCACCTGATCCCTGAGGGGTCTTCCATCCAGCAGGGCCACATTTATTGTTTGGCATCTGAGGAATTCCTAAAGGAGAATACCAAAGGGGATCAAGCATTTTTCATGGTGGTTGTGCATGAGTCTTAATTTGTGCAAGGCCTCTCATATTAAAATGACCTTGTGTCAAATCTAGCCGGGGGAGGAGTCAGATAATCCATAAATTCTGAGAGGCAAACAGGAACTGAATGTATTCTCACTTGTTCAAAGCCAACATTAATCAGCTGATTTTTAATCAGGGTTGTCATACTGAAAATTGAACTAATCAGTCACATTACTTTGTTGACCAATGTTGTATTTTTTTTTGTTATAATTCGTATTACATTTTTTTTTTTTTTGTTTTCTTTTTTGACCAGAAGTAAAAATTTTTGCATATATAAAACTAAATTAGTCCTGTCTGAAAAAAACAGAAAAATATTTTTTCAAGTCTAATTTTTGTTTTTGTTGCATTTAGAAGATTCTTCTTTCCTTAGGCAATTTGTCAAATTTGGTAAAAAATGATTTTTTTTAGAAGTGGGGACCAATTTATAATATAGATACAATATCAAAACAATCTTTGACTTTACAAAATGCATGTATATGAGTTATCATTTCTGGTTTTTATTTCCAAGAAATATTTTGACATAAATATTTTTATTTCTAAGAAATACGAAATACGTATTTAGACAGAAACTTAGAGATCATTTTGACATTGTAATGATATTGTAAGTAGGAACCCCCAATTATAAACCTGGGAAAATCAATATTTTTCAAATCTGCCAAATTGCCTGATTGATTGATTGATTTTAATGGCAAGTCAATCTGGTTAAGGTAATTTTGTGCCTAGAGGTTAAGGAATCATGTTCATTGTACATTCATATTCATCTTTTAGTGAATTTGTTTCTTAAGAGAAATTTTTTGGCCATAATCTTTGGTCTAATACAAATAATTTTGAAACAGATCTATTTGACCCATAGATGGGACCCTATTTGGTTCAAGACATAATAACAATAAAGGCGTACTCCACACTCTTCAGGTCTCCAGCAGTGGAGCCTCACCATCAGATATAGCTAAGTGTCATACCCAGAACACTTCTTTTTGGAGGTACCTTAGAGTGTTCGCCAATGGTCCGGGCAACATGGGTTCAATCCCAGGTCATGTCATACCAAAGACTTTAAAAATGGTACTTGATGCTTCCTTGCTTAACACTTAGCAATATAAGGTACATATCATGGGTAAAGTGGAGCAATCCAGGGAAATGAGTAGTGTCCTCTCCCACACCTCAGTGTAGTAGCTATTGAAAAGGGAGCCTTCTGATCACCCTCAACTACAGGCGCCAACTTACTTACTTTACTTACCTCTCTACAGGGGACACAGTCAGAATGTTCTGAACCCTATAAACAGCATAAGATTACCTGAATAAAAAAAGATCTTCTGAATTGAAAACATCAAAAATTAGTACAAAAATTTATTTTTTAATTTTTTATAAATGAGACCAATCTAGTTTGGAAGTGCTCAATTTTAAAAAAATTTTCTTTTGTTTCTACTGTTTTCATTTTAATCTTTTTTCTTTCTGTCTCAACTCAATCAAAAATGAATTTATTGTAAAAAATATATTCATGATGTCCTACGAAACTATTGACAATAAAGAAAGTGAAAACAGATGAGAACAAATAACTGATCCATCTGTCATAAATAGCCTTTTCCTGTTTTTTTGGGGGGGAGGAGTTGTGTTGGTGTCTTTGGAGGACAAACCGAAGAGAAGAATTATTTGCCTTTAATCAGGCTGTATTTGCCGTTAGTACACAACGACTATGATCACTTCCTGCTTTTTGTCTGCTATTCTATGAGTCAATAACTCTCATGAAATAGCCATAACATCCTTAAATCATTCATGAACCTCAAATCCTAAAATTTAAATCTAAAATACAAAATCAAATATATTCTTTATTATTTCTGTATATCAACAGTTTTTTATATTATTTTAATGTTACCAACATCATTTTAAGTCAACTGGGGCTGTTGAACACACCAACTGCATCTCTGCAGAGGGGTAAGACCTCCACCCAGCAAGTTTCCCGGGTATGACATTAAACAATCTGATGGTGAGGCTCCAGCCTTGGAGATTTGAAGAATGTGGAGTAGACTTTCATTGGCATTGCTTCCAGATCCACTCTGACCTGGAGTGGTAGCAGTTGATAGGGTCATATCTATGGGTCAAATAGAACAAACTGTGCAAACAAATAACTGATATTAAATTGTTACTGCTATATAGCAATACTTGAAACCATTGCACTATATACAAAAAAGAGGTCAGGCTCATTTAAGAATGTTATCTACAAAATGTGTTTACAAATCATATATATATTCAGTATATATGTATAAACAGGATTTGGCATTAAGTAGCCTATAATGGTTGATATGCTGTGAAACCCAACCAAACCAAATCATATAAATTTAATATATATGTATAAAGAGGATTTGACATTAAATAACCTACAATAGTTGATATGCCATAAAACCCAACCACACCAAACATCACTCTGTTAATAGGGCATAGAATATCCTAACTAGATTCTCCAAAGAGAAATTAGACCTTCTGCCTACAAATGGGATGTACTGAGTATGACACTAAACTATATCCACTGGTGAAGCTACAGCTCTAGAGTTCGGAGGAGTGTGGAGTCACCTCCCCATTGTTATTACTCCCAGGTCCACTCTGAACTGGAGTGGTTGTACCTATTAGGGTCCAATCTATAGATCAAATAGATCTGTTTAAAAATTATTTCTATTTAGTTGGAATAGATAAAAGCAAATAACTGTGTGTAAACAAATGATTAATAAATTTAATTATTAATTAGATTAGATTATTAAATAGGAACAGTTACTTTAAACCATACAATAGTGGATAAATTATAAGTATTAGATAGGAATACTTGATACCATATTTAAATGTGAATACTTAAATAGTATTAGAATATGCAAATGTTGGTTATGTGGTGACAGAAATAAAACAGTTAACCATGTAAGTGAATGGAGCAAACTGGCACCAAAAGAATACATGTGTTGTCAAGGTTGGGTGGGAAAGGGGATCCACAAGGAAGTGTGCAAAAGACTAAAGTTTGGTCATGCTGAAAAATGGTATATGAATCTGCCCTAGAAAATATGATGTATGAAATTCGCTGTGACTTTGATCATCCAATCTCAACCAGAAGACCAGGCCTAGTATTTATTAGCAAGAAAAAAAATCTTATTATCTAGTAGATTTTGTCTTTCCAGAAAACAAAAAAGACAAAAAAATGTTTTTCTGTCTTTTTAGACTGTTGTTGCATTGATTCTTTCATTGAAGCTTTTATTGGATAAAATTTTAGAATAACTTTAGATGAACTGAAATTCACAATTTGAAATATAATCTGCTTAAAAGATACTTCACAAATAAAAATGTACACATGACTACCTAAGTTTTAATTTTCTTGTACAGGGGTGGTGAAATTATGACCTCAGTACTTTAGGTGACACGTGAAAACATTTTATTGGCATAAGAGTGAGTAAAATTTTTTACTGGTATTTTGAGGAAAAATATCACCTACAATAGTTTTCCTTTCACACTCACCTGATATAATTTAAGAAAAATTATTCATGTCACTTACATTTTTTTTTATTTCAGAATGGTATTTTTCTCAATCATATTTAGTCAATTCATCTTTCGAGGTACCTAAATTATGATTAATCAGATAAAGATGAAAATGTTGGTAGGTTTTATGGCATATCAACCCTTGCTGCATTATTTAATGCTAAAGTCAGTCTTTTTCTTCAAGCAATTATATGGTTTCAAGTAACAATTTCTATTTAACAATTAAATGTTTGCACACAGTTATAAGGTTTTTAGTTTTCATATCTCATACAAATAATTTGCTCATTATTATATAGTTTATTTTATGCTAAAGTCAATTCAACAATTATGGTCTTGAATTATATATGAAGCAAAAATAAACATTTATAATCATTTTAAACAGATAAACACTTCATTATCTCAAACAGGTCTAAATGACCGATAGATGAGACCCTAACAGCTACTACCATTTTAGGGGAGAGTGAACCTGGAATAAATACAAAGAAGGAATCACTACCCCATCCTCTGAGCTCTAGAGGTAGAATAACTTCCCCATCCTCTGATCTCTAGAACTAGAATCACACCACCCTCCTCTGATCTCTAGAACTAGAATCACACCACTCTCCTCTGAGCTCTAGAACTAGAATCTCACCACCCTCTGCTGAGCTCTAGAACTAGAATCTCACCCCCTCTCTGATCTCTAGAACTAGACTCTCACCACTCTCCTCTGAGCTCTAGAACTAGAATCACACCACTCTCCTCTGAGCTCTAGAACTAGAATCTCACCACCCTCTGCTGAGCTCTAGAACTAGAATCTCACCCCCTCTCTGATCTCTAGAACTAGAATCTCACCATCCTCCTCTGAGTTCCAGAACAAGAATCATACCACCCTCCTCTGAGCTCTAGAACTAGAAACACACACCCTCCTCAGAGCTCTAGAACTAGAACCTCACCACTGGATGAAGTTTAGTGTCATACCTAGGACGGCTAGGTATGACACTTGGCAGGAAATGCAGTTAGCATATTTTAAGCCCTGCCAAGAGGAATTAGTTGGATCTATGTTTTACTTACCTTTCCAGTGTTTATAACTCCAAAGTAATGAATTCTTATGAAAGCTCCTATACTTTGCTTTAAAAAAGATAAGAAAATGTATAATTCCTAAAGCTTCCCAATTCAAACTATTTAGAAGTTATTGATTGTCCAAACAGAATTCTTTAAGGATGCTTTCAATAATTTTTCTTCTCTTTCTCCATTAAATTATCTATAGAATATGAATGGAATAAAAATGATTATCTATTGCTAAAAATCCCAAAGAGGATGTGAATGTAGAGAGACAATAAATAATTGTCTTCCATTGGATTGGGGGAAGGCATGACTTTTGAACGCCTTATGGTCACATGAAATTCCAGAATCCTTTCTCAGCCTTTTTTGTGCCCGTTCTTTCAAAAGATAATATGTGCCTTTTCATTTGTGTTTGTTGAAAAGAAGAGACACTTTGTCTCCAACTCTGGCAATGAACTTTGTCTCATTTTGTCAGTGACACGCAAGGCCTAAATGGCATAAGCACAGATTTCAAGTAAAATTTACTGTTTTTGTATCCTTTTCACATAGTGTTGGTTCATTGAACAATATGTGTATATTTTATTTATTAAGACATGTTTGTGCATTCTTGTTATTGCCTCTCGTATGTATATTATGCATTTATATTATTATGTATTATTTATTATGTACTTATTAAAGGTATTATATATTACGTATTTATAAAATATTCCTGTATGTGTAAATGAGCTTATCTTGCCTTTTCTTCTGATTATTAAGTGTTAGTATATCATTGGATATGATAATACTGGACTTCTACCAATAATCATTTATTTTTCTCAACTACTTTCAACCAAATTATCATGATTTGGAGGATATAATATTTTCAATTTAAACATTTTCTTGAAAAATCTATAAAACACACCAAAAAACTATGATAAAGAAACTTAATAGAGAGGTATTTCCCTTTGTTAATTATATATTTTTCTCATTTTACATACACTAGCCATAGTACTGTACTTCACTTTCAGATGTTTTTCCAAAATACTATGTTAATTTGCAGTCATGCAAAAAAAACATCCAAATCCAACTCAGATTAATTTCATTTTCAGACATTTATTGAGAAATACTCACACCATAATAGAACCTGAGTGATATTATTTGAAAATGAAGACCACCAACCATATATTTTTGTGTGGTAGTGTATGTGTTTATGTTTTGGTATTCATTGTAGTCATCACAAAACAAGTTCCTCTTAATTTCTAATTTCATGTCTGTTTACTCATGCATGCGCATCTGTGTAGTAGCAGATTTTTTCAAGGTGATGAAAAAGCCTAAACATTAATGTACATTGCAAATTACACCCTTCATTCAAATTTAATAAAATTAAAATAGATTTTTGGCTTCCTCATCAAAGTTATACACAAAAATATTGATTCTATATATGTGTGTGTGTTTGTGTGTGTGTGTAAAAAATACAAATGCCTTACCCTGGACAATTATTAGTTATAACCTGCTTTATAAAATCATTATGCAAATTAAATATCCCATGACAGTGATAAATGCCATTTGTTAAAACATATGATACACATTATATATTGGTGATTTAATTTGATAATAACATGATGTAAGCCATTTTGATTTTAGTGTGAGTGCAAAAATACACACTAAAAACTTATATATATATATATATATATATATATATATATATATATATATATATATATAGTATAGATGAAAGTAAAGATACATAGTCATTAATAAAACATTTTAAATAATTTTTTTTGCAACTGAGTTTCAGCTCAAGGCCATCATCAGAGAATGTTTATCTCAAGACTGAGAAACCTATGAATGCCAGAAGATTGGCTCTGCCATGTTAAGGAGATTTCAACTTTATCTTAAAAAAATCAAACCATTTGATTTACAGACACTTAAAAATATTTTCAAATGTTGAAGTAATTTTTTGTTTCTCAAAGGTGTCATTACATGGAAAAAGCAGTTTATAAAAGTGACTGAATTTTTAAATCATAAATTTTTTAACATTTTAAAATTTTTAATATAAAAGTTAATGAATCATGATAGCATAAGTTACTGGAGGTTAAAATATTTTTTTTAATTAGTTTAATAGTCTTTGTTAGAAATGATAACCAAGACCAATCCTAAGTGAACAAAATCCCTGCAGTGGATTGCATAAAAGCTTCCACTTGCATAGGCATACTTATTTCTGAATTCTTGCAGCCATGCGGGAATTGAAATGGTTTGCCAGCCAGGAATTGATCGCACTTGGCTGGGTCGATGGTGGAGTAAGTCTGATGTTTCAAAGAACCAAAACTTGCGATGACTCCAGGAAATGCGTGGTGAGTAATTCAAGTGCATAATTGCATATATAACGAATATATATATATATATATATATATATATATATATATATATATATATATAGCAAGACTAAAAGAATGACTATATTTAGAAATATAAAGGTTCTCAATAAGAACTAAAATATCAATTCCTCTTTTTGTTTAACATAGTGACGACCATGATCATCAATCATTACTGCATGAAACTTGCCTGTAGGGTAACTTTTCCAATGACTGCTAAGAAGGAATACATTTGTTAGCATAGGAACACAAGGCATGAATTTAGTATTCTTTCAACTGGGTATGTCTTATGAGAAAGACGGCAGTTTCTATTCATCAGTCAGGATGGCTGGCCCGATGTGCCAGAGACAAAATTCATTAAAAATTTTAATTATAAATATGTTTCTAACAGACATAGAGGATAATTGCCTCGTAGATGATGAACCATGTTTAATCTGTTACAAGCATACATTCATATACAGTACATGCCTCCCCTCCTGTTTTTTTTTATATCTGTGTTTTTGTTTCATTTCCACATAAATAAGTTTTAAGAACTGTCTTGTATACCTGAACAGAACACCTTATACTCAACAAACTTCTACAATATATATATATATATATATATATATATATATATATACGGGATTCCTTCAATAAGTTTCCAAACTTTTTTTGTATAGGCATTTAAAATTGTTGTAGACTCTTGAAAATTCACTATGTTATTGCTATACATCTTATGAGATGACTGTCCAATTTTTATGATTTCAGGTTCAAATGAACCGCTACAGCAACAATTGGAATACACCCTACTAAAGCCTGATTGTCACAGCTGGTGAATTTCAAAAATGCAATCTGGATGTGAGGACACTTTAGAAGAACGATATGCAATAAAATTGTGTTTTAAACTTGGAAAAAATGCCACAGAAATGTATGGAATGCTTCACACGGCTTTTGGAGCATCTTGCATGAATCGAGCATCAGTTTTTGAGTAGCATAAGAGATTCAAGGAAGGTAGGGAGTCTGTGAGGGATGATGAGAGGTATGGGAGGAGTAAGGAAGTCAATACACCAGAGTTGACTGGCCAAAGGGTTAGGGTTAGTATGTTGAGGTTTTAAGGGAGTTCAGGAAGAGATTCCGTCAGAAGAGGCCAGCACTCTTCAAAATGGGTCTGTGGCATTTCCACTAGGACAATGCACCAGTCCACAACTCCATCCTTATCACAGACCAAGAAGGGCATCCTTGTCACAGACCAAGATGGGCATCAAGACAGTTCGTCACCCTCCCTATTGTCCAGGCCTTGCTCCTTGTGACTTTTGGTTATTCCCTAAGCTCAGAGGCTGTCGTTATGAGACAATTGAGGAGATGAAAGAGGCCGTGACGAAGGTCATTGACACGCTCACACAAGAGGACTTCCATGGGGCCATGCAGAACAAGTGCATTGCAGCCGGAGGAGATTACTTCGAAGGGGACTAGAGTTTCATGTGTGTACTATCAATAAAAGTACCCATACGGAAAAAGTCTGGAAACTTATTTAACGATCCTCATATACTGGCAGCAAATGCAGCCATTTAGACTGAGAGCTCCCCCAATTCCTTTCATGATGATCTTCATTGTGATAGATTCTATCATATCTTACCAAATACAGGATAACTGAAAAGTAATCCCCAATTTTAAAAATCTTATAAATTATTTCTTAACAATATTTTTTGCAATAAATGATTAGATTTGGCTTCTTTGTTCAATGGCAAATCAACCAAAGCCACCCTTGTAGAAAAAATAGCAGTGATACTATTTAACCCATAGATGGGGTAGGATAAGGGGCTCATACCTTTCCCAAGGGTATTAGTCTGAAAGTGAACGTAATAGCACGACTGAAGTTTGAACTTGCTTACTTTAAGGCCGCAGTCCAGCTCCTTGGCCATTACGCCAGAGGGCCTGTCCTTACAAGAAATGAATATTATTTTAAAATAGGAATTTACTTTTCTATCAACTGATATATATATATATATATAGAGAGAGAGAGCTTTTGCAATATACACACCTCTGATGATGGCCCAAGATCGGGCAGAAAGTTCTAAGGAACTAATTAATTATGGGATGTTTATTAACCAATTCCCGCCGGATACCATAAAATTGATGTGGTGACTTGAAAGGATAAATACAAAAATAGGTAGACAAAGGATGTCTATATTCTTTAATCAAATATGTATTAATGAAGAAATGCTGCCCAAACACACACATACACACACACATATATGTATATATTTTGTTGAAATTTGTGAACTCAGCAGTTAATGTCTGCTCAAATATGATTGGTTGTTTTGAAGTTGTGCCGTTATACCCCGCTTCAACTGTTATTTAAGTGAGACCCGCAGGAGTTCTCGCTCACCTTTTTTTTCAGATTCGAGCACAAGGCACAGCCTGCCTCGCTCTTTTTTTGCTTTGTCAGCATTGGTTTATTCGCCTTCGACTTTAGGCAGTTGCTAAGCCTCGTTTCCTTACAGGGTTTTTTGTTACTTGTTGAAACAATAAGCCTACTGCAGCCTAATTGTAGTTTTGGTATGCTGTCCCTTCAAAAGAAAATTAAGACTAAGGTCTAGAGGCGGAATCATTGGACTTTTTACCGACAAGAGAAGCTGTTGGTCGGGTCAGTAGATTCGGTAAATACCTCCATAGACTTAACAGAAGAAAATTATAGTTGAAACAGAAAGATATTCATCTCTAGGAGGAGGAAGCAGTGGTTTTTCTCGAAGTTTATTTAAACAAACAGGTAACTAGAAAAACACGATTGTTCAGATTGATTCTTCACAAGAAAAAGAAACCGAGAAAAGAACAAACCCAAAAAATTGGCTTCAAAGAGAACTTTGACATAGAATGCCAAAGAATGGTATTTTATCATTAACAAAAGCCAATGTTTTCGACAAGCATAGAGAAGAATATACAAAGCTGGATTTTGTAAAGTTTATTTCTCTTGACATAAATTACTTTGTGGGAACTGGTTGTTTTTGCTTTTAACAAATATAGACACACTTCTCTTTCGGGTAGCAAAAGCTACCTTTCCCATCACCTTTTTTGTCTCCTTTATTTTTATATGCTTCTCTCCCACTTCGCCATGCTCGACAGTTACTGCTGGATAATTTCTTCGGCTAGTCAGATATAAAGTCTACAAGGTAATTTCGGTAGAATTGTACTTTATCCTATTTACCAACCCCTCCGCTCGGGCAGGATATGACAAAAGGTCAATTTTTAAGCGGAGTTTAACAGGTTTGAATTCAGAGTTTTTCCTTCTCCTAGACTAGTTGCCTAACCAAGGCTGAAGAACCTAGTCTGTCCTACTATTTACCCATAGCTGGAGGGAGAATAATTGGATTCATACCTTTCCCAAGGGTATTAGTGCTATGTGAAATGCAATTAATCTCGGCCAGGATTTGAACTCGTGTCGCCGTGTTCATTTCCAACGACGATAACAATTACACTACGGGCACCTCCTAGAATTGTACTTTATTTTGCGGCTAGCATTCGGATAATTTTGTCAACTTTTCGTATACTGGTCGTTACAATTTAAAGCCTGAAATGTAGCATATTTATTCAATTGAGCACATTTCTCATAATATATATATATATATATATATATATATATATAACTACAGACAAAATGAAAATCAGTGAAGAATATATATGTAAAGAATATATCACCTAATAATAATAAAACATATATATGAAGTATAGATTATCATCAATTCGTCCTGATAGCACGGATTAAATCATAGATGATAAAGGATTTGAAACCTTATAGATATTCATGACAATTGACCAAAAAATAATAAATGAATAAGACCCATGCGTTATCTCAAGTGGAAAATTATACAATCGAGACAGATATTATTAGTTATAATTCATTACTAAACTATATCATTGAAACTCTCAAGCTCAAAATGAAATTACCAAAACTTTTTTACCAAAATGAAATTACATAAACATATATAAAGGGTGTACTTATGCTTGGACTGCCACATTGTCCTAGTGGGTAGAGAGTTAGCCAATGGCCTGGGAGACCCGGGTTCAATCCCCGGTCGAGTCATACCAAAAACTCAAAAAATGGTACTTGATTCCTCCTTGTTTAACACTCAGTACTATAAGGTGTGTATCAAAGGTAAAGTGAAACAATCAAGGGAAAGGAAGAGCGGCCTCTCTTACACCTAGGTGTAGTAGCTATTGAAAAAGGAGCCTTTGGGTCGCCCTCGACTACAGTCGCCAACTTTTACATACATATTCTTATTTTAAGTTGGTTTGGTTTATTTGTTTAACGCATATCAACTCTTTATTGGTTATTTATATTTATATTTGATTCATATGTAAACACTTAATCGAAATCATAACTATATTTTCAATGTTTAACCGCACTTTTTTCATTTATTGATAATCATTTGTTTGTAAGTATTCCTATCAAATACTAATACTTTTCACAATATGGTTTCATGGCCCAGTCGGCTGGAGTGGTAGAATCTACAGACTGCATCTCTGAAGAGGGGTAAGACCCCCATCCAATGAGTGTCCTGTTAATGACACTAAACAATCCGATGATGAAGCTCCAGTAATGCTGGAGATTTGCCATCACTCACAGGTCCACTTTGGTCCGGAGTGGTAGCACCTGATAGGGTCCTATGGGTCAAATAGAACATTTAAACTGAGTGCAAACAGATGACTTATGCTAAATTGAATTGTTAGAAATAGAAATGTTTGAGCATTTAATAGTGAATAAACAAATGACTGATATTTAATTGAATTGTTAGTGATACATAACAATACTTGGAACGATTTAACTTTAGTGACTTATGCTAGATTGAATTATTAAAAATAAAACTGTTTGATCATTTAACTGTGTGTATCTAAAAAGATGTGTTTACAAATCATATATTTAATATATATGTAAAAACAGGATTTGGCATTAAATTGTGGGGTGTATAGCTTAAGGTCAGGGGCAATGGGTAAGGCTGTGTTGCCGTTAGATATCTGACTCCATATTTTGGTTATTTTATTTTACCCCACGTTGGTTAATCGGTGCAATGCCTTGCCCAAGAAAGTCCCTAAAAGAATTATACGAAAGAAAAGACAGCAACAGATAAGAGACGAAGACGTTTCTTTTATACTTTCCTTTATTTACTGGGTTCAACAACCATTCCATGGATGAGGGAGTTTTTTCTGAATACATTGAAATGGTTGAATCCCCTAGTTAAGGTGTCAAAAATACGTTAATTCGTTTCATGTATGTTGGTGTCCGTATTTGGTATTTCGGGCTTCCATAAAGGTTACCTTTCTTTTGGAAGTTTTGTCAAAGTCTGGTAAGGGTTAGTTCATAGTTCAGTAATGGGTCTTGTATATTTCAGCATGATATTGACCGAGAGAGGGCTGCTACTGGGTGAAAGGGACTAACCGACGCAACGTCCAGAGACGTATGCGTGGTGCCCAAACACCAGACAGCAAAATGGTGTTGTTGGTTCGACGGGCACTGCTTGAAAGAGAAAAGAATGCTTGGTCCCCTTTGTCAAAAGGAAATGCCTTTTTTCTTTTACGCATCCGTCATCTCCTTTTCCTGTTAGGGACCTCTGGGAGTTTCTGCAAATTTAATAGTTTTCTTTTTCTTTTTTTAAAATTTAGTTTAAATTTTTATTTATTTATTTATTTATTTGTTCCCTACAAAATAACCAATAATGTTTGATATGACATCAAATCAAACCAAATCAAACTAATATGGTCTCAAGTAACTATGACTATTCAGTAATAATAATTATTTGTTTCCACATAGTTAATATGGATTCAAACATTCCCACCGAATGTTAATAATTTTCAATCAGATCTACTAGAGAAATAGATGCAACCCTGACAGGTACTATGACTCCGATTCAGAATGGATCTGGATGTAATGGCAACGATTAGGTACTTCACACTCCTCAGAACTCCAGAAGAGAAGCCTCAACACTGGATGCGGTTTAGTGTCACACCCACATCACCATATTTTTAGTTATAGAGTTCCAGGGCTTTAGTGTTTGGTGATAAATGAGACCTAAGTGGCTTAGGGAAACCTTAAAAGGGAAACTCAATCTCTCCAAAGAGCAGCACACAATAACGCTATAAGAACCAATCAGATCAAAACAAGAAAAGATAAGACGCAACAAATCAGTAAATGTAGGTTATGTAGGGATAGAGACGAAACGATCAATCGCATAATAAGCGAATGCAGCAAATTAGCACAGAAAGTGTATAAGACGAGACACGACTTGGTGGGCAAGATGATCCACTGGGAATTGTACAAGAAATTTGAATTTGACCATACGAACAAATGGTACATGCACAACCCAGCAGCTGTCCTGGAGAATGGGACATAAACTCCTATGGGATTTTAACATACAAACGGATCCCCTAATCTCGACCAGACGACCAGATCTTATAATAATTAACAAAAAAGAGAACTTGCAAAATTGTGGACTTTTCCGTCCCAGCTGACCACAGAGTAAAATTGAAAGAAAATACTGTGGAACATGAAAGTGACGTTTACACCAATTATAATTGGTGCTCTTGATACAGTCACCGAAGGATTCTTAAAGGGACTGGAGGATTTGGAAATAAGAGGTCGAGTAGAGATCATCCCAACTACTACACTGTTCAGATCGACCAGAATACCGAGAAGAGTCCTGGAGACTTGCTGTCACTCAAACTTCAAAGAAAGACCATCAGCTAACACTTATGTGAAAAACTCTCAAGGAGTAAAATAATAATAATAATGATAATAATAATAATAATAATAATATGGTGCCCGTGATGTAATGGTTATCGTCGCAGGAATTGCACACGGCGACACGAGTTCAAATCCTGGACTGATTGCATTTCACATAGCACTAATACCCTTGGGAAAGGTATGAATGGGTAAATAGTAGGACAGACTAGGTTCTTCAGCCTTGGTGAAGGCAACTAGTCTAGGAGAAGGAAAACTCTGAATTCAAACCTGTTAAACTCCGCTTAAAAAATTGACCTTGTGTTATATCCTGCCCGAGCGGAGGGGTTGGGTAAATATGATAATTATTATTATTATCATAATTATATAAGTGAACCGACAGAATAGTCAACTTTGTCTTCCCAGAGGACCACAGAGTAAAAAAAAAAAGAAAGCGAAAAGAGAGATAAATACCTTGACCTTGCCAGAGAACTAAAAAAAACACTATGGAACATGAAGTTGACAGTGATACCAATTTTAATTAGTTCACACAGAACAATACCAAAAGACTTCGTAAAGGGACTTAAAGACTTAGAAATAAGAGGACAAGTTGAGACCATCCTAATTACAGCATTATTAAGATCGGCCAGAATACTGAGAAGAGTTCTGGAGACTGAAGGAGACTTGCTGTCACTCAAATCACAGTGAGGAACCATCGACCAACGCAGATAAGGAAAATTCTCAGAGAAAAATAATAATATCCGTATGGATGACGAAAATAAAAACTAGCCAGATCCAAAAAAGATCCCACAAAAAGAATGGTCCCGAGCAACTACATACCGACAATGTGAAAAATCCTAACTGCACAGATAAATGAAAAAATATATTATTTGCTTCCAAGGTCTTTGAATATTTCTAGAAGAACATAAAAGATGCTGCAAGTGAACGATAGGAACAAATGGTCTATTATATATCGATCTAAACATCTTCGGGGAAATAAAAATAAAGTGGATAAATGTAGTTGAGGCATGGATTGGTTACAAAAAGGCTTGGATAATAGAAAGTCTGAAAATATTCAAATTATACGACAAAATCATGAAAGCTATGGAAAAATTAGGTTTGGTTTGGTTTGGTTTTTTGTTTCATGGCATATCAACCTTTGTAGGTTATTTAATGCCAAAGCCATTCTCCTAGAAGAACAGTAGTGGTACTATTTAACCCATAGCTGGGAGGATAAGGGGGTTCATACCTTTCCCAAGGGTATTTGCCCGAAAGTGAACGTAATAGCGCGACTGGAGTACGAACTCGCTTACTACGATTCCGCAGTCCATCGCTTTAACCATTACACCACGAGGACACCCCCGGAAAAATTAGAAAAGAACTAGAAACCTTGATACAAACTATATGAATGTACAATCAGGATATTGAAATGGAATTTGGCATTGAAAAATGTATAATGAAAAAGAAACCTGAAGAGAGAAATTGAATCTCATTTCATCGCCGCAAAAAATGATGCCATAAAGCCCAACTATATCATAGAGAAAATTGATGACACACAACTGAAGAGCAAGTGCAAGTTATGTAGTAATAGAAGTGAAACGGTTAATCACAAAATAAGCGTATGCAGCCAACTTGCACCAAAGAAGTACAAGACTAGGCGTGACTGGATGTGAAAAGTGATCCACCGGGAATTGTGCAAGAGATTAAAATTTAACCATGTTAACAAATGGTATATGTACAAAAATAATCCGTCTTAGAAAATGGGACTCAAAATTTTCTGGTATTTTGAAATACAAGCGGATCACACAATCCCAGCCAGAAGATCAGACACAGTGTCATTTTACAAAAAGAAAAGAACTTATAATTTGGTAGATTTTGCCGTTCTAGTCGATCAGAGAGTGAAAATAAAATAAAAGCGAAAAGATAAACAAATGCTTGGATCTTGCCAAAGAACTGAAAAGGCAATGGAACATAAAGGTGATAGTTTTACTAATTGTAGTTGGTACACTTAGATCAGTCCCCAGAGCCCTTGAAAAAACATTAGGGGAACTGGAGATCAGAGGAAGAATCGGGACCATCCTGACCTAAGCATTGTTAAGATTGGCTAGAATACTCAGAAAAGTCATAAAAACCTGATGAGACTTGGTGTCACTCAGACTCCGGTTAAAAACTCATGTTAAAAAATTCGAAAGGAGTGATATAATAATAATAATAATAATAATAATAATAATAATTTGGTCTTGGTTTGGTTTGGTTTTATGTCACATCAACCTTTGTTGGTTATTAATGCCAAATCCATTTTTATACATATAAACATTCTGTTTCAAACAATTCAGTTTAGTATAATTTTTTATTCACAGACAGTTAAATGTCAAAAGAGTTCTATTTTAAACATTTCAGTTTAGCACAAGCAGACAGCTTACTTCTATTTGACCTATAGATAGGCCTTATCGAGTGCTACCACTACGAGCCAAAGTGGACCTGGGAGTGATGACAATAATGGGGTACTCCGCATTCCCCAAACCTACTGCATTACTGAAGCCTAAACATCAGATTGTTTACTGTCATATCTAGGACACTCGTTGAAGGAGTCTTACCCCTCTGCAGAGATGCAGTCGGTGTATTCTGCAGCCCCAGCCGACTGGGCCAAATAATAATTTGGTAGTGAAAATCAAAGAAAACGAAAAAAGAGACAAGTACTTGGGCCTTGCCAAAAAACTAAGAAAGTTATGGAACATGAAAGTGACAGTGATTCGCTTAGAATGGTCTCCAAAGGCTTGGAAAGGGGGCTGGAAGAGTTGGAAATCTGAAGTCAAACCGACACCATCCAAACTACAGCATTACTAAGATCGGCCAGTATACTGAGAAGGGTCCTGGAGATTTGAGGAGACTTGCTCTTACTCAGACTCCAATGAAAATCATCTGCTAACGGTGGTGTGAAAAAATTTGCAAGGAATAATAATTGGTAAAATAGCATAAAAAGAAAAAGAGAAAGTTAAAACAAAATACAAAATAAAAAAAGAAAGAAAGAAAAAAAAATGAAAATAATATACAGGAATACAAAAAGGGAGAAAAAACTCAACCATTTTTTCAGAAAGAAAATCCTGAGATACTGAAGAAGAAAGTAAAATAATGATAGAAAAATAAAATGATTTTTAGCAGAAAAAGTGTATGTTATGTGTGTATGTGTATGTGCGAGAGAGAGAAAGAGATGAAATAGGGCTTAAAGAAGAAGAAAAAAAAAAAAGAAAACGGTAGATTCGTTCTAATAAAAGACGAATCCATATATTTATTTCTTTGTTGATCTTAATCGATCCTTCAAAATGTCCATCCGATCATTTTCTAGATCTTTCACTTGGCCGAGGAAAGAATTCAGAATTGGCGCCCTGAACTTACAGTCTAATTTACCGACTCTCCTTCCGAAAACTCTGGGATTCTTCACATGTCAGAAATACCGAACATTCATCAGATGTTTTGAAGCAGGTTTCGTCACAGGTAGGAGTGATCGACAATTGACTTTACTCTTTCTTCTTCTTAAGCGATGTTGCTGGAGCTGAAGTGAAATTCAAATTCTTTGTCCTTTACAATGTCTCTTCACAATCTCATGCATTTTTTTTATTAAGAATCTTCAAATATTAACAGCTTATTGTGATTGGCAACGGTTATTTGAAGCTAATACAATAATGCACTTACAAGAGAAAATACGTTGTATCGTAAATAAAATTTAGCATTTATTATAACTCTATGTTGCTTAGGATTCTATTTCTCCGGTCGAGAGTGTAATGAGACAGATTTTTAATCCTTTTTTTTTTTCAGGTGGTAACCCAAATTGAAAAACTGCTTATCTGTTTTAAAAAGAAAAGAAAAATAAGAAATGCAGTGTTTGTTGTATAATTATGGAAGGAAAATCATATTTATTCAAGAACCTAAAGTTTATATAAAAAATAAAGAGAAATTTAACATTTAATTTTAAAAATGTTGTCAGTGTACAAATTTTAAGGAAAATTATATAGGATGTACATTTACATTGAATGATAAAGTTTCTTTTCATAATGTTCCGATAGTAGCATGAATGTTGTAGCGAATTCTGTGAAGTGAGTCTAAATATACGAAATCCTCCGTACTAGTTAGTAGTAGTCCTGTAGCCGAAGAAGACAGATGCTAAGTTCCCCACACAGAACCAAAAATATCAGTCCCAAAATTTTACGACGATAACCAATGTTTTATTCTCTAAGGAAATCAGGACTAACATGCAAGTAAGCAATTAAAAAATATATTGTACACATACAAAAATTAATACTTATTTTGCTTTCTTGTTTCATTAATAATTTATTTCAGCATTAATCTTTTTCTTACAGAACACGGAAAAATCCTCTGCTACAATATTAGACTATATTTTTTCTTCGAAGTCGTTACGCATAATTTGCTAAATTCACACTACTCTCATAATTTATATATACATATAAGTAAAAAGTAAAGTTGACGACCGTAGTCGAGGGTGACCCGAAGGCTCCCTTTTCAATAGCTACTACGCCGAGGTATACGGGGCGATACTCCATTCGCTGGATTGCTCCACTTTACCCTTGATCCGTACCTTATAATGCTGAGTATTAAGCAAGGCAGCGTCGAGTACCATTTTTTGAGTCTTTGGTATGACTCGACCAAGGACTGAACCTCAACACTCTACTCATTAGGCTAATGCTGGTATATATATATATATATAACGTGCCGACGTGAAAACTGCATCCCTATCCAATAGGAGGAACCCAACTAATATAATGATATCAATGCTCAGAAACTTAAGAAGGCACAAAATAACCTAACTAACGTATACCTAAAAGAACGGAATACATCCAAAATCAGATCAATAAGATCAGAGATTCGATTGAAGATAGACAGTCTAGAATAGTATGGCAGACAGTAAACAATGTGAGTAGAAGGTAGAGTACTGTGAGAACTAAACTGAAAGCTGCCTGCCAAGAAGATCGAATACACCTATGGAAACAACATTTCGAGAATTTACTTGGAAAACCCCCGAAAGTTACGGATGAGCCTATCACGAAAATTATTAGTAATCAACTAGAAATCAAACTAAGACGATTTATGCATGAAGAACTCGAATTGGGGCAAAGAAAAATTAGAACTAGGAAAACTGCAGGTCTGGATGAAATAACCCCAGAAGTATGAAAGACAAGGAAATTCGATGACATACTGCTCCGATACTGCAACACCGTATATAACCAGAACACTATAACTAGAGAGACAAAGGGGTGCATCCTCCCTTTCTCCAAGAAGAGTGACCACGGAATAGCTAAGAACTACCGAGGTATAACCCTTACTTTCATAGTGGCCAAGATCTACAATGCTCTGCTACTCAACTGCATAGAACCTAAAATTGAGAAATACTCAGGAAGAACCAAAATGGCTTTCGGAGAAATCGATCCACGACATCACAAATTTTGACTATCTGTTAAATTTTAGAAGATGTTCGTGCAAAAAACCTCGAGGCCACACTATTATTTGTAGACATCTCCCAGACATTTAACTCCATACATAGAGGTAAGATGGAGCAAATACTTCTGGCCTACGGTCTCCCCAAAGAAACCGTCGCAGCCTTAATGATGCTATATAAACACACAAAAGAAAAGTTCGATCACCAGATAGAAACACAGTCTACTTTAACATTGTAGCAGGTGTGATGCAAGGAGATATATTAGCCCCATACCTGTTTATTATCTGCCAAGACTGCGTTCTTAGATCGTCTATTGATTTAATGAAAGAAAAAGGCTTTACGCTGGCAAAGGAAAGAAGCAGAAGATACCCCGCACAAATTATTACGGACGCGGACTATGCCGATGACCTAGCGCTTCTGGCAAATACACCCACCCAAGCCGAATCCCAGTTACATAGTCAGGAACGGGCAGGAGGTGTCATAGGCTGCCATGTGAACGGAGAAAAAAGGACTGCATGGGCTTTAATCAAAGTGGCGACATCTCTACACTAAATGATGGTTCTCTAAAACTCGTGGACAGTTTCACCTACCTCGGAAGTAGCGTCTTATCAACCGAGACAGACATCAACACGCGACTAGCAAAGGCATGGACAGCTAACGATAGTCTATCGGTCATATGGAAGTCAGACCTGACCGTTAAAATAAAACGCAGTTTTTCCAAGTAGCGGTCTTATCAATACTGCTATATGGATGCACCACGCTGACGCTGACTAAGCGTCTGGAGAAAAAGCTTGACGGCAATTACACAAGAATACTAAGAGCTGTATTGAACAAGTCCTGGAGGCAACATCCCACAAAACAGCAGCTGTATGGTCACCTACCATTCATCACGAAAACCATCCAAATCAGACTAACTAGACATACGGGACCCTGCTGGAGAAGTGGGGACGAGCTCATAAGCGATGTACTCTTATGGATCCCTTCATATGGACGAGCAAAGGTTGAACGACCAGCTAGAACCTATCTATAGCAGCTCTGCGCCGATTCGGGATGTAGCCTGGAAGACCTACTGGGAGCAATGGATGATAGAGACGAGTGGCGAGAGAGGGTCCTGGCAAATCCGAGCTAGCTGCACGACATGATGATGATGTTTAGACTAGTTTGATTAAAGACTACGGAAGTTTCCCTTTTTAAGATTTTTTTCTTGTTCTTTATTTAAACAATGTCCACAAAAAATAACCCAAAGATGATCAGTAGATATAATCGAAAGCCCTTGGAAGCAGAACTTAGGCCAACTTCTGTATCAATTGGATCCTGACACTAAAAAACTAGCAAGAAAGTAAGGTAATAAAAAATAAAGTTTCATTGCCTTTAACCAAATTTGTCTAAACAATAACTTGCAGCCAATATATTTACATATATATATATAGGTTGACCGAGGTGTTGGGGAGGACACTACTCCTTTTCCTGGATTGTTCCACTTACCCTTTATCCGTACCATATAATGTGTTAAGCAAGGAGGCATCAAGTATCATTTTTGAGTCTTTTGTATAACTCGACCTAGGATTGAACCCCAGTTTCTCGGGCCACTGGTGAATAATCTAACCATTATGCCAATGAGCCAGTGATACATCATCATCATCATGTCGTGTCGCTAGCACGGATATCCCTGACCCTCTCTCGCCACTTCTCCCTATCATTCATCGCTTCTGGCAGGTCTTCAGGGCTACATCCCGTATCCTCACATACTGTATGTATGTTCGTGCTGGTCGTCCTGCTTTTGCTTGGCAATATGCGGGGGTCCATAGGAGTACATCACTGACGAGTTCGTCCTTGGTTCTCCAGCAGTGTCCTGCGTGTCTGGTTCGTCTAACTTGTGTAGTTTTCGTGATGGGAAGCAGTTATATATATATATATAACTTGAGCTGAAGATCGGGGACGTGAAATCTAAAGTCGTGAGTTTTTACACAGTTTTATTTCATAGCTGATATATATATATATATATATATATATACAAAGTTGGCGACCGTAGTCGAGGGCAACCCTAAGTTTCCCTTTTCAATAGCTACTACACCGAGGTGTAGGGGGGGCACTACTCCTTTCTCTGGATTGCTTCACTTTACCCTTGATCCGTACCTTATAATGCTGAGTATTAAGCAAGAAGGTATCAAATACCATTTTTTGAGTCTTTGGTATGACTCGACCAAGGATTGAACCTCGGTCTCTTGGGTCATTGGCGAACACTGTACCCACTAGGAAAATGGCCCGGTATACTCGAAATTCCGGACCGTAGATGTTGGCTATGAACTGATTCTGTTGTGTTTATGATTTTCTAATGTCTCGATCGGGGATAGTCTCTTTCTGTTTCTGGGCTTGTGTTAGTTTTGTTGTTTTAGCAAACAGCTTGGCTACATGTGTAGTCCGTGTGGACCTCGCTCCTTACTTGTCCTGGCAATAACTTCTCAACGAACTTTTTCCCAAGTCGCTATTTTCTGTTTAATAATGTTACACATTTCTTGGGTGATGTTCTTAATAGAGTTTATACTCTGACAGGTCTTGCTACGCTACAGTGTGCATTCTTGTGAACGTTCGCCATAAGTTCCGAACTTTAAAGGTCCAACGCCAGTAGATCCATCTGTGCTTTTCTTTTCTTATGTTGATATTCGAATGAACTTACTGTGTTTCTCTCTCTCTCTCTCTCTCGATATATATATATATATATATATATATATATATATCAACCCTTCTACACAAGGTCAAATGATCAAGCGGAGTTTAACAGGTTAGAATTTATTTTTCCTTTTTCTGGACCGGTTGCCATATCAAGGTTAAAGACCCCAGGCTGTCCTACTATTTACTCATAGCTGGAGAGTAAATAATAAGCTTCGTCCAGGATTTGAAATCGGGTCACCATGTCCATTTCCTACGACGATAACCATTACACTACGACGGACTGACTGACTATCTATCTATCATTTCTTTCAATAGTAAAACAAAATAAAACGGTAAAAACTTACGACTCTGAGTTGCATTTAGCCGATCTTCAGGTGAGTTTTTATTAACACGTCTAAGGTTCATTGAATTTTGCCAACTGGTGGATTATCCTTCTGGATTGCTTTACGGTCATAGATGCTTTACCAGGTTTTTGGTCTCATTGACCACTTGACGCACATGTTGAATATATGCGTTCATATTTTCCGACTAATCAGTGGCTGGGCCTGGCATTTCAAACAAAATTAGTTTGAATCGCATAATCTTAATGTAGTTGTTTCTTTGTTTATTTACTTACTTTCATATAGAGATTACTGTGGTTTATTTAAGAATGATTTGTACGTATACAATTGTGTTTCTTTATTACTAATACTGAATAACCTGTCTGTTTAGTGGATAGGTAAAAATCAAAAGGGTCGCACTATACAACACCTGAAACAAATAAATCACCAATTAATACTCTTTATGGATTGAGAGTTGTTGTTTTTTTTTGTTTTTTTGCTTTTTTTTCTGCTAATTCAGTTTCGTTTTGACAATTTTTATTTAATGTATATGTCATCTAATTTCTGTCAGAACGGTTAACTAGCCAATAACATTCAAAAAGATTTTTCTGCTTTTTATACAAGCAAGTTGTCAACATAGAACTATTTGATTTCTTAATGGAAATTTCATAAAGAAATGTCGTAAAATAAATCTAGTTAAATAGAAACCTTTTTAAGATTACCAACAGTTGCCATATTGAATTTTGATATGTTGAACAAACTGTTGAAGTAATGCCAGAAATGATTTTCTCTCGCGAGAACTGATGGAAATCGATATATTACTCGATATTCTGTGACAAGTGGTTCATAAGTTATTATTTAGTATGCGTCGACAGCGGCCATATTGGATCTAGGCCTCTCTCGATGTTTGCTAGGATTTTTCAGTGAGACATGGGTTCTTTTTTTAGCCCTAGATTGTCCACGGACTCCAATTCAACTTTCAAATCATGCTTGCCATAGTCACGGGAATCTAATTTTTGATCTAGTAATTTTTGCAAATACACTTGCTTAAGCCGATTCTCTGCTACATAACCCGGAGCAAGCAGCAAAAAACATTGGTCTCGACCGGAACTTAGATAAAACAGAGTCCATGTGCTTTAGATGGCAAGCCTCTGAAATTAATGGACCAATTCACATACTGCGATAGTAATATCTCATCAACTGAAATGTATTGGTATGACAGGGACTGCTATTGACAGTTTAATGACAATATGGAAATCTGATCTCTCTGATAAAATAAAACAGGAATTTTTCCTTGCTATTGTCGCGTCAGTACTAGTGTATGGTTGCACCACTTGAATTTAAACGAAACGCTAGTAGAAAAAGCTAAATATTAACTACGCAAAAATGCTGCGTGCAGTTTTGAACAAATACTGGAAGCAGAAACCCACAAAACAATAGCTGTACGGCCACTTACCTCCAATTTCATAAACCATTAAGAAAGACATGTTCGTAAAGTAAGGATGAATTCATAAGCCACGTTTTCCTATTGAGTCCTATACATGGACAGACACGTGTTGATCGACCAGCGAAATCATACATTCATCATGCGGACACTGGATGCCATCTAGAGGAGTTAGCAAAAGCGATGGCCGATTAGGACAGATGGCGAAAGAGTCAAGGAATCCATGCTGTCATCACGCCTTCATGATGATAACTGCCAAAATTCTCAGTGATTAGCCTTAGTGTTTAACCCACTCACAAAAAAAACAATGTCTGAGAAAACTCTCACCAGTTTGGGTCTCTTCACTTGCAGTTTTCAGGGCTCTATCAAAGTTGAAACATATTAAATACATGCCAACAACGTGGGTGCATTCGTTTTGAAACAATTTGTATATGCGAGTAGTGATAAAAAAAAAAAGTTTCTTGACCGAATCTTTTTCGATTTTTCAATTTAATTTTTTTCTTTTTTTTTAATGACATATCAATCTTCCTGGGTTAGCCAAAGTCATCCGTGGAGGACAGCAATGACGCTATTTAACCCATAATTGGGGGAATAAGAGGGTTCATACTTTTCCCAAGTGTATTAGTCCGAAAGTGAATGTAATAGTGCGACTGGAGTTCGAACTCGCTTACTACGATGACACAAACTCCCTAAATTTAAAATTCAACTGAAGACGCTCGCTAAGCAGCTTACATAATAAAGTGATGATGTATTGATATCTAGACTCCTGTCTAGACGCTTCAGTGAAAATTTGAAAATAATAAATGATAAAGCCAATCTTGATACTTTTTGAAAGAAATTTCCTTTGGTGAAACATAAGATTGTGAGAGTGCAGTACCCTCATATTCACCTAACCTAGTTCAGATCGACTTTTTCTAGTTTCTTTCTCAGAAAATTAATCTCAGCGGGAAGATTTGAACGTGAAAGACAAAACAAATTCGACAGCGCAGCTTTGCAGTATATCAAAAGAATTTCAGATGCGTTTCGACCAGAGAAAAACTCACAGGAATAAGTGTATTGAATGATAAGGAAATTATTCTGAATTTTTTATTCATTGTTTATTTTTGTCAGCTTCAGTCTTGATACTTGTTAATTACACCTTGTATAAGTCTACTGAATCTGAAAATGGTCAGCTATAGAATTTAGATAAATTACAATAAGCAGTAAGTTAAGTTGGCTGACATCTGTTGAGGGCGACTTTGGGGGCTCCCTTTTCAATAGCTACAACACGGAGGTGTAGAGGAAGTCGCTACTTCTTTCCCTGGATTGCTCCTCTAACCTTTGATTCGAATTTTATAATGCAAAGAGACATCAAGTCCCATTTTTTGAGTCTTTGGTATGACTCGACCTGGGATTGAACCCTGGTCTCCCTGACCATTGGCGAACTCACGAACCATTATACCAATGGGCCAATATAAACAATGAGCAATAATCCTTCAAACATCCTTGTCAATCATGCGAGCAAATTTGGTATATATTGGTAACGCCATTTTTTTCTATTCCAAGATCATTGAAACAAGATGGCTTAATCATTTCTTATTTTTCCGCAAGATCGTTTACAGTTTATTTTTTGTTTTTGGGGGGGGGGTATTTTCTGATTTTTTTTCTTCTTTTTTTTTTTGTCTTTTTCTTCATTTTTTTTTTTTTCTTGAAAAGTTTCTCCAATTCATCAGTTTTCAACTTTTGACGTCTTTTGTCTCGTGGATCAAATTTCTGTTCTAAAAATAAATAGATGAATAAATAAATAAATAAACTAAATGGTTGGTTGGTTGGTTTACATGGCATATCAACCCTTGTAGTTTATTTAATGCTAAATTCTGTTCATACATACATATATAAGATATATGGTTTGTAAACGAATAGTTTGTAGATAACATTTTTAAACGAGCTAGACCTCATTTGTTTGCGCTGTTAAATGGTCTCAAGTATTGCTATTTAACAGTAACAATTTAATTTAACATCTGTCATTTGTTTGCAAACAATTAAATGGCTATACATACATGATTTGTCAGTGAATAGTTTGTAGCTAATCTCATTTGTAAATGAGTTTGAGCAAATTTGATTGCACACAGGTATTGCTATTATTTGTGCATAGTTAAATGGTTTCAATTATTGCTATATAACACTAATAATATTCTAACACTAATAATTCTATTAGATATTAATTATTTGTTTGCACACAGTGAAGTGGTTTAAACAGCAAGTGATGATATATTGTTTTCGTCAACAAAGGCCTTACTTCTCCTTTTAATATTCTGAAAAAAGGACATGTAATGGTTTCTAAGTCTGGCGGTTTCATTACATTTTGGAATTGAATTACTCTGTCCAAGAAAAAAACTCAAGAGTCATTGTTTCCAAAAATAACTTTCCCCGATTTTGTCGCCAAAATCTTGTGGGTCTGGAACAGCTATACCAGCAAGACAGTAGAAGGCCGTATTCAAAGGAAATAGACCTAAAATATTTCCCTGCTACTCCAACCGTTCCAAAGGAATACAAGCCCGTGAAAAATCAAGAATGCTAAAAACATTTACAAAATTAATTCGCACAATGAAATATTTGTAGATTATTAGTTGTCTGAATTTCTGAGACGAAGCTTGATTATTTTTATTATTAAAGGTTTTCGGACTATTGTCTTCATCTTAAACGTAACGGTTATAGGCGTTGGTCCCCTAAGCTTCCAAGGAGACAATCATCTGGAGGTTGCAGGTTCAATCCTGACTGCAGGCGAGTAACAATACAGGAATACTTAACACTTGTACCCGGTTAAAGGCTAACGGAATCAGAACAGGTGACCCCCGTGGATTCAATAAAGGACGTAGTTCGAAGTTTCGTGTAGGTTCCCGAGTTCGACAAACACCTGAAGAATGTTGGAGAACATATCGGCCGAAACATTGTGGAAATAACAATAGAGATGAAGACAATAGTCCTAAAACCCTTGTAGATTATTGCTTTTAACCAAAAATATATAAATGCATCAAATGACAAAGTCTGTTTAACTCAACATCCTGATATCTATTTTCTATTTGTATGGTTTATTCAAGCATTAACCCTGAAGACTCTTCGGTTACTGTATAAAGCTATATTTTGTTAAAGTAATTAATTACGCTAGTTCACGCTACTCCCATGACAGGTACATCGGGGATAAAATCATTTCCCCCAAAGTCAAGTATTAGATAAATGCTGCCCGTTATTTATTAGGTCGTCTTTTAGAGCAATGAGAGCTACTTGACGACGCCCATTTCCTCTCCAAGTAACATGCAACAGATTGTATTGAGTTATATGTTACCAGTAGCATGTAACGATCCTTAACTCGACGAAGATAATGTTGGAGTTGAAAGCTTGGGAGAAGGGAACATATTTTTATCGAGTCTCCAATAAGCAATATAAACATTTATATATCCATGATACACTTGGAGGTGCCCGTGGTGTAATGGTTATCGTCGCAGGAATTGCACACGGCGACACGAGTTCAAATCCTGGACTGATTGCATTTCACATAGCACTAATACCCTTGGGAAAGGTATGAATCCAATTATTCTCCCTCCAGCTATGGGTAAATAGTAGGGCAGACTAGGTTCGTCAGCCTTGGTAAGGCAACTAGTCTAGGAGAAGGAAAACTCTGAATTCAAACCTGTTAAACTCCGCTTAAAAAATTGACCTTGTGTCATATCCTGCCCGAGCGGAGGGGTTGGGTAAATATGATATATCCATGATATACTAACGCTGAACACAACGGAAAGAAAGACAAGATAAATTAACTTACACATGCAAGAACGTTTAATTTATTGAATGGGTTTCTGTGATTGTCATGTAACACACTACGAGCCTCTATAGGACATTTGCCCTGTCAGCTGTATCTCTGCAGAGTTAGGTTTAGGGTTTACTGTTGGTCGTGGGTGACGGTCTGCAATGTTTGGGGATAGGATCTGATAGCTGAGAAGTCCGTTACCAAGCAACATGATTTGCAACACTCCACTTTGGCTCTTACTGGACTAGACAAGCGGTCAGAGAGACCTGATTCGATCCAACCCAGTCGGCTAGGGCTGTTAGAATACACAGACTGCATCTCTGCATAGAGGTAAGACCCCACCGAAAAAGTGTCCTGGATATGACACTAAATAATCTGATAGTGGACCCCAGTAATGCTGAAGCTTTGCGGAATGTGGAGAACCTTTTCATTGCCATCGCTCCCAGGTCCACTCTGACCCGGAGAGTGGTAGCACCTGATAGGATCCTATGTATGGATCAAATAGAACTGTTCGGCATTTAACATGTAAAAACAAATGATTCACAACAAAACATTTAAACTGTATGCAAACAATTGACTTATGCTAAATTGAATTGTTAGAAATAGAAATGTCTGAGTATTTAATTGTGCATGAACAAATGAATGTTGTTTAATTGAATTGTTAGTAATACATAACAACACTTGGAACCATTTAACTTTGTTGACTTATGCTAAATTGCATTATTAGAAATAAAACTGTTTGATCATTTAACTGTGTGTATCTACAAAATGTGTTTACAAATCATATATTTAATATTTATGTAAAAAAAAGGATTTGGCATTAAATAACCAACAATAGTTGATATTCCATCAAACCAAACCGATCCGATCAATCGACTGGTCATATCACGCCATAGTACTTGTATGATTGTCCCGACCGTATTCTTTAAATTGTTCTGGTGACAAACAAGCACCCCGCCCTTTTTATCTTAAAAGTGCTAGAAGGCAATGCCTGAGGGTCAATTGCACTGAGCTAGCAATACTTGAAACCATTTAAACTGTGTGCGAACAAATGATTAATATTAAATATAATTATAAGTATTAAATAGTGATACATGAAACCTTTGAACCGTGTGCAAACAAATGAGCTCTGACTCGTTTAAAATAAAGTTTTCAACAAACTATTTTCTTACAAATCATATATATATATATATATATATATATATATATATGTTCTCTTAAAAACCAACAACAATCGGTCACATTAAGATGATAAATTTATTTCCATCCGGTTAAAAAGTATGGATATAAATCAATGCTCTAAAAAATTAACAGGAGTTCTTCAGATCAAACAAGAAAATGGATTAAAATAATTCATTCACATTCACAATCAGACTAGAAAAAAAAAACCCAACAAAAAAAACCAACTTATTTCTCCTATATAAAAGTAATCCCTTAAATTCAAGTAACAATAAATATCAACTTATGGTATGTAAATGAACATCCGGTTTCATTATACTTCAAATTTAACAGAGGAAAAATTGACAGCTACAATAATACCTGTCTAAACCTAATTTTAGTACATCAATTTTTATCATTAAAGTGAACTGAAAATGTCTAAAATTGATGATATTTACACACACACACACACACACACACACACATATATATATATATATAAACAAGATTTGCCATTAAATAACCAACGAGTGTTGACATTAAATCAAATAACCAAACTAAACCATTTACTGGACATGCACGTTATCCAAAGAATATAATTATTTATTGTATCCCAACAGAAGATTGACATGCAGAAAAAAAAATCACCGGTCACTTTCTTTGCACAGTAGGAGATCTTCTTTTTCGATGCATCACTCAAACATGTTGACTGATTCGATTTTAATTTTTCTGCAAATTCATATGTTATGTGTCTTGCATCTTTTGTTTTTTGTTGTTTTTTTGTTTTTTTTTTTTCAAATGTTTCTCCAATTCATCAGTTTTCAAGTTCTGGCGTCTTTCAGAATGTTCTTTGTTCTCGGGCGTAAAATCTTTTTTACGCCAACCATTTCTGACGCATGCTCGCATCTAATGCATCATTGCCATTATCTTTCAGCAGAAATGACCAACCTTTCACATTTCATGCGTCAGTTTTTTTACACAGATACACCATAAAAATTTTTTAACCCCATTAATTCAGGTAAAAATATTTATATCTATATGTTAGTTGGTTGGTTGGTTTTGTGGCATTATTCATTAGGTTATCACCAGATGTTTGTTTCAAGGCTTTTCTCATCTGATTCAGTTTTAATTTTTCTGCAAGGTCACGTACTGTTTTTCATCACATCAAAAGCAGAATGCATATGGTATATATATATATATATATTTATTGTTAGAATAGCATAGATAGAGAATCAACGGTACTGAGCAAGTGCCAGTTGCTCGCCTATATAGATTTAACTCTCTATATATAATGGAGTGCAGGCCAGTGCAATCCTGAAGAGCCGTTTGGTGAAAACTAGGTGGACTCACTCTTGGCCATGAAGGAATTATTTTCATAATATTAGCTCTATCTCATGTATTGAGCACTTTATTACGTTTTAGCTTAGGTAATTCTGTCGGTGTTTTTTATCTTTTGACTAGACATATGTGCTGCTTGATTTTTTCAAGTAGCAATTGTATTTTGCGTCCTTTCTTTTTTTACTGATTTTTTTCCTTTGTAGAATACTTTGTAGAATTTGCAAATTGTACAATCTGGGGTTTTCACACCAACAGATATATATATATCAGGGGCGGAGACGGTACTAGTGCTACTCGTGCCCGGCACGACCAATAACTCGGTCAATGTTATTCAAAATGGGTTAAAAATCATCCATTAATTTCAAGCAAACATACTTAGTCTGATCTCAATTAAATTACGTATCTATTCAAGTTTCGATAACTAAGTAGCCAAAAGTTCATAAATATATCTGGGAATAATACAACGATGCTGTTTTGAACGGATGGTCTTTGTCCGGCCACCGTCAGATTCATTGAACATCCCATAAAATCGGCTATAATGATGAACACGCGCAAATCCGTGCTGAGCACTAGACCCTTATAATAACAGTAATGTTAGAGAAATCCGCTTTTGGCTGTAGCCAATAGCAAGAGCAACCCAAACGCCGTGCTCAAAAATCTTAACACATTCTGACTGCTGACTGCTGCCTTGGGAAGAGGGAGAGGGACAGAGAGAGAGAGAGAGAGACGGGGGGGATAGCAGATTATAGCCGTCCCGACGTCATCATCATCGCTATGGTAAATGTTGGTTAAACGGCGTGTTTTAATTCGTTTTTTCACTTACAGATCTCTATTTCTTTAATGAATGTTGCATATATTACATTCTGTAACTAAAATTTGTTTATTTGAATACATTTTCAACAAATAATCTTTATTTTAAGCGAAATTGAAACTACTAGCTGTGTCTGTGTATATTATCATCAGTTTCTTTATTCTAATAAACATATTTTTCTCGCCATAGTAATGAACATCTTCTCTTTTCTTCTATACTTTTGAAAGGAAAAAAATTATCTTATCTACTGTATTAACAAGACTACAAATCATATAGTATCTTGATTGTGTACAAAAAAAAACACCATGCAAGGTACGTTTGTCAATCTGTGCTATACAATGGAGAATCACGCAATAGCAACTATGATGACTTACTTTGGGTCCACGGACCACGGGTTGGGAACTGAAGTTGACAGAGGGCTCGGGGACACGAGTAGCAAAAATAGGCTAGAGTCGCCACTGATATATATATATATATATATATATATATATATATATCTGATCTATCCGATAAAAAAAAACGGGATTACTTTCAGTTGTGTCAGTACTACTATACTGATGCACCACATTGTCGCTAACCATACACATAGAAAAAAGCTAGATAGGAATTACGCAAGAATCTAATGTGCTGCGTTGAACAATGAACTCATAAGAGACATTCTCTTCTGAACTCCTACACATGAACTGCCTGTGTTGGCTGACAAGCAAATATTTATATACATCAGCTCTGGACAGACACTGAATGCATCTTAGAGGACCTAACAGGAGCGATGGAGGATAAGGATGAATGGGGAGAGAAAGAGAGAAAGAGAGAATGTTGATGATGGTGTATATATATAAGTATATTAACCTTATTAAGTTATTTTATACCGAATTTAGTTTAACAATAATAGTCTTCACTTATATACAGTACAAAAATATATTTTCTCAATCATTTTACACACCTGGACTCTTCATAATGAGTTGCAATATCAATTCTTTTAGAGTCAATGTAAGAATGTTGTTCAAAATACTTTTAAACATAATCTCAAACTGATCTATGAACAGGTTCTCCTACTGTGGCTCAGCATGACCCCAAACATTCAGAGCTCCAGAACTAGAGCCTCATCAATGGATGCAGTTTAGTGTTCTCCCGACAGCATCCATTATGGGGGAGGGTCTTATTCCGCAGCGGAAGATACAGTCGGCGTATTCTTGACTCCGACGACCGACCGGATGTAGATTAGTATTTTAATAAATTTTATTGATTTGAAACAAAAATAAAATGAGTATTATTTCCTTGGATAGAGTCGGTTTTCAGCTAGTTTTTCACAGACACCTCAATTAATCATGCATCTTTATTTGCAATGAACAAGAGTTTTCATGCCACGATCGTTAGTGATTCTCTTTGAACGTAATGCCTCCAATTTTATTAAGTTATTCCACAATATCAGTAACGGATGTTGATGATACGAGAGTAGAGGCTAAACCTTCCCACAAAACCTATAACTTTTACTTTTGTTACAGATAGTAGCTAAATGAAAGCCTGGCAAAATCTGGCGCTCCAATCAATTGTTGTTAAAGTATTTATATAAATATATTTCAAATTTTTATTTCATATACTGATTTCATATGAAGTAAAATGAGCATTCTTTCCTTTATTAAGACGTATAAGGAATTTTCTTATTTCGATAAATTTTAATATTTGGAGTGAAATTAATGAGAGAAGATAATTCTTTAGATTTAAAGCTGTCAATCTGTCAATCACGATCTCGTATTGTTTTTAATCAATTTCATAGCTGAAAATATTTGTTAGTATTTGTTCGTCGTTCTGAAACGTCAGATATAACGCAATTATTTATGTACAACACGCACTTCTAACATTAGACATTCTGTAAGAAACTTATCGTTTATAATACGCACTGACTTTTTAGAATTTGTGGCGGCTAAATTTAACTTAACTTTAACATTTGTTCCACTTTTTATCGGTTTGTAGTGATTAAAAATAACACGGCGACACGAGTTCAAATCCTGAACGAGACTGATTGCATTTCACATAGCAATAATACCCTTGGGAAAGGTATGAATCCAATTATTCTCCCTCCAGCTATGGGTAAATAGTAGGACAGACTAGGTTCTTCAGCCTTGGTGAGGCAACTAGTCTAGGAGAAGGAAAACTCTGAATTCAAACCTGTTAAACTCCGCTTAAAAATTGACCCTGTGTCATATCCTGCCCGAGCGGAGGGGTTGGTAAATATGGTACTGATTAAAAATAAGAATTTATATAATTTACATTATATTCTGAAACAGAAACTTGACGCAGTATTTAGAACAAACACGTAGATATGTTCAATCAAGAATGCAATAAGTTTGCAGCAAAAAATATGCTCACATTTAGAGAAACAAAATTATAAGCACACACATTCTGTAGGATATTTCTCTATAACGGCGTACAACACATTAGTTTGGACTAAAGAAATAATTTACTTTCGGTCATCGTGTCCCAATTACAGTAAAAGGCATGTAGCAAGAAAAAAGGTTAATTATATAGTTCTCATGTTGGAGGCATCTGTGGTTACCTTTGCAGAAAATGGACACGGTGACCCAAGTTCAAATCCTGGACGAGATTGTTTGGATTTCACATAGTGCTAATACCATTTGGAATATAAAAATTCATTTCTAAAAAAAAAATCAAACTACCATGTGCGGTACTTGATTTAGCCAGAGTGGGAAAGGGAGAAGTGATCCCAGACAATGCGGCACCAAAAAGCTACCTCCCACTATTTGTCAGGGTGTCCTCGTGGTGTAATGGTTAAAGCGATGAACTGCGGAATCGTAGTACGCGAGTTCGTACTCCAGTCGCGCTATTATGTTCACTTTCGGGCAAATACCCTTGGGAAAGGTATGAACCCCCTTATTCTCCCTCCAGCTATGGGTAAATAGTAGAACGGACTAGGTTTTTCAGCCTTGTTGAGGCAACTAGTCTAGGAGAAGGAAAACTCTGAATTCAAACCTGTTAAACTCCGCTTAAAAATTGACCTTGTGTCATATCCTGCCCGAGCGGAGGGGTTGGTAAATAGTACCTCCCACTATTTGTCGAGAACTACTACTGGGCTCCTCAGTACGAATTCGGGGATCAAACTGTATTGGCAGGAAAGAATAGCCCACAGAAAAGTTTCGTCACTCGCTTCTTGAACTGCCGATTTCACACAGGCAAGAAGTTTCCCAAGAAATAAAACCAAAATCAAACGAAAGCACGAATTCGGGGACCAAACTGTAAAGTCAGGAAAGAATAGCTAACAGAAAGGTTTCGTCTCTCGCTTCTTAAACGGCCGATAAGTATTTCAAACAGGCAAGAAGCTTCCCAAGAAATAAAAGTAAAATTAAATGAAAGTCGACTTCTGAAATTATACTAAGTTAAACAACTGAAAGAAAATTCAACCCGAGAATTCTGCTGAAAAGATAACTTTACAGAAGACTCGAAATTATTTAAAAATTGAACATGTCGACAAAACTGAAAAGAAAAAAATTCTCAAATTCAAAGAACTTTATTTCCCGGACACTTTCTCATATAAGTTTCCGCAAATTACACTAAAATTTGAAACACTTTATCTTTTCTATCCCTTTCTTTCTTGTTTCTTTTGTATAAAATTCCCTTTAAAAAACTTTATTGTGTTATCTTTTCGAATCAGTATCCGAACTAGAAAACTGTGGAACTTACCGTTTGAACTTACTGTTTAAAATTACACGCTAAATCCCCCTAAAAATTACCAAGTTAAATACAAGATCTAGCTTTTCTGTCATTTCCTACAAATTCGATTTTATTATCTAAATTCATTTATAATGCAAATTTTATTCTCTTGAATTTTTTTAGGAAAGGTATAAATCTAATTATTCTCCCTCCAGATATGGATAAATTGAAGGGCAGAATTGGCTCTTTAACTTTGATATGGCTACCCATCTAGGAGAAGGAAAACTTCGAATTAAAACCCTTTAAACTCTGTTTGAAAACTGACCATGTATCTCTTCCTGCTCGTGTGGAGAGGTAGGTAAACATGTATATAGTTCTCGTGTAGAATACGCTTCCGAAACTTATTGGTTGAAAAATATGAAAAAATACTGCGTCTTATACACACATAATTACGGTAATTATCAGCCAATTGTCATAGTTGAGAGCTCATCGAATTTCATTTTCAGTTATGAATTTGTACAAAACTGCAAATATTCCCAAAGAATAATTAAAGCAGACTCTCTCCACTTCGCATAAAATTGTCAGTTGCAAACTGACCTACCAAAAAAATTACTGGAATGTAAATGAACCACACTTAAACCTCTTTTTGCGCATGCGTCATAGGTTAGCCATCCTTGTTCTAGATAGAACACATTTGCCCATAAAGGTTAATAACGATCCCTAACTCAAGCGTTTCATCAAATGTGAAAATAGAAGACCCTCGTGTATCATCAAAAGCGATATCAACTATATCGTCCAAGTCAGTAGCAGTCCAGTTGTCGGAGAAGAGAGACATTACATACTCCAGGCTGAAACATAAATATCGGTCTTGAATTTCACGACGATAACCAAGTTTTATCTCTAAATAAATTCCGGAGTGACATGCAATAAGTAATTTAAAAAAATACTAGAATCATTTAGGTACACTGTACATGTATAAAAATTAATACACACAAACATATTTCGCAAGTTAGTTTTTTTTTTCAAAATAAATACATTAAAAGACAACATCTATTTAACTCAACTTCCTGTTATTTGTTTTTAGTTTGTTTGTTTTATCTATGATTTATTTCTGCATTAACTCAGAAGACTCTTCTGCTACAATATTAAGCTACATTTTTTTACAAAATAGAATAAAATTATCAATTTTCCGCAAACAGTTCTTTACATAGAATATACACAAACACTATAAAGAACCGAAAGATACTTCTATTATTTCACTAGTACTGCACAAAGGATAGCGCTGGAAATATTTGTATCAACCTTATACCTATCTATATTATAATAATCGGATTTTTGTATGTTGCTATAACACAGCAAAAATGGTACATAGAAGTTAAATGTTTGTTAGCGCATCACTGCTAAAATGCTCTTAAGATTAAGATAATTTCCAATCCAATTTGCTTATTTACTCAAGGCAGTCTTAGATTGAGTGATTGTGTATATACTGTGAAGCTACATACTAAGCTTTTTGCGATATATTAGAAATCAGGTCTCTCTACGGAGTAATGAGGAATTCCGTTGCTATGGTAACACGAGGCATGTTCACTTTGAGTAGCGTTGAGTGCTGCTTCGCATTATTTATTACTCTGTATTGAGACTAGATTCCGTACTATATGTGTACGTATTTACCAACTCCTCTGCACGAGCAGGATGTGACACAAGGTCAATTTCTTAAGCAGAGTTTAACAGGTTTGAATTAAACTGGTTGCCTAAACAAGACTAAATAATCAGACTGCCCGACTATTTACCATATAGCTGAAGGGAGAAAATTGGATTCATACCGTTCCCAAGTGCTGAGAAATACAAACAGTATCGTCCAGGATTTGAACACGAGTCGTCGTATCTACTTCCTGCGACGATAACCATTACACCACGGGAAACTCCTGTATGTGTTTATATATATATATGTGTGTGTGTGTGTGTGTACACGCGTCAGTGCTTTATATAGAAGTAAATTATTTCTCTTCTTCTTGATGCTCTTCACTCTCTGTTTCTTCTTTCTGTGTCTTTCTCTTTCTCTCTTTGCCTAACTTTATCTCCCTCTCTCTTTTTAGATCCTCCTTTTGACGTACTCTCTCTCTCTCTCTCTCTCTCTCTCTCTCTCTCTCTCTCTTTATATTTTCACCGTGTATTTACCCAACCCATCCTTCACGAGCACGATACGACACAAGGTCAATTTTTAAGCGTTTTCACCTAAACTGGTTGCCTTACCAAAATCTAAAGAACAGTATGTCCTACTATTTACCCATAGCTGGAGAAGACCAGAGGGATTCATGCTTTTTTCCAAGGCCTTTAGCACAAAGTGAAACGCAGTTTCGTCCAATATTTGAACTCGGAGCGCCGATTTCATTTCCTGTGACAATAACCGTTACATTAAGCGCGCATCCATTACACTAGGTGCGTCAACATTCTCATTGCGTATCTTTTTCTCTCAGAACTTTTTTTTTTTTTTTCAATTTTCTCTTTTCTGTCAGAACATTTCTTTGCGCTTATCTCTCTTTTGCCCTCTTTCTGTCTATCATCCTTTTTTACTCTCACGAACCTTTTCTCTGGCTGATGCCCTCTCATTTTACTACTCCAATTTCCTGTTTCAGACTTTCTCTCATGTCAACTCTCCTTTATTTTCCCTCATTCTCTCTCTCTCTCTCTCTCTCTCTTTCTCTCTCTCTTGCTGTTCTTTATCTTTCCTCACTCTCTTTTCTGTTTCTTTTTATCTTTATCCTTTTCATTTTTTTAAATTCATTTATCTTTGAGTTTCTTTTAACATCATACCCGACTGTTTCCTTTTCTCTTTTTCTTACCTGTTTCACTCTCACACACACGCTCTCTCTCTCATACACACACACACACACTCTTTCTCTTTTACACACACACACACATGCCCACTAACCCTCTATTTCACACACACACACATGCACACACACTAACTCACTCGTGTCCTCGTGGTGTAATGGTTAAAGCGATGAACTGCGGAATCGTAGTACGCGAGTTCGTACTCCAGTCGCGCTATTACGTTCACTTTCGGGCAAATACCCTTGGGAAAGGTATGAACCCCCTTATTCTCCCTCCAGCTATGGGTAAATAGTAGGACGGACTAGGTTCTTCAGCCTTGGTGAGGCAACTAGTCTAGGAGAAGGAAAACTCTGAATTCAAACCTGTTAAACTCCGCTTAAAAAATTGACCTTGTGTCATATCCTGCCCGAGCGGAGGGGTTGGTAAATAGTAACTCACTCTCTCTCTCTCTCTCTCTCTCTAATTCTCTTTCTTTCTCTCTCTCTCTCTCTCTCTCTCTCACACACACGTTTTTCCTCACTCTCACTTCTCTTTCTTCATGTCTGTCAGCTTCTTCCGTTCCCTTATCATTTTCCCATCACTCTCCACCTCTCGGTACAATTATTCCTGCATCTTTTGCACATGCAATCAACAGCATCTAATTGCAAACCTTTTTTCTGTTGTTTGCACATCATAATAAGTGTTTATAAAATATGCACATTTTAGTGCATTATGCTTCCAAGCAACAACACTGAATGTGTTTTGCAGTGTAATCGATATCTAAATACTCTGCCCATTAAATACTGCACCATATTGCACAAGGCTCCTGACCTTTTTTTCTTTTTTATTTGCTCTCCTTTATTCATGTTCTCCATTTCACGGCTCTCTTTTTTCATTACTCTTCTTTACCTGGCAGATCTTTATTCTCACTCTCCATTTTCAATGCTCACTTTTTCCTTGCTCTCTGTATTCCTTTTTTTTTCTCTCTCTCTCTTTTTCCCTTTTTCTACTTACCCTTTTTCTTTGCTCTCCCTTTTTATGCTTTTTTCTGGATCTTATTTTTCGTGTCTTTTCTTTTCCATGATCACTTTTACTTGCTCTCCGTTTCCTCCTCTCTTTTTCCCTTGCTCTCTCTTTTCTTTACTTTTCATTTACCTTTCTCTTCTTTTCCTTTTTCTACTTTTTATCCCTATTTATCCTTGCTCTTCTTTTTTGTGTTCTTTTCAATTCTCTCATTTTCCCCCTTGTTACTCTTGTTCCTTTGTTGACTTTCACCTTCTGTTTTGTTGGGGTTTTTTTCATGCACTCCTTTTTCTTTGCAATCCTTTTTCCATCTCTCTCTCTCTCTCTCTCTCTCTGATTTTCCTCGCTCTCCATTTCACTTGCTCTCCTTTTTTCCTCTCTGTATTCCAACCTTTTTGTTTCCTTTATACTTCAGTTATTTTTCTTTCTTTTTCCTGCCTTGCCTTTCCATACTCTCCATTTCCCTTGTTCTCCACTTTAATTGCTCTCCTTTTCCATTGTTTTCTTTTTCCACTCTCTGGTTTTCCATGCTTTCTCTTTCCCTTTATCTTAATCTATTTTGCTATATTTTTCCTTGCTCTCTTTCCCCCGTGTTTCTCTCTCTCTCTCTCTCTCTCTCTCTCTCTTTCCATGCCCTCTATTTTCCTCGCTCTCCATTTTATTTGCTTTCCTTTTCGATTTCTGTATCCCATTTTCCTTTTTATTTCTTTTTTCTTCTTGGGCTTTCCATGCTCTCCATTTCAACGGTTTTTTTAAAAAATGGTTTTCCTTTTCCACACTCTAGTTCTCCATGCTTTCTCTTTTTCTTTTTCGTCATTTATTTTGCTATCCTTTTCTTTGCTTTTTTTTTTTTTTTTTCGCGTTTTCCTTTTTCTCTTTCTGGTTTTCCATACTCTCCATTTCTCTTGCTCTCCTTTTTTCCCATTGCTCGTTTTTTCCTTTTCTGACTTTCCATTTTGCCATTCTCTCTATTTCACTTGCTCTCCCTTTTCCACTCTAGTTTTACATGCTTTTCTATTTTCTCTTGCTGTCAAATTCTCTTGTTCTCCTTTTTCTGTTTTCCTCTTTACTCCTTTTACTTTGCTTTCCTTTTCCCTTTATCTTTTTCCTTTGTCTCATTTGTCCTTTCAGTTTTTTTTTTTTGTTTTTTTGCACTGTCCTTTTCCTGCTCTTCTTTTTTTTCTTTTCTTTCCTTTCTCGTTTTGCTCTTTTTCTTTTCTTGCCTTGCTTTACTTTTCCTCTTTTGATCTTTCTCCAATTGCTCTCTTTCGACATTTGTTCCAAAATGCATTTCCCATTATCTTAATCTCCTATTGCTACTTTCTGCTGTATGTGTTTATTTAATATGATAAGAGATGGAAAAACTATTTCGGTGAATTTTGCCCACACATTTTGTCTTTCTTTTTGTAATTATGATTTATTAATAAACTTATTTATACCTGCTTGTCTACTTTTAGTACATTTTAGCCAAACATGTTAACTACAAAACATAACCTTAAAATACACAAATTCTATATGTTACCTTGCTACCTACCGAACCATTAATGACTAGTGGGATTGTAGATAGTAAAATTTGATTCATACAACTCACTTGCGATAATAAAAGCCAAGAACTTCGGGGAAAAAGGTGCATTTAAGTCCCTCAATTATCAGAAGATAAACAACAAAGCTTAAACAACTTTTGATCAAATAATATCGACGCTGAAGCATTAAACTTTAAAAATTTACCGTATATGACAGCTTATAAGTTACTCGTGGTGTAATGGTTACCATTGTAGGAAATGAACACGGCGATTCAAGTTCAAATCCTGAACAAGATTGTTTGCATTTCACATTGGTCTAATACTCTTAGGAACGGTATGAATCCAATTATCGTCCCTCCAGTTATGGGTAAATAGTAGGGCAGACTGGACTCTTTAACCTTGGTATGGCAACCAGTCTAGAAGAAAGAAAGCTCTAAATTCAATCCTGTTAAACTAAAACTTAAAAATTGACCTCGTGTCACATCCTGCTTGTGCTTAGGGGACGGGTAAATATATGTATAAGACGAACTTTTTTCAAAAAAATGTCTCAAGAAATCAACCTGCGTCTTGCAAGGTTTACTTTTGGTTACTGGCTAGCGTAGTTCTAGTGCTGCATTGACCCTTGAATTAAACTGCAAACATCTCTACAAATTTACACAATGCCTGAATACATATGAATCTTTAAAATGACTTGATAGTAAGAAAACCCTTAGCTTGACATTCGTAGTTTAAACTTTTTTTAAAGGCCTGCCAAAACAGAAGCATCTTATCATCCCATTCCTCTTATAAGCTGTCAAATACGGTATATGTTAAACTGATAATGACAAGACTGTTGTCTAAAGGATTAGAATTTACCTAAACACATCTGTGTCAATTTTTTGAAGAATTGTAAAGCCAGCTTTGATGCTTAATGAATAAATTGTTTTTTGATGAAATAGTGGATTGTACAAGTGCAGCATTCTCCATACTCACCATACCTAGTTCAATATGACTTCAACTTGTTTTCTAAATGGAAATTTTATCTCAAGGGTACGAGATTTGAAGATGCAAGGGACACTGAAAGAAATAAATTAGTGTATCTTAACAACATGTCAAAAGGAAAGATTCAGAGATTCTATGACTTATTGAAAACTTGCTGGAATACATGTGTGGAATACTAAAAGAGACAATTTTCAAGAAATTAATGCTTTATTCATTGTCCACTTCTTTCTGAATAAATACAGCTTAAGTACTGACAAGTTTTTAACACACTCACACACACACACATGGAAATGGAAAATATATACTAATATCTTAACTAATAAAAGTTATAATAGTTAAAAGTATATGTGAGCAAATTATTTGTTAAAGATTATTTAATTGATAGTATCAAATAATTGAAACCATATGCAAATTATCAGTATTAGATAGGAATACTTGAATCAATATAACTATGTGCAACTTATTAGTAGTTGATAGGAATACTTGAAACCATATAACTGTGGCCAAATAAATGATTACTATTATTAAATATGAATAATTATTTGAATCCATATACTTGTGTATCAGTTATTAGTATTAAGAATAGTTACTTGAAACTATAATTATTTACAAATGATTATTAACATTAGGGTCTTGAAACCATATAATTGCTTGGAAAAAACTAACTTTGGCATTAAATACCCCAAAAAGAGTAGATATGCCATAAAACCAACCAATGAACCTATAATGTAGCTATGATACCAATCTGTTCAATCTTGAGTTAAATTGAAATACATGTTTAAGATATTCTAATGTCTTTTTTTCTTTCAGTGTATCCACACACACACACACATGTATATATATATATATATATATATATATATATGTGTGTGTGTGTGTGTGTATGTGTGTGTGTTTTTGAATGATAATAATAATAGAATGACAAGTAAAACTAAAGTGCTCAATACTTTATAAGTAGAATAATCAGCATCATCATGATCATCATGTACTGATAAGATGTATTCCCTTGAGTTTTTCTTGCCATCCATCTCTGTCTACTATTGTACTTGTTACATCTTCTAGATGGCATCCAGTATCCACACAAAGCTGATGAATTTAAGTTTTTGCCAGTTATACAATACTGAAGACATAGGAGAATGTTGTTTATGAGTTTGTCATTACTTTTCCAGCAGTGTTCTCTATGTCTTGTTCATCTTATTTAATAGTTTGTGAGATGGGAGGTAAATGACTGTACAGCTGCTGTTTTGTAGGGTTCTGCTTTACCTCAGTAGCAATATCTCATCAACTGAAAGTGATGTTAACATACACATAGACAAAGCAATTGACTGCTATTGACAGGTTAATGACCACAAGGAGATCTGGTCTCTGATAAAACAAGAATTCTTACAAGCTGTAGCTATGTCAGTACCAAGGTATGGCTGCACCATTTGGACTTTAATGAAACACCTGAAGAAAAAGCTAAAGGGGAACTACACAAGGATGCTACATGCTGTTTTGAACAAATTCTGGAAGCAGTAGATCAATGTACAATGAATATTAGATTTAAAAATTCACAAAGTTTTCCTACTACTTGGATTTCATGAATGTCAATCAATTAAAAAAGGAAGAAGTAAGTAATCATTTCCCTGTTTAGATATTTTCATTTATATATTTTACAGTAAAATATTTGAATGAAAATATTCAAATTGGAAAATATTAGGATGTCAAAAGTTTTGCAATATTTGTAGATATGCTAGTTTCCTGAGTAAACTCCAGAAACTTGAGGGAATCAGACTGATGCCTCATCCAACATATAGTCTGTATGTAGCTCTCTTGGATTATTCCTTGTTCTGATCCATGACTCACTTCCTGTGCTCACTGTTCTATAACAAACAAGAAGAGGTGGAAGCTTCAGTAAAGGAGTTTTTCACCTCAATGGACAAGAACTGGTATCAACTTGAGATCAAAGAACTGGTTGAGAGGTAGCTTCAGACAGTGCAACATAATGGCATCTAGTTTGAATGCTAAGCTGCTTTGTTGTAACTTGAAGAATAAGACAAATAAGTTACTTAAATGTTGCAAAACTTTTGGCTCATCCTAGGAATTACTTCCTTTTTTTATTTCATATTGTTACCAACTTGAGAATTAACATTCTTGAAACTTGAGTAATAGGCAAGTTTTGAAAGATTTTACATTTAATAGTTGAATCAAATTTAAAAGTACTGACTCAAGGGCCTTTTGTTCTGTGAATATAAAACTTTGCAGAATTGTTGATGGAGTTTGCATCCTTGAACCTTGGATCAATCTCCTTTCAATATGCCAACAGCTTTTGTTGAAAGAGCTCGCTTTATAATCCCATTATGTCCTGACAGGTACCACAATCCTTTTCTTGCTAGTTTATCCTTGAGTTGTGATAAAGGTGGTTATTCTAGCTAAATTAGGAAAGTACTGACGCAGATAAAGCTAGAAAATGTCTGCCATCAAGCATTTTTTTAGATGAGAATGAAACAATGAATCTGTCTACATAATCAAAAGTGTCACTTTCTGTATTTGTTCAAGGTTGAGAGTGTAGTACATGCACAAAAGTCAAGAACAAATGGATTGTCACAAGTTAAGAATGAAGGCAAGCAGTTCTGACAGAATAGAGCTGTAATATATATATATATATATATATGATTTTGCTACAAAAAGAAAATAAGGAAAAATAGATTGTTTATAGCCAGGAATTAATTCACATTATTTACTCATAAAGATTTTACTTCAGAAATGTATTGAAAATCAGGAAGAAAGGGATTTTCAGTCGTCTAATTAATACAAGTTTAACAGACAGAATTGTGCTATTATATGTATTGAAATGTAATGAAATATATCATAAATGATTTTACAGTTTAGAAAGACAAAAGAAAATTATTTCCCTTGGACAGAGAATTAGTGGACACCACTTGGGTTATGGGACAGTCCCTTAGGGATTTTCTGGCCATTTGCTGCTATGCCTTCAGGAAGAGACATTCATCTCTGAGTTCCATTACAAAACAGTAAGGACACTAATGACTGCTCCCTGTCCACTTGAGATTTAACAAGTAAATCTTTCTCTTTTGTCCCCTTGTGTCAAAAGTTGTCCCTCATCATTCCTGTTTAGTTGATGATAGAACTTGACAAGCACACATTTATATTTTGGTTCCTACATTTATTACTTGGGTTTTAATTAAATCAGCAGAGGAATCTCTTTGTTATAGTGGCTAATGTGCTGGACTGCAGGATTATAGTAAGTGAATTCAAACTCCAGTCCCCCATTATGTTTACACTCAAACTATTACCCTCTGGGAAAGGTATGAACTCCCCTTATCCTACCAGCTATTTGTTAAATAGTATAACTACTGTCCTTCAACAGGGATTGCTTTTACCTTTGATAACACATTCAGGTTGATATACCATTAAAATCAAAGAAGCCACGACAAACCATTAATTTGATCAGGCCTGTGTTTTCTGTGGATTTTCAACTGTCATATCATAAATGCATAAGGTAGAGAAAATTCTTTACATTTTCCAAGAGTTTCCACAAATGCTTTTCTTCTGGCAATGTTATTAAATAGAATTTTCAATCCAGAAACGCATCATTCCAACACAACCTGAAGTGAGCATGAAAAGCTCTTAGTTTGGTAATTAGAGATTCCTTACTATTTAAAAATGTTTTCACCAGCAAACACATGGTCCAAGCCATGATTGTAACTGATCATTTAAAAAAAAAGGTAAGATATGATGGAGCAACTTGCCTAAGTTTACCTGCATCACACAGGTAACAGTTTAAAATGAGGGAGGTATTTCTGAATAATCACTTCCTTTGCCTGTTACCTATGAACTTCAGGGTTTAAGGGCCAATGTTGACAAAACTTGGCATATGAACTCCCATAACCTGACAGTGTGTTTTAATGGCCTCTACAATGGTGAGAGTGCATCAGAACATTTTAGCTTAAAACCGAAGAAGATCTAATTCATCCAGAAAGTAAATAAATTACTAATTATTAATTGTGAATGATAGAAAATTCAATCATTGGAATTCTATGGCCCATCTGTAAAAGGCAGCCATTTTTGTCTGTCATATATTTTCATCCTCATTATCTTCAGTGACACTCTGATCTCAATCGATTATTGAAACAAATCTTCTGCATTAATCATTTCCCATTCTTTTAACATTGATTTGTGCATAGCCCTATTGATTTCTATTCAAGATAACAAAGTTAAAAACCGAGTCTTAAAATTTCATCACAAGATAGATTGCAGACAGACACTAGCTAGCACATGTGGTAGCAATGTGTGCACACTGTTAACCTCGATTTAATCGAATTTGACAGCATAGTTTCTTGGTTTTCCCTTATCTATACTTTTTCCACAAGAGGCGCTTATAGTGTAATGGTTATCATCAGAGGAAATAGACTTGGCATTTCCAGTTCAAATCCTGGACAAAGCCATTTGCATTTCACTTCAGGGTGATGTGCTTGGGAAAGGCATGAATCTGTCTCTTCTCAACCAAACTATGAGTAAATAGTTGGGCAGACTGGCTTGTTTAATCTTGTTAAGGTAACCACCAGTCTAGGAGAAGGAAAACTCTAAATTCAAAACTATTGTACTCAGCAGAGAAAAATTGACATGCTGCATTCTACTTATCATAGAGAGGTTGGGTATATATGTACTTTCCTGAAAGGAATACTATTGGTGTAATGGTTACCATTATAATAAACTTGGCAACCTGAGTTCAAAATCTGGATGAGGCTTTTTCTGTTTCACTTTATGGTAATTCCTTTGGGAAAGGCAGGAATCAATCTGTTCTGGCCCTCTCTAGCTCTCTGTCAATAGTAGAAAAAAGTGGGCCTTGGTTAGCAACCAGTCTAGGAGGAGGAAAAATCCTGAATTTAAACCAGTGAACTCCACTCAAAAATTGACCATTGTTGCATCCTGCCTGTGGTACAGGGGTTGCAAATACATACCTTTCTTTGATGATATACAAATATGCTCACAGCCCCTTCAAGCCTCTAAGAGCCCTGCAACAAAATAATTTTAGTCAACAACCCCTCATAAAACCTTACCAGGGTGCCGTTTGGACCCTGTTGGGAAACCCTGGGTTAAAGTTATTGATGCATTTAGAAAATGACACCTGAGAAGGTCTTGCTAAAGTTTGTTCAAAAATTTGAGCCATTCAAGTTTTTTATATTAACTTTTTTTTGGTGGAGCACCCTGTTTGTGGGGCTTAGAATAAGCTGACTGGATTGCCTGTCAATGAGTAAAAAAAAAAAACTAAAAAGGAGTGTCCTAGATATGAGCCTAAACTGAATTTGATGATGAGTTCTGGAGCTCTATTAAGTATGGAGGCACCCCTTCATTGTCATTATTCTCAGGTCCTCTCAAACCTAAAGTGACGGTACCTGTTGGGGTCCTTCCTATGGGTCAAATAGATCTTCTATTAAATTATTAGTATTAGATAGAAATACTTAAAACCATATAACTGAAGGTTATAAGTATTAAATAGTAATACTTGAAACTATATAATTCTGTATAGATTATTAGTATTAGATTGGAACACTTGAAACCAGATAACTTTGTGCAAAATGTTTGTATTAGATAGGAATACTTGATATCATAATTATGTTGAAACAAATGATTTTAGACAAATAAGTGCAAACTGATCAAATTTTGGCATTAAATAACCCATAAAGAATTGATATGCCATTACACTAGTGGTAGGAGTAATTGGGTAAATACATACATAAATGGTAAAACATTCTTTCCAATAAAATACGATATGAAAAATCCTGACATGAAAAGAAATTGATTTTGATCTGTCAACTTTTTGAGAAGTGAAATTCATTGCTGAGAAACAACAAAATGTCAACTGAAGACCAAATAAGAATATATACAAACTATAGTTTTGTTTTGTTTTGGTTTGGTTATATAGCAGATCAACCATTGAAGGTTATTTAATGCCAAATCCTTTTTATACATATATATTAAATATTTGTAAACACACTTCATAGATATCATTTTTAAACAAGCCTGAGGTCATTTTTTTTTTCAGACAGTTAAATGGTTTCACTTATTTCGGTCTAATAGGAATAATTCTATTTACTATTAATCATTTGTTTGCACACAGTTAAATGTTTTCAAGTATTGCTATTTAACACTAACAATTCAATTATACATCAGTTATTTGCTTACTCACAGTTAAATTGAATTGTTAGAAGTAGCACTGTTTGATCATTTAACTGTGTGTAAACAACTGACTGATGTTTAATTGAATTGTTAGTAATATATGGCAAGACTTGGAACCATTTTACTTTGTTGACTTAAGCCAAATTGAATTGTTAGAAATAGAACTGTTTGATTATTCAACTGTGTTATCTACAAAATGTGTTTACAAATCATATATATCTGATATATATGTAAAAACAGGATTTGGCATTAAATAACCAATAATAGTTGATATGCCATAAAACCAAACCAAACCAAACCAAACCAATTTGTTTTAATTTAAAAAATCCCGGCGTGAAAAGAAACTGATTTTGATCTGCCAACATTTTTAGAAGTGAAATTCATTGCTGAGAAACGACAATCTACAAAATTTCAACAGAAAATCAAATAAGAATATATACAAAGTACAGTTTTGTAAAATCAAGGTAGAAATCAGAAGTTAAGAGATTCTGATAGGTTCCAACATTCTCCTCCACTCTGAGCTTGGGTGATAGTACTTTATAGAAGTTACCCCCTGATATAGTAGAAGTGATAAGGTACTCATCGTCTCAATGTGATTTCAATGAGTGTCCAATTGCAGGGTTGAATACCATATGTGCAATAACAAACCTATGACAGTGCTACCCTCCCCTGTTTTTAATTTAGCTGTATGATTGCGCTGACGAAACTGTCCCGAATGGAATTGTCCTCATGGCGTAATGGCTAAAGTGCTAGACTGCAGAATCATAGTAAGTTCGAACTCCAACTGCGCTATTACATTCACTTTTGGACAAATACCCTGGGGAAAGGTATGAACCCCCTTATCTTCCCAGCTATGGGTAAAATAATACCACTACTGTTCTCCTAGAAGGATAGATTTGGCATTAAGTAACCCAAGAAGGTTGAAATGCCATTAAACAACAACAAATCAAATTAAATCTGTGCAGAACTCTTATCGATATCTACCCTAAGTTTTTCAACACCAACCCTAACAGACTACTTGACATGCTTGATTGCCCAGTCGGCTGGGGTTATAGAATACACCAATTGCATCTCAGCAGAGGAGTAAGACCTCCCAAATAAATGTCCTGGATATGACACTTAACAATCTGATGGTGAGGTTCTAGTAATGCTGGACCTTTGGGGAATTTGGAGTACCCCTTCATTGCTATCGCTCCCTGGTCCACTCTGACCTGGAGTGGTAGCACCTGATAGGGTCCTATATATGGGTCAAATAGAACTAAACTGCGTACTTATGCTAAACTGAATTACTTGAAATAAAACTGTTTATGACACTGAAACTGTACTTACGCTAAACTGAATTGTTTGATATAGAACTGATTATTTGTATAAAAATGGATTTTGCATTAAATGACCTACAAAGGTTGATATGCCATAAAACCCAAACAACCAACCAACCTACTTGACATGTTTGAGGCATTGGTTACACAGAAATCAAATTCCACTCCAATGTTGAGAACCTTCTACTATGTCGGGGGTAACTTCTACATACCTGTTAGGCTCCAATGATGAGTCAAAAAGATCTGTTTGAAGTAATCTTTAATATGGTTCTGAACTATATTTGCCTTTAAAACATTTGGTATCATTTGATATTGCAACTAAGTATGAAGCGTTTACTTGTTTAAAATGCTTGTGAACCTTATTAGGATATTTGCTACTTTAACATTGACAAGTGTATACTTGCCAACCATATTGGTTTTTATTCAAAATAAAATAACTCTTAAAATAATTCTTAATATTCAAGAGATTCTTTAAAGTAATACCTCCAATTTATTTCCACAAATACAACTTTGCCCAGTCAGCTGGGGCTGTAGAATACACTGACTGCATCTCTGCAAAGGGGTAAGGCACTACCCCCCAATGAGTATCTCGGATATGATATTAAATAATCTGATTGTGAAGTTCCAGTAATGCTGGACCTTTAGGGAATGTGGAGTAATCCCTTCATTGCCATCACTCACAGTTCCACTCTGGCTCAGAGTGGTAGTACCTGATAGGGTCTTATCTATGGGTCAAATAGAATGATTATGCTAAATTAAATTGTTTGAAATAAAATTGTTTGATAATTTAACTGTGTGCAAACAAATGACTGATGTTTGATTGAATTGTGAGTGATAATTAGTGATAAAATGCATTAGAAACTTACTATCATAAGAATGTGTTGGAATTCTATTTTACTTTAAAAATGCATTGGAAATAAGTTCATGATAAAAGTGCATTGGAAATGATTCTAACATAAAAATGCATTCAAAAATGATTTTTACTATAAAAATGCATTGGAAATGAGTTAACTATAAAAATAGATTGTGACTTTGGTAACATAACATTAAACTACTTGGTTTTCTGTAGAGGACAAACAAGTAACTTCTTCCAAATTAGAAAAACAGATTCTCAACTACAATTTTATCACACACAGAAGTTATTCCTGTAGACATTACCAAATAATCAGTACCAACTATAAATAAAATGTAGTCTAGTTTTGGTTCACAAATAAAACAGTAATCTTCAAAAGGTATGAATTCTTATTTTTTGACAGACATCTTCTAGAATCTGCAATAAGAAAAAAAATAAAAACACTGACATAAGCATATCACAAATATAAATCTCTGAAAAAACAATATTCAATAATAAAACAAAAAAAACATCACCAGAAATTTGAAATAATGGCATTTATTATCAATCATGTGTATGAAACTAATTTTTTATATTGTAACTAAAAAGGTTTCCAGGGATGGCACCAGTATATTCAGTGCCCTAGGTTACCTCTGCAATGTATGTCCCCCCTTCAAACATCCCTATAAGTTTTGCCAAGGAAATTACACAAAAATACACTATACTGTTGACAATTTAATTTTCAGGTATGCCATGGTGATTAAACCTGAGGTAGTACATAGTTACCTATCAACCCTGTTAGTGGAGCTTAGAAAGCACCGACTATATTCCCTGCAGAAGAGTAAGACCCTGACCCAAAAAAAGGGAGTTGGGTAAAGCATTAAATTGCATCTGATGATAAGACTATAGTTCTGAAGAACTGGGAATAAAGATTATGCTTTCTTTGCCATTACTTCCAGGTCCACTCTAACCTAGAGTGGAAGTACCTGTTAGTGTCCATTCTATAAGTCAAATGGATCTGTTTAAAAGTTATTTGTATTCAACTGGACGATGGGCAAAAAAAACCCTCTTTAGAAATAATTATACAAAAAATGTAATTATGAACATACAATGAATGTGATTCCTTAACCTCTAGGCATAAAATAACGTTAGACAGGCTGACATGGTGTTAAAATCAGTCAATCAGTCAATAAGTCACCTAAGTTGCAAATCATGGCATTGACTTGGAACTACTTAATATTTTATCATGATAAGAAGTAGTTTCCTTTTGGGGATTTAAAAATTAAGTAAGTAAAAGTAAAAAGTAAAGTTGGCGACCGTAGTCGAGGGTGACCCGAAGGCTTCCTTTTCAATAGCTACTACACCAAGGTGTAAGGGAGGGCGCTACTCCTTTCCCTGAATTGCTCCACTTTACCCTTGATCCTTACCTTATAATGCTGAGTGTTAAGCAAGGTAACATCAAGTACCATTTTTTGAGTCTTTGGTATGACTCAACCTGGGATTGAACCCAGGTCTCCTAGGCTATTGGCAAACACTCTAACCACTATGCCAATGTCCGGTAAAATTAAGTAGTCTTGTCTGAATAACATCTTTTCTGGTTTGGCTTGATTACACTTTATGGCATATCAACCATTGTAGGTTATTTAATGTCAAATCCTCTTTATATATATATATATATATATTGTTGAAATACGAAACACACTTGTAGTCAGTAGCTAGGCTAAGAGCAACGTCTTTAGCAAGGCTAAAACTAAAGTATTTATTTCATTGTGAAATTACAATGAAGGCATGAAGCCTTGAGTTTTGGGGGGAAGGGGAAGGGAGCGGTCTTTCATTAGCTATGTTATCTATGGGAACCTAGCTAGCCACATTCGTCGACCCATTCAGCAGTACAATATATAATCATTCATTCGTCGCCATATGCGCAGCAATCACCAAAATACCACAATTTCTCTATGAAAAGAGCCCTACTTAAAATCCCGAGTGCAGTGTATGATTTTATTTACAATATGAATTTCCAGTGAAAGTATATGTTGGGGATGGGAGAAAAAACCCCGAAAACGAAAAGGACGAAACCAAGGAAAAAAGGATTCTCCCCGTTTGGTTGCCCTCCCATCCCCCCGTCTATAGAATTGGAGGCCGACTGTTTTCCGGGGCGAAAGAACCGGAAACAAGTCGGACCTGCCCTAGGTGGGACTGGGGTCCTAATCTATAGGGGAGAAAAGAAATAAAGGGTCGGGCGCGGTATGGGTCGGTACAAGCCGGTAATATGATTTTTATACATGTGCATGTTCAAGATCTTCAGTAAATGCGGACTGGGATACGGCTTGAGGTACAAAAATAATGGGGATGGGGCAGATCTTGAATACTAATGACTAGATGACGGGGACAATGACTGACAACATACTGCTAACTAGGTTGCAAGGGAAAAAAGCATTGCCTACTTACCGGGGGTGGGGTCCCGAAGGACCCGTACCGTAGACGCCATGGGCAGGCAGAGGAGGGAAGGATGACTCCAACGTTGCCCCCTTTCGCACGACCAGGCTCGCTGCATTCACCCACCTTCTGTTGAATGTTATGCGATCGAAGCGTTTTCTATCGCATCTAATTTTGACCCTCAGCTGATGCCGAAAATACAAAACCAGATCACGATGAGAAAAGTTTGCATCTTCATACAATCCCATCTTTCGCGTGATCCAAATCACCATTCGAGCTACAGCCAGGATCGCGAGAAACACCACACGTTTCTCACCCTGAAACGGAGGAAGAACGTTGTCCACGACGTAACCAACGTCGAGCAGCACGAGCTGCTTGGGTTCGATGCGAGCCGTCCACTCCCCGACGTGATCCCAGAACGGGCGAACTCGCTCGCAATAGTAGAAGGCGTGCTCAGCCGTTTCTTCTAATCCACTGCCGCAGCGAGGACAATCAGGCATGTCTGCTATGCCTGCTCTGTAGTTCAAGCCGAAAAGGGGTAACGCATTCCGTACAAGTCGCCAGGTGAGCGAGAACTCGGAGTTGTTCAAGAAGCTCGATCCTGGCGCCCAATTCCAGTGAGAGCGGATCTCCTCCGCCGTCCAGCCTCGCCGCTTGCTAAGAGGATCAGAAGCGGAACCCACCACTAACTCCCGATATAGCTCTTTCCGAGGCCGTGAAAGGTCACTGGACCCAAGAAGGTTACGAAGGGCCTTTCGGCACTCGCGGACAAACAGTGCTTCGCCCAAAGGCTTACGTCGACCTTCAGCCTTTGGGTCTGACTTGAGGCGAGGAAAAGTCCGACTCGCCTTTCGTCTCCACACTGAGTCCCCCGTCAAGGACCGGCCGAGGTATGCAAGTCTTTCAGCAAGCCAGTGGCTCTCCAGATCAGGCATACCCAGACCCCTGTTGCGTGTACGTTGGATACAGACCTGCCTACGGACCATCGGCCTTGCACCTCCCCAGAGCAATCTGGAGAGGGATTGTTGCAGTGCCAACCGACGTGCCTTAGGCAGAGGAAGTACAGCCAATCGGTAAAGGCGCACGCCTCCGCCCTGCCCTTTAAGGACAACCTCCTTGAAAGCCAGATTCCCACCTGAGCATTCACCTTAGCTTGTACTTCCGACCAATTTCGCTCCAGTTGGAGGTCGGGCCCGAACCACACCCCGAGGATGCGGACGGGTCCGTCACTCCAGCGGAAGGGCCCTGGAAGAGTATTGCTACCCCTCCAAGCACCAAGCCGCAAACCTTCGCTTTTGTCAAAATTGACCTTGGCTCCTGCGATCCGCTCGTACTCGACAACCGCCTCTTTCACAGCCTTTATATCCAGACGGCGGGACACAAAGACTGTGATGTCATCAGCGAACGCGGAAACCCTTGCAGCAAGGCTGCTAACAAAGGGTATACCGCGCAGGGACGGACTCGTCCTCTCATCCCTAAGCCTGCGCAGGAGGGGCTCCAACGCGAGGACATAGAGAAGAGGAGACAGGGGGCAGCCCTGCCGGACCGAACGCTCGATCGCGAATACCCTCGAACGCCTTCAGTTCACCTGCACCACTGCCTGAGGGTTGTGGTACATCATGCTAATCCATCTGCGGAACTCCGGTTGGAATCCGGCAGTCTCCAAAACAGACGCCAAGAACCGATGGTCTACCCTATCGAAGGCCTTGGACTGATCTAAACTGATCAGCGCGGCTTCTGTGTCGTCTTCTATCCCCTCTAGGACCTCGCGAATCAAGTGCAGATTGTCCTGGATCGATCTTCCCTTCACAGCGAAGGTCTGTTCAGGGCCGATCAGATCACTGATGACAAGCTGTAAACGATTCGCCAAGACCCGGGCCAAAATCTTTAACTCTGTGTTAAGCAGAGTTATGGGCCTGTAGTCATCTAAACCCTCCCAAACATGCCTGCCACCTTTCTTCAGCAATGTGATCACGCCCTTGGTAACGCTACCAGGGATGGCTCCCTGGGCGAACCAATGGTTGAACACATCCGTCAGAATAGGGACGAACATGTGCGACATCCTCAAGTACACTTCGTAGGGCAAACCATCTAGTCCCGGCGACTTGTTGAGGCCGACCTGCTTCAACGCATCACGGACTTCACATTCAGTAACCACGCCCTCGCAGCCAGCCGCTTCTGCCGTCCCAAGGCGGGGGAAGTCGGCAAGATAGCTACGAAACTCCCGGATCGGGAGATCAGGGCAGCGGGCAAAGCGATCCCGAAAGTGCGCCCGAAAGGCATCACGCATCTCACGATTCGAGTGCAGCAGTCGCCCGTCCGCGGTCTTGACAGATGCGATGTACCGATCGGGGAACCTTCGCACTTCTTCTTCACGCGCAGTCGCGTTCGATTTCACAGCTTCGTAGCGAACTCTATTTAACCTAGATCTAACTACGTAGCCCTTGTAGCGCTCGCTATTCTCACGCTCAAGGTCCCTCCTAGCTAGTTCTACACCTAGGGAGTCCCCCCCAGCCACCGCCCGGGAAAGTCTATCGTCTATAGACTTCGCCTCCTTGGCCTTATCTAGTTTGAGCTTTTGACCGTATTTGATGGCGAAGTCTCTAATCCTATATTTGAGAGAGACCCACCACCTACTCCCGGTAACCGCCCCCACTAACGCCCGCTGAATTAGGGATTCCAGCCGGTCCCGGAAGTCCCGTATCTCCAGTAAGGAGGTATTGAACTTCCAGTAGCCGGCTAGACTAGGTCTATTAACTAACCGCAGACTGACTCTAACAAGTTTATGGTCAGTCCACGCTATCAAGTGGAACGTGGGACAACTAACAAAATCAATGTCAGCTCGTCTAACTAACACTCTGTCCAAGTAGGAACCTACTTTGGCAGAGGGCGAGCTATCTAGCCACGTCCACATCTCCCGCCCTGGGTGATCAAGACGAAACCTGTCGACAAGACCGTGACGAGTCACGAAGCCAACAAGGCTGCTCTCACACCTTCCCGCACTCCTAGCTCCCCGCCCGACCTTATCTATCTTGGGATCAAGGATCGCATTCCAATCACCCATTAAGACTAGCCGCTTCGTATCGTCCAGGAACGGCGCCAACCGACGAAAAAAGGAAACCCTCTCCGCAACGATATTGGGCGCATAAACCGCAACCAGACGAAACTTGAAACTTTTCACGGCAACATCGGCCACAACCAGCCGGCCCCCGTCACCTGCAAAAACAACGTCAACATCAGCATCAAGGCTGCGTCCAACTAGCAAGGAGACCCCAGCGCTGAAGTTGCTGCCGTATGCTGAGAAAACGTTAAAATCGTTTTCCAGCACCCGACAGTCAGCCTCGCAAGTGAAGTGGGTCTCCTGCACTGCAGCAACATCTACACAGAGCTTCTTGAGTTCACCAAGCAAGCGCGCACACTTGCTTGAATCCATCAGTCCCCTCACATTCAAACTGGCAACGTTTAAAGCCATCAATCCGACTTACCTTACTCATCGTCGACTACGGGCCGGAAATCCTTCGGGGTGAGGATGCCGACGGCCTGACGCAGGGAGCCGGTGCCGAGCTCAGTTGTAACTCGGTCATCCCTGGTGATTCCTCCGACATCCAAAGGGAACCGCATTTTTAGGGACCTATAAAAAGAAGGGTGAACAAAAATGGGGACCCTCCCGGAACAAAATGGTAAACATTTTTTAAGGGAGGAGTGCTCCAACTCCGCCAACTTTATGCCCAAGTCGGTCTGACAGACCGTATTCAGGAACTTCCAGACGCCCCTGGTACGGTCGCCAGCCGACCGGACAAAAGTGGTCACCATGGCTGCACTCCTAAAGTTCATTGGGTTACAGACTCTTTTCCCATCAATTTTTTCGCAGTCCAGCAGTGGCTTCAGTGTCTTTCGGAGCTGGTAATCCGTCACGGATTCCAGCCCGACAGTGCACAGAGCCACTGCCTTCCTGCACTGTTCATCAATTGGATCTTTGTTGGCTGCTTTGGTTTGCTGCCGGGATCTCTTTGGTGTAGAGTCTTTTGGCACTGGTTTTTCTTTTTCTTTTTCTGCCGGAGTTGTTATTGGAAACAGTTCCGGGGAGGATGGTGGACTCAGCGAGGGGAGGGAGTATGTCCTCCAAAGACTTTTTTGGGAAATTCCCTCGTGAGACTGTGCTCTTGCTATAGTTTGTATTTGGTGAGGGCGAGTTTTTGGGGGTTGTGGGGATTGCAAGAGTTGTAGAACTTTCGGTGGTTGAGAGCATTTTTGCTCAGGGGGAGCATGTTGTGGAGTGTGGTGTTGAGGGGGAGGTGGTGGCGCAAGTGGTGGCGCAAGTGGTGGTGGAGGAGGAGGTGGTAGGGGGAGAATAGGTGGAGGAAGTGGTATTAGAGGTGGAAATGGTAACTGCGGCGGAGCTTGTTGGAGAAGAGGTTTCGGAGGAAGGGCATTAGAGGGGCCTTCCAGGGGATCTTCAGAGCAGGGTGGCCCTGAACATACTTTCTTTGCTGCTCCCTCTCCACTGCTCCTTCTCCTCTTCAGATTCGTGGTGGTTTCCATTGGAGTTTCTTCTGCTTCTGGTGTGGTGGGAGCTGGTTTGGTTTTTGTTTTCTTTTTAGTCTTGGATGCTGGAGGGTGCTCAGTGATGTGTGCAGGGATAGGTGCTGTCACTGACTTTGGTGTGTATATTTTTGTAGAGGTTGGTGTCGTTGCTTTTGTAGGGGCTGGTGTCTTTACTTTTGCAGGAGAAGCAGTTGTGGGTTTATCCTCGGCTTTTTGGGGAGATTTCTTTTTTTTTCGAGTGACTTCCACCCACTCCTCCACTGTTTTTGGCTGGGCCTGGTCCGGCTCTTTTTCCTTTCCGGTCTCTCTGATGGTGACTATGGAAGCTGTTGTTGCTGCAGTTTCTGTTGCGATTGTGGCGGCTGCAGCAGCTGGAGCTTTTGGCGGATCTTTTTGGGGGCAGAATTTGGATATGTGCCGCAACTGCTTGCAGCTCCAACAGCGCGGGCGTCTGCCTTCCACAATCACCATCATCTGCCTTCCTCTGCTGATGATTATTTCGGGAATTGTTTGAAAGCCCTCCCGAGAAAGGCACATCCGGAACACGTAGTCCCCGTAGGCCGTCCCGGCTGTTGACCGAAGCAGGTTGATTTCCTCTACGCGTCCAAATGCGCTGAGGAAGGCGGCCAACACTTCTCCCGTTATGAACGCCGGGACGTTGCAGATGGTGACCCGAATCCTACGGGTGCCTAGGTACTCCGGCTGCAGTCGGAAGAACTTTGTCATGATGTTATTCGAGGCGACCTTGGCAGCTTGGTCGCTGGAAGGGAGCAGGACGTCCCATGTCACAAAACTCCTTCTGCAGAAGTATTGGCATGGGACGCCGGCTTTCCGCAACAGATCCTCGAACCCTTCCTTCTTGAGTCCTACGAGCCTTCTTGTTTTTAAATCCGTCACCACCAGAGAGACGATTCTCGGTTCTAATTTTTCCAGGAGCTCCGGGATGGGCAAAATCTCATTGCCTTTGAAGAATTCGGCATATTTGCCCACCCGGTCCTTTTCGTACTCTTCTGGGTCCTTTTGTTGTATTTTCCATGGTGATGGTGACGGATTTTCTGGCTGTGACTTTTGCCCTGGTGGAATTGGGCTCCCTGACTCCGAAGGAAGGGATGGCCAATTTGAGCCGATCAGGCTTGTTAAATGACTTTCTTCCGACTGCTTCGGGAGGGCTTCATTTTCTGGTGTGTCTTGAGCATTGTGACGAGCGGGTTGTTGAGAAGATGGAGAAGAAGCGGAGGTACCCTCCATGACTGCAAGCTAGCAATCAGGAGGGTCAGCGTGGTGAAAAGTGTATAAAAACGAAGTAAAACAATACGTGAAACAATGGATCAAAACAATAACAGCAATAATATCAACAATAGTCCAAAAGGATAACAATAAAAAACGGACCTCTGTAATAGGGTTTCAAGCGGATCAATAACCAGGCTAAGCGCAATGTCTTTAGCAAGGCTATTTATTTCCAAAAAGTACAAATTATGCTTTTTTTGGTGGGCACAAGGCCCAAGAGTTTAGGGGAGGGGAAGGTGTGAGAACTGTATTTTCCTATGGGCCCTAGCTAGTCACACTCATCGCCAACAGTCAACAGTCATTTTATTTCAATCATTCTATACAATGGATTCATTCAACCAACCAACCACGCCACAATCACCAAAACACCTCATTCACTCCATGAGAATCCTACTTAAAAACCCGATGCAATGGAATGTCGTACGTACAATGGATAAAATGTGATGAGGTATTGGAGGAAAAAGCCCCAAAGTAAACAAAATATAAAGCCGGTTGGTTTCCCTCCCATACCCCCTTCTATGATGTGGGGAGTCGACTGTTTTCTGGTACTTGGATAAGACCAAAAACAAGCCGAAACTCCCCCTATAGGGGAAGATCCTAAAAAACCAATCAGGATAAAATAACAGGCAGGAAGGGGGCCGGCCTGGAGTGGGGAGTGAACATGAAATGCTGAAAATGTGGCCAAGATCCTCATAAAAGGCCAGGGACTCACAAGTGGTAGAGGGGATAGAAAAAAGAAAACTGGGAATGGGGAGGATCTTGAAAGAACTAGCATCTAGATTGCGGGGCCAATGACACACTTCATACCACTAACTAGGGGGTCAAGTTATCTAAATGTTACATAGAGTTCCTACTTACCCGGGGTGGGGTCCCGAAGGACCCGGACCATCATCACCATGCGCAGGCAGAGGAGGGAAGGATGACTCCAACGTTGTCCCCTTGCATACGACCAAGCTTGCTGCATACACCCACCTTTTGCTGAATGTTATGCGGTCCAAGCATCTTCTATCGCATCTAATCTTGACCCTAAGCTGATGCCTAAAGAACAAGATCAGATCACGATAAGAAAAGTTTGCACCCTCATACAATCCCTTGTTTCGCGTCTGCCAAATCACCATTCTAGCCACGGCTAGGATCACGAGAAACACCACACGTTTCTCACCCTGAAACGGAGGGTCAACATTGTCCAAGACGTATCCAACGTCGAGCAGCACAAGCTCTCTAGGGCTGATGCGAGCCGTCCACTCCTCGACGTGGCTCCAGAACGGGCGAACCCGCTCGCAGTAGTAGAAGGCGTGCGAAGCCGTTTCTTCCAAACCACTGTCGCAACGGGGGCAGTCAGGCATATCTGCAATGCACGCTCTGTAAGCCCAGTCGTTGAGGGCCAACGCATTTCGAACTAGCCGCCAAGTGAGCGAGAACTCGGAGTTGTTCAAGAAGCCCGAACCTGGCGCCCAATTCCAATGGGAGCGAGCCTCCTCCGCCGACCAGCCGAGCCGGCCCATCAGAGGATCCGAAGCGGAACCCACCACTAAGCCTCTATATAGTTCCTTACGAGTCCATGAGAGGTCACTGGACCGAGGAAGCTTTCGAAGGGCCCTGCGGCACTCGATGACGAATGGTGGTTCATCCCTTGGCCTACGACGACCTTCAGCCTCGGTATTCAACCTTAGGCGAGGAAAGGCGACTCTCACCTTGAGGCTCCACACCGCGTCCGTCGTCAACGATCGGCCTAGGTGAGCCAATCTCTCAGCGAGCCGGTGGCTCTCGAGATCCGGCATCCCCAGACCCCCATCGCGAGGACGTTGATAGCAGACCTGTCTACGGACCATCGGGCTTCGGCCCTTCCAAAGGAGCTTGAAAAGGGATTGTTCCAGCGCCACCCGATGAACCTTAGGCAGAGGTAGTACAGACAAACGGTAAAGGATCAGGGGGAAGATGTACCCGGCGCACACCTCCGCCCTGCCCTTTAAGGTCAAGCGCCTTCGAAGCCAGGCAACCACCTGCGCTTCTACCTTAGTCCGTACTTCCAACCAATTTCGCTCCAGCTGGAGGCCGGGCCCGAACCACACCCCAAGGATGCGGACGGGACCGTCACTCCAGCGGAAGGGACCTGGCAGGGGAACGCTTCCCCTCCAGGCACCCAACCGCAAGCCTTCGCTCTTGTCAAAGTTGACCTTGGCACCTGCTACCTTTTCGTAACTCGCGACCGCCTCCTTCACCGCCAATATGTCCCGACGCCTGGACACAAAGACCGTGATATCATCGGCGAACGCGGAAATCTTCGCTCGGACGCTGCCGCTTAGCAAGATTCCGCGCAGGGCCGGACCATCCCTCTCATCCCTAAGCCTTCGGAGCAGGGGCTCCAAAGCAAGGACATAGAGAAGAGGAGATAAGGGGCAGCCTTGCCGGACCGATCGCTCGATCGCAAAAGCCTCCGAACACCTCCCGTTCACCTGCACCACCGCCTGTGGGTTGCGGTACAGCATGCTAATCCATTTGCGGAACTCCGGCTCGAATCCGGCGGTCTCCAAAACCGCCGCCAAGAACCGATGATCCACCCTATCGAAGGCCTTGGACTGATCCAAATTGATCAGCGCGGCTTCGGTGTCGTCTTCTATTCCCTCTAGGATCTGGCGCACCAAATGCAAGTTGTCTTGGATCGATCTTCCCTTCACAGCGTAGCTCTGCTCAGGGCCGATCAGATCACTGATGACAAGCTGCAAACGGTTCGCCAAGACCCGGGCCAAAATCTTTAACTCTGTGTTAAGCAGAGTTATGGGCCTGTAATCGTCTAGCTCGCCCCGAACATGCCTGCCTTCTTTCTTCAGCAATGTGATCACACCCTTGGTAATGCTACCAGGGATGGCACCCTGGGCAAACCAATGGTTGAACACATCCGTCAGAATAGGGACAAACATGTGCGACATCCTCAAGTACACTTCGTAGGGTAAACCATCTAGTCCAGGCGACTTGTTAAGGCCGACCTGCTTCAGCGCATCACGGACTTCGCATTCCGTAACCACACCCTCGCAACTAGCCGCTTCCGCCTCCCCAAGGCGGGGGAAGTCAGCTAAATAGTTACGAAACTCCTGAAGCTGGAGCTCAGGACAGAGGGCAAAGCGACCTCGAAAGTGTGTCCGGAAGGCCTCACGCATCTCACGGCTCGATCTCAGCACTCGCCCGTCCGGGGCGCTAACGCACTCGATGTACCGACAAGGGAACCTTCTCCACTCTTCCTTACGCAAAAATGCGTAACATTTCACGGCTTCGTTCGGAACTCTTTTTAGCCTATTTCTAACTACGAAACCCTTGTAACGCTCGCTAGCCTCACGCTCAAGGTCCCCCTTAGCTAGATCTATGGCTACGGAGTCCCCCCCTACCACCGCCCGGGAGAGTCTATCTTCTAAGGATTTCGCCTTCTTAGCCCTATCTAAAGCGAGCTGTTGGCTATACTTGATGGCGAAATCCCTAATCCTATACTTAAGGGAAGCCCACCACCTATTCCCAATAACCGCCCCCACTAACGCCCGCTTGATTAGGTTTTCCAGCCGCACCCGGAAGTCCCATATCTCCAGTAAGGAGGTATTGAACTTCCAGTAGCTAGCCAGACTAGGCCTATTAACTAGCCGCAGACTGACCCTAACGAGTTTATGGTCAGACCGCCCTAACCAGTGGAACGTGGGACAAGTAACTAGGTCACTGTCAGCTCTTCTCACTAACACTCTGTCCAGGTAAGACCGGACCTGGCCAGAGGGCGAACCTCCTATCCACGTCCACATCTCCCTCCCTGGGTGATCGAGACGGAACCTGTCGACCAGGTCGAACTCAGTCAACAAGTCCGACAGGCTGCTCTCACACCTTCCCAAACTGCTAGCACCCCGACCGGCTCTATCTATCTTGGGGTCAAGGACCGCATTCCAATCGCCCACTAGAACTGTCCGCCTCGAGTCATCCAAGAACGACCCCAACCGCCGAAAGAAGACGCGTCTCTCCGCAGCGATACTGGGCGCATGAACCACAGCTATCCGAAACTCGAAAGTTTTCACGGCAACATCAGCCACCAGCAGCCGGCCCCCGTCACCTGCAAAGACAACATTAACAATCGCATCAAGGCTGCGTCCAACTAGCAGAGAGACCCCAGCCCTGAGGCGGCTGCCGAATGCTGAGTAAACGACAAAGTCGCCCCTCAGCACCCGACAGTCCGCCCCGCAAGTGAAGTGAGTCTCCTGCACCGCAGCGACATCCACGCACAGGTTCGAGAGTTCAGCAAGCAAGTGCGCACACTTGCTTGCGTCCCTCAGTCCCCTCGCATTTAAACTGGCAACGTTTAAAGCCATTCTGGCCCACTTACCTAATCAGTGCTGATGATGGGCCGGAAATCCTCAGGGGTGAGGATGCCAACGGCCTGTCTCAAAGAGCCGGTGCCGAGCTCAGTTGTAACTCGGCCATCCCTGGACACTCCGCCGACATCCAATGGAAACCGCACCTTTAATGACCTGTAAAAGGAGGGGTGAACAAAAATGGGGACCCTCCCTGAACAAAATGGTAAACATCGTCTTAGTGAGGAGTGCTCCAACTCCGCCAACTTTACACCCACGTCGGTCTGACGAACCGTATCCAAGAACTTCCATACGCCCTTGGTACGATCGCCAGCCGTGCGGATGAAAGTGGTCACCATGGCTGCACTCGTAAAGTTCAAAGGATTACATATTCCTTTTTTCCGGATTTTTTCCAGGTCAAGCAGTGGCTTTAATAACTTACGTAGCTGGAAGTCAGTTACTGAGTCCAGCCCGACAGTACAAAAAGCCACTGCCTTCCTGTATTGTTCATCAGTCACATCTTGGATTTCCTGCTTGGCCTGCCGTCGAGCTGGCTTGGGTTTGGCATCTGGGGATACTTGTGCTGGTGCTGCTGCTGGTTCTGGCTCTGCCTGGATTAACTCCGGGAACAGCTTTGGAGAGGAAGATGAACTTAGGGATGGGAGAGACAAAGTTCTAGGTAGACTTTGGGGGGATTGTCTCTCCAAAGAATGTGGTCTTCTCATGTGCTGAATCTGATAAGGACGAGTTTTTGGAGGTTGAGATTGTCCCAATTGTGGGGATTGTGGAGGTTGAAAAGGTTTAGGAGGTTGTGGGATTTGTAGGGGTTCAGGGGGTACATGTTGTGGAGTTGGGTATTGAGGGGGAGGTAGTGGAGAAAGTGGTGGTGGAGGAAATGGTGGTGACGGAAATGGGATTGGTATCCGCGGTAGGGTTTGTTGAGGGGAAGGTGGTTGAGGAGTAGGCTGAAAGGCATTGGAGGGACCTTCCAAGGGGTCATCTGTGCGGGGTGGCCCCGCGCACATCTTTTTCGCGGCTCCCTCTCCGCTGCTTCTCCTCCTCTTCAAATTTGTTGTTGTCTCCATGGGGAGATCCAGTGCTTCTTTAGTGGTGAAGGTTGTTTTATCTTTGGGCTTCTTTTTGGATGGGGCCTTGGTTTCTGGGAGTATTGGATGCTCGATAATGTTGGGCGGTATAGGCGCCGTCACTGATGTGGGTATGAATTGGGATGATGAGCTTCTAGCAGGAGAGGCAGTTATAGTCGCAGTCTTGTCCTCCGTTTTCTTGGGGGATTTCCTTTTTTTTTTCCTGGTCACTTCGGTCCAGCCTTCCTCCGCTTTTTTTGGCTGGACCTGACCCGGCTCCTTAGCTGTTGGACTGCTGGTTTGGTTACTGATGGTGGCTGTGGCAATTGTTGCTGTTGGAGTAGTTGTTGTGGAGGCTGCTGGAGCTGCAACATTTTGAGGGTCCTTCTTGGGGCAAAATTTTGAAATATGTCCCAACTGTTTGCAGCTCCAGCAGCGTGGACGTCGTCCCTCCACCACCACCATCATCTGCCTCTCTCTGCTGATGATAACTTCTGGGATGTCTCGGAATCCCTCCCTAGTCAAACATAGCCGGAACACATGGTCCCCGTAGGCCGTCCCGGCGGCTGACCTTAGAAGGTTGCTTTCCTCCACTTGTCCATATCTACTGAGGAAGGCGGCCAGCACCTCCCCAGTGACAGTGGGCGGGACGTTACATACTGTAACGCGGACCCTGCGGGTCCCCATGTACTCCGGCTGCAGTCGGAAGAACTTGGTCGCGATTGTGGTTGTGGCTGCTTTTGTTGCCTGTTCCTTGGTGGGAAGCAGGACGTCCCAAGTTGCAAAACTCTTTCTGCAAAAATACTGGCATGGGACGCCTGCTTTCCGTAGGAGGTCTTCAAATACCTCCTTTTTCAACCCAACCAGCCGTCTTGTCTTGAGGTCCGAAACCACCAAAGACAAGATTCTTGGCTCCAGCTTTTCGATAATCTCGGGGATGGGCAAGATTTCGTTGCCCTTGAAGTACTGGGCATACTTGCCCATCCGGTCCTTTTCGTGATCTTCGGGGTTTTTTGTCTGGATTTTCCAAGGTACTGGGCCTGGTGGTTTCTCCTTTTGTCCCGGCTGGATTGGGCTATCTGTTTCATCGGGTATTGGCAAAGAGGGCCAATTTGAGCCAATGAGGCTAACCGTTGGTGTTTCCGGTTCCCTTTGTTCCTCCGACTGCTTAGGGAGGGCATCTCTTTTTTCCGCTTGTGCAGGTGGGTCGCAAGGATAAGATGGAGAAGAGGAACCCTCCATGACTGCTAAATCGCAATCAGGAGGGTTAGTGTGATTCGACGGGAGGTCCAAAAGTAAAAATAAAAATAACTAAAGAGGTCAGGATAGAATGGATATAATGACCGCAGGGTTACTTGTCAACGGTAGTAAAGCAAACCCTCACTACCAGAAAACTGGGGGCAGTACTGCCGCCCAGCAACTGGCGCTAGGTGCTAGGTAAGGGAAGTGGGGAGCAACTAGCGTCCAGTTGCCAGACAAAAAAAAGGTGGCAGTAACTCAATACCGATCCACAATACAAAAGTTGTCGTCCGTGAGACACACTTGCAGTCCGTAGCCAGGCCAAGAGCAACGTCTTTAGCAAGGCTAAAACTAAAGTAACAGTCTTCAATGAAAGAGCTTATTTATGGCACATTGGGAGATTCCAATGTGCACACATTGGCCGGTCCATTCCTTGGATTGTGATTGGCTAGAACATCTGATTGGCTATGTTTGTTCATAAATAGCAACCCAAGTAAGCATTAGTCGATTATGCTGGACCTCAGGTAAGTGTTGCTTGTTATAATTGTCACTGTTATTGTTGTTGTACATTGTTGCGTTCTACATATATATATACATATATATATATATATATATATATACACATTAGATATTTATATGATTTGTGAACACATTTTGTTGATAACATTCTTAAACAAGCCTGAGCTCTTTTTTGCACACATTAAATGGTCTCAAGTATTCCTATATGACAGTCACAATTTAACGTCAGTCATTTGTTTACACACAGTTTGTTCTTTTTGACCCATTGATAGGGCCCTATGAGGTGCTGCCACTCTGGGTCAGAGTAGACATGGGAGCAATAGGAATGAAGGGTTACTCCACATTCCCCAAATCTCCAAGGCTAGACCCTCACCATCAGATTGTTTAATGTCATATCCAGGACACTCATTGAGGGGGACTTACACCTCAGCAGAGATGCAGTCGGTGTATTCTACAGCCCAGCCAACTGAGCTGCATCTTTTCTGGGATGACTCTAACAATTTTTTAAAATTTGGTTGAATTTGAACCAAAAATGGTGGAGCCTAAGTATACAGATAGATTGACTTTTGATGAATAATAAAAGTATAGATTGATTGATTAATTGAATTTAATAGCATATCAACCTGTCTATGGTTATTTTATGCTTTGAGGTTAGAGAATCACATTCATTGTATGTTTCCATTTACATTTTTTATGTAGTTATTTCTAAAGACTTTTTTTTTGCTCATGGTCCATTCAAATATGAATATTTTTCAAACATATCAATTTGATCCTTAGATCAGACCCTACCAGATACTATCACACCAAGCCAGAGTAATAGCAATGAAGGGGTACTCAAATCTTCAGAACTAGAGCCCCACCATCAAATGTACTTTAGTGTCATATGTAGGATCTTTGGTTGAAATCAGACCAAAAATTCTGAAGCCTTAATTCATGAATAGATGGACATTTGCAGAATTATATTAAATTGAAGATTGGATTGGATTGGATTGGTTGATTGCTTGATTTTAATAGCAGGTCAGCCTGTACAGGGTTATTCTATGCTTTGAGGTTAGGGAATCACATGCATTGTATGCACATATTCACATTTTTTGTATAGTTGTTTCTTAAAAGTTCTTTTTTTTGCCTATGTTCCAATTGAATATGAATACTTTTTAAACTGACGTATTTAACCTATAGATGGGACCCTAACAGGTACAACCACTCTGGGTCAGAGTGGACTAGGAATTAAATGTCATACCCAGGACACCCTTTTTTTTGGGGTGGGGGCAGACTTATTCTTTTGCTGGAGATACACTCGGTGTATTCTAAGCCCCACTGAAAATGTTGAATAAGATACAGAATCATAAAGACAAAATTAAATTAGATCATTACAATATTTAAGATTTAAGATTTAAATAGATTATTCACTCAGTTGAAAGAAAATGTCCTTTTTCTAATTTGAATGGAAAGAAATATGTCTGTAGTTCTTTCTTTTAACTTCAGTGCTCTTGGTGTATCACAGATCTGGCACTATTTCAAGAGGTATTAGTCTCTGCATTAACTCAGATAAAATACTGTTCATATGTTTTTAACAAGATGGTGCCATATCCTCATTAAATGGCAAACCCCTGAAACCAGTTCATATACCCTGATAGCAATATCTCATCTACAGAAAGCAACATCAACATATGCATAGGCAAAGCATGGACTACAATAGATAGGTTATCAACCATATGGGAATCTGATTTTTCTGATAAAATAAAACAGCTGTAGCCATGTCAGTACTACTGCATGGTTGTATCATTTGGACTCTAATGAAATGTTTGGCTAAAAAGCTAGATGAGAACTACACAAGGATGTTATGTGCTGTTTTGAACAAATCCTGAAACCAACAACTGTACTGCCACTTACCTCCCATCTCACAAACCATTCAAGTAAGATAAAAAAAGACATGCTGGTTGCTGCTGGTAAAGTAAGAATACACTAATAAGTGATGATCTCCTGCAGATTCCTAAACATGGATGAACCAGTGTTGACTGACCAGAAAATACATTCATCAACTCTGTGCAGACACTGGGTACCATTTAGAGAAGTTACCAAGATCAATGGTCAAAAGGGACAGATGGTGAGAGGAAGTCAAGAGAATCTGTGTTATCAGAACAATTTGATGATGATGATGATGATGATTATGATGATGATAGGAGTTCAAGGTGATCTGTAAGTAAACACAGTTTACATCTTTTGATCTCAGTACGGATGATAAAGATAGGTGAGAAGTTTTTTTGTTTCCTTTTTTAATAGTTTTGCATGTTAAAAAACAAACAAAACATTTAAAACTAAGAAGAATACAAGGAAGGTGATATAAATGTTAAGTAACCAACTTAGAAAAAGGTTATTTATATTAGCATTCAGAGTTGCCATCTCTTGACGTCAGCAGGAGTGTGGTTCATTTTTATTATGCTTTTCATTCTTGCTTTTCATGGGTACACAGTTAAGAGAATGTCTGGGGTGAAGTCCAGTGAACAAATGCAGATGCACATGTTGCCACAGGAACTGGTATGAAAAAAAGTGAAAGAGAGAAAAGTGTATGTGCTTGATATAAAATGCTCAAGTAAATGCCTGGGTTAAAAGAAAGAAAAGTTAGTGTTTTTAAGAGAGAGAGAGAATCAGACAGACAGAAACAGAGACAGAACAAGATGCAACAAATATAATGAAAATAGGAGAGAAGGCAGTGGATAGAATTGAAGATTTGAGAATAAAAAGGTGAGAGAGACAACAAATAGAGAGAGGGGGTAGAAAGGGGAGGTAATAAACATTAAATCAGAAATGAGAGACAAAATGATAGACTATAATGAGATGGAGACAGAGACACAATGACAAACATAGAGAGACGGAATAGGAAAAGACAACAAAGACAGAGAAAGGAACAATAATGAAATGTAACAGGCAAGAGAGAGAGAGAGAGAGAGAGAGAGAGAGAGAGAGAGAGAGAGAACAAATTCAGAGAAAGGGATAAAAAAAGGAATGTAACAGACTATAAAAGGAGAAAGAGAGTGAAACAAACAAGATTGGAATGTAAAAGACAAATAAAGGAAAAGATAAAAAGAGACAAAAAGGAATTAACAAAACAAAAAAGATATTGAGAGATAAAGAAAGCCAATCTTATAGTTGAATTAAAAGAAAAAGAGAATGCAAGACTTGGACCATCAAAAGAGATTGACAGAAAAACAGACAGTACTCCACTAAAAAATTGACCTTGTGTTATATGTTGTCCATAGTGAAGAGGTTGGGTAATTGTATACTGCATATTTTTGCAGAGAACAAACAATATTTTGAATGATAGAGAGGAAGAGAAAATACTTTTCTGGGCATGAAATTCAACCATTGCATGACAAACAATCATGAAGTTCTTCGTGCAGTATATTTTTTAGAGCAGTACCAGTTTAGGGCATCTGAAAGTGGGGTACATGTACATCCCAAGTGGTGAATAAAATTTTAGCAGAGTGAGTCAAAAAGCATAGAGGTCCATAGAATTTACTATTTTGCATTTTTAAATCCCTTTATAACAGGGAAAAAAATCACAGGGTTCATGTTGATAAGTTGTCAGATATTATAAGTCTAACAATTACTTATGGGTAATTTAAATGAACATACAACCTGGCTTTAGCCCAAAATGATCCAAATCTTTTTGGCATCATCAATGACACATGTAATCATATTTTTATGAAAGAAAATATTTAAAAACAATTCATTGGTCTAGTGGGTAGAATGTTCGCCAATGGTCCGGAAGACCTGGGTTCAATCCCAGGTCACGTCATATCAAAGACTTTAAAAATGGTACTTAACACTCAGCAATATAAGGTACATATCAAGGGTACAGTGGAGCAATCTAGGGAAAGGAGTTGTGCTCTACCCTCCACTTTGGTGTAGTAGCTATTGAAAAGGGAGCCTTCTGGTCGTCCTCGACTATGGTCGCCAACTTTACTTTACTTATATTTGAAACAAGTTATTTCATAAAAATACTGTATTCTAAAATATCCATTTTATAATAGGTTATAAGATATCTTAAGGAAAAAGATTATTTAACTATCACAATTAAAATATATATTTAAAAAAGAAAGAAAAATAAGGAAAAAGTAAAATTAAATTAAAATGCCAGAAATTTTCATTCCCATCCATCGATACAGATTTTTAACGAATAAAATCAAAATTGAATTATAATTAATGAAAAACCTGCTCTGACTGAAGATATATGAATCTTCACTTTTAAAGTCACTTTCTATATTACCAGGTATTTGTTGTTGTGGATATTATTAACTGATTCAATATTCCATTTATAATATGCTTTCAATATTTTGTAAAAACTTTAATCTTGAAATGAAAAAACTTTTTAAAACTCAACTTTACCAAACCCATCCTTTTCATTAAAAAATTGATTCTTGAATTAAAGGTGCATTTGTATTTATAGTTGGCAGATTTTTTTTTTTTCTGAAATAAATTGTATCAAACTCTGATGAATTAGTAGTTTTGTAATTTGATATACAATTTTTTATTTGTGGGTGAATGGAAATTAATTTTGATTACAAGGAGTACATCAAGTAAAAAGTTTAAGGAACGCCACTTTAGACTATCTGTTGTTTGGAACTTTAAAATATATCTCGTCAGGTCAGTTATTTCAATAAATTCAAAAATTCCTCAATGAGTTCATTGAATCAAAACTGGAATTCTAGAAAGGAATAAACAATTTTGCTGAAAGGAGGCATAAAGATGGTGAAAATTGTTTGATGACTGAATAATGATGCTATGAAATTATATCTGATAAAAAATATTGTCATAAAATGTTGGAAAATTGGGCATCAACCTTAATGATAGAAATTCAAATTCCAAGCAAAGCAGTTTGTTTTTCACTTTACACAAATTCCTGTGAAAAAGGCATGAATCTACCTCTCCCTCCATATCTATAGGTAAATAGTAGGGTAGACTCAGCTCTTTAGCCTTGGTACAGCAACCAGTCTAGGAGAAGTTGGTTGGTTATTTTGTTATATGGCATATCAACCCTTTTCAGATCATTTAACGCTGAACCAAGTCATTTTGATAAAAGCTTTGTTTTAATTTAGTGTGGTTTTATGGCATATCAATCATCATAGGTTATTTAATGCCAAATCCATTTTTATACATATAAACAGTTCTATTTCAAATAATTCAGTTTAGTCAACAAGGTTAAATAGTTCCCAGGATTGCTACATATCACAAACAATTCAATTAAACATCAGGCATTTATCTATGCAGTTAAATGTAAAAACAATACAGTTTAGCATAACTATGCAGTTTAAATGTCAAAACAGTTCAATTCCAAACAATTCAGTTTAGCATAAGCACACAATTTAGTTCAATTTGACCCATAGATAGGACCCTATCAGGTGCTACCACTGTGGACCTGGGAGAAATGGCAAGAAAAAGGTACTCTGCATTCCCTAAAGCACTTGCATTACTGGAGCCTCACCATCAGATTGTTTAGTGTCATATCCAGGACACTGATTTGGGCAGTTTTACCCCTCTGCAGAGATGCAGTCGGTGTATTTCACAGCCCCAGCTAACAGTCTAGAAGGAAAACTCTACATTCAAACCAGTTGAATTCCTCTAAAAAATTGACCTTGGTGGAAAGATTAGGCAAATAATAACTATATAAAACCAGAATACACGATTTGACAGAAAGTTAATTCATGAATAGGGAAAACGTGGAAAATATGAACTGATTTCAAAAAGTATTAAGACTGATGCTGCATTTATCAAGAGAGATATTAACAATGAAAGAGACATTGATTCTTTTTTCAAAATAATCCCATTCCCATTGAAAAGTGACTGGGGAAAGGAAGATTTGTTTGGTTATTTCATTTAATTTTGTAAGTTGTGGTAGTTGGTTGTAGGTTTTGGATTTAGTGTATCTGACTCTAATGTTTACCTCTTCTTGCCCCATTTAACTTGTTAGTGTCTTCTTTGTCTGCAGATGGCTGCAAAAAAATTAAGGAAGGAAATAGACGAAGATACCTTTCAAATTTTTATTTTAAGGCTTATTATGGCTATTCTGTAGCAAGGAAATATTTTCCAGGACTATTAGAAAATAGTTGAATCTCCCAAACAAGGCATTGAAATATATTAGTCATTTTTGATGGGTTTAAAGTCTGTGGTTATGTCCAGTTGGTATTTTGGGGAGGTATGTTAGCAGAAATGGCTGCTGATAGGAAAGTCATTTAGGTGAGTTGTGAGTTTGAAGGTCAGTCCTGTTGTCAAGTAAATATGTTCAGTGAAAGCTGCTACTGGTGAGAGAGTGTGCCAGCATGCCACTAAGTAAACACATAGTCTTCCTCACCAGTAGCAGAAGAGAAGTAGTTCTTTCCAGTTCAAGTGGTCACTACTGAATAAGGCAGAGTTTTTCTTTATCGTTGGGATGTGCCACTCCTACTTCCTGTCAGGGGCTTCTGGGAACTGCTACCTTTTTAAATTTATTTTATTTTGTTTTTTATTTTTATCTTTATTTGTCTTCACATGTGACACCCACATCTTTGAAAAAATCTGTCTTAAGGTGTAAAAATGAAAAAAATACATTAAAATGAGAGATTTTATTTTGAATTTGGAAAGTTTTACATTTTTATTTAAAAAAAAGACTTAGTAGAAATATATCTTAGGTCACTTACTCTCACTTATCTAATTTTCTGAAAAAAAAGAAAAGAAAAAACTATACAGTTATATGTGATGTTAATCTGTGTCTGAACAAGATTGGGTAGTCACTTTAGTTTATTATTAAACCTAATAATAAATACAACAAATTGATTAAATAATTCCATTAGGAATTATATATGACAACAGTTTAATCAAATATTAAGGCTCTTTAATGACTGAGCCCTTGATAGAACTGAATTGAAGTGATATCTATAGAAATGTAAATGTTATTTTCTGGCAAGAAGCTTCCGCCATAAGTTTATGGTTATAGTTGCTCATCTCTGAAAACAATGATATAGTGTCCATTCCCCGTTGAAAGCTACATTGGTGAAGACATTCCTCAACTAATATTTAATAGAAGATTTGCCATCCTTGTTGTCATTATCAGAACCTACTATGAGAATCTGACTGCATCACTTGCAAAGAGGTAAGAGTTTTTCATTGGTTGAAGTAACTTTAAAATGCTTCTTTTCATATGTTATCTAACTGCTCCATTATATCTTATTTGATATCCTCCATGTCCTCAAATTTTACACTTAAGAAGAATTTTAAATTTCAAGAACAAGAAAAAATCACAGAAAGCTAGGTCTGGGAAATATTGAGGGTGCTGCCTTTGCACAATCATATGTTTCACCAAAAAACTGATCATATCTTCATTTAAATTCTAAATTCTAACTTTTAAAAGTTAAAAAAATCCAAGCATCAATCTCAACACTTTTTGATCATATTTTGTACTTTGATGACTGAGTAAAGTGGCAATGAATAATAGTTTTTGTTCAAACAAATACTGAAAACATTTTCATCAACTTAATATAAGAGAATATGCAGTTTAGATCATAGAAAGGCTAGGAAAATATTCAAATGACTGAATAAGAATGTTGGTTGACTGGTTGGTTGGTTTTAGGGCATGTCAACAATGATTGGGTTATTTCATATTGAAGTCAATTTATCAATAATGGTCCTAATTATATAAAATACAAAAATGTATGTATTTACCTACCCCCTCCACACATGCAGGACGTGACACAAGGTCAATTTTTAGGTGGAGTTTAACAGATTTTAATTCAGTGTTTTCCTTCACCTAGATCAATTGCCATACTAAAGTTAAAGACCCGGTCTGCTATGTCATTTACCCATAGCTGAAGAGAAAATTGTAGGATTCATACCTTTCCCAAGGATATTAGCATTATGTGAAATGTAAACAATCTCGTCCAGGATTTGAACTTGAGTCACCATGTCGATTTCCAACAATGATAACCATTATACCACAGGTACCTCTAAAAATGTATCTTCACCATCATTTTAAACAGGTAAACACTTCATACTTAATTGCTATGTCAATGTTTTAAGAGACAATGTATTCATGTAGTTCATAATCATTTTAAACAGATAAACATTTCATACTTAGTTGCAATATCAATGATTTAAGAGCCAATGTATTAATAAAGTCCATAGCCATTTTAAACATTATATCAGATATATTTGGTCCATTGACAGGACCTTAACAGATACAGCTGTTGTATAGCCATGAGGAATGAATGAATGAATGAATGAAGGACCATAATACTTGGCAATAAAAATATAAGTCACTTATCTTTATTCTCAAAAGGTTTGAAATTGGCCGTAAGTATGAGAGAAAGACAGAGACAGGAAGATGAAGTATGTGGACACAGACTAGCAGAGGACTGCTATATTAAACTTTTCTTAACCCACATTGCAATTCCATATTCAGGGCTTTACATCTTTGCTTCCTTGATGAGAGGTTCTCTACCAGGTTCTGGGCACTCGCTGACTGCTCTCTGAACTTCTTAACTGACTTGGACTGACTGTGGGTACCTGAGATTATATAATTCATAGTAAGCCATCTTCTTGTTTACACATGTAGATCCTGTGTAGAAATCCCTAATTGATGTCAAAGGTCAATATGCAACGCTACCATTTTAAGTCAGCATGATCATGAGAGTAAAAATGTGACTCCATACTTTCTATCACTGAAGAACAGGGACCTCACCATCAGATGCAGTTTCATATCATACAGAAGACACCTAAATAATGAAGCTATGAATTTCTTTGCATGAAAGATACTGTCGTAAATGTTAGAAAGTTGTGCATCAAAATTATATAACATACAATTTAGCTGAAAGTTTGTTTAAGGTCAGAGAAAGTTGAGAAAACCCTTTAATAACTGAATAATAATGCTATGAATTTATATGAATAAAAGGTGCTGTCAAAACAAAGACTGCAAAAATTTGCATTAATATGTTAAAATAATGTAACAAATTGAATGAATTGATATTTCCCCAAACCTATTCATTCATTGGGTACCATGCTGAGTAATTCTCCTTCAGAACCTCTTTCCTGGCAATTGTAGAGCCGATCTCTTCTCCAAGTCATATGTGACAGGTTGAACTGGGTTACATGCAACCAGCAGCAAAGTATGATTCCTGGCCTGACCTAGTGTTGTTATTTAGGGAAAAAAATAAATGAATAGATTTTATAAGCATCTTGGCTTTATAAGTCATAAAGAACATTATATTAAAAATCTCTCTTTTTTTTTTTTAAGTTAGCGTGTCGTTTTGTTGACTTTTATGGACCAATGTACTTGACAGCAGGATTTATTTTTACTTGCATTACCATGAGATAATGCTCACTTTCTTGTGTTTTATCAATAAGAGAGCAGGCACTAGGGGTGGTATGTAATCTTTCTCTCATCTCATGAGAGAAGAAAAATAAAAGAGGAGATACCAATAAAAAAAAAGATGGAAAAACCTATGATTTCTGGAAAGACAGTTGGGGAAATAAAGGAAGATGATAAAAATACAAACTTGAACAAGAGGCTTGGGATTTGAAATCAATTGATGAGAATAACAGATAAAGAGATGAAGTTGATAGGCCTTCATACCATGTGGATATTTCAGATTTTACAAACATATGAATGGTTTTTTAATTATTCTTTTATTTTTGCAAACAATTTTGCTAGACAGTCTTTCATATTTACAAAGAGACATAAATTTAGCTTGAAAGATCAATTGTTACCATCACAGCCATTTGATATTTTTCAATGTTTCCATCATCAGATATGGATTGATTTTAAATAAAGTATATATAAATGGACATCAGGATAGATAGATAGATAGATATCAATAGACTGAGGTAAATAGATATCAACAAACTGTGGCAGATAGATAATTATCAATTGACTGACAAAGATATAAATAGATAGATCAGATTATATCAGACTGAAATAGATATGTTTAAACAGATGATCATTGATGGATTAAGAGATGTTTAGTTATTAGATTTCTGCCAAAATAATTATCATTTTAACCTTCCACTTAAAAACAGTAAATATGCTAATTGAAGAAAGAACCATTAGAATCTAAACATTGTTGTTGACAATCAACAATTACCCAGTAGATGGGACCTAAAATATGCTGACTGCATCTCCTTACCTGTGCTCTGGATATGGCATTAAACTACGTCTAGAGCTGTGTGAATTTTGGAGTCACCCAAGAGTAGTACTATATGTTAGGATCCATCTATGGAACAAATATGATTGAGATAATGTTTCAAATGATTTTGAACCAGATTTTATTTTAAAACATTGATACATAGTTTGGTTTGATTATTTCTTTGTTTAATGGCATATCAACTTTTGTGGGTTATTTGATCCCAAAGCCATCATTGTAGAAGAATAGCAATGATACTATTTAACTGATAGCTGAAAGATAAGGGGCTGCATATCTTTCCCAATGGTATTAGTTTGAAAGTGAATGTAATAGCATGACTGACTTCAAGACTGTATTCCAGCACTTTAACCATTACAGCATGGAACTTCCCTCAAAATAAGTTGGGTTTACCAGTTTTAAATAATTGTGAAGATGCTTTTTTGTACCATATATAAGTGGAGACGAGAACTGTTAAATTGACTTTGGAATAAAGTACCCCAACAAGGGTTCACCAGCTAAAAAAATAACTAACAAACCTCAACAGAATTTCAAATAAAATAATCCAACAAGGGTTCACCTGCTAAAAAATTAACTAACAAACCTCAACAGAATTTTGGATGAAATGACCCGACAAAGATTCATCTGCTAAAAAACTAACCAACCTAAAAAGAATTTCAGATATAATATCCCAACAAATGTTCACCTGCAAAAAAATTAACTAACAAACCTCAACAGAATTTTGGATGAAATGACCCGACAAAGGTTCATCTGCTAAAAAACTAACGAACCTAAAAAGAATTTCGGATATATCCCAACAAATGTTCAACAGGTAAAAAACTAACTAACCAACCCAAACAGAATTTCATATAAAATAACCCAACAAGGGTTAACCAGAAAAAATCTAACCAACTAACCTAAACAGAATTTTCAATAAAATAACCTGACAAAGGTTCACCTGCTAAAAACTAACTAACCAACCTCAACAGAATTTGGGATAAAATAACCTAACAAGGGTTCATCTGTTAAAAAACTAACCAATCTAATCAGAATTTCAAATATAATAACCCAGTAAGTGTTCACCTGCTAAAAAAACTAACTAACCAGCCTTAACAGAATTTTGGATAAAGTAACCTAACAAAATTTCACCTAAAAAAATAACCAACCACAAAAGAATTTCTGATAAAATGACCTAACAAGTGTTCCCTTGCTAAAAAAACTAACCAACCAACCTCAATAGACTTTAGGATAATATAACCCAACAAGGGTTTACATGCCATGAAAAAACGACCAACCACCCAACCAACCAACCAACCAACCATAAACAAGACTATTTATTCTGGATGCATAAAAATCTGGAGTCCTGGAACGGATTAATTTCAAAGGTTTTTGTGCTGCTTCTTGGTTGTTTAAGACCTTCTCTTGCAGGAAGTTGTTGAGACCCTTGAAAAAATTGGTAGACAGTTGAAAAGAGAGGCCTGATGAATAAGCTGTGTGAGGTAAAGTTTTATCCATTTCATTCAATTTCTATAAAGTCATGAGCTAGATGTAGGACATTATCATAAAGAAGAATTGATCTGTTTTTTTTATAAAGCAATATTGAACATAAGTATTGCAGTTCCTGGTGTGTCTTCTTAATTTGCTGGCCATACTTCTCTGCTGTGATGGTTTTGCCAATTTTCAAGAAGTTGTAGTTGATGATTGGTCTTGCCAACTGCCAAACAGTGACCTTAATCTTTTTTTATGCAGCTTTAACTTTGGAAAGTTCTTCAGAGATTTGATTTGGTACAGCCACTGCACAGGACACTGCAGATTATGACATAGAAGCCAATTTTCATCATATGCCATGTGGGATTATCTTCCTCATCTTTCAAAGAATTTCAGTTAATAACTGCAAGATGGCATTGCCAAAGCAATAGAGGCTAGTATACAATAAAAAGGCATGAATGCTTCATCATTTTACTAGTAGAATGGTTAAGAGACAAAATCTGTCTTATCCTCTTTGATAAAGACTTTTTCATCTCCAGTGAATCATGTGTCAAATTGAACACAACACTACAGAAAAATACTCAGCATATAATGCCTTAAGCTTGCACAATCAACATCTAAGGAACTCTTCTTGAATATGTAAGACTCTCACAAACTTATGTATCTCTTAGAAACTTCACATATGTATAAGATGCACTTATTAGTTATTGTCAGAGAAAAGAGCTTTGGCAACTAGGGTTCAAACCCTGGATGAGGCTGATTGAATTGCACTTATTGCTAATGTCCTTGAGAAAGGCATAAATCCAATGTACCCACCCCCCAGCTCTTAGTAAATAGTTGGGCAGACTGGGCTCTATAATCTTGGTAAAGCAACAAACCTTGAAGAAGGAAAACTCAGAATTCAAACAAGCAGTACATCTTTTACAAACTTCACATACACATACATACAATAAAGGTATTTCTGTATACACACTTTCATTCACTCTTTTCGTATCTCATTTCATTATGAATTCTCCTTATTATTGTTATGGTACCCAACCTGTGGTCAGTAATGAACTCTTCTGTGACTATTAATACCAGGCTCTGTACTTATTCCCGGAGAACACTTGGCACTTGGACTGACTTCTAACACTTTGTACATATGTCGTATTATACTTCGTTAATATACTTTGTTCCATCCAAACCCGGGTTGTGTTATTCTTCCGGACTCTTTACTGGTCCACAACAATTATTTAGTTTACTTTAGAAATAAAATATGTCGTTAATTGCACATAATTATTCTTGTATTTATTCTTGAGAGAAAACTAAGTTTCTGATTTTATATCTTACCAGCAAATCATATCACAGAATGATATGTTTGCACATGGAGTGAATAACTTCATTCAACAAATTTTAGGCCTCAATAAATATATATCTCTAATGAAAAACCTCCATAGCCATTATCCTATAAAGAAATGGATTGTTTTTGCAGTTATGAAAGATGCACACAGCAGACTTTATAACAATAAATTATTTATTCCAGTTCATATTTTGCATCATTTATTTTTTGCAGTTTTTTATTCTTCCAATTTGATGCAACTGTCAAACTACTGAATAGTTAATGTTTAGTTCTTCTTCAACCTCTCAAGTTATTTTACATAGGTATACTTCAATAATCACAGGACATCTGCTACTTTCCTCATCTTTCAAACTTTTGTAGCCATTACAAAATTTTGGAACTGATATTGACCAGGCAAATTGCTTAGTTGATACAACAGGCAGATTTTTGGGGTGCCTCAGGTGATGTAATGGTTAACAAGCAAGACAAGCAAACCTACATGAGTGAGTTCAAGTCTGATTGGGAATCCTATTCCTATGGCCTTGTGCCACATCTAAGCAAAAAGCTTTGTAAATTACTACAACAAGCAGATATTTTGATTGATTGATTTTAATGGCATGTTAACCAGTCTAGGGTTACTTTAAACTAAGAGGTTAGGGAATCACGTTCATTGTATATTTATATTTATATTTTTTGTCAAGTTATTTCTTTATTTATTTCAAGTTTTTTCTTTGGCTTACAGTCCCATTGAATGCAAATAATTTTCAAATAGATCTATTTAGCCCATAGCTACCTTAACAGGCCAGTAGCACTCTAGGTCTGGCCCAGTTGGATGGGGCTGCAGAAGACACCGACTGCATCTCGGCAGAGGAGTAAAACTCTACCAGCAAGTGTCTTCGATATAATACTAAACATCTGATGTGAGCCTCCAGTAATGCAGGAGCTTTGAGGAATGCAGAGTACCCCTTTATTGCTATTGCTCCCAGATCCACTCTGGCCCGGAGTGGTAGCAACTGATAGGGTCCTACCTATAGGTCAAATAAAACTAGACAGTATACTCATGCTAAACGGAATTGTTTGATATAGAACTGTTTTTGACATTTAATCTTTGTACTTATGTTAAACTGAATTGTTTTGAATAGAACTGTTTATATTTTTAAAAATGGATTGGCCATTAAATAACCTACAATGGTTGATATGCCATAAAACCAAATAGAACTAAACTGTGTATTTATGCTAAACTGAATTGTTTGAAATAGAACTGTTTTTACATTTAACCATGTGTAAACAAAAAACTAATCTTTTGCTAATCTGAATCATTTGAAATAGAATTGTTTATATGAATAAAAATGGATTTGGCATTAAATAACCTACCATAGTTGATATGCCATAAAACCAAACCAAACCAAACCACTCCAGGTCAGAGTGGACTTGGGAGTAAAAAGCAATGTAGGTGTACTCTACACATAAAAACCAACAATCCAATAATGTGTCAAATAGATCTGTTTGAAAATTATTAATGTTAGATAGGAAAAGTTGAAATCACATAACTGTATACAAATTATTTATATTAAGAATAATTACTAAAAGCAATAGTTTACAATGGATTATCATTAGTAACTTAAAATAATATAATTGCTTGAAATACTTGAAACTACATCATTGTGGGCAAATTATTTGTCAGCATCATCATTATCCAGCCCAGTCAACTGGGGCTTTAGAATACATCAACTGCATCTCTTCAGAAAGGTAAGACCCGTCAATGAGTGTCCTGGATATGACAGTAAGCAATTTGATAGCGAGGTTCCCATATTGTTGGAGCTTTGAGGAATACGGAGTACTTTTTCATTGCTGTTGCTCCCAGGTCCACTCTAACCCAAAGTGGTAGCACCTGAAAGGGTCCTATCAATGGGTCAAATAGAACAAAATGTGTGCAAACAAATGACTGATGTTAAATTGTGACTGTTATATAGCAATACTAGAAACCATTTAACTGTGTGCAAAAAAGAGCTCAGGCTCATTTAAGAATGTTATCTACAAAATATGTTTACAAATCATATGAATATTAAATATATATGTAAAAACAGGGTTTGGTATTAAATAACCCATAATGGTTGATATGCCACAAAACCAAACTAAACCAAACCAATCATCATTATCATCATCAACTCATGCTGATAGCACAGAGTCCCTTAACTATCTCTCTCTCTCTCTCTCTCTCTCTCTCTCTCTCTCTCTCTCTGTTCCTTTCAACCATTGCTCCTGGCAGATCTTCTTGAGAGCATCCAGTATCTGTACGGAAATGATGAATGTAGGTCTTGCAGGTTGTCTAACATTGATGTGTCCATGTGTAGGAGTCTACAGGTGATGTTGCTTATGCGTTCTTCCTTACTTTTTCCAGCAGTACCCAGCTTGTCTTGTCTTATTTGGATGGTTTGTGAGATGAGAAACAAGTGACCATGCAGCTGCTGTTATATGGAGTGCTGCTTCCTAGATTTTTTCAAAACAGCATGTAGCATTCTTGTGTAGTTCCCATCTAGCTTTTTCTCAATGCATTTCATTTGAGTCATGGTAGTGCATCCATACAATTGTACTGACACAGCCACAACTTAGAAGAAGTCCTATTTTACTTTATCAAACTTTCATATGCTCAACAACCTGTTAATAGCAATTCACACCTTCCCCCATGGGTATGTTGTCATTGCTTTCAGTAAATGAGATATTGCTCTAGAGGTATGGGAATTGGTCTATTAATTTAAGAGGTTTGCCACTTAAAGTGAAAATAGCATGTTATTATTTAAAATACATGAATTCTGTTTTATCTACACTCACATAGGGACCAATGCATCTATAAGTGTTTGTCAACTTTTTTCATCTCCTGGCCATCAATGATGATTGATAGCTTTTAACTCCAGTTCAAAAGTAAGTACCAACAAGACACCCCCAAAAATGTTACATCTTAACGCTTGTATTAAAATAATAGTAATTATCATCCATCATCATCATCATCATCATCATCAAGTGTAACTGACAGTAAGGATTTCTTTAACTCTCTGTCACCATTCATCCCTATCAGCCACTGCTCTTGATAAGTCCTCTAAATGGCATCCAGTATTTGCACAGAACTAATGAGTACAAGTTTTTCCTGGTTGGCCAATACTGGTTTGTCTATATCCACGTGTAGGAGTTCATAGGAGAGCATTGCTCATGAGTTCTTCTCAAGCAATGTTTAGCATATCTTGTTTATCTCACTTCTGAAATGCAAAGTATGTGGCTGTATAGTTATTGTTTTATTGGCTGCTGCTTCTAGGATTTCTTAAAACAGCATGCAACATCTTTGTGTAGTTCTCATTTAGCTTTTTCTCTTAGAATTTCTTTAACGTTTAAGTAGTGCAACCATACAATAGCACTGACATGGTTATAACAAGGAAGAATTCCTGTTTTAGTTTATCAAATAGATCAGGTTTCCATATGATTGAAAATCTTTCAATCCATGCTTTACCAATGTGTATGCTCACATCGCTTTCAGTTGATGAGATATTGCTACCGAGGTATATGAACAGTGAATTTCAGAGGCTTGCTCTTTAATAAGTTGATGACATTGTTGGGAGATTAAATGGAGTGATCTCCCTTGTAAGAGTGTTTGAGGAACTCTCCCACATCACAATTTTTTTTGGTCACGTGACAATGTGACTCGGGAAATCTTCCTCTATCACGAACAGGACTTTGTGTTGACCAGGCGTAGTTGTTCGTTCCTCCCACTGAATACAAGAAGCCTCCCTCCTTTGAACTGCAGACCTGATAAGAGTCAGTTGTCTTCACATTTTTGCCGTAATTAACTTTTCTGTGTGTTCCTTGAATGCATGCGACTCTTGTATAAACAAAGTAGGGAAATTATTCTCGACTTATATTGTGGATAATTAAACATTTTTATTATACTAATTGAATTGTTCTGTTTCCTAACAAATATTCTGCACTAGGTTACTCTCTCTGGGATAACCTAAAGCGTCATAAGAAACAGGGTGTTTTCCTCAAAGTAACACCTTGTTAATCCTTATAACGCCATCTTAATTAGTAATAAAGAAGCATAAACTAGGTCTTTGACCCTTCAGATTTATTGAAGATGAGAATATTTGAAAGCTGAAGCTTTTTGAGACAATGTATCCAGATGACAGCTTAAGACGAGTCAAAACTTAAGCATTCAAATATATCAAACTGAAATTTTCATTTAAAGCCAGACAGTACTAATTAGCAAATTAGTCTTACAAGTCATTACTGCTGAGTAGTGAGCTTGATCCCTATGGTGTGCCTGGTATAAATCCTTCATAATAAGTTTGGCTACATGCACTTGTAGGGAAGTAGGTAAATATCACTTCATCTACTGGAGAAATGCCTCTCAAGGTTGGCAGTTTGATGTATTCAGATTTTAAATTTCTAACACAGCCAAATCATCATTGCATCCAAGGATTTTGGAACCAATTGACATTGCCTGCCAACAGCAAAATTTAAAAAAAAAACAGTTCCTCGAAATTCATTTAAAAGTATATATGAAAGAATTTTATCACTGCCTTTTTTTTTTTGCATCTTTTTAACAATATTATAATTAGTATATTCTACTAGTTGGAAAAATATTTCATTCACCTAAATATCTTTTCTGATAAAGATCCTCTGATGAATGTCAGAAGAAAGCGGCCACTAAGGATCAATAAAAGAGTTTAAAATAAATCTATTTTCAACTTTATTATATATCTAAGGTACTTTAGAGAGCAGTCTTTCTCTGACGTATGTTTCATCAAAAAAAACACAGACAAGATTCTTTTTAACAAGTTTTATTGATTCTTTTTTTATTTTTTTATTTTATTGATTAATTTATTCATTTATGTGTAATTTTACAAGACTTCTTCTGTTTGATTCAATCTTATAAAACAATTGTCCAAAATCTTATCCTTAAATGTTTTCCAAGTTCATTGGTTATTTTCACAAATTCACAGACAGGCAGATACACGCACAAACACACACTCACATATATATAAGGTATATTTAGGTAGTTGTCTTTCTCTGAAACATGTTTCATAAAAATGATAACTTAATAAATTTTATTGATTCTTTTTTTTGTAATCTTACAAGATTTTTTCTGTTTAGTTCAGTTTTATGTATATATATTTACCAACCCCACTGCACAAACAGGATATGACACAAGGTCAATTTTAAGCTGAGTTTAATAAGTTTGAATACAGAGTTTTCCTTCTCCTAGATCAGTTGACATACCAAGATTAAAAAACTCAGTTTACCCTACTATTTACCCATAGCTGGAGGGAGAATAATTGAATTTATAACTTTCTGAAGTTTATTAGCTCTATAGGAAATGCAAACAGCCTCATACAAGATTTTAACTCAGATCACTGAGTCTATTTACTATGTCAGTAACCATTACACTACAAACACCTCCATAATTCAATTTTATTTATTGTATGTTGTGTCTCAAAATCATTATGCAAAAATAATTTTTTTTTAAGTATTCACATTTTTAAAAAATATTTCATTTTTTTGTGTTTGGTTTGGTTTGATGGCATATCAACCATGGTTGGTTATTTAATGTCAAATCCTGTTTTTACATATATATTAAAGATATAATTTGAAAACATATTTTGCCGATACACACAGTTAAATGATCAAATACTTCTATTTCTAACAATTCAATTTTGCATAGGTCACAGTTAAATAGTTCTAAGTATTGTTATGTATCAATAACAATTCAATTAAATATCTGTCATTTGTGTACACACAGGTAAATGATCAAACAGTTCTATTTCAAACAATTCAATTTAGCATTAGTCATTTGTCTGCACTCAGTTTAAATGTCAAACAGTTTTATTTGATCCATAGATAGGACTGTATCAGAGGTTACCACTCCGGGCCAGAGTGGACCTGGAAGCAATGGCAAAGAAGGGGTACTCTGCATTCTCTAAAGCTCCTGCATTACTGGAGTTTCACTATTAGATTGTTTAATGACATATCCAGGACACTCATGGGGGGAGGGTCTTACCCCTCTGCAGAGATGCAGTCTGTGTTTTCTACTGCCCCAGCCGACTGGGCTTGTTTTTGTTTACATGATTTTTTCTGTATTTTCTTTTTATTTTCTTAATATTGTACTCTTTGTTTTATTTGGTTGTAATAAGATTTTCCTTACCTCAAAGAAACTTCTTATCTGGTTTACCTTGATACAATGCAATGTATATTTATTTCAATTCAGATTATTTTATGGCAAATGAGACTAGCAGTGTCATCAAATGCTTTTAATCTATTTATTTCAGACACTGTATTCAGTAATTAGAAGTTTTTTCTTCTGTTGTTTTAAGTACAATAATAAAATCTCTACATTAAATCAACATTGTTCTTTATGACTTACAGAGATTACTGAAATGCAACAGCGTATATTAAATGGCATAATGGTTACAGTACTTGCCAATGGCCGGGGAGACTAGGATTCAATCCCAGGTAGAGTCATACCAAAGACAAAAAAATGCTACTTGATGCCTCCTTGCTTAACACTCAGCATTATAAGGTATGGAACAAGAGTAAGTGAAACAATCCAGCGAAAGGAGTAACACTCTCCCCTACACCTCAGTGTTGTAGCTATTGAAAAGGAAGCCTTTAGGTCACCCTCGACTACAATCGTCCAACTTACTTATATTAAATGCACAATGGTAATTTTGCCTCAAAACTCCTTGAGTAGGATCATGGTTAGCAAGATTGGTAAACTGACCATTGATAGTAAGTTCCTTTCTCACTGGTTATACCATTCTTCTAGTCTTGTTAAGCTTAGAAAATAACAGTAATGCTAACAGTAGATAGATAGATAGATAGATAGATAGATAGATAGATAGATAGATAGATAGATAGATCATGGCCTGACACTTTTTAAGTGAAATCCTTACTAGACCTGTGATTTTTTCTTACTTCCTAAACAGAAAAATGATCTCAAGGATTAGACACTAGATCACAAGGAGAACATAAAAAGAAAAATGATGCCCCAGCTTTGAACTATATCAAATTAAAAGTTTCAGAGGTGCTTTGACCAATGAAATACTTGCCAGAATAAATGTGTTGAATGTTAAGGAGACAATTTTAACAAAATTTAATGTTTCATTTATTATTCATAAATGTCTTGGTAAATACAGCTTAAGACTCCAAACTTTATGAATGAAAAAAAAGTGATGTTAAAATATTCCTCTTTGTCCAATAAGTATACATACTAAATGTTATGGCTCTCTACATCAAACTACAAGGGTGGGCTGAAAAGTTCACAGGCTGAAAAGTTCACAGGCTGAAAAGTTCATATGATGACATCATATCTGTTGTTGATGATGACATTCTAAAGCAATGGGATCCAAGCAGAGCAACATCAGTGGAAAAAGTGGGTACACTGCAAGGAGGACTATGTTGAAAAATAAATCTCATTTGGTCATATTCCATGAGAGAATCTTGGTAAGTCTATGAATTATTCTGTCAATCCTTGTATTTAATCATCTCTTCAAGACAGACAAACTCTTCCCAATTATTAATATAGATGTATGACAAATGATCTTTAACTGTTATTCTAGAAATGGCCATCATGTCAGTAGAGGAGGAATAATCTTAATAAATGCATTTAACCTTCTTGTAAGTACTTATCTTTTAAGGAGCCAGAAGCCATGTTAGTTAAGAGCCTTTTGGTTGCTACATTTCTGAGCATATCATAGTAACAGAGAAAATGTCTATATTGAAACAGATCTATCTCTAAGAATTGTTTGTAGTTAAACTGTTTGGGTTTTATCAGAAGTATGATAAAATATCAGGGTCATTTAATAAATAAGGTGAATTTTGCCTTAGGCAATAGGAAGCTCTGTTTACAGCCACACCTTTTTCAAGGAAATCAATAGCAAAGGCTCCTTTCATGTCCCAGAAAACTATCAGCATTACCTTCTTTACTGACCACTGCACTTGGAACTTTTTTTATCGGTAGTCAGTTTGTTTCCACTCCAAGGACTATCTCGTAATGGCAAACCCATGTTTAACCCTTTTGTAAATATTGTTTTTTACTAGAATATGCTTTTTCATTCACGGCACACATTCTTCTATAAATTTCACATACTTTACATTTCTCAGCTACCAAATATTTGATGAAAGACCTCTGTTTAAGCATGGAGCCCTCTGATTTGCTACTATTTTGAATAGCCTCAAAAGAAATATTTTTGCTGAGATTAAAATGATTTTTTCTATAAACCTATTCCAAATAATGTAGAGTTTACATTCCTGAAAAAAATATGATGAAAAAATATCTATTTTTTCTTTTTAAATTACCTCTATCATATAGATGAATGAACAGGAGAGAGAGAGTGAGTGAGAGTGAAGGAAAACAAGATAAACAGTAGTCTCACCCTTATTTAAGAACATTAGAAAAGCCAGAGAATAAAGAGATTGAAATGTTATGATAAAAACAATAAAAATTAGGATGATTGCTTAAATAATTCATGGAATAATGAAAATATTTTGTTTCAGAACTTCAGAAAACTATTATTTACACTGCATATCTCTTACTATTATCCTCATATTATCTTTATATTTATAACATTTTGGCTGCTATATCCACTGGCCTTCTTCTAATGTCTTTTTGTTATATTGTATATTATCTACCCAACTCCTCCATGACAAGAGAAATCCTCCTGGTGTAGAGGCTAACATGCTTAAATGCAACATCCTTGTTAGCAAGTTCAAACTCCAGTTGCATGAATGCATTCACTTTCAGACTAATACCCTTGAAAAAGGTTTAAATTCCCTCCATTTCTCTAGCTATGGCTTAAATAGTACCAACACTGTTGTACTCCGGGGATAGCTTCGAGCTTTAAGTAACCCACAAAGGTTAACATTCCATTAAAAACAAAGAAACCAAACTATTCCTCTGGCATGAGCCGGATGTGACACAAGGTCAACTTTTCAGTGGGATAAGGCTGGTTTTCTAGGAAGGATTAAAAAGACATGAGGGGTTGGTGACTAAAATTATTTCCCAGAGGAACTCTCAAAGGCTTGATGAGGCAGTGAGTAAATTTGTATATCATCATCAGTGAAATATGTATTTAACCAACCAATCTACCACTGTTGTATACAGAGAAGAGGAAAGAGATGACAATTCTTATGTATATAATCCTTTTTTTATTTATTACAAAATAGTTGATATTTGTTACATGAGAAGAGAGTCAGGAACTGCTAAGATTTACCCACAGCGAGATACAAAATCTTCAGAGTATCACTTCTTTTCATTCTGCTTTCCTGAGACTGGTACGTAGCCGACTTAAAACATTTAATTATCACTGCTTCTTTGTGCTTCCTTCATGAGACTGGTATAGGCCAACTCAAATATCTACTCATCTCAGCTTCTATATGTTTTACACGTATGGGGCTTTACAAGATGTTCCTATTTTCTTGTGGGATCATACCTGCTTTTGACTTTAGTGAGCCTGTTTCTTCACATTTCTCTGCATTATCTCTGGTATTTAATCATCTTAGCTTCTATAAGTTTCTCAACTACATTGGCCTTCACAAGGCATTCCTATTTTCTTCTGGGAGCATACACACTTTTGTCTTTACTGGGTCTCATACTTTTCAGATCTCTTACTACTTTTCAACCCTGGGCCATCTGGTCCACAGCCAGCACCAAGAACAGTGTAACATCTAGTCTCTCTTCTGCCTGCTCCCTTCTTCTCTCCTTGGATTGCAAATCTTCAGTTGTGATATATTTTTCAGATGCCCACGTACCTCACAGTCACTCTTCCTTCCGGCATGCCATCCCCGCACTTCACGTGGCATTTTCATTGTCTTTTGGTTACATTAAGATACAGGTATATCTTGTTTTGTAACTTACCCAGCCTGTCAAAGGTCAAATATCTAACACCACTGTCAATTTTTAAGTCGAGTTCAACTGGTTTAAATTCAGAACTTCCTTTCTCCAAGACTTCTAAAGAACCCAGTCTGCTCAGAGAAAGGGTATTGTAAACAGCCTAGTTTCAGATTTGAATTCAGGTCATCAATTCCATTTCTTACAATGATCACTGTTACACTCAACATGCCTTTTTCATTCTATTATATTGGTCATAGACTATCTATGACCTGACAGCAGGAAGGAAATGACAAACACCTTGTGTCACAAAAACACACTCATATTTATTTTACTGTTACATTTCTAGGTGGTCCAGAGGAATATGTGGTATGTTTTTTTTTAGTTGATGAAGGAAAGAGTCATCCCCATGAGATGTGCTTTCACTTAAGCCCCAAATTAATTGATTGTTTCTCTTTGTGTTTCAAATTCAACTCACTAACTTTTAAAATCGAACTAAAATTTTCAAGTACCACATAACTGCTTATTGCCAATCAATAAATGCCCATATGATTTCCAACTGTTTTTCTATTGCTGTCCCTGTGGAGACTGAACTCTTGATCTGCTCCCGTCAATCACTCCAATGCCAATGTCTGAACATAGCTACCATACCCCAGCATTGAGTGTGGTGGTGGGAGGTCCTATTGATTTTATCATAGTAACCTTTAGAGGATTTTAAACCAAACTTTTAAACAATGCTTTTAGCCTCTTAGCCAATGTCCTTGAAGGTTACTAATTACAATAAAAGATACCTAAAGAGTGTCTAAAACATTGTGAATATAATGGCCAACATAAGGATAATAATCTGAGATGTGTCAAAAGCATATAACTCCTCATCTCTGAAATTTAAACAGATATTCAGAAAACCAGTATAAATGAGGACAAAAATAATGATATTCATGTGAAGAAGGAAATTCTTTGATCTCAGAACTTCAGATAGCGTTTGTTCTCTTTTCTCTTAAATACATCTGTTGAGAAAATCTAAAATATTATAATATAACAGAAGTATTTTTGCTTTTGACAAACCTTTACTCAAAAGTTTATTTCCTGTACATATCTAAATGATATTTATAACTTCTTTATTTTAGTAATATATATATATATATATATATTGTATACTTAGGCAGCAAGTCGTTATCTAAAGACTGCGGACTGTTTTCTTTTCAAGATCTTCATCTTCAAGTGAAGACATTAGAGTCTTCTTGTTATTTTTCTTATGTCTGGATCAAAATGGTGAAAAAATTGCCCCATACTAACCCAAGCACTTTCAACGATTTTGCTGATCATCCTCAGGGGTTGAATTAGGTTGTTTGTTGCTGTGAATTTTACTCATATTTATTTGGAGTGTTTTTTTAAAATATATATCTGTATATGGATTGAGAGAGAGGTAGAGAAGGGAGTCCCCATGGCATGGTGGCAAATGTACAAAACTGATGAATCATAGTAAGCAATTTTGAACAGTAATTGGGCTATTACATATATTTTTAGACTAATATCCTTGGAATAGGTATGAACTCCCTTTTCCCCTGAGTTATGGGTTAAATGGTACCACTATTTTTCTTCTACAAGGTAGGCTTTTAGCATTAGATTATTTATAAGGGTTGATGCGCCATTATTGAACCAACAAAAAATTTTTTCACTCATTGGACCAACAAAAAAAAAAATATATATATATATATATATATATATATATGAATCAAAAGTATTTTTGCATTTTTACAGGCCTTTATCCTTAAGCTTATTTTATATACTTATCTTCCTTTTTTTCTTTTTTTACAGGTATATCATATTATTGGGTTATTTAATGCCAAAGCCATCAAAAGTATTTTCATTTTTTATGAACCTTTGCTACATAGTTTATTTCATGTATATATCTGAAGACTATGAATCCAATGTTGCAACATCATCATTATCATATACATTAGAGTGTACTGAAAGCATTTTCATTTTTTACAAACCTTTACTTCAAACCTTATTACATATTCACATCGAAGATTATCAATAATTCCACTATATAGGGATGAGTCAAAAAGTATTTTTGCATTTTTACAGGCTTTCATCCTAAAGTTTATTTCATGTACACATCTGAAGGCTCTTGTAAACCCACCATTTTATTAATATGATTATCATATATATAATCGTCTATCAAAAGTATTTTTGTTTTCAACAGACCTTTGTTCCAAATCTTATTTCATTCATTTGGTTTTGGTTTCTTTGTTTAATGGCATATCAGCCTACACAGGTCATTTTACATTAAAGCTATCCTATTAAAAGAAGAGTATTGGTGCTATTTAACCCATAGCTAGGAAGGATAAGAGATCTCATACCTTTTCCAAGGGCATTAGTCTGAAAGCGAATGTAATAGTGCAACTGGAGTTTAAACTGATTTACTATTATGTTGCAGCCCAGCACATAAGCCATGATGCCATAGGGATTCGCCTGTTTATTTCATATAGACATCTAGAAACTATTACACCATTATACAAGTCATGTTCAAAAATGTATCAAAACTGAAGCTGTGTTTACTAAGACAGGAATGAACAGTGAAGGAAACATTGATTTTCTTCAAGGTGATCCTCTTGGCATTCAACACACTTATTTCAGTGAGTTTTCTATTGGTTGAGGCAACTCTGAAACTCCTCTTTTGATATGGCCTGAGGCTGTATCATTGTATTTATTCTAATATTCTCTACACCCCTAAAACTTATAAGTAAGTAAGTAAAGTTAGCGACCATAGTCGAGGGTGACCCGAAGGCTCCCTTTTCGATAGCTACTACACCAAGGTGTAGGGGAGGGCGCTACTCCATTCCCTGGATTGCTCCACTTTACCCTTGAACCGTACCTTATAATGCTGAGTGTTAAGCAAGGTGGTATCAAGTTCCATTTTTAAAGTCTTTGGTATGACTCGACCTGGGATTGAACCCAGGTCTCCCGGGCCATTGGCGAACACTACAAGAAAAAGTTGCAGAAAGCTAAGTCTTGTGATATGGAAGTTACTGCAATTGCACAATCTTGTACTTCACCAGATAACATTTCATTCAAAAAGTTTTGAGACTAGCTTCATAATTTTTTTCAAGCAGGCATTGAATTGTCAAAGCTTTATCGAGATTTTTTGGCATGTCAGCATCATCACTTTATTATATGACTTTTTCAACTGTTCACATATTTTCCTTTAAATTTTGAAATAAAAAATTGTCTTGGTAGCAATATCTCATCTAATGACCAGTTCACATACCTTGGTAGCAATATCTTCAACAGAAAGTAATGTCAACATATGCATGGGAAAGGCATGGACTGCTATTAACAGGTTATGGATCATATGGAAATCTGATCTCTCTGATAGAATAAAATGGGATTTCTTCCAAACAGTTGCTGTATTAGTACTATTGTATGGTCACATTACCTGAACTCTAACAAAATGCATGGAAAAAAATCTAGATGGTAACTATATAAGAAAGCTGTGTGCTGTTTTGAATAAATCCTGGTAGCAGCACTCCACAAAACAGCAGCTATACAGTCACTTGCCTCTCATTTCACAAACCTTTGAAATGAGATAAAAAAGACTTGCTGGGCATTGCTGAAGAAGCAGCGAAAAACACATAATTGACATTCTCCAACGGACACCTACACATTGGCACACCTGTGTTGGCTGACCAGCAAAATGTACATACATCAGCTTTGTGTGGACACTGGATGCAATCTAGAGGATCTACCTAGATAGGTGATAGAAAAAAATGGTGAAAAAGAATTAAGGGAATCCATGCTATCTGCACAACTTGATGATGATGAGGAAAGCTTCCATTTCAATATTGTTTTAGCCCAGTTAGCTGGAACTATAAAACACACTGATTGGATCTCTACAAACAGATAAGTTCCCCCTCCCCAACGAGTGTTCTGAATTGACTCTAAACTTTCTGATGGTAAGGCTTCAGTAATGCCAGTTGGGAATCTGGAGTCTACTCTGGCCTGTAGTGGTAACACCTGATAGGGTTCTATCTATGGCTCAAATAGAACTTTTTAACATTCAAACTGAGTGCAGATAAATGACTTATACTAAATTGAATTGTTTGAAATAGAAGTGTTAGATCATTTAATTGTGTGTAAATAAATGACATGTTTAATTGAATTGTTAGTGATACATAGCAATACTTTGAAACATTTAACTTTAATCGATGCTAAATTGAACTGTTAGAAATAGAACTGTTTGATCAATTAACTATGTGTAAACAAATGACAGATATTAGTGATAAATAGCAATATTTGGAAACATTTAACTTTGACCTATGCTAAATTGAATTGTTAGAAATAGAACTGTTTAATCAATTAGCTGTGTGTAAACAAATGACAGATGTTAGTGATACATAGTAATACTTGGAACTACTTAACTTTGTTGACTTTACAAATCGTATATCTAATATATATGAATAACCCGGATTTGGCCTGCAATGGTTGATATGCCATAAAACTAAACCAAATTCAGTATTGTTTGATCACACCTTACACTATCTATGGATATAAATATCTGTTTGTAACTATGCATTTATGTTTATTTGAATTTATCTCACTTTCAATTATAAATATACATGTGGCCAATTTTGTGAAACTAAAAACTTTAACAAAATCCAAGTGGAGAGAGAGAGAGAGAGAGAGAGAGAGAGAGAGAGAGAGAGAGAGAGAGAGAGAGAGAGAGAGAGAGTGAAATACAGAAGGAGAAAAAAAGAAGATTGAAGTAAGAAGATGGGTTGGGAAGAAAAAGAGGAAGAAAGAAAAGGTGGGGAGAAGAAGGGAAAGAAGAGGGGAGGTGAATAAAGAGGAGAGTTAAATTGTCAATATGGTTGCAACAGAACAATTAAATGTCATTGTTTATAAATATTTATTTGATATTTAATTGTTAATGAATATTTATGTTTGCATATAACCACAAGATTATATTAAGGTTATATATATATATATATATATGTATATATATATATTTTCTATTATCACTATTTGGTTTTTATGCAATTATGCATGTATTCTTTGGAATTTCCACAAGCCAAGCTATTCACCATTATTTTATTTATGGTTTTACTATATATATATATATATATATATATATATATATATATATATATATTGTTACAACATTGTGTTTCAATAAATAAATGTTAGTTTTTAACAGAGTTTTTCTTGTGTTTGAGTCGCCAACATCCAGGCAACTTGTTCCAACCAACCACCTGGACTGTCAGAAGAACTTCTGGATAGATTATGTCATCCTTCTTCTGTGGATCTTTCAAATGCAACATGAGCACAGGGGGAGTTGATAAACCAACTACCTGGAAATGCCTGTGGTAGTCATGGAACTAAGTTCACATCAAGTATCATGACTAGTATAGGAACACAATCTTTCATTGGCTGTTTTCTTTTTGATTTTTCTTTTTTTTTCTTCTCATCAATAAATGTGACCCTTAAAGATGACTAGTAATAGTACTAGTTTCCTGAGTGAACTATTTGATCCTGGCTGTTGACTTAAGAAGTTCTTTTGCCCAGTATCTGGTGAAGTGTGTCATTGATTGAACCTTGGATTCATTTTCCTTATATTTGGCCAAGTGGGTAGAGAGTTTGCCAATGGCCTGGGAGACTGGCGTTCAATCCCAGATTGAGTCATGCCAAAGACTTAAAAAATGGTACTTGATGCCACCTTGCTTAAAACTCAGCATTATAAGGTATGGATTAAGGGTAAAGTAGAGCAATCTAGGGGAAGGAATTATGCCCTCTCTTATACCTTGGTGTAGTAGCTGATAAAAAGGAAGCCTTTAGAATTTTTTCACCTGCTGCTCATGAGTCTCGATTTGTGCATGCCCCCCCCCACAAACTCATCTGGTGGAATGTCAGACAAATCCCAATTGTTCATAGACATCGTCATGTATGTGTCACCCATGTTTCTGTCTGATTATGACCAAACTCTACACTGCCAACCTCAGCCAACCCATCAAAGATAATATTAAGATTATATCGATATATATAGATTATTTTTTATTTCTGATTTTTGTGCAATTACGCAATTTTTCTTTGGAATTTCCCATGCCTAGTTATTTACCATTATTCTATTTAAACCATCTTATTAGGAGGAATACCCATGGCGTAATGGCTAACATGCTGGACATCATAGTAAGTGAATTCAAACTCCAGTCATGCTATTATATTCGCTTATATTGCCTAAGGAATGGAATGAACTCTCTTATCCTTCCAGTTATAATTTAAATAGTACCACTACTGTTCTTTTACAAGGATGGCGTTGGCATTAAATTACAAAGGTTGATACGCCATTAGACAAAGAAACCAAACAAAACCTATTCATGTACCCAGAAATTCAATGATGAAAGACCTTGAGATGCTAAGCAGTTGACGTTCAGATGGCTTTGTTGATATTTGTTAGCAATCTCTTAAGAAATAGAGCTCTTCCTTTCTTAGAGAATGGTTTCAAATGGAAAGAGGATGTTTTTTCTCAAAATTACAGATTCCATCAAATAAAGTGTTGCCCTGGTGAGTGTTAAGTAACTGACAAGAATAAACAACACAGCCATTACATTTGTTTTTGATATAAAGGTTATTTTGCCTTCCATTTTATAATCATTACATTACCTTTTGAATTTTTATTGCACCTACAAACTTTACCCATTTATTCTTCAACATCACCTAAATCTCTCATAAAATGCTTTCATTGTTTAACATCTGACTTGAGTCTTTTATTTGTTTGTACAAGTGGTTGGTATGTTGTTTGTTTGGTTAGGTTTTACGGCATATCAACCCTTGTAAGTTATATCAAATCCTGTTATATATATATATATATATATATATATATATATATATATATATATATATATAATTCTCTGATGAGATGTGACCAAAAGAAAGGGTTCCATTTTTTAGAATTTTAAAGTATTTTAAAATACATATGCTTTTAAAAACTATTTTTAGATTTTGTATATTTCACAGAATCTTTATTTATATATATATATATATATATATATATATATATATATATATATATATATATATATATATATATATATATATATATCAAAATGATTAATGTGGTTAGTTAAGGAATAATTTGCAGGTAACATTTTAAACAAGCCAAAGGTCATTTGTTTACTTACAGTTAAAGGGTCTCAAGTATTGCTATCTAACTAAATAGTTTTATTTGTACACCGTTAAATTGTTTCAATTATTCCTAATATGAATAATTCTATTTAGTATTACACTTTTGTTTGTACACAGTTAAATGGTTAAACAGTTTTATTTGATCCATAGATTGGACCCAAACAGTTACTACCACTTGGAGTCAGAGTGAACTTGGGAGTTATGGCCATGAAGTGGTACTTCACATTCCCCAAACCTCGAGGACTGGAGCTTCACTACCAGATGCTGTTTAGTGTCATACCCAGGACACTAGTTCTCTTTGACCCATCGATGGGACCCTAACAGGTATTATCACTCTGAGTCAGAGAGGACCTGGTATTCACAGCAATGAAGGGATACTTCACATTCCCCAAAGATTCTAGACTTCAACCGCACCATTGAATAGTTTATTGTCATATTTAAGATACTTGTTGGAAGAGTTTTACTTCTACAGCTCCAGCAAACTCGGCTTTATAGAAGTGACATTTCTTTTTTTTACAATTGCATAGAATTGGATTAGAGTATTTTATTCAAAATTATTGATTCAATCAAAGTGTTCTCTTTAATTAATTCTTCCTACAGTTATTATTTACAAATCTTTGCTTAGTTTGACTTATAGATCTTAGGTTGTTTACCATCCCAGCACTTACTAAGTGGTCACCCACGTTACTACTTCACAGCTTCTTCACAGCTTAACTTTGGTGATGCTGTTGGAAAGTAAGCCTTTTTACTTCCAGCACTTATGTTCTATATTTCTTTTGTCTACTCAAGTGATTTGAAAGGATAATACAGCTTCAGTCTCAATATTTTTTAACATATCTTGTATTTCATACATAAAAATATATTTGGAAAGCAGTTTTTGTTAATGCATGCTTGGTTAAAAAGAATGGAGAAGGAAGCACTTAGAACTAAAAAAAAAAAAGATTTTCTTGTCTATGAACAAAGGAATGTAATTTGGAATTTAGTGGTTGTTTAGTGCCAGACCAACAAATACTATTCTTGTTTGAACACTTACTGTTACCCACCATACCAATTTCCTTTAAAACAAACATTTAAAAAAAAACAGTTCTCACCATTCTTTAAAGGGTTTGAGACAATGAAAATTATCCTCATTGTAATTCCACGAAAATTAACTACTGTTTTTGAAAATAGCTGGAGACAGTCAAAAGTGTTTGAAACTGAATTTTTGGAAGATTTCTACATTTGTTGAATTGGGAATTATGTTCCCTTATTCATTAACAAAAAAAAACTTTTATAAAAGATAAGTTCTACATGCTTTCTTGTTTGCTCTTTTTGATCGATTACGCATTTATGAAAATTGTGCAACTAGTATACATGTGAAACTCTGTGTAATGGAAGGCAAGTAAAATTGTACACTATTTTTTATCTTATATTTATATATATATATATATATATATATAATAGAAATATATGGAAAGTTGTATAAATCACACATGAAATAGGTTTAGAAGGCATGATATTTCATTCTTTTTATCAAACTTACCACATATTTGAATCATATTGTCAGATTCACCACAATCTATCATTTCAACATATATATATATATATATATATATATATATATATATATATATATATATATATATATGCTTATATTAGATCGTTTCTTGTCTAAATTTCAGAAAATATTACACTGATTCATTACATCAACTATCCTCATCTTGGTTGTTCTAATGATGAGAACACTTTGACTCTTCTATTCTCCAGTGAGTACAACAGAAAAATTGTGACAATGATACTGAATTGTGACTGTAATATGTATACATATATATATACATATATATAACGTTTTCACAAAATGTTTTTCAGTCAATCTGAAAGTGTTATATTGATGCAAATGGAAAAGAAAAAGAAGAGGATACTTAAACACAGGCACATTTTCTGCTGAGTGTAAAACAAAGTTTTGTGTGTCTCTATGTTTACTTGCAATATCACTAATACTACTACTTCAACTACTAGTACTTCTACTAATACTACTACTTCAATTCCTAGTAAAACTACCACTGGGTAAAATTTTAGGGCTTTTTTGGCACTGGAAACAAATATGATTTTTCTGTTTTTTAAAATTTAGTTTAAGTTTACATTTTAACATTATCCCCCTTTTCCAGCAATGGGTAGATAGTAGGGCAAGTTTGGGCTCTTTAGCCTTGACAGGGCAACTGATCTAAGAGAAGGAAAATCTCTTAATTTCAAAACCTGAGGAATTTTTCAGCTGAATTTGTGGCAACCTGGTGTGCCATTTTTTCATTATCAGCCTATCCAAAAAATGTGGCTGATTCTATACAAGTCTTCACCACTTTAGGCAAATCACCTGTGAAATTGTTTTCTAATCTTGACTTTGATAATGGTCATCATCAATGTCAGTGGACAAATATAATATTTACCCGAAGCCAAAGTTATGGCACATCCAACAAGAATTGAACTATCTATACAAGCAATCATCTGTGAGACTACTTTGCTCAATATTGCTTTTTGGCAAGCATCTTGACTGGTAAGGTTAGGTTATTTAGTTTAATGGCATATCAACCCTTAATGCTCATTTAATGCCAAATCCTGTTTATATATATATGCTGTGAAGTGGGGCCAAGAGGTCCAAACTTACCCAATGCCAAGAATCCTCGATGTTTGATTTGTTCTGTCATTTGCAGTCCATCGCCGTGCATGGTGGAAACAAGCCCTTTTAAGTGAATTGGTGATTTGCATGCATGTTTAAATGTTTTCTTTCATAAAAATATATTTATATGCATCATTAATGACAATGAAAAGATCTGGATCTTTTCAGTCAGAGCCAGATCGTTCACTCATTTAAATAACCTGTATGTTTTAAACGGGTCATATGTGAACGGCAGATCACTCATGGTGATCACACTCAATCAGGCATTCTGCAAGGCAACTAGTCTATATTACCCAGCAATTTTTGTTCTTCTGTCATAAAAGGTTTTATAAATGCAAACTAGTAAAATCAGACCCTGTAGACTCTTATGCTTTTATTCCCCACTTCCATTCCGCAGGAGTCAGTCTGAACCATTCTATGAAGCCCTGCCCTAGATCATTTCCTTCTTGATCAGGCTAAGAGCTTGACATCACCTTATTGTATAATGCTGGGTTTAAAGGTATTTAAAAATTAAAAAACAACATCCTCAGTTTTTTCCTGGTTGTGATAATGGTGAGAAATACTAGATCACTCACATATGTACAATGGGCGGCATTCATTTGTTCTACTTATTGAGAGTTTCCAACAAGAGTACCTTTTGTTGTTTCTAGATGTTATATCACCACCTTGCTGTCTTGTTCTTCTCGGCCAGTAGTCATTCTATCTTGTTCTATGTTGTTCAATTTCTTCACTGCAGGGACAAATGATAATAAAAACATTTTCTGTGTGCAGATTTCTTTGTTATGATAGACGTCTTTTCAACATGTTACCCTGATTGCAAATTCACAGAGTTATTCTGGGCTATTGATGGAAATCAGTTCATTCAGTTTGACGGCTCCCAACTAACTAATTTAAAGTTGCAATCTAACTTCTAACCTCTAACATCTAGAAGTCTTCAGTCACCTGACTGAGATTATCCAATCACAGCAAAGTTCTCAAACTGATCTCAGGATCATCACTTGTCAATTAAACTTATTTGACATTAAAGGTTTCAGCTTTGAGACAACTATTTAAATCTTTTTAAATTCTCTACTCTACCTTTCGAATAATAGATACAGCTTTTATGTAAGATAGAGAGCAGCATCTGTTCTTTCTGAATCTTCCTTAACTAGATACACTAATTCCGACAGCTTCTTACCTCAAATGTCTGTACAATGATTCAAACTCCGTCATAAATATTTTCTTCTCAGCAACAACAATGGACTTCTTAAATCCAAGGTTTCTAAGAGTCTTACCCTATCTTAAGAGACACAGTAGGCACAATAGCCATTATCAAAGAAAATGGACTCAACCTTTTCTTCTTAGTTCTCTTTCTTTTTTTCTTTTCAATATCTTCCTTTTCTTCTTGTAGCTATCTTTCTTCACTCTCCATGTCTTATTTTTCTTTCTTTCTTTCTTTCTCCTCCATATTTTCCTTTTCTTTTAGTAGTTATCTTTCTTTTTCCTCCTTTACTTTCTTTCTTCTCATCACTTTCTTTTTTTCTTTTGTCTTTCTTTCTCCTCTCCTGAATATTTTCCTTTACTTCACGTAGTTATCTCTCTTCTTACTCCATTTCTTTCTTTCTTTCTTTCTCCTCCATATTTTCCTTTTTTCTTGACGTTACCTCTCTTTTTCCTCCATTCCATTCTTTCTTCTCATCCCTATCTTTCTTCATTTTTTGTCTTTCTTTCTCCTTCATATTTTCCTTTATTTTTTGTAGCTTTCTCTCTTCTAACTCCATATCTCCCTTTTCTTCCTGATACTTTCTTTCTTTCTTTCTTGTTGCTATCTTTCTTCTTACTTCACACCTTCTTTTCATCTTATAATTTTCTTTCTTTCTTTCTTTCTTTCTTTCTTTCTTTTCTATATCTTCCTTTTCTTCCTGTCATAATCTTTCTTTCTTTCTTTCTTTCTTTCTACAATCATTCTTCTTCCTTAATGTCTTCCTTTTCTTCTCATCACTATCTTTCTTTCTTTCTTTCTTTCTTTAATCAAACTTGAAGTAATAGAATAAATGTCAACATATGCTGAGTTTTATTTCAAATGATAGTTTTACGTAGAAGTGGATTAAAGGTCATGTGGTTTTAAAGTTGTTAATAATTGAAAAATAGATAACAGCCAAAGTTTTTTTTGGCTTTTCCCTGATAACAGGCAGCAATATGGATGAAAGCATCAGACCATAAATATTTGAACACTGTTTACATTCATTCATTCCAGATGTATTCTCTTATAAAATAATTATTAAAAGAGAACTAAAAAGTTGTTTTTTTTAAATTTCTTGTTTACAGTCTTTAATAAAATTTTCATTAATGAAATGAACATGCACACATGCCAATTTAGAAAAAAATAGGAAGATCTATTTAGCAGTAAATCAAAGGCCAGGTGGTTTTTGTTTCAATATCTGATTTTGTGAACATGATAATTGTTAACAATACCTGGTTAAGACTTGCTTTAGTAAACCATCATAATTTTATAGGAAAATATATTCTTATATAGTCTGATGTGCTAGAATAATTGCGTTAAACATGAAACAGCTGTTATAGACTCAATTTAAAAATGATTTTCTTTTATTTTGGAATTTTCTATTGATAGTAATAAAAAGCATCAAAGTGTAAGGGTCCAGTTTGCATTAAATTTGCATTGTAAAGTTAAAAGCTACTGTCATAAACACAAACAAAAAGTCAGGGTCCATTTTAGTATTTCATATATATTGTGAATGAAACCCTCACTTTCATACCACTTCAATCAGTCCCATTTAAAAACTTACATGGTGTATAAAATAATATTTGTTTATCTGCACTTTGGTCAGAGTTGTTGCTCGGAGAAGAACCATGTCTCATTGATTTTGGTAACTGGAATCAGATAAAAGGCAGACATGCAGGATGCCAAATCTTCTATATATTGAACAGATCTATAATTTTGGCCCTTGCCACTGTTTGCCACCAGTTCAGAGGCCGGGGTTCAATTCCAGGTCAAGTCATACCAAAGACACAAAAAATGGTACTTGATGCCTCCTTACTTAAAACTCAGCATTATAATACCTTGATCAAGAGTAAGTGGAGCAATCCAGGGAAAGGACTAGCACATTCCCCTACACCTCGGTGTAGTATCTATTGAAAAGAGAGCCTTTGGTTCACCCTTGACTGTGGTCAGCCAACTTTAACTAACTAACTATATATATATATATATATCAGTTTGGTTTGGTTTGGTTTTATGGCACATCAAGCATTGTAGGTTATTAATGCCAAGTCCGTTTTTTTTACATATAAACAATTCTATTTCAAACAATTGAGTTTAGCATACAAAAACAGTTCTATTTCAAACAGTTCAGTTTAGCATAAGCATACAGTATAGTTCTATTTTACCCATTAATAGAACCCTTTGTGGTGCTACCACTCAGGGCCAGAGTAGACATGGAAGAGATAGCAATGAAGAGGTACTCCACATTCCCAAAGCTTCAGCATTACTGGCACCTCAGATTGTTTCGTGTCATATCCAGGATACTCATTGGGGAGGTCTAACCCCTCTGCAGGGAAACAGTCTGAGTATTCTACAGCACCAGTTGACTGGGCAGTATATGTATTGGCCAACTTAACTAACTATATATATATATATCTTTAAGAAAAAACCAGAGACCGGTTAATTTAGGATTATAAATTTATTTCCATCCTGTATTTCAGTTTCTGGTGTAAACCAAAAACACGAAGAAAAATATAACAGGACTTCTTCAGATCCAATGGATAAATAAAACAGAAGAGACATGTGGGGGGAGGGGGAGGGGTAAGAGATTAAGGAGTTACCTCCTCGTTTTATTGAATTTCCGTTTTTTTATTTACCTATTTATTTTATTTTCAAATTTCTTCTGTCAGTTATAATTACGGTAATTTAACTTTTTTATTTATTCATTTTCTTTTCATGTTAAGTTCAATAATTAACTTTTAAGAGAAATATTAATGCTTATATTAATTTCGATACCATTTATTTAGCTACCTATTTTTTCCTAGTGTGCAATTGGATATGTTTTTTTTCCGGTTTCACTATTTATTTCTATGTTTTTAAATTTTTTAGTCTATAGTTTAAATTTAGACTTATGTCTACATCTAGTTATTAATTCACTTCTCTTATTTAATAACTTATCAGGCCATTTATGTATTAAAATATGTATTTTCTCTTCTAAGCACAAATTGCATCTACCATCAAAACTATTTTGAGTATTTGATTTTTTCAAAATATATATATATATATATATATATATATTGTCATCCACAGACCGATCTGTTTCATTCTATCAGAACTCATATACATATACATTATACACATATATATATATATATGTATAATGTACTTTGATATATTTATAAAAGTGCTTGATATCATTGATTGAGAATACTTAGATCTAAGTATCAATAGTGTTGATGCAGGGTCAACTGCATTTGGTGACTGTTAGTCTATCACATGTATGATTATCAGACTAAGAGCTTTGGTCTGATGATGACATAGGTGAGAAACTGTCTACCAACAATTGCTACTAATCATGTATCTACACGATTCTAACTTAGATAATTAAATTAAAATTAGAACCTCCATTATTCATTAAAACCTAAAAAAGCAGTAAATTCACTAAGTAATAAAAGTGCTTATTACAGAAAAAGTATATTATGTATAAAAAGTCTTGAGCAAATATAAATTTATACAAAAATAAAATATAAATAAGGTTTCAGATTCTTTGTTTTAATAACATATCAACCATTGTGAGTTATTTAATGCCAAATCAATCATAGAAGAAAAGAAGTGATGGAACTATTTAACTAATGGCTTGGAGGATAAAGATGTATATACCTTTCCCAAGGGTATTTGTCCAAAAGTGAATGTAATAGAAAATGCAAATTAGATTAGTGACTCACAAATCAGATCATCAGAGTCTTGAAACAAGTGATTTTTATGTTCATCCTCATATGTATATGGAGAAATGATAAATTTTGGTAAATCTAACTAGATGAGAAAAATAAGTGAAAAATAAAGACAAAATATCATTGCTATTGTTTATTCCCTTTTTCACTTATTTTTCATATATATATATATATATGTGTGTGTGTGTGTGTGTGTGAGTGTGTGTGTGTGTGTGTGAGTGTGTGTGTGTGTGCATATGTATGTATATATATGTTTATATGTATGTATATATATGTATATATATATATATATATATATGTATATGAATGTATATATGTACGTATATATATATGTATATATATATATATATGCATATGTATATATGTATGTATATATATATATGTATATATGTGTATATCTATATGTATATATGTATATATATATGTGTGTATATATATATACATCAGTGTGTATATATATATATATATGTGTGTGTGTATATATATATACATATATGTGTATGTATGTATTTATATATATTTATATATATATATACATATATAAATACATATATCTATACATTTATATATATACATAGATAAATACATATATATACATTCATACATATATATGTATACATTCTCTCCTGGTGGGTTTGAGCCATGGTCGTCGCTATAATACCATATTATAGTGACGGCCACGGTTGAGCACTCTGGCAAAGGAATATAACGATTGCTACTTGCATAATACAAAGCTCTTCTATTAAATTGAGCACTTCAGCCTCAGATTGAGCAAAATGTAAACAAACGAAATTTGATACATATGCATTAGTTCCCAAGCTGATGTTGAGTTGCAGACTTGGCCTATAGGTATGTGATCAGCCTGACATGAAATTAGGTGGATTTCAATTCTAGCTTGGAGCATCATGCATGTCTAGTCACACTGAAGAGTTGTGATACAATAAAACAGTCTGTCTGTAGATGATTATATGCTCCTCCACCCCTGTGGGGTTAAGTTCTCTACTGAGGTAATTAACAGTTGCCACTCATGTAAGGCAAGTCTCTTCAAATGAAATGAGAGTTCTCGTTAGCTGTTAAGTGGATATATGTAAACAAAACAATGAGTGATACATATGCATTTAAAATCCCTTCACTTACGCTAGTTTCCCCATGGCTGTGCAGTAGAATCTAAGTCAGTCAGGTTTCGATTCCAGCTGTAGGAATTTTGTGTATCTAGCTACACTGAAGAGTTGTAATGCAACAAAACAGTCTGTTTGTGGATGTATATATATATATATATATATATATGTGTGTATATGTATAATTTCAGTTATATATATATATATATATATAATTCTTTAAATATATATGATCGTTTATATATATATATATATTATATATATACATTTATATATGATCGTTTATATATATATATACATATATATATATGATCAGAATTGATATATATATATATATATATAGCATAATACCAGGAAATATATACATATATATATATATATACATATAGCATAATACTAGGAAATATATATATATATATATATATAACACAATACCAGTAAAAAATAAAATGGATTATTTATTTATTAGGAGAATCTGGTATTTGTACTCTTACTGAAGGAAAGTAAAATCCTGAATTGTAAGACTTGAAATTGTCTTTAAAATGTTGGTAATTTGGATTCCTTGAATTACTCATTAAATCATCAAGATGAACTAATGGTTCACTTTGGTTGGACAATAGTAGCTTATTTCTATGACAGCAAGAACTGAATTAACCATTGGATATACTTCTTGATGAAAAATGACAAATAGAGCTTTGCTTCTTATGATGATCAATGATTATCTCTGACCTCCATGTTGTGCTATATTGATGGCCTAACTCCTTTTTTTCTCTGAAACATCTCAGGTTGGAAAGAACAAAAAAAAAGCTAAAATACTTTTATCTTATACTTATCCCCCCAGATCTTATGTTATTTCTTCTATGACATCTTTCTCACTTATTACTCATGTACATTTGGAGAGTTGATTCTGAAACTCAGGTGGAAAAATATCCACAATTATTCAAACATATCAGCTACTTCATGCCTAGAAACCAACAAATTAGATTTTCAACAATTTTTCTAAACTCTAGAACTGTTTTGGTCACGTCTGAAACTATCTAATCCACACCATAATCTCAGACTGACCTTGGATCCATAAACTTTCAATCATACCAAGTTGACCCACAATGTTTTTTCACACTGTTTAATAAAACTTATTTGAATTCTACACAACATGTCAATAGATTCCACTATTCTATTCTGTAACATGACTAGTATCATAAAACTCACAAAGAATATTCCTAGGATTACATGTGTAAGGCAATAAATTTCCTTCTGAAAAGTTGCTATTATTAACTCTTTTATTTTGAATAACTGCCCTTTTTCTATTTTCAGTAACAGCTGTATTGCTTCATTGTCCTTTGATATGACTGTCCTCACATTTTTGTTTTAATAAGAGCTCTATGCTAACCATTCTGTCGGCTTATTTCACACTTTCATTTCACACTTTTTGAAGAGATCATCTTCTTTCTATTAGGAGCCAGATATTAGTCTCTTCTTGTGATTCATTCTGTCACCTTAGAGCAATCCCCACTCCCTTTCTCTCTGACCCTGTCAGCAGAGCTTAGAATATTCAAACTGCATCTCCTGCATCTCTCTAAAAAAAGTGTCCTTTGTATGACTCAAAACTGCTTCCGGTGGTGAGGCTCTGGGCTTGGAGCTCTGGGAAGAGTAAAGTCACCCATTTGTTGTCCATTACTCCTTGTAGTGTCTGTTAGATAGGACTTGGTGGCTCAAACAGATCTATTTGAAAATTGTTTTATAGTAGGAATTCTTGAAATCATGTAACTGTAAAAGTTATTTGTACTAAGAAAAGATTCTTGAAATTTAAATTGTCTATAAATTATATGCAAGTTTTTCATACCAATTTTTACAAGTGGTTTTTCACTGAAGTCTGAGTAACAGCAAGTTTCCTCAGGCCTCAAGAATGTACCTGAGTATTCTAGCTGGTCTTAAAAGTGTCTGAGGAGTCTTGATTCTTTCTCAGATCTCCAGCTTCCTCAGTTTCTTTTCTAGGCCTTTGGGGACTATTACTACTGTACTAACTGCAATTGGTTTCACTATCACATTCATGTTCCATAGTTTTTTCAGCTCTCTGGCAAATATTTGTCTATCTTTTCACTAACTTTCATTTTCCTTTTATGGTCTGTAGGAAAATCAAAATCCACTAGATGACAAGTTCTTTTCTTCCCGTTAATTAACACTTCTTCTGAGCTTTCGACCAGGATTTGGATGATCTGTTTCTATCTCGAAGTCCCTGAGAATTTTAAGCTTGTTATTTTCTAGGAGAGATCCTGGTTGGTGCATTTAATATTCATCAAATGGTCAAATTTTAATCTCTTACACAATTCCCAGGGAGTCACCTTCCCTATCTTGCGATTTCTGCTCTTGTATTCCTTTTGTCTCACTCTGCTGTATTCATATATTATGTGATTAACATTTTCATTTCTGTCATCATGTAATCTACACTCGCTATTCTGTTGTGTATTTTCAATTTTTGCTTTATTATTATTTTACCTTCTTCTTCTTCTTCTTCTTCTTAGTAGTAGTAGTAGTAGTAAATTTTTAACAGCAGCATTAGTCAATGGTCTTTCACTAGTCTGATTGACTGCAAGTCTCTTTAACTCTCCTAGACATAGTATTCTAGCCAATCTTAACAATGCACTGGTCTGGATGGTCTCAATTCTTCCTTTGATTTCCCATTCCTCTCGGCTTTTTTCCAATGACACCAATTACAATTAATATAACCATCATCCTCATGTCCTACAGCAGTTTTTAGCTCTCTGGCAAAATCCAAGTATTTATTATTATTATTATTTTACTCTTTACAAGTTTTTTTCATAACATTAGCCGGTGATTTTTCCCAAGAGTCTGAGTGACAGTAAGTTTTCTCAGGTCTCCTGGACTCTTCTCAGTATTCAAACTGATCTAAATAATGCTGTAGTCTAGATGATCTTGATTCTTCCTCTGATTTCCAATCCCTCCAGTCTTTTTTCCAAACCTTTGGAGACCATTCCAAGCACATGAATTACAATTGGCACCACTGTCACCCTCATGTTCCACAGTTTTTTCAGTCCTATGACAAGATTCAAGTATTTGTCTATCTATCTCTTTCACTCAGTTGTCCAACAGAAAGGCAAGATCCACTAGATGGCAATTTTTTTTTTTCTTGTTACTTAGCACTGGGTCTGATCTTCTAGCCAATATTAGATAATCCATTTGTATCTTTAAATCCCAGAGAATTTTATGCATTTCATTTTTTTAGGAAAGATTCTGGTTTGTGCATATACCATTTGGTAGTATGGTAAAATTTCAATCTCTTGCACTGAGGATCCCTTTCCTCAGCCTGCCATGCCTAGTTTTATATTCTTCTTGCATTAGTTGGCTATATTCCCTTATTATGTAATTAACCATTTTGTCTTTTTCTCTACATAACCTACACTTGCTATTCTGTTGCATATTATCTATTTTCACTTTGATACGATTTGTCCTTATGGCATTTTTTGGGCTTCTATTAAAAGAGATTTAGTTTCTCTATTCACCCATATCCAGGGCTTCTCATGAACATCTTACTAGTTTGTCACTTGACATATCCATTTAGTTGTTTTTCTTCCCATTTCTGTTTTCTAGTTTTTGTTGTTCTCTTTGTTTTTATGTTGCTAATGCTGTTACTGACTGCTGTAATTAGTCTTTCTTTGCTCTTTTTAAGATACTTCTTGATTCCTTGTATTGATGCATCAACCCAATCCTCAATGCTGGTGAATCCTCTTTTTCCTTTTTTTGACACATATAGTCTGTCTAAGTCATCTCTTGGATGAAAAGCTTTGTGAATAGTCAACAGTTTCCTTGTCCTTTGGTCTATTTGTTTGAGTTCCTCATTTGTTCATTTTAAAAATAGTCTAGAGTATCTCATAGTGGTGGACTGCTCAGATGTTTATTCCTTTGATGAGATTTCTGCTGCAGAGCTTAGTTTAGAGAAGTTTTCTCATTCTTCTGAGGTAATGTTTTTGTATTTTTTCTTTCATCTCTGTTTGATGGTGTCTACTTCCATTCTGATGCTTTCCTGATTTGCCAGGTTTTTTCCTTCAATTGTTTCTCTTTTTCTACTTTTCATTATCAGTAAGGCACATTTTTCATTGTCAAATTCATATCTTACATCCTGGCTGTATATTCTTATTGTTTGTATCTGGGTATCCAGTTCTTTTTCATTTTTCGCAAATATCTTGATATCCTCCATGTACATCTAGTGATTAATCTTTTCTTGTGATTTTGTAAAGTTGTAGCCTGCTGTGCACTTCCTAAATAGGTAATTGAGTGGCATTATTGTTATAACAAATATTAGTGGCAACAGTGAGTCTCCCTGGAAGATTTTCACCTCTCCTAGAGTTTGTCCTTCTGCTATGAATTCCATTTTCCAGTTTGTTATGGCTTTCATGATGAATTTTATGACTTAGATATTTTTACATTTTCTGACATTCTATTATCCAAGTATATGGGACTATATCATAAGCCTTTTCATGGTAAATCCATGCAATGGCTACATTTTTCCATCTTGTTTTAGCTTTTTTGAGAATGTGCTGATGTATATATATATATTGTAGATCATCTGCTCTTGTTGTACCCATATGGCACTCTATGTTCTAGAAATAGTCTGTGGTATTGTTGTAACCTAACAAAAGGTTACTGAATGAGAAATAACCAAAAAGAAGGTTGGAAATGAAATGGAAATCCTTATAACATTAACAAAATACAATACTTGCCAGTAGCGTGAAGAAGGTAACCACTGCTCATGCTGACAACTTAGTATATTCTACCCACCTCACAATAGTGTCCAATGTATTTATGAGGAATGGGACATACCCATTAATGTTCATGGATAGGATATATAACAGGTATTTAAGTTAGTAATAGATTTGTTCTTTTATCTGTGCAATTAGGATTTTCCACGTCATTGGTAAACATTAATTCTCTATGGTTAAAGGGGATGATTCTTTTTTGGGGTTCTTCTGAATCAGAATAATTTTCTTTTTGTCATCCATTTAAGTGTGCTTGCTTCTTCTAGGCATTTACTCAGTTGCAGAGCCAATCTGTCATGAATTTTTCATCATAACCTGGTGTTTTCCAATTAGGTATTTTTTGAGAATTGCTTTTAGTGAGTTCAGATGTATGTCCATCTCAGGGCCTTCTTCAGAAAGTATCTTCACAATCATTTTAAACAGGTAAGCACTTCATACAAAGGAGAAATCCCTATAACTTTGTGGCTAACATGCTGGACTGTGATATCATTGTTAGCAAGTTTGAACTCCAGTCACACCATTTTGTTTAATTTCTGACAAATTCTCTTGGAAAAGGTATGAAACTCCTTATCCCCTCCCAGATATGGGTCAAATAGTATTGCTACGGTTCTTCTACAAGGATAATTTTGACATTTAATAATAAATAATAAGAAAGGTTTATATGGTATTAAACAAAGAAACCAAACCAAACTTCCTACTTTGCTGTAAATATTAATTGTAGGATGATAATAGCACTTACTGCCATAATGTCCCTGCAACAGTGCTAAACTGAAGCTGGCATATATAGAGAATTAATGCCACTCATTTTACCAGCAGCCAATCACAGTCCATGAAATGGACTTGCCCACATGGGCACAATGAGATGTTCCAGTGCAAATAGTCCTCCTTCTCTTCAAATGGGGTTCTTTTTGTTTGCAACTCTGCTTCATAACTGAGTGCTGACTTGAACAACTTTACAAATTCGATATTGATATTTTAAGAGTCAATGTATTAATAAAGTTCACAAACATTTCAAACATTATCATAAATAGATATACTTGAGACATAGATAGAATCCTGACAAGTACAACTGCTCTGGGGATGAGAGTAGACATAGGAATAATTGAATAGAAGGGGCAAATTCACACTTCCCAGAGCTCTAGAACTGGAACCTCACCACCGGATGCAGTTTAGTATCATACCCAAGGTACCTGAATGATGATACTATGAATTTTTATGAATAAAGGGTAATGTCAAGACAAATACAGGAAACATTTGCATTAATTTGATTTTAGATAAAGGAAATTGACATTTTAAAATAATATAATGAATTGGATTGGTAGATCTTTCCTATAACTTACTCAGTCATTGAGGTGCCATGCATGATAACCCTTGCATCAATTGATGCATTTAGTGCTAAGCCAAAAGTATGGGGCTCCCTCTGTGAATTGTACTTATTAACCCTTAGAACCTGAGTTGCCTGTATTTTTATCTCTACCTAGAATTATATACATATAGGTGGGGAATCCTAATTTCTATGTTGCTATTAGTTATAGAATGTAATCTGTTATTTAAGAGACTGAAAGATAACTGATTACAACATTTTACATTTTCAGCTTTTTTTAGCAAGGAACCTTAGGTGGGTAGTGTGTGGATTAATTAAAAAGAAATAAAAAAAATAATATAGATAAATTTTAAAAATGTTGCAACCAACCTACCTACCAAGAGCACCTCCACAAGTTCTTATATATATATATATCACAGAGGTGCATGTGGTGAAATTATTATAAATATATTTTTTGATGATAACCATTTTACTACATGTATCTCTGTGAAAAATAGATTTTGTTAGTAAAGTAATCAATCTTGGAGAAGGGAAAATTCTCAAAGAAGATGTAACACACTAGTGCCCTATCTTTTTGCTATCAACTCATCCAAAAAGTGGGACTGGCTCTACACAAGCCCACCAATTTGAACATGTTGACTGTATCTCCTATAGAGGTTTAATACCCTCACTCTCACATAAAAGATATGGCCAAGGTATTACAATAAACTGCATCTGGAGCTCTGGGGAGTATGAAGTAGACCTTTGTTGCCATTACTCTCAAGTCCACCTTCACCCAGAGGGGTAGTACCTGTTAGGGTCAAATATGAGTCTTATAGATCTGTTTAAAAATTATTTGTGTTAGTTCGGAATATTTGATATCATATACCTGTGGGTAAAAATGTAAGGTGGAATAGCCTAGTTGGTAGGGGCCGTAGAATACACAGACTGCATCTCTGCAGAGGAGTAAGACTCCCCCAGTGAGAGTCCAGGATATAACACTAAACAATATAATGGCCAGGCTCTAGTAATGCTGGAGCTTTGGGGAATGCTGAGTACCTCTTCATTGCCATCACTCCCAGGTCCACTCTGGCCAAGAGTGGTAGTACCTGATAGGGTTCTATCTATAGATCAACAGAACTGTTTGTCATTTAAACTGTGTACTTTGGCATTTAATCTATGTGCAAACAAATGACTTATGTGAAACTGAATTGCTTCAAATAGAAGTGTTTAATCATTTGACTGTGCAGAAACAAATGATTGATGTTTAATTGAGCTGCTAGTGTTGTATAACAATACTTGGAACAATTTCAACTTCATTGACTTATGCTAAACTGAATTGTTTGAAAGAAGAACTGTTTGATCATTTAACTGTGTATAAACAAATGACTGATGTTTAATTGAATTTGTTAGTGTTGTATAATAATACTTGAAAACATTTAACTGTGTGCAAACAAATGATTAATAGTAAATAGAATTATTCATATAAGATAGAACTAAGTGAGACCATTTACCTGTGAGAAAAAAAAAATTAGCTCAGGCTTGTTTTAAAAATCTTATCTACAAAATGTGTTTAGAAATCATATATTTAATATATATGTATAAAAAGGATTTGGCATTAAATAAACTACAATGGTTGATATACCATAAAACCAAACCAAACCAAAATCTTACGGTGGGAAGTCTTTGTAGCATAGTTGGTAAAATGTTGGACAATGCATTGTAGTAAGTGAATTATATCTCCAGTTGCACTTGTACATTCACTTATAGATTAATATTCTTAGGAAAGGTATGAATCTCCTTATCACTCAGCAATAGGTTAAATATTGTCACTGCCGTTCATCTACAAGGATGGCTTTGGCATTAAATAACTCAGGGAGAATGATATGCCATTAAACCAACCAACCAATGTAACCCTTTCCATCCTAACGCAATATATCCATCCAGAGGAACTATCAGTTAATAATAACTCTTGTAAATATCTGTTTCCATTTCAATTTGCACAAATGCCCTCAGGAAAGCATGTAACTATCTATTCTCCCCACAGCTATGAGTAAATAGTTGGAAAGACTGGAATTGTTAGCCTTCATTAGGCAACCTGTCTTGGAGAAAGAAACCTCTGAATTCAATCAGGAAAGTATGTAACTATCTATTCTCCCCACAACTATGAGTAAATAGTAGGAAAGACTGGATTTGTTAGCCTTGATTAAGCAACCTGTCTTGGAGAAAGAAACATCTGAATTCAAACCAGCTCTACTCCATATAGAAAAATTGATCTTGTGTCACATCCTTCCCATGATGTAAATACACGTTAATTTCTCTAAATGAATCTAACTTGTAAGTAAAGTTGGTGACTGTAGTTGAGGGGGACCCAAAGGCTCCCTTTTCAATAGCTACTACACCGTGGTATAGGTGTTATGAAATAGCCGAGGGATTTCGGTTCATGCCTTTGAGTTTAGTTAGGCTGAGAACCTTTCGGCTCAGCACATGGGTTGGTTGGGTGTAAGATTGAAGCAGGTGTTAACGCGGGTGCGCGCGAGCGGATGGAGGTGTCACTCAGATGTCATAACAGTCCGAGACGATACTGGGTGACAAGGTGCGGGTGACGTCACGCACCGGAAGCACGCGGAAGTTTGTGTGAGAATTTGAAGAAAATAAGAGTCGGGTTTTGGACGCCGAACGAGAAGGATCAATTTTGGAGCTCGCAGGCGCGAGGCGAACTTGCGCCCTATGGGGGGCCGCTCGAGTTGGGGGCCAAATGAATAAGACAGCATAGAAGATTGTGTCTCTCCTCCTTACGTCGAAACCTTTAACTCAAAGTTAATAAAAAGGTTTCGTACCTGAACAAGAAGTCGTTACGTGTTTTTGAGATTCCTGTTCTTTATATGTTCTGTAGTAATGAACATTACATGTCTATTTCGCACATGGCCATATTCGTGTATATGACTACGCAACATAGACATATTTAGTGCCAGAACTGGGGCATATCGTTCATGATATGGTTTTCGATTGGGTTACTATTGTTCCACGAAGACGATCAGAGAAGCGGCTAAGGACAAGGAGGAATCTATTTCGGAGCGGCTTGTTCAGGCGATCGAGGGAGAGAGAGAGAAAACACAAGGCCCCAGAAAATAAGAAACAAGGAAAAGAGACCAAAAACACGAAGAACAAATTCGGCGCCCCCCAGAAAGAAAAAGGAAAATGTCCAGCACCGAAAAAAGAAGAACAGCGCAACCCCAAAAGAAAAAAAGGAAGGTGTGAAAAGAAAAAAAAAAAAAAAGAAGTAACACAACTCAACTCCAAGAAAAAAAAAAGGCATGAAGAAAAGAAAAAGAATAAGAAGGTATTTGCTCATTTACGTCTGTCATGGTTTAATTTATGAATAGAGTTTGAATGGTTGTGGAGGATAGATTTGGAAATAATTCTGAAATTTAAAAAAAAAAAAAGAAAAGAAAAATCGTTGGTAGCATAGAAAATTATGATTACTACTGTATGTGACTTTGTACCGTGGTGGGATGAGAGAAAGAAAGAGTAACAGAGAAATAAGCTCGCAGTGACAGAGAAGAAAGAAAGGTGGTCGCTGTGGGGACAGAGGATTGTGTCGCGCTCATGATTGACAGCGATAGTAAACAATATTTTGTAAAGAAATTTTATAGTAATAACGTATTTTTATGAATGGATTTTACGATAGACGGGGTCATTGTAGGTGAATTTTGTAGTAAATAACGTTTTTATTAATGAAAACTTGTAACTTGATGGTGGTTCGTGCTAATAATATTCGGAGATTAGAATTTTGATTCGAGACCTTGGAGATTTCGCTCATCGATGGGATTGCCGGAAAAATTTCGCATATCTGTAGTTAGGACCTTTGGGACAGGTTTCGATGTTGGAGAATCGATATTTTGGGCGCTGAAGAAATCAGGCCAGGTTTTTGTTTAGGTGGTCGAGTCCGACTAATCGGAGGCACAGTGGAATGTTTCGGACGCTTCGTTGTCCGTATCGACTGGAAAATTGTCTCATATCTCGCCAGAGAGGCAGATCAACGAAGAGACGGATGTTTATTGTGTCTGACAGGGCAGACGGTTATTTTGTGAGTTCCCCCTGGAGTGGGACGGTGAGGTTTTGTTGAGGAAGATGTTCGGAAAAACATGGGTTTGGAGATTAGTTATTTAAGATGTGCGCAGAGTTTTGGTGGTCTCATTGGATGTGTTTGGAAAATTCGCGGACTCGATTTTGTGTCGAAGGAGAAATTTTATTGAGTGAGCTGATAAAGGTTTTGGTGGTTTAGAAAGAACACCCAGTATTTTAAGGGCGAAAGAAAGAAAGAAGATAAGAAAGAAGGGTACTCGTAAGCTGTTGAAAAGATGTGAGATAGACCGCTTGACGGTGGTTAAAAGTTGGAAAAAACGGGGAAACATGTATCTTGGTTTGATTACGAGCTATGCTTGGTTGTGGAAGGTTAAAATGTGTACATTAATTAATGACAGATATTACGTGAGAAGGAGATATAAAGTTAGCAGTAATAAGTACGGACGTAGAAGGAAGGCAAAAATGCAAAATACAAAATGAGCAATTGACCTGAGATTTAAAAAAAAAAAAAATTTTTTTTAAATATGAAAATAAGAGAACAAATTAAAGACTGAAAAAATATACATGCCGAACGAGTGACTGTTGAAAAAATAAAAAAAAAAAAAAAGAAAAAGAGAAAAAAGAACCAGAAAATGTGGTCGGAAAAAGAAAAAAAAATGAAAAAAAAAACAAAAACGATGGACAATACGAACACTTTTTATTTTTATTTCAGTGACTTTTGAATTTGGGACTGACGCATTCTTTTTGTTGTATTATTTTGTTGAAATTGTATTGCTGAAGATTTTGTTGCTCAGTTCGACATAGGGGGGAGCAGCACAATAGTTTAAGAAAATAATTTGTCATCATCGATGACAAATGATTTTATTGTGGTTGGATAGGTATGTTATGAAATAGCCGAGGGATTTCGGTTTATGCCTTTAAGTTTAGTTAGGCTGAGAACCTTTCGGCTCAGCACATGGGTTGGTTGGGTGTAAGATTGAAGCAGATGTTAACGCGGGTGCGCGCGAGCGGATGGAGGTGTCACTCAGATGTCATAACAGTCCGAGACGATACTGGGTGACAAGGTGCGGGTGACGTCACGCACCGGAAGCACGCGGAAGTTTGTGTGAGAATTTGAAGAAAATAAGAGTCGGGTTTTGGACGCCGAACGAGAAGGATCAATTTTGGAGCTCGCAGGCGCGAGGCGAACTTGCGCCCTATGGGGGGCCGCTCGAGTTGGGGGCCAAATGAATAAGACAGCATAGAAGATTGTGTCTCTCCTCCTTACGTCGAAACCTTTAACTCAAAGTTAATAAAAAGGTTTCGTACCTGAACAAGAAGTCGTTACGTGTTTTTGAGATTCCTGTTCTTTATATGTTCTGTAGTAATGAACATTACATGTCTATTTCGCACATGGCCATATTCGTGTATATTACTACGCAACATAGGGAAGGGCACTACTCCTTTCTCTGGGTTGCTCCATTTTACCCTTGATCTATACCATATAATGCTGTAGCATCAAGTACCATTTTTTAAATCTTTCTCATGACTCGACCTGGAATTGAACCCTGATCTACCGGGCCATTGGTGAACACTCTACCCACTAGTCCAATGAATCTAATTGTTTGTAATTACTAGCAGCAATACTTGCCCATATTACAAATGGGTTGTAAGATGGTCATTATCAAAAATAAAGAATGTAGATTTGCTTTTATAAAAGTTGAAGAAAATTATTCATATTTAAGGGATGTTTGATTTGTTTTTATAGTTTATTATTTGTGTTATTGCCTTGTTTGCACTGAGAATATCATACAGAAATTGGTTTCAGGGTTTGTTTAGAGATCTTAGATAGCCTAAAAAATCCTCCCAAATTAATACTTCAAATGAACATCTAATTTTAATGTTTTCCAGATTTGGAGAGTATAAACTTACATTTTTTTAAAAAAAAAATTGGTTCCTGAGCAGGTTTATTGTTGCTTAACTTTGGTGCTTTCAACCTGATTTGACCTATGAATCATGCTAAAAACCTTGTTTGTGCAAAACTCTGAATAAAAGAGTTAATTAGAGTTGTTTGTCTAGAATAGCCCTACAATTCTTTAATAATATACACAATAATATTATAGAAATATTATACTTAGATGATTTGCTTTATTTTTACTGAACAGTCACAGTTAAATTCCAAAATAAGCAATTGCCCATTGGCTATAAGTTAACTCTTTCTTATTGATTGAGAGAGGAAAAGACTAAAGAAATTTGGCCTATGGCTCACTTGTAGCTCATCAAAGATATAATTTTGGAGCATTTATGAAAAAATGAAGCAAATGACTGAAACTTGCACATATCTGGATGGGGAAATATAAATTTTACATTCCATTCCTATGTAATTCTTTTGTACATTAACAGAAATAAGGAAAATTTTTCATTGTTGGGCTATTCTGAACAAACATTGAGTTGCCATTTATTCATCTTAAACATTCTTTTTTTTTAACACTTTCTTGCCAGTTTCATCATTATTATTCATCAATGCCTTCTTTATTAATCTTTTTGCCCTTTTTTGTATAGTTCACCTTTGTTGATATGAAATTTTTCTCTTCCTTACAAATACTTCTTGTCCATGTTTTTAAAAGTTTGTTTCTATAACATGCACATAGCTGTTTTCTTCCTTTTTCTTTTTTTCTTTCCTGTTCCATCAATTCTTTCATTAAAGTTATCATATCTTTCTTTTCCTCATGTTAATTTCCTTTTTCATTTCCTTAATCTTTTTTTGGTAATCTTTCTTTCCCTTTGTTCATCTCATTGTTTTTTCTTCCTTTTCTCTTTTTTCTATATTAATTTCTTCTTTCTTTTTTTAAAATTATTTCATCTTTCTTTATTTTTTTCAATATTAGTTTCTTCTTTCATTCTTTTTAGTTTATTTCACCTTTCTTTTCTGGCTGTTTTTTCTTTTCCTTTTCTTTCTTTTAAGCTTCTTTCCCTTTTCTTTTCTGACTCTTTTTTCTATTCTGATTTTTTTCTTTCTTTTAAAATTATTTCACCATTCTATTTCTTTCTCTTTATTCTCTATTCATTTCTTCTTTTTTTTAATAGCTTATTACACCTTTCTTTTCTGTTTCTTTTTCCTTTTCATTTTTAAAGCTTCTTTCACTTTTCTTTTTTCATTTATTCTTTCTTTTTTTAATAGAGTTTATTTCACTTTTCTTTTCTTTTTCCCCCCATATTAATTACTTTTCTTCTTACCTTATTTCACCTTTTTTCCAATATTCATATCTTCTTTATTTCTGCTTACCTCACCTTTCTTTTCATCAACCCTTTTCAATGTCTGTACATCAAGTTGCCTTTCTTTTTCAATTTAAATTTTTTTAATTTATCAGTTGTTCCTTCATTTTCTGTACCTTTTCCTTAGCTTATTTTTCTTTCCTTTCATTTTTTCTTTTTCTTTTCTCCTTTCCTTATTTGTTGTTTCTTTTAGAACCTCTCTTCCAGTAAATAAATTTCTCTGCCAAATCTTTAAGAATAGTTTAAAACCATTTTTTGTCTTTAACACAAACACTCATAAAATATGACCAGATCTACTTTTTTCAGTTTCCTATAAACACCATCCAAATTAGTATCAAGCTACCTGACAGACCTTTTTCAAGACATGAGTGTATTGTTTCTCCTAACAATAAAAGTGAACCATACCTCTTTCTTAACTCCTAACCAATAACATTTCATAACAATCACAATTCTCGTCCACTTTCTGCTTTTCCATCTTCTATATCATTTACGGTCAGCATTTTCTATTCTTCAGTCTTTATCTAAATGTATTTATTCCTCTCTTTACTGGCCTTTCTCAGAATTACTCTCCTTTTCCATAACACGTGACTTGTCCACCATATTGTTTTTCCAGCAGCAGTAGCAGCAGGAGCAGCAGTATATAAACGACCTGTGACATGACGAGACGTCATTGCACACAGAGTTATAGAAAAGGACATGTGAATTTTTAGTGTTCTTTGCCGCATTGTATTTTAAGATAAGAAAAAGTACATTACTTTCCCGTCCGTTTCATAAGTAACTTCACAAAACTTCAAAACATAGCAAAAAAAAAAAAAAAACCCAGCAAACAGAAAATTCATATCTTCCGCCTTTTTTCCTTTCTTCATTAAAAACAGAACTTAGGAAAAGAAAGAAAATCATCGATTTAATTTACAAGTTAGTTAAAAAAAAAGGACTTTTTTTTCTTTTAGAAACCTCACAAAATCCATAATAAAACTGTTCATCCGTCCTTTTATTTATTCTTGATTGATGATGACAGAACTGACTTAAAACACTTTTTCGCCAACCTCTTGAAAGAAGGAAGGAAATAAGACAAAAAAATGTGAAAGACAGAGAAAAAGCGAAAAATAATTATAAAATTAATTTAAAAAACGGATACCACTGACTTAGCGACAACATTATTTATAGGTAAGTCTTTAAACTTTAATCTTCTTGTCTAAGAAAAAAATATTCCTATCAAATATATATGATTAATTTAAGTTAAAATTCAATTGACATTAATAATCCACTATTTATTTATTCATTTTTTTGTATTAATTTCAATTCATGTTTCTTAAAACCCCTTTTCTTTGAAATATAAGCAAGGGAGAAAATTACAATTGACTAGGTTTTTTTTGTTGTTTGTACGGATGAGCAATGGTGTTATAAGATACATTTCTTTCTTTCTCTCTATCGTATATATATATATATATATATATATATATATATATATACCACGATGTTTAAATTTCCGTAAATCCTATTATAGTTTATAGATTTAATATATAAAATCTGTATACAAAAAATAACTTACATGAGACAAGTAGTATTAAATTAAGAATTAAAAACTTATGAAACAGTATACTCGTAGATGCATTTTACTGATTGTATTATTTAATTCTTATTGTAGATTTTCCTTATGGAAGATATAACGGTCTCTTTCTAGAATGTATCATTGTATGGTTTACTATTAAATTATAGGAAAATCGAAAATATACCCGCATAACTTTTAGTTCTTTTTTTCACCAATATGGTACCATAGATCATCCATAGAAGTTATCAAAAATCTTTGATTACCCTTATTTACTATAAATTAGTCAATTAATTAGCGTTTACGTTATTTTATTTCATTTTTTCTAAAATATCCTAAATTATAAGAATGCTATTTTAGAAAGGAATTGTTTTACACATAAAATGGCACGAATAACATATTTCTTGTTGAAACTTGAATCAATAGTAAAACTATTATTAGTGAACCAGATCTGTAGAAAAAATACTTAAAAATCACCGGGTAAAGGTATAATTATTTTTTTTTTGGCTTGTTTACAGAACGTTTTACGTTAAGATAGTCACGTGATCACACACGTTTTATTCAAGTTTTTATTTTGATTGATTTTTTTACCGATGCATGCAAAAAGGTTTTTATTTTACTCTGAGTTTTTGAAAAACCGTCGTTTTCAGTTGCCTAAATTTCTATTTTAAAAAAACCCCCAAAAAAACGAATCTTGAGAAAAATGTTTCGAATGATTTTGACTTATTAATTTTGGTGTCATATTTAAAAGACAAAAAAAATCTTTGAAAAATCTGGAACCATCTTGTTCCATTCATTTTTTTTTTTTGTTACCATTATTTTTGGAATAGTATTAATAATGTCAAGTCGTGTTTTGTGCACGTGTGTCTCCTCTCTTCTCTCAGGCCTTTCTTTACTATCTTGTTTCTTTTGACAATTCTTGAGGAAAACGATTTTAACCATCTTCGTTTGGTAGTGACCAAAAGACTGTCGTGTTTTCCCCTCTTAATTCAATGCTGTTATTCGCTTCTTTAAACCTCGATAATGTCAGTTTGCTTGGGAGACCAAAAAAAAAAAAAAAAAAAAAGAAAAGAACGACCCCCACCAATCGTCTTTGTTGGGAAGACTAGGTATGTATTTTTTAAGCGAGACGTCTAAGGGACAGTTTGCAAGACCACAAAATAAATCTGAATAGAAGCCTTATTTATTAATTAACAAACTCAATTTCATATTTTTTTTTTACCCACTAAAATAAAAAAAGCCATAAGAGAAATGTTTGTAGATTCCACTCACTTCCTTGTTTGTTGGTAATTAAAATTTCATCAACTTTTTAAAAAATATCTGTAGTTCATACCTTTTTATTTTAGGTTGGGTTTTCTCAAAAAGATTGAGATTTTTTATTTTCACGAAATGAAATTTTGGAACAATTTTTAAAAAGAAAGAGTTAGCTATTATCTAATTAGCCTAAACAGTGGAATATTTTTTAATTTTCAGAATAGTAAACTTTCTAAGTGAATCGGTCTAGATTTTCTGTATTTTTAGCTTGTTATTAAGTCACATTCAAAATCTTAATATTTTTATTTTGTTTTATGTCTAAACTAAAAAAAAAAAATTATAAAGTAAAGATTATTTCTGAGACACCTATTTTATAAACTACACTAATAATACCTTACATAATGTACATTCTTACGACCTGTACTTTTTCATTCACTTTTTGGTAAATGTAGAGAATTGTATATTTTGATTTTAAATTTTCATTAGAGGTCATTGGTCATAGAAGGTTTTTTTGAGAAATGTTGGAAAAACTAAAAATCTATTTGATTTCCTACCTGAAAATCGCCAACCATTGACAGTTAAAGTTAAATAAACGGAAAAACCCAGCTAATGATTTGGTTGTTTTTTGTTTCTGTTAATAAAAATATTTATTTGAAGAAAAAAAAAGTTAAATTATTTACCTTGAGAGAAATTTGTAGTATGCACACACAAACACAAGTGATGAATGATAGTAAATTGTAAAATAATGTTAAAAGAAATGCAACATTTTGAGAAAAGATCGTGTGTGGATTTATCAATGAATGAATGAATGAATTTTGACGTGACTTTGTACACACAAGGTTAGTCAAAGCTTTTAAAAAAGATTTCTGTTGGTTAACTTATTTTAACAAAATAAATAGATGAAACAAATTCTTATTTCCAGGCATAAATTATTAAAAAATTAAAACGTTTAGTATCAGTTTGTTCTTTTTAATGACAAAAGTCTTAAGCGTTTTCTTCGTAAGTGTAGTAAAACTAAAGCGTATTATTTAAATAATCGAAAGTTTGAATAAAGATTTAAAATAAAGATAAATTATTTGTTTTTTTTTAAATATTTGAATGTGTGTGTAAAACAAAAAAACAAAACAAAACAGAACAAAAACATTAAGATCTTAAATTAGAACGACTTTAAGTACATGTGTACCTCGATATTGTTTTTAATGTTTTTTTATTAGTTTTTAAAGCTTGAATGACTTTTTTGTTTTTAATTTGAATGACACCCACAAACATTCGTCTAGGCCTTTTTTTATTTTAATCTTTTTAAATATCTGATAGTTTCAATTTTCTTAAGATCTGATTTTATAAGGAAGTTATGGAAACAAAGACTACTCTTCTCCTCCATTATTGATAATCTTCATCTACTTCGATTCTCAAAATCCCGGCCCGGATGATTATGATGATAATGATTGTGGTCGATATTGAATCCTGTATAGAATTGACCCCTACCTTTTTTTTGTTGTTCAATTGAAAGATTATTACTTGTAACTTAGAAAAAGTAAGATAAACTAGGAAATTAAAATTAAAACCTATCCTTTCATTAATCATTTCAAAGCATATAATCCATTTCTTGATTCTGCATTTCTGTTGTGTAAAATGAAGTCTCACATATGTTTTGGTTGAATAAAAAGGAAGAACTAAACGATGGTTTTTGGAGAAAAGACAAAGACTTTGTCTACAAATATATTTGGGCTTTTCGTCTTATTATTTTTGTTTTAACTGATGTATTAAAAAGATCTGTTGGTATTGGCCAATATTTGGAAATGTGTTGTTTTGTTGCTGATCGTTTTAAGAACTTGTAATTAAATTATTAAAACAATTTGAAAAAGATGATCCATTTTAATGTTTCTCCTTTTTATACGTTACAGAGAAACAGATGTACATAAAAGAAAAAGATTTTTACCCATGTGTAAAAAATTATTTATTTTACACGTGTAAAAAAAAAAATTAAAATTTTCGAATTTTGAAATTGGCCTGTATTTATTTGTTTATAACCTAATCATGTTTGTAAAATTTTTATTTATTTATTTTTTTGGAAAAAGAAAACTTATTTTATCTTTGTGATGATTGTCATATCATTTCTGTTTCATAGTCCTTTTAAAAACATTTTGAATTTATTCATTTTCTCTGGATGGCAGCATAATTGTTAGAAAACCTTTAACAATTATTATCACCAATGTTTATGTGACAACAACTTTAATCCACACACACACACACACACACACATCCCCTGTCCCCCAGGGCATTTTTTTTCATCTTTTGTTACTTAGTGTAGTTTTCTACGCTTTTGTCGACCTGGTTTAAACCTTTTTTTAACCACAAAATACATGAGTTTTTAGACAGTAGAGTCTTGGAATTGCCGTGTTGGATGGATGTGTGTATATTTTCTTATCTCAGTAGCGAAAACTGTCACATTCAAAGAACTCTATTAATTTCTAATTGTCATGTTAATAAGAATTTATTTAATTTGTTTTTGAAAAAGAAAATCCTTTTTTCCAAGAGGATAAATTTTTGGTTTATCCATTAATCGATTTTTAACAGCATTTTAAATAATCGTTTATTAATTTACTGACTATTGATAATTCTAATTGAAATTATATCTTCCTCTTCTGAATCAGGTCATTATGTTTAAAAAAAAATAAAAATTGACCTTTGTTTCTAAATTATTTTCACAAAGAAAACCTATCCCAATAATTTTTTGACCCATTTAAAAAATTGCTAAGGATAATTTTTTCTAAATTCCAAACATTTCGATTTTTCATTTTTTCGGTAAATCAAAGTTTTTTTTGGTATATAATATACCAAAAAAGACAAACAAACTTTGATTTATGGAATTATTATTAAACAAATCTCAAGATTATTTTATAACTTAAAATCTTATCTTTTAAAAATTAACCAAATTGTTGTCGTGAAACTAAGCCTGCCAGTCTAAAATGAAACAAACAAAAACTAAAAAAAAACTTCGGCCTTACACTTTTTTATTTATTGAATTACATTTTTTTTAGTCTTTGACAAAAATATGCATCGCCGTGTATAATTATTTTGACACACACACACACACACATTATTGATAGATTGAAGAAATATTCCTATGTGTTTTCAAGGTAGTTTTCTACTATAAAACTGTTTTCATAAGTTATCTGATTTTGAAATGTCACTAAAACCTTCAAATTAAAAAAAGTGTTTACTTAAAAACATAAAACATTGTATGTGTGAGATTAAAAAAATCAATAATGGAAAAAAAAAAAAAATTAAGCCTTTTATATAAAAAAAAAATCTGTGGTCATTCTTGATCAAAAAGCCTAAGTATTAGCCTAGTTTCTGGAGATCTGTTTTCAAGACGGCGCATCTCGTTACTTAGAATTGTAGGGACAGAATTATTTCCCTACGTTTGCTGACGGAACTAGGCAATTGTTAGACTGAAATACACCTGTTTGTACTTGGGGCTCTACAGAAAAAAAAAAAAAAAAAAAAAAATCATGGACCACACTCCATCTTCATGGAATATATCTATCATTGTCAATTGAAGTATTCTCAAGGTAATCATTATGAGCTGGAAGAGAAGATATTTCACCTAAAAGGTGATTTGATGGTTACTCAATGTGAATATTCCTTTGGAGCTTGTCTGTAGCCAATAGTAATAAACATTACTGGCCCAGTTTAGTTATTTTGTTGTATTTTATCATTATAGTTTACCATACATTTAACAGGGGATTTTAGGATTGGCAAAATTCTGTGATATATTGAGTTGAGTCATTGATAATTTTTGTTTTGTAAAAGTAAGTTGTAAGTGCATTTTAAACTCGAGTGTTTTAAGCACAACCTGAAGTTACCTGATTAAAGAGTACCTTCATTGGTCATTCTTATTTTAGTAGTGATATATGATCTCACAACCTTAAAATTGAGGAACTGAAATGGCATATTCAGCATGTATTCTTATGGGAGTTAAAAAAATATGAAAAACGCTAAAGAAACATCTAAGAAAATTTGTAGTGTTTATGGTCAAGGTGTCATTATTGACCTCTAATTTGAAACTGGTTTTCAAAGTTTCATTCTGGCGATATGTCATTGAGAGATAAACTCAGACCAGGATGAAGGTGCTTTAAGAGAATTGGTGGAATGCGATCCATGGAAAAGTACTTGAGAATTAGCACTTGACCTCCATACATCCCAATCCACAATTTGTCACCACTTGAAAAAGATAGGAAACGTGAACAAGCTGTGCATTTGGCTTCCTCATACTTTTAGTAAGAAGAATAAGGAGGATCTCTTACCTCTCTTACTTGGCTGCCCCATTGCTACCTGTTTCATACAATCTACATTGTATGAAACAGGTAGCAATGGGGCAGCCAAAAAAGATGAGTGAACAATGATTTATTTTAGGTTTGTTTTGCTTGATATTAAGCACTTAATTTTTATTGATTCTATTTTCTTTTTTAAATATGTTCAAAAATGCATTATATATTTTTTAAAACTTACTTTTAGCTTGTAATCAATTTTTTTTCTTTTTGTCTACAAAGAAAAAGTGTTATTTAGTTCTTAATATATTTAGAAAAAAATGACCAGGAAAATTTTGCCTTATTGCAAATGAATGGTTAAATAATCTAATTTGTTTCAAATTTGAAATAAATTCTTCCAGGAAATATTTTCACTATTAGATTTAATGATTTAATTAAAAAGAATTCAAATCTAATTACTAATTTGATAATTTTATATATAAGTTGGGGACTAAAAGCAAATATATTGTAATATTATTAAAAAATTGACCTTTAAATAAAATAAGTTCTATATATGTAACCTTTAGGATGCTTAAACTAGTATAGTTCCTGTTGTAAATGACAGATTGGCACTTCTGTTTCTAGATGGGTTTGAAATGGTGGTGTCAATTACATTGATGACTTAAGAACATGGGAGCATCAGTTGTCTGAACTCAACCCAAATCACTTGGGTCAAAAGGAAAAAGAACATGAATTAACAAGACTGAAGTATAAGAAACTATAATGAAAAACCAGTTTGTATAACTTATATAATTACACTGGTTTATATAAAAGATTGTGTGGCTTATTTTTGTTAATTCTTATATAGGGTGATAATTTGTAAGTTTACTTAAGTAAGCTTAACACTATGATTTTACTTCAACTGTAGATTTGTGAAAGAGATTAATTTTGACATCATATTCAGTTTTCTTTAGATTTAAAGCAACATCTTGCATATTGTGTGTGTGTGTGTGTATGTATGTGTGTATATATATATATATATATATATATATATATATATATATATATATATATATATATATATATATAGTCATCCACAGACAGATCTGTTTCGTTCTATCAGAACTCATCAGTGTGGCTGTGTGTGTGTGTGTATGTATATATATATATATATATATATATATATATATATATACACACGACCATGTCAATTGCCCAGTAGGCTGGGACTGTAGTGGGGTAAGACCCCTTCATTGCTATGGCTCCCATATCCACTCAGGCCCAGAGTTGTAGCACCTGATAGGGCCCTATCTATGGGTTAAATAGAAGTAATCTGTGTGCTTATGATAAACTGAATTGTTTGAATTAGAACTGTTGACTAAACTGAATAGCTTGAAATAGAAATGTTTTTGACAATTAAACTGTGTACTCATGTTAAACTGAATTGTTTGAAATAGATCTGCTTATTTGTATAAAAATGGATTTGGTATTGAATAACCTACAAAAGTTGATATGTCATAAAACCTAACCAACCAACACTGCCCTGTCAAATATGATACATAAGTGCCCAAAAGATGTGAACCACTAGATTGCTTACACAAGTGATTCTTGTTTATAGTAATGAAAACTTGTGTTGAGCCAACCACACTTTTGTGATAATTGGTAAAAAAAATTGTTCCCTGGAATGCCACAGATTCTACTAACAACCCTTCTCAGATTTTGAATTCAGTCTTTCAAAAAGATTTAGAATATGCTTCCCTCAAAAAGAAATATCCTGGGTATTGACACTAAACTGGCTTCAGTTCTGGAGCTCTGGGGAGTGTGGAGTATTCCTTCATTGTCATTACTCCCAGGGTGAGGTGCTAGTACCTTTTAGGTCAAATAGATTTATTTGAAAATTATTAGTATTGGATTGTAATATTCAAAACCATATAATTGTGTCCAAATAAATGATTATTATTATAACAAATAAACAAAACAAAAATGATTGCATTAGAAAGTTGAAATTATAAATATTTGATTATAATCAAACATTTACAAGTGAACTAAATTTTGGCATCAAATAACCCATAAAGAGTTAATATGCCATTAAATAAACCAAACCAGACCTGTTTGCCTTACCAAGACTAAAATCTTTGCTATCATTTACATATAGGGAGATGAAGAAGAGAAGGGTTCATGCCTTTTTCAAGAGTATTAGTCTGTGAAATGTAAACAGTTTTATCCAGATTTTGACCTCAGCTCATTGAGTCCCTTTTCTATGATGAAAGGTGTCATGCCAAGTGTGCCTACTTGTGTGTGTGTGTGTATATATATATATAATATATATATATATATATATATATAGTGTGTGTGTGTGTGGCATAATAGTGATCAGCACAGAAAATGGAATTTGCAAATAGTTCCAATTCTATCTGAGGCTGTTTATGCTCACTTTGCACTCATGTCCTTGGTAAAGGGATGAAAACACTTCTTTACCTGCCATGGGCTAAATAGTCGGACACACACATACACATAATGTAAAATTTCTTAACTGTCTTCTGGAGAAGATAAATATGTAATTTTGATACAAACCCTGAAAAAAAACTTTGGACATAACCTTAATTTTTGAAAATGTATTTCTAATCAAATAAAATTAATTTTTACCCTGATAAATGATTATTCCATTCTTTTTTGAAATTTCAATTTTAATTTTTTTCACTTATTGTTTAAAATTTAAAAAATTTTTTTTTTTTTTTTTTGTTTTAAACAATTTCTTTTTTCTCTTGGTACTGAATAATTGTGTCACCTTAACACTAGATGATCTTTATCATCAAAAATTAATTTCTAGATCAAAGTGTATTTTCTTTTTTTTTAATTTTTTTTTATAGTAAATCATAATAGGAAAAACTGTTTTGTTTAATTATTTATTAGATTTAGCTACCTTATTTATTTTTTTTTCAGATTTTTGAATCCTCAAGTTATTTTGAAATAAATTTTTTACTGATTAAAGAAAACATCTTTTTAGTGAAAGTTGTCAATTGAATATTTAGATTTTCAGTTTTACATTTTTTATGAGAAAGAAAACTAATTACAAATCAAGACATGAATTCCCTCTGTTGCCATCAGTGTAAAGTTGATGAAACTATAGATGCCCACTGGCCATAAACATTATTAACCTCATCTACATATATATGAAATGCAATATTTATCTATCAGTGTCTATCTGTATATCTTATATACACATAGTATTGCAAAAAATAACTGCCTTATAGCTAACAATGTCTTCATCAGATGATTATATGTAATAGGCCCACACATATAACTCCATAAATAATTAAACTTGAAGAAGCTACTGCCCTAACGCACAGGAGAAAACAATAAACAATACTTCGACAAAACTCCTATCATTTTTTTTATCAAATGTGAATTTTCTTTTAAAACCAAGCATAAAACATTTGGAACATCACAATCAAAACAGGTATTATTAGCTAGTATTTATTACCAAACTCTTTAGCATTGAAACTCTCTTGCCAAAATAAAATTACGTAAATATATATAAGGAGTGTACTTACTTTTAGTTGGCTTTGTATTTATATTTTTGGTGAGTTTCAATAGTGTAGAGTTTGGTAATAAATGATACCTAATGATATCAACTTTGTAAAATGTTCCACTAGAAGTAATAAAATCCTCCTTCCTTTGGTTTAAAAGAAAATTAACATTTTTAAAAAACTTGTACATGTTTATGGGTATCTATCTATCTATCTATCTATCCACACAAAGAGAGGGTGATTAAAAATGTCTCCCTATTTTAAAATATATTATTTCTTGTAAAAATTATAGTCAAATAAATTCTCAGAATTTTAGAATAGGAAGTTAGTTTTCAATTACTCTGTTTGTGTGTAACACTTTTTTTTATGTCACTAGAAGAGTTCATTGCATAGTTATGAGTAAATTGTCTCTCAGTATTGTGGACTCTTGTTGTGATCCAGTAGAAATAGTTTTCTATTAAACCAAAAATTTTTCAAATAAATCATTTGGAAGTTAAAGATTAAAGTTACTCAATGCTAAGATGTTTTATTGTTACATGTTTATTCAAAAATTTGGTTTAATACTAAAAATTAAGCTCGTATTTTCATTTATACCAAGGAGATAAGACAGAGAATCAATTATCTCTATGTAATTTTACCTTTAATATATTCAGGAAGTATTGAAAAGTAAATATTGTTGCAAAATTAAATATTATCATTTTTCTATGGCATAGGTAAACTTGTCTGCATATATGTAGATTGCATTTTATTGAGTATTGGACAAAAAAGTAAAGACTTAACTATTCTTTTTATTATTGCCATAAATGAAACTTAAATGACTTAAACACACATAGGAAGTGATTATTTTCCTAGATTATTGTTAAAGTTCCTTTAGTTAGAGGGAAAAATAGAATTTTCTAAAGAAAATTCTCAAATACTAAAAAATAGAAAATTTCTTTGATTTGATATTTTAATTTGTGGTAAGTCTTTTGCTAAGGACTAGTAAGTAGTTGTCCGAGCTTGAAAAAGGTCAAAATAATAACTTCCTATGTATGTCCAAGCCATTGTTAAAGTTTCATTAAAATTGTGGCAATAATAAAAAAAAATCATTCATTTTTTTTTTTTTTTTCTCCAGCCTGATAATCTAATTTGTTCTATGCAGAAATCCATTTTTATATTAGCCTCTGAGCAAAAAAAAGATTGGAATATTGTCTTGTGTCATGTGACCACTCATTGTTGGTCATCTACTTGTGGTTCTGAGACTGCTTTCTTCCTAAGATATAGAATTCAAAGATCTCTTTTTCTCTCCTATTTCCTGTCATGTCTTCACATAGTGATTGCCTTTTGGTCAGCTTAAAATCCTGGAACTATCAAGCTGACATCTCAGATAAGTGGAGAGTTCATACTATGATTTCCCTTCAGTTCACTGGATGAGATGATTGTGGGCTATGGATGATTCATCAATGCAAATTGATATCTTTATTATGTAAACTGCTGACACAAATTATTAGATTTTCTACTCTGCAAAAGTGAAGCTGAAAAATGATATAAAATTATTTAATAAGTGTGATGTCTACAATTTTTGTTGGATAAGCTGACTTTTTTTTTCTTTGTCTTTTTTATCACTTGTGAAGTGTTAGAGAAATTTACTTGTTGGTTTAAAATATTTAAGCATTGATCAGATTAAAGTGATCAATATATAGATCAATTAAGCTTTATAATATTTCATTATATCATCTATATAGTTTGTGTGTTTATATCTGTTTGTCTTTTTCTCTGTCTCCATCTTCCTCTGTGTTCCTTTGTATGTCTCTATCTGTATGTGTTTATGTATATCACTGTGTCTACCTTTGTTTGCATGTCTGTCTACCTCTCAGCCAACAACTTAAACTTATCTATGGGGCCAGTGGCTATTTAAGAGTTTGTTTAACATATTTTTAGCCTAAACCTGTGGCAATAACTGTGTGTGTATATAATATATATATATATATATATATATATATATATATATATATATATATATATATAAAATTGTGTATTGGCTTTTTTATCTCTGAGTAAAAATGGAGAAAATTCTACTTTCAGAATTTCATAAAGTTATCTTGTAATGTTTCATTATTAACTTGTAAGGTGACCAAATGTTTTAAGTATTTGAATTTGAAGGTATTAACTTGGAAGTGAGGAGAATCCTTTAGTTTGTGACTGAATGAATAATTAACAATTTTTTAGATTTAGAATTTTTTAAAAACTGATGCTGGTATCTATCTACATGGCTGCTATTGCTAGTTGATAGCTGATTATACAATTTGAAACAATATTACAAGATACAAACCTTCTTTATTCTGACCCCCTCCCCCCATATATTTCGTTTAAGGATCAAATTCAAGACGGTAATTTTTGGTTCAATCTCATAACTACTAAGCAAAATTAGTCTTGGATAATGAGACTATTCTAATTTTTAGAATTAAAGCAAAACACTTTTTTACTGGAAGTAGATAATGATGTACTTAAGTATAAGGCTCATTGGCCTAGTGGGTAGAGTGTTCGCCAATGGTCCGGGAGACCTGGGTTCAATCTCAGGTCACATCATACCAAAGACTTTAAAAATGGTACTTGATACTTCCTTGCTTAACACTCAGCAATATAAGGTACGTATCAAGAGTAAAGTGGAGCAATCCAGGGAAAGGAGTAGTGCCCTCTCCTACACCTCAGCGTAGTAGCTATTGAAAAGGGAGCCTTCTGGTCGCCAACTTTACTTTTACTTTTTATACTTAAAGTAGAATTTGTGCTGAACTAAGCTGGTAAGATAATCAGTTTAGTTCCAAGGGGAACTTTCCCCACAGGCAGCACCTGGGTTTATTGCTTGGTGCCTGAGGTGCCTCTCAGTAATGCCTATGGATCTAAGCAATTTTTGCATCTGCCCTCATGGGAGGTTTACTTTGGGGTACCTTCACATTAAAATGACCTTGTGTCATATATTGGCTTAGATGGGGATGAAATAAATACCCAGACACATAGACACTTATGACATCTTATTGGGGTTCCTATTATAAGAATTGTGTTATAAGTGAATCATCTCAAAACATCTCCAGGCGAGAAATACATCTTATTTTATCCAGATTATAACAAAATTACCTTTTTAAACATTTAAGGTTAATAACAGTTTATAACCCGTTTTGTACAGTTGTATTTGCTGTACCTCTACAACCTACTTCCTTAGATCAATATCATAATTCAGCATTGTGTGTGTCACATGAAATAGAACTTAATTTTGTTTCAAAACTTGATACAAATAACAATGTATCATATACAACCTTTGATCTGTTTGGAGACCTTTGCACTCTAAAATTATCATGCAAACCAATGTAAAAAAACAAACAAACTTTCAGTTTCTTTTTGATGTATCGGTAATTTGTTTTTGAGGTGATGTTGTGGATACAGTGAGTATTTTTGTAGTTTACAACATTCTGGTTGTCATAACATAACGGGTGCTGCTTTAAATGCAGAAGAAAAATCAATGAAAAATTTTTTTCTCAGTTTTGATAAGAAATAAAAAATATAACTAACATTTCGTTCGGTATTTAGTATTGAAGTATCTGTATATTGTTGCAGATTTGATATCGTCACTTAAACAAAAACACTAACTACATGATTTAGAAGTTGTAAATAGTCAATGAGGTTAATTGAGTACATAAATGCTCATCAATATAGAGACGGTATGTTGAAAAGTTGTTCAGGATATATTGTTATTTATAGTATAAAACCTGAACCTCAGGTTTATTGAATTTGTGAAAGAATGAGTATCATGCAAAAAGCTCTGCTACCTGCTTCATTGATTTCAACCTTTTAATATATTATGCATATGAATGTTTTCTTTTTAAGCAGAAGTCAGCTGTCTAGAAAAGTACATTAGTTTTAGTTGCTGATAAGTGAAGTAGTAAGACCACATCTGTTACTTTTGATGGCCTTAAAAAAAAATTATATATATATATATATATATATATATATATATATATATAGGAAATAGATTAGAAGGACTTAGATTTTCCCCTGAAAACAATGATTAAGGAAGAGATTTTCAGAATATTTTCAATTGTGTATCATTTCTGGTATTTCCCCTGAACAATTTCCTTTTTCAGATTGGAAAGTATCTTATAATAAATGCTGAGTTAGGTTTTATTTTTAACCCATTCTATCTAAAAGAAACATGCCGCTTTGTTGACAGAGATTAGAATACACTGACTGCATCCTGTGCAGAAGGGTAAAATCCTCATCATATAAACTGCTGGTGATGGTGACCCTCTTCTGAAGATCTGGGAATTGTGGAATATCTCTTCATTACCATTACTCCTAGTTCACTCTCACCTGGAATGGTAATATCTGTGGGTCAAATAGAACCATTTAAAAATTAGTAATACTAGATATTAATATTTGAAAGCATATAAATTATAAATGTGTATATTATTTGTATTAAGAATAGCTACTTGAAACTATAATTGTTTACTAAGGATGATTATTCTTAGTTGAAAACCATATAACTATGTGCAAACGATTGAATGCTATTATATAGAAATAATTACTTGAAACCATGTGATAATTAGTATTAGAAAGGAATACTTGAAACCATATAACTGTGCAAATTATTTGTATTAGATAGGAATTTGATATATAACTGAGTAAAAAAAAAAAGCCCTAAGAAATAACTGCATGAAAAGTATAAATATTTAATGAAGGCAATTCTCTAACTTCTTAGGTATAAAATAATCCTTGACAGGTTGACATGCCATTAAAATCAATTGAAGAAACATGTTAACACAACTTCAGCAACAGTTATTTATTAAGCTTGGTTTAGTTTAGGCACAAAGCTAGAATTATGCAGCCCCAGTGAGAATCAAACTCATTATCAATGGTCTACTTATGTAGCTTGGTAACCATTTAAACCACTTGAGGTGTACCACAGAATTTCAATAGTAATCTATTTCATGATCTGCTTTTTATATGTATGATTACCATAACAGTGAAATTGATGCATTAGAGTATTTAACACTCTTGTGCTAACTTAAAGAATAAATCAATTTCCAGTCCTCTAATAGGATGAGGTAATTTTTCAAGAGACATAATAAATGCTAATTATAGTGTGTTTCCTTTATTTATTTGAAATTAATCCACATTCTGTGGGTGTGTTTATGTGTATATATATATATATATATATATATATATATATATATATATATATATATATAAGAGAGAGAGAGAGAGTAACTGTCATTTTCTCCAAATTACTCTAATAAAAATGTTTTATAACTGATAAAATAAAACTATTTATTGAATGCTGAACACGGAATGTTCAGGTGAGGTATTTGCCACCAAAATTGTTTTTGAGAGTGCTTGTTGTGTAGTGGCTAACATGTTGAACTGCAACATTGTAAGAAGCAAGTTCAAACTCCAGTTGTAGTATTACATTCACTTTTGGACCCTTGGGAAAGGTATGAACATTCTTACTCCCCTTCCCCACAAGCTACGGATTAAATAGTATTACTACCGTTCTTCTATAAGAATGGCTTTGGCATTGAATAAATCCATGAAAGTTGATAATGCTATTAAACAAAGAAACCTAATCAAAGTTGTTTGCATAATGATTATAGTCTTTCTCTCATATGATCATTCTTCTCTATGGAAACACTTGATCAGGTTTCATCTTTCAATGTTTTGATTTAAAAATTGATACAATTCTAATTTATATCTTCCAGATTAGACAGAGAATCATTTTTATATTTACCTTATTTTACTTTCAGTTTAATTTCAATTGCAAGTCGTACAAATGTCATTCACCTAGATTTTATATTTCTTGCACACCTCTCATCTTTGTCTAAACCTCAACTGCATAGAGATTAAGAAAGAAATCTGAATTAATTTTTCTAATTTCATAAGAAGTGGTAGTGTGTTGTCACAACAAAAATGTTCATCTATTGCTCTTGAAAATTTAATTAAAATTTTTGTTTAATTAATGTTCAGAACTTTTTGAATGACCCTTGTAGTGGACGTAAACTAGAAAATACCAAGTCACACACACACACGCAATCATTACTTATTTATATTACCCTTTATTTGTTGTGAAATGATCATTATTAAAGATAAAGGACATAGTTAATTTTTAGAATAATTATTCATATAAAAGATGCTTTATTTGTTTTTATCAGTTATTTACTCCCGGTTACTGCTTTGTTTACACTGAGCATGACACAAGGAAAATGGCTTCAAGGTTTTTCAGAAATCATAGATATCCTTGAAAACTCTTTAAAATAAATATTTGAAATGAATATTTAATTGTATTTTTCAAATTTAAAGGGTTAGTGTTAATCTAAATAAAAGGGGGTGTTAAGGGTTCTGTCCAATCCACTATTGAGAGGAAAAGGCGCCTGTGGTGGTGTAATGGTTAGCAAGCTCGACTAGCAAACCTACATGAGTGAGTTCGAATCTCATTGGGTGCCCCTTTCATATGGCCTTGTGCCACATCTAAGCAAAAAGCTTAGTAAATTTCCACTATTGAGAGGAAAAGGATTCCCTCTTAGCAACTGGCACACTTGGTCAAGACAGTGAAGATCTAAATGTTTATAGGAAGGAGAGAGCATTTTGCCTTGTGTTACAAACATCGAGATAGGGTGATTACTGTGATGGGAACACTCTTTTACAGCTCAGTGGACAGTAAGACAGAGGATGAGTGACAGAACCTATCTAAAAACTGGTCTGAACAGGATCTCCTTGTATAGTTTAAGACCTTTCTCAGTTTGACTTGAAGAATTCCTGAAAGTTAGATTGAAATTTGGCTAAAAATAGCAAAGCATTAGCTGTATGGACAGAGAGACATTTGGTAAATCGTAAGTGATGATGCAATTAGAAAATTATTGAATTCTGTCATCTTTTATGGCACTGGTATACTAATTATGTAAATTCTATTAATACAAAGATTTGATATTAAGTTTAATGGCTGCCAAAGAAGGCTTTTAAGTGAGTATGTTTAAAATAAACCTTATCTAGTTTATTTCCTTTTAAAAGTAAACTGATAATTAGGCTGAAGGAAGTTTGGTTTGGTTTCTTTTATTGCATTCCAACCTTTGTGGGTTATTTAATGCCAAAGCCATCCTTGTAAAACAGAAGTGGTTCTATTTAACCTTTATCTGAAGGGTTAAAGGGGTTGACACCTTTCCCAAGGGTATTAGTCCAAAAATGAATGGAGTTTGAACTTGCTTACTTTGATGTTAGTCTTGGTGCCAACAGGGATCCCCCCCACCACCAAAGGAAGAATAACATTACTAATCTAATTTTTTTAATATGGTAAATAAATTAGGCTTTTAAATAAGTCTAAACATCACTAGCTGAAAAGCTGCCCTACAAGTTAAAGCCAGTAACATCAAACTTATTGTTGAATTGAATAATGTCAATCGATTAACATTTTATGCCCCTCCTCATGCCCATTGCTTTTACTACAAATGTAAACACAACAGCATTTTTAAGTATTGATTTTTCTGGCAACTTGATAAACAGTTATAGGAAAAAAGTCATGGAAAAAAAGGTCTACTTTATACAGTTAAACAAAAAGGGTTGCTTTAACCTGATGGATGTTCAAATTTAAGTTTTGAAATTTAAAAAAACATTTTTCTTTGTAACAACAAAAAAATTGTTGACTATAGTTTTAGCTATTCATTAATTATGCATTAGTACACTAAACAAAAGAGATATTTTTTGTGTATAATACTGACAGAATTTAGTTAAGATATAATTGTATAGTTTGTATGGGTTAGGAAGTGTGAAGTAATAGATTTTATAAATTTGAAGTGGTAAGTGCTGAAAAATTATGCTTGGAGTAAACAAATAAGATTGTTATGATCTGGTAGTTGTAATTAAAGATGATTATAGAGTTGTTATTGTTATTCAATAAGCTTAGTCTGGCTCAAGACTATGGCCATCATGTTCTGAAAATTGTTTGGATAAGCAAGTAACTCTGTTGTGTAATTTTCTGGTGGAATTAAACATTAACAGTAATTAAGGATTAAATTAAATGCATCTCCTTGCCTTTGAAACATCAAGTGAATTTTTTCATGTTTGTACTTCTTGACCTGAACATAACTTTTAAAACAAAATTTAATATCTTGAAAAAATTTTACCTTTCAGTTATAATATGTATTTTATTAGATTCGGGCATTGGTATGATGGTTAGAGTGTTCGCCACTGGCTCAGGAGACCTGGGTTCAATCCCAGGTCGAGTCATACCAAAGACTCAAAAAATGGTACTTGATGCCTCCTTGCTTAACACTCAGCATTATAAGGTACAGATCAAGGGTAAAGTGGAGCAATCCAGGGAAAGGAGTCGCACCCTCCCTTACACCTTGGTTTAGTAGCTATCAAAAAGGGAGCCTTTGGGTTACCCTCGACTATGGTTGCTAACTTTACTTTATGTGAATATCATCTTGCTGATTCTGGATGCTCTTCATATTTCTGACTTTGATCTTTTCCCAAATTTACTATATATTTTGTCAAAAAGTGTCATATACTTTTATTGTGGAAATTGAATTTTGCATATCAGGGGTACAGATTTTCAAAGATGAATGTCCAGTTACAAATTTCAACTGGTCATTACAAATTTAGTTTCCTCTAAAGTGTTGTATATCACAAAGGAAATAGTGTTAAGAATATTTTAAATTTTGTATGTAATAATTTTTATTGGGTAAGCACTGTGGACTTTGTTTCTTAGGAATACATATCACTTGATGTGTATATACATTCCACATTTCTTTATATCAGAAGATTAAGAAACAAGACTTATTAAAAAAAAGTTGCTTGTCAGTTGTTGTTGGATTAGATATTTTAAGTATTTAATCATTAATTCTGATTTTTGTAATTAATGTTACTCTTTGTAGTTTTCTCTTTGGGTGATTACTTTCAGATAATTGCATGACATTAAATGTAAAAAAAAAAGTTTCTACATTCTACTTCTTTTGACCTCTCAACTTTTTTTTGTGATACTATAAGCTGACAGTGTTTGTTGTCTGAATAATTTGACCTTTTAAACACCTAAAATGAAATGTTGCTCTTTTGTACTTATCATTAAATGATCTGAGCCTTACCCACTACTTTCTCACTCTGAGATCCAACTTTTCTAGTTACATTGACAGGCAAATTAATCTTGTACTAACACAGCCAAAAAGAAACCCTTTGTAGAAACAGTCACTACATTTGGAGGAACATTAAAATAGCTGTGATGCAAGAATTTCATCCCCCCCCCCAAAAAACAAACAAACAAACAAAAAAACTATAGTAGTTTTAATGTCTGGGTCTGAAGAGTATGGATTTCATTTATAGTTGAAACATTTGTCATCCCTCAGATTTTGATGGCTTTGAATGTGGAATTATTTTGATATCTCTGTTAGTACCAGAGAATGAAATAAGGAATTAGTTTAAAATCTAAGCTGCTTCCTTTTTGATACTAGGCAAAAAAGTTAAATAAAAAAAAAAAAAAAAAAAACTAACTAAATGATACCTCATGGTTGTTATATTTGGTATATAAAATATATATGCTAATAGAACAACTATTATTGGACAAATATATTTTTTGGGTTATTGTTGATCAAAAATATTGGATTATCATTATTACCATTATGTTAAAGATTGCTTTATTATAATTGCTGTTATCTTGGAGGCTTGTGATTAGATAAAATGTAATTTTTTTTTCTGTTTTTAACCCCTAGTTCCTAGGGCTAAGATGCACTGTTCCTGATTTCATGAAATTCACAAAAACAACTGAGTACAAAACACATTCAAACCTTGCTCCAAGGTACAAGGATTCCATTATTCCATTAAAAGAAAGACTCTGAATGGTTGTCTTTTCTCTCTTTCTCTCTCTGTAATGTGTGTGTGTACATACATGTGTATGTATGTTCACACACACACACACTGGTCTGCAACCAGGCCTTACTACAAAGTATTGAGAAATTTTCTCATTACTTAGTAGTGGGATTGTATTTCTGATACATAGCAAAACAAAAAAAAACTGTAACGGCTTCAAAATTGATAGAATTTAGACTAAAAATTGATATTAATATATCAAATATAAAAACCATATAAATGTTATACCAATATTTTGGAGGGGGGGGGTTGTATTTGTGGAATAATCATTACCAATAATTTTTAGCCCATATTTTCTCAATTTGAACCTGTATAACTTTTTTAAAAATGATTATTTTATGAATGTAGTATTTTTTAAATTTCATATTTTTTTTATTTTTATAAAATTTAAAAAACTTTACTTAAGAGGAACAAATACTACACCCAGATCCTACTGGAACACTAGAAAGCTATTCTCTAATCTGAGGCAGAAAGACATGCAGGTCCTAGACTGATTACACAGATATTATACTCTGATCTTAGGCAGAAGTGCTGAATTATATGTAAATAATCTGATAAGTTTTTTTGTGGGAACTGTTAGTATTAAAATATTGACTCTCCAATTCTCTTAAATGTCTCCAAACAAATGTTTAGTTTAATCTAGAATGTCATAGAAACCATCATTGCAAGAGAACTTGTAAAATGTTATACCAGCTGTTTTTTTTTAACCTTTATATTACAGTATAGACTTAAAACTAATGTCCTATATATTATTAATTCTTGAGCAGTTAGTGACTGAACTGGTTGGTTTGAAATGGTAACACCTTTCAAAACATACAAGTAAGTAAACTTGGATTCTTTTTAGGTTGACTTCTTATAGAAAACAATTGTTTTGTTTCTTTATAAAATGTTATATCTAAATAAAAATTCACTGTTAATTATTTTGAAACCTTAGTGGTATGTTATTCATAGAAAGCTGCTGCTATAATACTGGTTATTACTAGGGGGAGTCAAGTTTTCTAATATTTTGGTAATGAGAGGCACAGTTTGGTAGTTCTAAATGCTTTTGCCGTGGTTGTGAAGGTGACCACCTACACTGGGCCGTGTGATGTTTAGTTCATCTGATACATTTTGAGTGCTACTCATTAGATCTACTTCTATGGTACAGTCGCCTAATCCATGGTTTTAGGCTTAACTGACCTTGCCTGATTGTCAAGGTTCTTGAAACCCAACCAAAATTTCTTGAATCATCTGATTACTGTACTGTGATGAACTGTGCCTTCACCTTTGACACAAGAAATATTTTGGTCACTTCTGAAGTGTTATGGTCCAGTTTGAATGCTTAAAGCATAAGTTTTCAAATTAGACTATGTTGTGTGTTTATCTGTGAAACATTTGAATCATGCACAATGTGTCAGTGCATCAACTGTCACAATACTACCAACTGGGTCCTTTCACAGCTTGAACTGCTTCAATCATGTGATATACATGCCTTGAACTAGCAATTACTAAAACTTCGCAAAACTTTTGGCTCTTCCTTAGTATAACCCAGTTGGTTGGGGCTGTAGAATACACCAACTGCATCTCTGCAGAAGGGTAAGACTCCAATGAGTGTCTTGGATACGGCATTAAACAATCTGATGGTGAGGCTCCAGTAATGCTGGAACTTTGGGAAATGCAGAGTGCCCCTTCATTACCATTGCTCCCAATTCCACTCTAACCCAGAGTGATAACACCTTAAAGGGTCCTATCTATAGGTCAAATAGAAGTGTTTGACTTTTGAACTGAGTGCAAACAAAATGACTTATGCTAAATTGAATTGTTTGAAATAGAAGTGTTTGATCATTTAACTGTATGCAAAAAAATGAGCTTAGGCTCATTTAAAAATATCAACAAAATGTTTACAAATCATATATTTAATATATATGTATAAAGAGAATTTGGCATTAAATAACCTACAATGGCTGATATGCCATGAGCCCAAACCAAACCAATCTTCCTTGGTATTAATGTTTTTATTCATTAGTTTTATGAAATATGTGAAAACTTTGAACTCTAGCAAATTATCCAAAATAATCATGTTAATCACCATTATTTTGGATACTACTGAATTTGTTTACCTAAAAGATTGTGTTTGTATTATTTTAACAGAAACCATCACAATACTTTTTGAGTTCTTTTTCTTTTTAAAGTAGATTTGTAATTTCTATAACATGGAAAATATGTAATATGTTATATACTTTGTTAGGGAAATAAAATTCATCATCATATTGCGCTGGTAGCACGGATATCCCTGACCCTCTCTCGCCACTCCTCCCTATCGTTCATCGCCCTAGGTAGGTCTTCAGGACAACATCCCGTATCCTCACATAGTTGCTGAATGTATGTTCGTGCTGGTCGTCCTGCTTTTGCACGGCCATGTGTGGGGGTCCATAAGAGTACATCTCTTATGAGTTCGTCCCTGCTTCTCCAGAATCTTGATCAATTTGAGCATTTTGCCAATTAATCTGATAATCAGAAGACATGTTACTATCTTAATACAAAGGCTCAATTATTCATCTTAGGAATAACATTTGTTCTATATATTTTGAGTGTCTTGGTATGTATTTACCTATCTTCTCTACTATAGTCAGGATGTGACACAACATCAATTTTTAAGCAGAGTAAAGCTGGTTTGAATTCAGACTTTTTTTCCTCCTCAACTGGTTCCCTAACCAAAGCTTAAAAAACCCAGTGTGCCTTATTTTCTTATAACTGGGTTTATGGAGAACAGATAGATTTATGCCTTTCCCAAGGGCATTTGCACGAAGTGAAATGCAAACCACCCTGTTTAGGATGCTAAGGATGTCTCCTCAGTATCCTGGGTATGGCATTTATCTGCATTTGGTGGTGAGGCTCCTGTTCTGGAGCTCTAGAGTCATTCCTTTGTTGCTATAACTCACAGGTCCACTCTGATCCACAATGATATTTTGGGTTCTATTTCTTGGTTAAATAGATAATGTTTAAAATGATTTTGACTTAGATTAATATGTTGACTCTTAAAACACTGATATTGCAACTAAGTATGAAGTGTTTACTTGTTTAAAATGATACATTTTTGTGTCTTATATAATCAGAGAGTATTGTTGAACTAACTTCAGTACAAAATAACCTAACATGAGTTATGACCTACTGTAAAACCAACCAACCATATAATTAATTGTATTTGATAGGGCTGTGTGCAGCAAAATTAAAAAAAAAAAAATAACTGCATAAAAAGTGACTTAATGAGAAAGAATGATTTTAGTTACTGTTCAAACTTAACAAAATCCTAAAATTTGGTAAAAGTAATATTTTTTACATTTTGAATTTTTGAGATAAATTATTATATACTGATGTGTGAGAAAGTGGCCTAGTTTGTCTAGTTGCCTGGTTGTTGTGAATTTAATCTCCAATTTGAAATGTTTAGGAGAATAGATAAAAACAAATTAACTTGGAAGAATTAGCCATCATGTATCCTTTAAGCATGGACAAAATGAGAGCAATTGGTTTGAAATTCCCGGAAGATTACTTGACACTTGAAGAAAACCAAAGGGTAGAAATTGCTGAAATATTGTGACTGTTGATCTATTGTATTGCTGCCAATTCATTTTATAGAAATATATACAATGGAAAAAAAGTTTCACCATAGTGTGTGTTTAACTGTGGCCAGTGATAGTGTTGGGGGGAAAAAATCACTATTTTGCCTTGAGGGAAAAAGTTAGAATTTATAGTGGCCAGTTAAGTTTTGTCAAGAAGTGTTTTTAATTTGAGTGGGACATAAAGGATTTAAACACTTTTGGTTTTAGATTAGGTTTTTTCCTGTGGCTTTTTTTTTTCACCTGGATTCATTTATCATAATGGATTTGGTTTATTGTTGCTAAAAGTGTTGTCAAGTGATGAACACTTAAATTTTGAATCCATGTTTTAAAATGTGTTGTTTTTTTTTGTTAATATTCTAGTTACTGTTTTAAATGTAAATACTCTTTAGTTTGTACATTTAACTTTGAGTTCCAAATGACCAGTAATAATGGAATTGGTAACAACAACAATTAGATGTATTTACCTAACCCTTCCATATAAGCAGGATGGGACACAGTTAATTTTTTTGAGCAGAGTCTAACTGGTTTGAATTCAGTTTTCCTTCTCTTAGACTGGTTGCCTTACCATGGTTGCAGAGCCTAGTCTGCCCTACTATTTGCTTCCATCTGGAGGGAGAATATTTGGATTTATACCTTTCTCAAGGGTATTAGTGCTATGTGAAATGCCAACAGTATCATCCAGGATTTGAACTCGGTTTGCAATGTCTATTTCTAATGATGTTAACCATTAGACAAGTACCTCAATGCACGTAGAACAACAATAATATAATTGACAACTGATTTTATTATTCTCTTAAGTCTTATAGAATAATAGAAAATATAACTACTGTTGACTCTCCACTTTTAAAGAGTTTGAGGTGAACAATTTCTGAAAGTTTAAAAATGGTGCATATCTGTAGACCTGCCTCAAACTTAACTCTTAATACTGTTTGCTATATTTAATGAAGAAATTAAACAATACACTTGGACTTGAGTAGTATGTTTTATGAATTCAAAATTGCAGAATTAACCATGTATGTAACCACACAGAGAGAATACATTTACTGTTTAAGGTTGTAAATCAGGGCTTAAACTTTTTACTTGTTGCACCTGTTTTAACTAAATTTAATTTTCGTTCAACCCCAAATAAATTAAGTATCAAATTAAAAAACATAACTAATTTATGAGTGTTTAATACAATTTACATGAGAAAAGAATCGGGAAACTATAAATGCAAATGCATCTTTTAATTCTTGAATTATTTTCATTGAAAGAAGGGGATTTGCAGGCATTAAGGAGATCACAAATATTAGGTGGTAGGTTTGTGAGTTTGAGCTGGAAATCACAGCTTTCTATGTTTAAAAGGCTTCTGTGTTTACTTAGTAAATAATGCACATGGCTAAATCCAAATTCCACTATATATGAGCTTGGAAAAGGTTGTAAAATGGGCTCAACATTTTCACAAAGCTTGGGATATTTTGATACAGTTTTTCATTCATTCGGTAATATCCACCCCTTGTGGACTCCTATTAAAATTTTATTCACTTCCTTGGATTCTGTATGAACCACTTTGGGAAGCTAAAATAGATTAATTCATCTTTTATGTATTTAAGACAAACTTTTTAGCTCTCTCTATTCTTTTTATTTTTTTTGTACATTTTCTAGTTTACATGCATCATCTGTGATTTTTCTGCAGTAGGTTGCAAATTAAAAAAAGAATGCATATGATTATTAATGGCAAACTTATATCAATTCTGCAAATGTTAAATATGATAAAATCAAGTTTCAAATGTGATTTACTGTTCTTTTTTCAGTTAAGGTTTAAGAGTAAAAATTTAAATTTGATATTTAGTGTAATATTCAGTATAGCTCTGATGCTGGTACAGAAACAGATTGAATCTTCCTGAAGATAAATTATCTAATTTTTTTAATTTTATATATGCTATTATAACTCAAGAAAAATGGAATATCATGGCAAGATTTTTGTTAGCACAATAGCATAATATCCTTAACTTGCAGAATAGAGCAATTTAATGTGCTACTTAATAAGTGTATGGTCTTTGTGTTACCCTGATGAATATAATTATTCAGGAATCACTCAAAGGGAGTCCCCGTGGCGTAATGGCTAATGTGCTGGATTGTGGCCTTGAAGTAAGCGAGTTCAAACTCCAGTTGCACTATTAGATTCTCTATCAGACTAATACTCTTGGTATTGAACCCCTTTATCAGCTATGGTTTACATAGTATCATGGCTGTTCTTCTACATTGAATAACCCTCAAAGGTTGATATGCCATTAGACAAAGAAACTAAATTAAAACCAAATCATCAAGGTAGATAACTATTAAATGCTAATTATAAAGTATTCTCCTTTATTTGCTATTATATCATCATCATCATGTGCCATCAGATTCACTTGATTCTATCTCTTGTCATCCATTCCTATCGGTCATTGCTCTTGGTTGGTCCTCTAGACAGCATTCACTGTCCACACAGAGGTGGGTAATGTAAGTCTTTGCTTGTCAGCCAGCACTGATATGTTCATGTGTAGGAATCCATCGGAGAACATTGCTTATAAATTCATTCTTGCTTCTCCAGCAGTATCTACTGTTTTGCTTGTGAGAGCCTCTGGTGGTGTAATGGTTAGCAAGCTAGATTAGAAAACCTTCGCAAGTGAGTTACTCTCATTGGGTGCCCCATTCATATGGCCTTGTACCACATCTAAGCAAAAAGCTTTGTAAATTACTACTATGGCTTGTCTGTCTTACCTGAATGGTATCTGTGATGGGAATTAGATAGCTGTACAACTGACTTGATTGAACTTAATGGCTGCCAAAGATGTCTATTAAGCAAGTTATATTTAAATTGCTAATATTTTCTTAAATTGGAGATTTATTTGTATATTCACTTGGTATTCAAAATATTAAATATTTCATCGAATGAACTTCTAGCAAGTAGTTTCTTTTGTTTGATATTATTGCTGTAAATATATAGATATATTTTCTTTTATGTAATTTTTCTGATATTTAATTTGGCTCATTATCTCTTTTTTAATCAAGTGTTGAATAGTCCAGATGTTCTTTATTATTCAATTGGGTGTTCTGCTTGCTTAACTTGGATTTTAATACCCCAAGAGTGGAAGAGCTTATCCCCCTCCCAATCACATTTCCTGCTTTTGATAAGTGACAGGTTTGACCGGATGTTGGCTGTTTCAGGATATCTTTGAAACACATCTCTAGGAAGAATGTCTTTTAGGTGTGGAAAGCTAAATAATTCTATTTAGTTGAGTGATACCAAATATTGGATAAAGAGATGTTGTTCTTCATCTGCAGACAGCAGAATGGCATCAGATATGATAAATAGTTTTCGTATGACTGGTTTTGGTCCAAATCAAATATATATCTTTGTCTTAGTTTATGAGGAATGTAGGTAATTTTGTGTATGCTTATAATTACATACACATACTCTTAATAAGGAAAGGTAGTAAGCCATCTTTCATTTGCCACGGCAAATTTGTATCTTCAAAATATTTTTTAATTGATACATTTTTTCTTTCAACGAAAGACATTTTTGTCACTTTAATTAGCATGGTCCTCCATTAACTCACCAAGTGAGTTAGTAAGAACCATAAACCTCTTTTTATATATATATATATATATATATAACTACTGAGATTATTTATTTATTAGACTTACAATTTTTTCTAGATCTTTTAGCTAAAGTTAGCGGCACGTGTTATACACTAGAACTAAATAACTTTTTTCTGGCTACATGTTTTACCATATTTGGGGCAGGATGACCAAAAAGTAATTTATAGTTATAGGCAAAAGTAATGTATTTTAAGCCGTTACAGAGAAATATCCAGTGGAATTTGTGTTTGTTGATAATTTTGTTTTTTCTAATGTGAACTTATTTTTGCCGCAAGCTGGTTGCATTTTTGTGTGAACATGTCACTGCTTGCTCTAAAGACTGTAAATTTTGTATTTTAAGATTTAATATAAACTGTATACTTCTAATTTGTAGTCAATGCGAACTAATAAAAAGTTGAACAAATGCTAACTTTAGATTAGATTTAACTGCTACAAATTGTAAAAAAAAAAATAATTGGTAATTATTATACATGATAATCTTTTCCCTGGATTTTTTAATCTAAAGTTAGGGATGTGTGTTATTCATAAATGTTCATATTTGTTTAGTTTTTCCAAATTAAGTTTATATATTACATGCTGGAAACAGAAATGTTTCTGTCTTGTATACTCTTTTTTTATTTTAAATCTCTAACAATTTTCTACTGATTGGAGTTAAGATATTTTTGTACATATTCCTAAATGTCATTCTTAGTGATTACATTTAAGATTTTATTGTTCCATAATAATTATTTCAATTTCTTTGTTTAATGGCACATCAACCTTTGTGGTTATTTAATACCAAAACTATCCTTGTGGAAGAACAGCAGTGATACTATTCAACCTATACTTGGAGTTTCATACCTTTTCCAAAAGTATTAGCCCAAAAGTGAACTTAATGTGTGACTGGAGTTCAAACTTGCCTACTACAATGTTGCAGTCCAGTATTTTAATTGCTACGTCACAGCGACTTTCCCATTAATTGTTTCATTTGAATATAAACTAAATGTGGGAGTAAAAAAGACATTTTTCTTTATGTAAATGTCCTAATTCTATGAAATAACATCTTAATTATCCCAATTAAGGAAAATAATTGTTTTAAAAATCAATTTATAAGAGAAAATGTTTATTTTTTAAGGCTTGCATTGAAACTTTTAAAACTGCAAAATAAATCAAATTACTACTTTGGTAGCCTTTTATCTTTTATTTGATAAATTATACTTTCTGAAGAAAATATTTGAATAATTTCTTTGAAATTTCTTTTTTTCTTTCATCTCTATTCTTGGAGGAGGAAAAAAAATGTGATGCTTCTATATAATTGAAGACTTGCAAATGCTTACAAATTATTCACTAGGTGTTTCTTTCTTGTTTGTTTGTTCATTAGTGTTATAATTTAGCATCTATATTGCAGTCTACACACATTGACTAGATTAATGTTTCTTTTTACACATTTGTTATCTTGCAACAGGTGATAAAATATCTGCACTTCAATTTTTAGATCTTACTTTCTTTTCAATTAAGAAAAATTAGAAATTAAACTTCAGAATTGTTTTATATGTATACAGAATGATTAAAAAAATGTTAACATTCTTATGGGAGTACCATTATGATATAATTTCAAAGTGTTCACCATCCCTGTCAACACATTCTTGGAACCCTCCTGTAGGTGATTAAAAAAATGTTGATATTTCTATGGGAGTATCTTAATTAGAAAAGTAGAAGTGATATTACAGACCACCTAGGGAAGATTCCAATGATGTGTTGACACGGATTGTGAACAGTGACTTTAAAATCATGATATAAAGGAACTCCCATAAAAATATTAACATTATTTGAATTTCCCTGTAATTTTATACACATACTCTTAAGAATAAAAGATGGTATGCCACCTTTCATTTACCTTGGTAAATTTGACTATTTTAAAAATCAATTTTATCATTCAGTTCTATCCACTTTGAGCATAATTTAATCTCTTTAGAAACCAAATTCATTTTAGTGTTAGGAGCAAAAAGAAAATATCAAAAAATGATAAGTACTGTTTACATGTAATTAATTTTGAATTAATAACTCTTTGCTGATTTGAATTCAAGTCATTCATACTGTTAATACAACCAGTAACTTAATACATAGTATCACTTATTGTAATATATTAGGTTTTTGAAAATTAGTTGATTTTTTTTTTTTTTTTTAACATTTCAATCTCTAATAAAATTGGACATTATTTTCGAACATAATATTGTCTATAACTTGAAGGATCCATTGGCCTTTCAAATTTAGTTTTTGGTGATTTACTTTCTTTTTGTGTTCTTAATTTTAGTACATTTCCATTCTTCAGCTTTTGTCATGTGTTTTATAATTCATAAAGTAAAAGCAGGATTGGGGAACTTTCTTCATAAAAAGGGATGGTAATATACTAATAAATCAGTCTTTTTCAGCAACTTTAGATACATAGGTGATACCAATGTACCCAGGTGATTCCAAGTTATTTTTGTTGCCATTTTCTAAAGAAAAATTTTTTTCCTGTTTAACCCCTCCCCCCATATTGATCATGGCACTGAAAAGTAAACTTCATTGAACTAAGAGATGCTTCAAAGAGAAATATAACTAATGTTATAGATATGGGGAAACCTCTATCCTGGTGAAGGCTGAACAATAGATTGACTGAAGTGTAGTGACAGTAAAGAAAAAAAAAGTTGGAATCATATCATTCATCTCTTAATTAGTGTCAATTTTACAAGCATATCAAATTTTCTCTATAGATAAGTTAAAGTCTTGTCAGATACTTCTTGGCACAATCACTGACTTGAAGGTTAGATCTTTCACATAATTCCATTAAATAAATATTTTATTGAATATTTTTGTTAGTCACTGTGCATCTATGAAATTTTGTTTAATGCATCGTGTCATGAGCTTGCTACTTGTTTACTAATGAAACATTCAGTATAAATTATTTTAAATGCTTCTTGAAACTGACTTAGAAGATATTTGAGTTATAAAAATTTTTCTACAATGTTATAAGTGCTTTGTCTTGTCTTGTCTTTTTTAACATCATCTCTTACAGCTGTGTCATGACATGTTTAGACCTTCCCCAAAAAAAGAGAATATCTTGATCTTTTGTTTTATTTTGAAAAATAAAAATATTTGCCTTACCCTCATGTATAAAGTCAAGTAAATTTCGCGATCTTAGTCGAGGGTGACCTGAAGGCTCCCTTTTCAATAGCTACTTCTCCAAGGTGTAGGGGAGGGTGCCTCTCCATTCCCAGGATTGCTCCACTTTACCCTTGATCCTCACCTTATAATGCTGAGTGCTAAGTAAGGCAGCATCAAGTACCATTTTTTGAGTCTTTGATATAACTCAACCTAGGATTGAACCCCGGTCTCCCGGACCATTGGCAAACAGTCTACTCATTAGGCCAATGGTCTGGTAATACCCTCATATATATTCCACACTAATAAAGAGATAGGTCAGTTAGCCCAGTCAGCTGGGGCTGTAAAATACACTGACTGCATCTCTGCTGTGGGATAAGACACCTCAACACCACTGAGTGTCCTGGATATAACACTAAACCATTTGATGGTGACGCTCCAGTCCTGGAGCTTTGAGCAATGTGTAGTATCCCTTCATTACCATTGCTCTCAGATCCTCTCTGATCTGAAGTGGTAGTACCTGTTTGGGTCCCATCTATGGGTCAAATAGAATTATTGAATCATTTACTTTACTCAAAACTATTTAACTTATTAATATTAAATTGGATTGTTAGTGTTTGATAGCAATACTTGAAACCATTTAACTATAGTAAATAGAACTATTATTGTTTGCTAACAATACTTAAAACTATTTAAATGTGTGCAAACAATGAATAGCAATGTTTGAAACCATTGAACCTGTGTGAACAAATAAGCTCTGGCTCATAGAAAAATGTCACTTACAAACTACTATCTTAAAAGTCGTGTGTGTGTATATATATATATATATATATATATATATATATATATATATATATATAACAATGGTTTAAAATGCAGTAATTTTTAATAAATAATCTTGGATTAATATTTTATTAAAGTATATTCTTTTTTTTATATTGAATTATAATTCCTTTAATGATCTAACTTAATATATTATGTATCCCTTGGTATAACAGTAAAAACTCCATAAAGATTTGTTTACCGTCTGTAGATACATCCTTATAAAAAAAGATTGTTGAAATAAATTTATAATGAATTACATCTGTTGAGTTTTACCTCATGTTATATGATTTGGCATTAAATAATCCACATGGGTGATGTGCCATAAAATACAACCAAACCATAAAACTAAGGTCTATAATGAAGAGGTTTGGCATATATTTGAAACCAGGGTGGTTTATAAAGACAACTGTTTACATTGTATGAAATATAGTGGATTCTACTGATTCAAGATATATTTTAATACTTTCTATGCAGTGTTTGATTACATTTAGGAAATAATGGGTTCTGATAATATAAATTTGTTCTGATAAGTCTACAGAACAGTCAATAAGTTGGTGTGTTTGCCAAGAGTTTAAAATATTTGCCAAATCAAGCTGCAATTTCTTTATCCTGAAAGGTGTTTCCATGAACACAGAAACCATTAAAAGGTTCATTATTGAAGTTGTCTTGAATAAAAATTGTTTTTCAAGATTTCTATCAAGTTTTTCCTTTATAAATTAGTCCTTTTTTATTATATAAACCAGGATTTATTTTTCAAATGTCCTTGCAGCTCTCTCTCTCTCTCTCTCACACATACACACACACCCTTTCCTTTTGAGAAAACTTTTCTTTTACACCATGAGCTGTACCTATGATTAACTCCCTGTTAGAAAAAAAATTCACTACATAATAATAATAATAATGATAATAATTATGAGAATTGACTGAAAAGTTTATAGGCTGATCAAGATGCACTTTTGAAATGTGACCAAATGAGGTTTATTTTTCAGCATAGTCTCCTTTGTAGTATACATGCTTCTTCCATCGCTGTTGCAGTGCTTGGTTCCTATTTGTAAAAAATGTCATCAACAGCAGATATGATGTCATCATAAGAATTTTTCAGCTCACTCTTGTATACTGTATGACTCCTAAAGAAACATAAAAAGTAATTTGATATATGAACTGATACTAATGTAAAGGAGATACATGTGAAAATATTTTTGGAAATATTTAACTAATGCTTAAGTGATTGGACATTAAAGACAAAGCAAGAACAAAAATGAAAATTTTATGGAAACATTTTAGGTATTGGTTATGACAGGGAGTTCTCAACCCAATTTCTACAGGTCACATGCAGCCCTCAAGACTATCTGTGCAGTCCTACACCCAGCTTTCAAGATTTTCTTTTTAATTTTGTGGTTGACTGTGAAAAAGTACCATTACAGTTGCTGATGGAACTCATTGATTTTTAGTGTTCAGAAGTCCAAGTTTCTTTCTTGCAATATTCTTGATTTCTATAAGAATTACATCCTTCTATCTGGACAATTCCACAAACTTATCACCCACATTCAGCTAATAGTAAGCATATTTGGCATTTTATACTGCTGTGAACAGTTGTTCTCGAAAAGGAAACATGCCAAGATTATGCTGCTTTTACAATTGTCAAATCAGCATTTGTGCTCTTTCTGTCATCGTCTTCATTTAATCTGGACATGACATCTTTTTGTGATTGCAAACAAAGCCAGATTTCTCATTGATCCTATTTACCCAACCCCTTCGCTCGAGCAGGATATGACACAAGGTCAATTTTTAAGCGGAGTTTAACAGGTTTGAATTCAGAGTTTTCCTTCTCCTAGACTAGTTTTCCTTCTAGACTAGTTGATAATTCTTTTTAAAGCACATGTTTTGTATATCATTGGCGATGATTTGTAAGTTTTTGCCTGTTCACATTCTCTCATTAATTTGATAAATTTATTAACAACTTTGAAAAGTCTTCACCTTGTTTATGGGGTTTAGAATATGCTGACTGTATCCCCTGCATGGGGGGCAAGACCCCCTGCACTAATAAAAACAGGGTGTTCTAAGTATGACACTAAACTGCATCTGATAATGAGGTGACTCCTTCATTGATATAACTGCCAGGACCACTCTGGCCTGGAGTGGTAGTATCTGTTTGGGTCCCATTTATGGGTCTAATATAGAGCTGTTTAAAAATTATTCGTATTTGGTTGGACTGTGTGCAAAAATTGGAAAAAGAATAACACAAAATAACTATACAAAGATATAAATATAAATGTATAATAAATGGGATTCTCTAACTTCAAGGCATAGACTAACTCGAGATGAGTTGACATGCCATTGAATCAGTCAGTCTAAAAAGACTACGATGTAAATGTTTGTATTTACTACCCCTCCACACAAGCAGGATGTGACACAGGGTCAATTTCAAAATGGAGTTAAGCAGATTTGAATTCAGTTTTCCTTCTCCTAGACCAGTTACTGTACCAAGGTTAAAGAGCCCAGTCTGTCCTTTGATTCATAGTTGGAGCAAAAATATTTGGATTCATACTGAAGGGTATTAACATAGTGATTTACTAAGTGTTTTGCTCAGATGTGGCACACGATTTTATTAATGGAGCATCCAATGAGATATGCAAACAGCCTTGCTCAGGATTTGAACTTGGATCGCTGTCTCCATTTCCTTTGACAATAACCATTACACCAAAAGCATAAAAGTTTGTATAAAAGTATTCATTGTTTCTTTAAAATCTGAAGTTTATGTATTTTCCTACTTTTAATTTAGTAGGCATAACAGCAGTTCAAACAAGGCCGCAATTGGAATTAAACTGATGATGGAACTCTCTTACAATGACCTGTGGCACTAATAGACTAACATAGCTTTTTTGCTAGCCACCTTCAACTTTAATATTTATTTAGAGTAGCACTCACTTAAAAATCCTACTTGCCACTTAGTTTTGTGGTATTTTGTACATACTAATTTATATAAGTAATAAAGAAGTAAAAGAAATTTAAAAACATCTGTATGTCTTTATAATCCATTTTAATCTCAGTGTGTTGATAGAATTTTTCTAACATAGTCAATAAAAGTCTTATTGTTTGAAATACTTAAGATGTTTGCTAAGAGCTCATGGGGTTCCATAAGTCTGAAATTACAATACCCTGTTAAACCTTGAACTGATGTGAATCTATTGTTGTTGTATCTGAATCAACTTTAAATGTTACTATTAATAATTTAATGTGCTGTTTATTTAGAGAAAATGCTTTTACCATTATTGGGGGTAGAGAGTCCTCGTGGCATTGTGGCTAACTTGCTAGGTTACGACATCATGAGCATTAAATAACCCATGAAGTTTAGTATGCCATTAAAAACCAAGAAATCAAACCCTACCATCATTTATTAACTGATATAATAATAGTATTTTTGAATTTAGAAATTGTTGATTTGTCTAAAATAGAGACTAGCACAGATCTCATTAAAAACGATGTCATTTATGTATGGATCAGTACTTCTACCTCTGATCAGAGTGTAGTATATGTACCCATGAAAATCCTACGTTTTTTTAAATTTTTAAATTTTAACTTGGAAAGATGCAAATAAAAATAGTTATTTGCAATTTTTCAAATGAGAAAAACCACTTGCAAATGTATCGGTGATTTATATATATATATATATATATTATATATATATATATCTCATCATCATCATATCGTGCTGGTAGCACGGATATCCCTGACCCTCTCTCGCCACTCCTCCCTATCGTTCATCGCCCCAGGCAGGTCTTCAGGACAACATCCTGTATCCTCACATAGCTGCTGAATGTACGTTCGAGCTGGTCGTCCTGCTTTTGCGCGGCCATGTGTGGGGATCCATAAGAGTACATCTCTTATGAGTTCATCTCTGCTTCTCCAGCAGTGTCCTGCATGTCTGGTTCGTCTAACTTGGATAGTTTTCGTGATGGGGGTAGGTGGCCGTACAGTTGGTGTCTTGTGGGGTGTTGCTGCCAGGACTTGTTCAGGATTGCACGCAGCATTCTTGTGTAATGACTGAAGAAGAAGCTAGATATATATATATATATATATAATATATATATATATATATATAATATATATAATATATAAAAACACACTAAGCTTAGTTCATTTGTGGCACAGGGTCAGAAGTATGGGACACCCAGTGAGAATTGGACTGACTTATAATAAAAGTATTTTTCCTAAATAGTAGATAAATTATTTGGGTTAGACATTAAAAAGAAATACTTCAAAACAGTTGTATGATTTAAAAATTTTTTAGTAAATAGATAAGCTGTACATCATGAAATAAAAAATGTCATATTATTATATAATTATTTGTAACTGCTTGTATTGATAGTATTTCACCTGATATGGTAATTGTTTGCAAAACTATATTTTGTAGAAATTAAGCTTGTTTCTTCATAAAAATTCTAATCTTCATTTTTGTATGTGTGTGTATGTATATATATATATATATATATATATATATAATCACCAATCCAGCAGTGAAAATTTAGTTATTTATGACTAGATTTTTACTGCTGGATTTTTTTTTTTCAGTCATTAAATGTTGATATTAAGGAAATGGTAGAGGAATCAAAGTTTTGAACATTTTTTTTTCTGTTTTCAATATAATTGAACATGCTCAATAGTATTTTCCTTTTTCTGTAATGTTGGCTGATGACTTTGGTAAATTTTTTGTTCTTTCTTTCTTGGCTTTTTTCCCTCTTTAATAAAGAAATCACTATTCTCTTCATTGCCATATTAATCAAAAAAAGAAGGAATAAATAAATTTCAGCTTTGAGTTCGTTTTATTTTTCTCTATTCAAATAAAGAATGTTACGGATTTGTACAAAAAAGCAAAAAAACTTCCTCATTTCAGTTTTCTATGAAGTCAAAAATGATACTTAAATTTTTGTATTTGATTTTTATCAGATTTGTCGTGCTGTGTATGTGAAACAATTGATATCACTAAAACTCACATTCAAACATTTGATTTTAAGAATGAAATGCAAATGCTTGTTTGAATCCTGCCTCATCAGTTTGATAATAATCATATACTTATTAAGTATATCGGGATCTGAAGTAATATGTTAACAAAGTTTGTTTTAACCTTTTGGTTTTGTCAAAAAGCTTTCAATGTTTTTGCAGTGATTTTGTTTTAAATGAGTTTTATAATGTTGCAGAAGGAATCTGAAAGATTTTATTGATGCCTACAAATTTTGTTTGGTTGAATTTGTTCCCCAGGGTTTTCATTGTAATTTTTATTTCATCTATTGACTTGCATAATGCCCATAAAAATTAGGGTTTTGCACAGTATCTCTGCACAATTTGACAATGTATATAGGCAGAACAACACTGAAACCAAAAGCACATACTGTAACTCAATTTTGTTTTGTTTGTTTTCCTGTCATAGATGAAAATATGTTGAATGAAATGTAGTACCCACAAAAGTTATGACTAATAAAACACTGTGTTTGTTGTTAAAAAAATATTAAAAAAACTTTCATTTAAACTAACAATTTTCAGGAATTTTGAACTATTTTAAAGAAATAAACCTAGCTACATTGAATTTTGAAGTAATCTTTATAAAGTCTACTGTACTATCGACTTTAAGATCTTCAATAATGAAAATCTGATTCCATTTTATACTTTGTTTTCTCATATCACTAGTAAGATTCTTCAGAATATAGTATTGCTTGATGATATTGTAAACATAATACTATTAATTGTAATACTTATTTTTGATTTGTTTTATTACACCTATATGTGATTCATCGAAGATTTTGAGCATTCTCACTATATATACTATAACCATTGCACTAATTTTACACACACTATTTTATTTTGTGTGAACTTCTTCATTTTTAAGGACTTTAAGTAATCAAGAAAAGGAATTTCTCATTTACATTTAATAAGAGATGAGAAAATAAATTTGATTCTTGAGGATTATTTCTTGGTAATTTAAATTCTAATTTGATAGTTGAAAAACAATTTGTTTGCATTTCAACAATTGGTTACAGTCTGTTTAAAATGTTAAAGACTGTTGCATTAAAGTTTTTTTTTAAATTTTTTACGAGAAAAAAAACTCAACAGAAATTCCCTAGTTAATCAGCTGTTTTTATTCATTTAATGGTTATCTTTTTTATTAGCTAAAAAGATGAAAAATTTGACAACAAAAAGAAAAATAATCTTTAAATGATTTAAATGAATGGTATATCTAAACCAGGGCTTCTCAAAGTGATCCATATTGATTTAGGGTGAATAAAAGCATAGGGGCTCACAGGGGGTGAATTTACTTATTAGCATTTATAAATACCTTTAAAACAGAACAAAAATCACTTGATCCAGTTGACTAGTTGCAAGATATTGTACACCTAGCAAAATGCCTTGTTGGATTTGATGGCCACTAGTGATATGTTGTTCACATATGACCCCTTCAAATCATGCAAGTCGTTTAAAAGAATGAACAGTTTAGTTCTAGCCAAAATGATCCAGATTTTTTTGTGGCCCAGTCAACTGTGGCTGCAGAATACACTGACTGCATCTCTGCAGAGGGGTAAGACTTCCTCCCCAACGAGTGTCTTGTATATGACTCTAAACAATCTTATGGTGAGGCTCCAGTAATACTGGAGCTTTGGGAAATGTGGAGTACCCCTTTATTGCCATCGCTCCTAGGTCTACTCTGGCCCGGAGTGGTAGCACCTGATAGGGTCCTGTTCTGACATTTAACTGATTGTAAACAAAAACTATACTTATACTCAACTGGATTGTTTAAAATTTAATTTGGTGTTTAATGACCCCAAAAAAGTTGATAGGCTGTAAAACAAAACAACCAATCAAACTTTTTGGTATTGTTATCAATGCTTATAATCATTTTCAGGAAATATAACAGTAAAAACCATTATGCTTGATATGAATTATTTTATAATAATAATGAATTCTAGAATGCCCCTTTTAATAATAGATGTCTTTAGAAAAAAAGTTGAATAATAAAAATATAGGTTTTAAAAAGAAAGAAAAAGGATGAAAAAGTAGAATTCAATGCCTGAAATTTTAATTCTTATGCATGGTAACAGATTTTTAATTAATAAAATTAAATCATTTTTGATAAAGAGATCCAGATCTCCTCTTGTTAAGTCAATTTTACTATTACTAAGTATTTGTTGGTGTAGGTATTATGATTCTGTATATATATAGAATGGGACGATTTGCAGCTCAAACTCACAAACCAGCCACCTAATATTTGTAATCTCCTCAGGGTTCATCAAACCCATCTTCTCCGTTAAAGTATAGTTTACCAATTCTTTTCTCATGTAAGTAAAGTAAAGTTAGCGACCATAGTCGAGGGTGACCCGAAGGCTTCCTTTTCGATAGCTACTACACCAAGGTGTAGGGGAGGGTGCTACTCCATTCCCTGGATTGCTCCACTTTACCCTTGAACCGTACCTTATAATGCTGAGTGTTAAGCAAGGTGGTATCAAGTTCCATTTTTAAAGTCTTTGGTATGACTCGACCTGGGATTGAACCCAGGTCAACCGGGACATTTTCTCATGTAAATTAGTTATACTTTGTAATTTAATATTCAGTTAATTTATTTAGGGCAAGTTGAAATTAAATTTGGTTACTATAATAATAGCTACTACACTGGGGTGTAGGGGAGAGTGCTACTATTTTCTGATGATTGCTCCACTTACTCTTGATCCATACCTTATAATGTAGACTGTTAAGCAATGAGGCATTAAACAGCTTTTTTTTTTTTTTTTTTTTTTTCTCTGAGTCTTTGGTATGACTCAACCTGGGATTGAACTTCAGGACCATTGGTAAACACTCTAACCATTATACTAATGAGGTGAATAATTAAACTGATTAATTATAGGAATTTTCAATTCTTTTTGTAGATATAGGGATGAAAAGTCTTTGAAAGAAAGTTGGGGACTCGTCTTAATTTTTTTTTTACCTTATTTATGGGGTTTAGAATATGCTGACTGTATTCTCTGAAGAGGGCACCCCACCTCTGAAAAGCTGTGGCCTGGGTATGACATTAAACTGCATTTAATGGTAAGTCTTCTGTTTTGGAGATCTGTGGAATATCCCTTCATTGCCATTACTCCTGACGTATGGATCAAATTAGATCTATTTTTAAAAAATGATTTGTATTTAATAAGACTGTGTGCACCCACCTCTTCAACAACTGCATGAAAAATGTAAATATAAATGTACAATGACTGTTCTCTTACCTCTCGGCATAAAAACATTTGATATTTTGACATGCCATTAGAATCAATCTACCCTCTTACAGTTTTTAAACATATTAGCAATGCATTAAAAGTAAAAACAATGTACATTCATCTTTTTTAAGAGTTAATCAGATTTGCTTTTCCATATTTGGGTTTATGCTATGAAGAGTGAAATTTAATGAAAATTAATTTCTGCTGTTTTAGATTTCAAGATATCAATCAAATAACATCATGCAATCAATCATTTTCTTTTGGGAAATAATTTTTTTTTTCTTTGTTAAAACCACATATTACAATTAACAGAATCACATTTCCAATATCATCAAGCAATACTATATTCTGAAGAATCTTAATAGTAATTTACAGGTTAGCTGAAATCTGAAGAATAGACTAGTGTTCTTTAGCTTAATGTGCAACTATTTTCATAAACACAATACTGATATTGGTTTCTACTGCAAGGGATGAAAAATTTTGTATTTAATTTAGTAGTTTTGACAATCTAATTTTTCATTATAGGTTGGAACTTTTGAAAAATCGGTTTTAGTTTATGCAATAAATTCATTTCTTTTGTCTCTGCTAATTGATGATAGATCTTAAGCTGTGATATTTTGATTATTTCCTTTTATAGTCGCAGAAAGTATTGAGTTGTATTTGTGCAAGTTATAGCATTGATTAAAATCAATAACCTCTTTCCTAAATCTAATGCCTGACTGAGGTAATGTGCCTTGGGTCTCATATCAATACAAGTTTGTTCAGTAAGATATTTGAATCAAATGTATATTACTTATTGACTCTAAATTCTTGTCTCAATCTTTAAATATTATACAGTGAGGTTTAAACATGGGAATATAGATGGTCATTGACTTATGACATGCACTTAGACTAAAAGGCATGACTGAAAAATAAAAATGGATAAGAAATTTTGTGTGGTAGGTAACTCAAACAAATGCTGGTTTCAGTGTAACTGTTGTGGGCCCTTCCTCCTCCCGTCTTTTGGATTGACAATAATAAAGCAAAGGGTTGGGGGTATCTATGAAATGGAGAAGTTTTTAATGAGTTGGATGAAAGATCAAATCCCAAAATGGATACCCCTAAGCCTTATTACTGATGTAAGGAATGTAGAAATGTGTATAGCATTACAAATATTGAATCAAAATGTAATCTACAAGTTAAACCTTATATTAAGATTAGATAAAGTAACATGAGAAAAAAAAATTACTATAAAAAGATTATAAAATCGCCTAAGAAAATGATGAAAAGTGATACCCCCCCACTAACAAAAACCCCCATTACTCTATACTACAAAAAGTCAACAGAGGTATACAGCAGTTTGACTTATGATTGATCAGACAGAATCTAACCTGGTCATAATTCCACTATTGAGTTTGTCTTGATTTTTTTTTCATTGTCCATAATATGAAGTATATTTTTTTCTGCTACATCAGTTTTCTATGGCAAACCATAAAATAAATAGAATTGCAATTCAATTCATCTGTTGATAATTTTGATAGATGTTCTTCATGTTACCAGCAACAAAAGAATAAATTTAATAAATAAATTCATTATTTGAAAATAATTAAAAAAAAAACACAACTAACTTAAATTATTATTTTTTACAAACAATACAAGTTTGTTTTTTTTTGTTTTCAGAAATTTTTCTTTAGATTTGTCAAATTTTCAGAATTTAATAAAGATTTCTTTGCTTACTCTTTATCATCTGTAGCTTTCATTTAAAAGGCCAAGGTCTTTACTTGTTTTAGGGCTAAAAATAGAGTTACTTGAATAATGGATATACATGTTTTGTGTACCGTAGAATAATCTTTATCAATTTTCATCATTTTATTCGATTTTATAACCTTTTTATCATGATTCTATCATTTTTAAAAAATCATCTTATTTTCTAAAGCATTTATCTAATTTTAATTATCAACAAAATAATCATTTATTTATTAAGATTTCACAAATAGAAAGTGGTAGCATGGGTAAAAGTTACATGTAACAGTTTGATTTTTTTTTTTTTTTTTTTTTCCCCCAAGCTAAATATGCAAATTAGGTATTTCCTTGAATCAAAAACTCGTCAGTTCTCTTATATATAAGAATTCTTGCTAGTTGTAAAATAGTGTGTCCAAAACGAGATTTCATTGATGGTTATTTTGATGTCACAACTCAACTCATGTGCACATGCTACAAACTTATAAAGTATATTTAGACATAGGTAATTTTTTTTTATTTAAATATAAAACTAGGCTTTGATTTACCAAAAGAATGGTAAATACAGTTTTTGAAGAATTTTATTTGTACCTAGTAGAAATAGGATTAATTTTTTTTTCTCTTTTTTTTAATAGTATCACTGTCAAGTACTGGCTTTGTGATTATTGCTCTGTTTGAAGAAAATTTTTTTTTTTAAATGTTACCCACCTCAATAATGTCCAATAAGTTTTGCATACCTAATTTGGCAGCTCTCAATCAGACTACTTGGCTGTTTATAGGTGACAGATAAATGAACTCATCACAATTTTATATAATTCATTGCTATTTAATTGATTAAGATTTGGTGGAAATGTTCTATGCAATTTTTAGATATTGAATATCCTGTGATGAGTGATTTTTATTTATTTATTGATTGCTTTGGCTTTTCAGAAATTGTAAAGAATAAGTACTTCATTTTTTTTGTAATCAGTAAAAATAGGATTGATTCATTACTTTTTGTATCAGTTGCTGGGAATACTTATACACTGCAACTATATTCAGGAATATCATTACCCAGGAGCTTTGGAAAGCATTTTATTTTAGAGCACAAGAAGAAAATGAGATTTAAGAACATTTTTGTGGAGAACTGCTGAGTTTAATAATCCTTTATTACCCACCAGAAATTTCAGTTTTATTCCACCTGGGATAATTTACTTGTTATGCCTCAGCCACTTCTTTCCAAGTACCATTTATCTTGATAAAATTATAAATTTTTTAGCCATAATTTTATTTAGATTTGATTCACTAAAACTTCTTGGGATTTGATATGCTAGATTAGCCACCAAAGTAAAAATGACTTCAGATATTAATACTTTTATTTGAAGATTGTTTGTAAATAGTCCTTTTCATAAAAAATTGAACATTCTGTATGATTTACTTGAAGCAGAAAATATTAAATTATGAATCGCCATTATAAAATCTGTTGAGAAACTGAGAAAGTTCATAAATTTCCAATTAGTACAGAAAAATTGTATTTTCAAATTTTTTAACTAGATGTGGCATTTATTGTTCTAATACAAATGGCCAGTTGAAGTAAAAGGATTCAATTGATATAGTTTTGGGAAGACTGAATTTTTATTTTGTCAGGGATTTAAAAATTTGCTTTCTTGAAGTGTTTGGTTTTGAAGGGAACAAATGATTCTGTTATCATTAAAATGGGTCTTTTATATACATACACAAACATTTATAGTTCTTTATTGTAACAAGCTTATCAAACATTATGCAGTATATGATTTAGTGTAAGAAAATTTTTAAATGTTTCTCTGCTCTCACAATATACAAAGAACACATGCAATATCTATGTATTAGTAAAAAAAATTTTTTCTCTCTCTCTCTCTCTCTCACTGAGATATATGTGAGAATTTATTTTTCACAGTAAAATTTCCAGCTGTCATATATATATATATATTAACAGGAATATTGGTGTATAACGATTTGTTTTCGATATTTAAATTAGCAATAATTCAAACATGGAAAACAAATCTCTAGCCAGTCTTGACACACACACACACACACTGTTTATCTCTATAGAAATAACACTTCATGATGAGATTTTTATTAGAGCAATTCACTTAAAATGCTGTAAGTTAGAGAATGAAGTAATTCTCAGTCAAATTTGCAACTGAATGATACTTTTGTCATCTGCATTGTATATCATTTTAATCATCCAAATTAACATAATAGAAATGACTATGATGTACTAATTAGAAGCTTTCACTCTTTCACAGCTAGGAATATCAATGTAATAATGTGCTAGTGTTACAATGGTAACAAAAGATTCAATGATAGTCTAGTCTGTTAAAGATTAAAGCATAATTCTGTATAAATAAACTTCATAGTTTAGGATTATTTGATATTTACTATATGTAATCTGTACTAATAAAAACCATTTTTGGATCCAAGAGTTAGGTGAGGGGGTACTAATGATTAGTCTATAAGGAAACTTTACTGGAGGATGAATATTGGATAGGTGGTGTTGACCTTGAGGTTACTTCAGATTGCTACAGGTTAATTTAGGGTTAATTTAGCCAAATAGAAAGAAATGAGTTAATTATGAAATAGGTCACTGAAGAGTAAGATTTAAAAAGAAATATGTCCATTCTTATCCCAGAAGGAAAGATGGTTAATATTGTTTATCCATAACTATTATCAATATAAGAAAACTCATTTTGCATTTTGTTAGAATATTATTTTCTATGTTATCCTTTTTTTTTTTTTTTTTTTTTTTTTTGGGAAGTCTGGTAGTGTAATGGCTGAAGTGCAGGATTGCAGCCTCTAAGTAAGCAAGTTCAAACTTCAGTTGCATTATTATGTTCATTTTTGGACTAATTCCCTTGGGAAAAGTATGGACCCCCTTATTCCCCCTCTAGTTATGGATTAAATAGGATCACTGCTGTTCATTTACTAGGATGGCTTTGGTATTAAATAACCCACAAAGGTTGATATGCCATTAAACAAAGAAACCAAACCAAACCTTTTTATTTTAAATGTTAAAGATTACTGAACAACTTTTAAGGTTTGAATACTACTTTATTTTTTTATTTTTTTTGTTTTTTCATTAACTGCATACTCTGCAAAGGGGTTAGACATTCCTAAAAAGAGTGTGTCCTGATTATGACACTAAGCTGCATCTGATGAGGCCCCAGTTTGGAGGAGTGTGGATTATTCTTTCATTGTCATTAACCCCAGATCCACTCTGACCCAGAGTGGTAGTATATGTTAGAGTTGCATTGAGGGGTCGGATAAGTTTGTTTAAAAATTATTCATATTTGATAGGACTGCATGAAAAAAAAAAACCTCTTTAGAAACAACTGTGCAAAAAAATGTATAATGAATGTGGTTCCCTAACTTCTCGTCATAGAATAATCTTAGATGAGTTGACATGCTGTTAAAATCAATTACACTTTTTTCCTCAAGTGATATTGAGTATTCCAACTTGTTGGTAATAAAATGTTGTTTTGTTTGTTTAATTAAAAAAAAAAAATTCAGCGATAAAATTTTTTTGTTTATGATTAAGAAAAAAAAGTTAGATTAATGCAAAAAGAATATATCATGTGGAAAAAATCTACACAACAATTTATGTGTATCTATAACTAAAAAATAGGAATTTTTTTTGTTTCTCTCTCGTTTTCTTAACATCAAAAAGAAAGAAAAAAGTCTTTTCAAAATTTTAATATATTTTTTACTCCCTTCTTTTTTATGCAAAATATGACTCACTAGATTAACAAATTACAAATTAAGTTTCATATTTTTGGACAACAATCAGCTGAATATTCAACTTCTGATTTAGAAATGGTGGTTACCAATAAAAAAGGCTGTTTTAGCCAGTGATTTCACAAACTACCACCTCTTCAGCTCTTTATATCCATACTACATGCTTGACTATAAGGTTTGTCTGACTATGCTATTGAAGCATGTTATGACAATTTTCTGTTGTTGCTATCCATGCAACTTTGTGCATGCATGCATGTGTGGTATTTTACTACTACTACTACTACTTTGGTTGCTAAGCTTATTGCTGAATGGGCACCTGTTGTTTCAATGTTGTTGCTTCCTGTCAGTTGGGGGTAAGTAAGTAGGAATTATTACTCTCCTTCACCTAACCCAGCCTCACTTGTGAAAACAAGCTCAGCTTCATGTTCTACAGATTTTAGCAGAACTGGAAGTAGATGTTCTTCCACTTCTTTAACTTAATTCTTCTCTAATGACTGTAGTCTTTCCTCTTCCGCTCTGTTGATTTTTTTTTTTTTTTTTTTTTTTTTTTTCAAAACATCTTTTCTTGTATTTATTTTTATCATAGAACATGTGTGGGTTGTGTATATGTAAATAAATAAATAATATATATATATATATATATATATATATATATATATATATATATATATATATATATATATATATATATAAAGATGGGGAAGGGAAATAGAGGGAGATATGTGTTTGCATGTGTATCCAGAGATATATATACACACACACACACACATGCATGCACACACATATGTAATGATGGTTTTATATATATATATATATATATAATGATGGCAATATACATGTATGAGACAGAAGATTGCATTCAGTTCTCACTAGAAACTCTATCTGAAATAGTTAATCTGTGTGTATGTTTGAATGTATGTAAAAAAAAAAAAAAATCCTTATCACTTACTTTCCTTTCCTCAAGTTTTCCCAAACTGCCAATTTTTATATTTGATGTCTTTTGTTGTTGTGAAGGAGATTCAAATTAATTGTATTTAATTGTGCTTAATTTGCCAACTCTAATTTATATTTCCTCTTCCTATCAAATCAGTGGAAAAAGGACAATATGAATGACAGGGGATCAAAATGTCACCTCTACTTGCCCCTCTCTCCTTGTCCTTCAGTTATGTTTTTTGTCTCAAATACTAAAAAAGGGAGGGTAATTTTGACATGATCTTAGTTTTGACATGGATAATTTTATTGGAAGTAATTTTTGTTCACAAAAAAGCCAAACATGAAAAATATCTCTTTGCTCTTTAGAAATATTTGTATTTGTTAGGAATATCCCGCTGCAGTAATAGACATAATATATATAGAAACTCAATACATATATTTAACATTGAAATAAGAATAAGCTTCAGTAGGTTCCTTTATTTACCTTTTTTACACTGAAGAGTTACTTTTTAATTTCAAAGTTGCCTTTTTTGGTTGGGGGAAGGAGTGACTAAAGAAATATAGTAGGTGAGTGGAATTGTAGTGACTTGAAGACATGATTTTTAGATGTAAATGGTCAGTACAACAAATATAAACCCAACAACTTGTATTCTCTTTCTCCCCCCCTCTTCCCCCTTTTGTTAATCTGAAAAAAAAAGGGGTTCTAGCTTAGAAATTTTCAGCTAGATCTTTGTTTTATACTGTTGAACAAAAAGATAAGTCAGTTTAGCTAACTGAATGGACAAAAAGTAAGGTTTCAGTTAAGCCCTATACTTTGTAAATTGAAGAAATGAAATTCCTAACCGAATTTTTTATTCAATCCTTGAGGGTAGAGTATTCTCGTTTCAATGTCCATGCTTCAATAATATCTTGTATCACTTAATTCTTCTTAGTTAATTAGTTTTGATGATGTCAATTGTTTGCTTCTTCAACTGGGTTAGAATGTTTTGCACAGATGGTAGAATTTTTGAGTCTGAAATGTACTTATTTAAAGGCTTTTTATATGGTGTTTATTTTTATGCTAAATTTACTGAGATTATTAATAGCGAAATGTGCATTGATTCTTTCAATTATCTCTCATTGATATTTTCTCTTACACTGATTTGATTTCACAAGGGTTGGCAACAGCTAAGATGTGAGTACATCAGTGTATAATAAACAAATGAGTTTTTAAGTTTCTCTGATTTAAATATTAACACTCAGCTGAAAGACAACACTGTACATAGTTTTATTGTTCTTAATCTTGCAGTCAAAGCACTAATTTTAATTTTTTGTTGGTTTGATTTAAAATACACTAGGGCCTCCACATTCAAAAGTGTTAAGAACTCAAGTTCAAAAACCATGAACATCTCACACACCCCTAACAACCTTAACTCTTAATCTTGTTGATCATATTTTACACACACACACACACACACACACACACAATAGTATTAGATATGTTGGCTGAGAGAGAGGCAATACTGCACATACAGTATGTGATGAATGTATTTTACATGTAATTATGGTTGTAAATGATAAAATAGATTGATATATATTTCATACATTTATGACTTTCATCTGTGCTTTTTTTGAGATATTTTCAAAGTTGAAAAATTGCACAAAAATTCTGATTTAATTATTGATAGCAAACTTGAGGATACTAAAATCTATAAAATGTTTGTTGGTTGTTTTTTTCTTTTTTTTTTCTTCTTCTCTTTTTAAGCACTTACATGGTTTTGAGTAAATAATGATCATTTGTAAACAAATTTAGCTTCAAGTTACTTTTCTTGATATACAAATAATTTGCACATATTTATATGGCTTCAAGAATTTATATTTAATTCAAATAATTTGCCTACAATTGCATGGTTTCAAATGGCCTTATCTAATATTAATAATTTTTGAATAGATCTATATGACCCATAGATAAGGCCTTTACAACTACTACCACTCTGAGCTAGAGTGGATCTGAAAGTAATGACAATGAAGGGATGACTCCACATTCTCCAGTGCTTCAGAACTTGACCCTCATCACCAGATGTAGTTTATGGATCATGCTCGGAGACCCTTTTTGTGGTGTTTTCTAGAATTCCAGACAGGTCCATCAAATATATAAAAGTTAAACTCAAAGTTTGATCATAGCTAGTATCTCAACTTTTCATTTTTAGGAAAATAAATTCACATTATTAAAAAAAATATCACTTGTTTAATAGAAATTAACTATTATCATTTTTATATATTTTTTATAAATAGAAATGAACTATAATCATAAGTAAAAGTATAGTTTTTCTTGAAGTTGCTATTACTCATTAAAATCTATATAAAATGAAATATATGAGATAAAAATGGTCTTGATTTTTTAAACTTTAGCATATAACAATAGTATGAATGCTGAAACTTGGAGAATTCTTTTAAAGAAAGAAGGAAATTCAACACATAATATCACTGATAAATTCAATTAGGCAGTCATGTGGATATGACGAGATAAGGTTGCTTGGAAATGTGCAGTTGAAGGTTGTTTCCATGAAAAATTGGTTTAATTAATCTTTGAAAGTTCCTTACCAAAATGAAGCTGGCAGGAAAAGTTGATGTGGGAATTATGTAAATAGGCTTTCAAATGCAATTATTAAATTTTGTTGATTTTATTTGAAGATTTACAATTGTTTGTGGAAATGATTTAATGAAAGCAAGAATTTTAAAGGTATATATTTATAGACAGATTTATGAATTCAGCTTTTATTTATTATTCTTATCAAAAAATAGCTTGGTAACCAGAACGTTTAACTGGAAAAATAAGCTCAAACTTGTTAGCCATGACTTGTTTTTGTCAAGTGTTTGATTTGAATAGAAATCAGATGACTAGGAACAATTGCTGCATGTACAATGCAAACAGAAAATTGTGACTTCATTTTGGTGAGATATGTTTGCTATCTATAAAAGGATATGAGAAATATTGGTATAATAGGATAAACCAGTAAATGCCTGATTTTAAAACATATTTTGTATATACTCAGTCGCTAGTTAATATCATAAATCAACCCTTGATTTATAGTGACAAAATCATTAATTAATCTTTGAAGTCAGGGGTGATATTTTATGTTAATTTCTGCCTTGCAAAATTATTAGTTGCTTCAAATTTTGTCTAAAAATGAAGTCTTTTAAATTTAAAAGTAAAAACAATTTTTAAAAGATTCTTACTGATATGAACATTGAATGAGGAAGAAAATGACCATTTTGGCATGTTAAAATTGAACTCAACCATAAAAACAGATTTGTGTTCATTATTATTAAGAATTTTGACTAGTATTATCCATCTTTTTCATTCTCATTGTTTTATCAAAGTAAAATCAAAATTGGTGATTCTTTATAAATGCATCCCCACCCAAAAAACTTGTTCTTGAATAATAATTGCATTCATTTTATATTATATATATATATATATATATATATATATATATATATATACACTTGTTTTTCTTTTAACAAATGTTTATTCTAATTATTAATCATTGTAGCTAATTAACTGGGAAACGTTTTGTATCAATTTCCATTTTTTTCTGACCTCTTGGTTTACTCGGAAGTAATAAATGAATGTTTTTTTTTCTTTTTTTTTTTTTTTTTTTTTTTTTTTTTTTTTTTTTTTTTTTTTAACATTATTATATAAAGTAATATATTTTATTTTTTCAGAGCTGATAAACTAATTGGGAGTAGTTTTGTATTTGATGAAAATGAATTTTATATTTCTTATGAAAAACACAGAGGTGAAAGTGACAGCCTATGTGATCCTTCTTTAAACAGAATTCTCTGTTTTTTTTGGGTTTTTTTTCTCCTCTTTTCACGAGTATTGTTTTGGTTTAATTGTTTAACAGCAGATCAAATCCTTATGGGTTATTTAATGCTGAAGTTTGATTTATTTCAAAATGTTTGCTATCATTACTATATTTTCAGTGTTCATTGCATTTAAAAAAAATTACTTTTTAGTTTTTGATGATCATTTGTTTTCATGCAGTTATGATATCAGGTATTCCTTCCTAATACTAATAATTCATAAATAATCACATAGTTTAAAATAGTTAAACTATTCCTGTTTAATAATAATCAGTTATTTGCACTCCATCAGGGTTTCAGTTCGTCCTGTCTAATAATAATAATTTTCAAACTGGTCTATTTGACTCATAGATGGGACCCTAACAGGTACACCCATACTGGGTCAGTTGACCTGGGAGTAATGGAGATGAAGGGTGACTCCATACTTGGCAGAGCTCCAGAACTGGTATCACTACCAGTTGCAGATTAGTGTCATATTCAGGATACCTCTAAGGGTGGAGGCAATGGGGGAGAACTTACATTTCTGCAGAGCATTCAGTCGGCATATTTTAAATCCTGTTGACAGAACTATACTACTATTAGAAAATAAATTTTTTTTTCCTCTCTACTCTTAGATTGGTTAATTTGTAAATTGATGATTCTAAATATGATTTGTTCTCAAAGGTACCATATGTCTCATATTGATGTGACCATTCTATTGGTAGAAGTAATTGGGCAGTCACATGTAATATTATTGACTATGCTTGTTACTTCCACTCTACCTTGTACATACCATATATACTCATGTGTAGATGGAATTTTGATGACCTAACTTTTAGGTTAAATTGGGTGTTGACCTATACATAAGTAATATTTTTGTATGGTTAAAATTCAATCATAATGAGTAGGAATAGCAGAAATCCTTAGCTTCAAAAATAAATTTCTCAAATTAATGATTTTGTGACCATAAATCAAGGGTTGACCTATATCTTAAATAGATGATAATATACATAATTATATACAGTAATTTTGAAAATTTCCTTTTTGCCTGCTTCTTGTTTTTTCTCATACTTCCTGAGATTCTTGGAATATATGAAGCTTGACTTAGTCTTGACATGAGGTCATAAATGTAGGGGCACACAGTAAGGATCAGACTCTACTTTTAATGCTAACTGTATCAATTGCAGAGGGTTAAGACTCACTAATAGAAAAAAAGGTGTCTTGATTATGACACTAAACTGTATCTGATGGTGAGGTTCCAGTTCTGGAGATCTGTAGAGTATTGAGTACCCTTTTATTGCTCCCAGATCAACTCTGACTTGGAGTGGTAGTACCTGTTAGGGTCCCATCTATGGGTCAAATAGATCTGTTTAAAAATTATTAGATAGGAATACTTGAAACCATACAACTGGGTATAAATTATGTGTATTAGATACTAGCTATCAGAACTAAATTATTTGTATCAATAATAGTTACATGAAATTATAATTGTTTACTTAGGATTATCATTATTATTCTTGAAACTATATATATAATGGGAGGGGGGTCCGCATGGTGTAATGCTTAACGCCTTGGCTAACGGAATTGTAGTAAGTGAGTTCGAACTCCAGTTGTGCTATTTCGTTCACTTTTGGACAAATACCCTTGGGAAAGGTAGGAACCTGCTCATCCTCCTATCTATGGGTTTAATAGTACCACTACTGTTCTTTTAGAAGAATAGCTTTAGCATTACATAACCTATGAAAGTTAGTATGCCATTAAAAACAAAGAAATCAAACCATATATATATATAACTATGGGTAAACAAATGATCTATGAAGTGAAAATAACTTGAATCCATATTACTATTAGATAAGAATACATGAAACCAGACAACTCTGTGCAAATTATTTGTATTAGGAATACTTCATATTATATAACTGTGCAAAAAAACTTGGGAAACAACTATATAAAAGATGTAAATATAAATGTACAATGAACACAGTTCCCTAACTTAGGCTTAAAATACTCCTACACAGGTTGGCATAACATTTTAAGAATCAATCAATGATTTCATAATAATGTGCTCATAGATTTGGAGATTCTTAGCTTAAATCACCATCTAATTGAAGAAGTGTCAAAAATGGTGGTGGATTGTCAAAAGTTCTTTATTCATCATACCATTCTCTCTGATAAGAATACTGAAAATTAAATAAGCCATTTATTCATTCATCTATTCCAGAAACATTGTTCATTTAATGGCTTTGTTAGGGAGCTTTTCTTGTTACTCATACCATGTAACCAATAAGACCAGTTGTGTGTGACTTGGAGAGGAGATGGGCTCCACCAAGTGACCCCCTTTTCCCTTTAGAGAAATGATAAAGGGTAATTTTTTGGAATGACACTACAATGACTTAATAGAATATGGAACTTGTTCATGTTCAGTGGTTTAGTAACTAGAAGTTAAATTCTCATTAAGTGGGTGAGACTTGCTAATTAGTGTTTACTTTAGAGTACAAAATAGATGGTTGGTTGGTTGGTTTTATGGTGTGTCACTACTTGTTAGGTTATTTTATGCTGAAGTCAGTTTAATAATTTTAGTCTCCAATTATATAAAGTATAAAAATTTATCTTCGCATTTATTTCAAACTGGTAAACACTTGATACTTGGCATGCTTAGCATAATGATTATTGTCATTGCAAATGGGACGCCAACCTGAGTTCAAATCTTGGACAAGGCTATTAGCATTTCACTTTGTGATAATGCTCTTGGGAAAGGCATGAATCCTTCTGTTTTCTCTCCAGTTATAGGTAAACAGTTGGACAGACTGGGTTCTTTAGGCTTGGTTAGGTAACCAGCCTAGGAAATGGCAAACTAAATTGACTTTCTGTCACATTCTGTCTATGGTGGGTAAATGGATACATCAAAAATTGATAAAATTTCCAAGATACTTTATTTTAAACAAAGTTGTTTAAAATATTTTCTTAATTTAAAAAAAAAACAAACAAAACTTAAGATGTCTCCAGATGAATATATGGCAGATGAAAATTGGTTTAGAATTAATACTAAATAAGAAACAAGCTGTACTTGGAGATTCTGTTATTTAAAAACTGAAAACTTTGACTTTGAACTAACTTTACTCTGCTTAAAGATTGACCTTACATTACATCTTGCCCATGGCAGAGTAGTTAAATAAATATGTACTTAGTTGCAATATCAATGTTTTAAGAGCTAATGCATTGATGTAGTTCAAAATCATTTTAAATATTATCTCAAACAAGATCATTTGATGTATAGATAGAACCCTCACATGTATTACCACTCCAGATCAGAGTTGACTTGGGAGTAATGACAATAATGGGGTGACTTGACACTTTCCAGAATGGTAACCTCACCACAAGATGCATTTTGGTTTCATTCCTGAGATACAGAATAGACTGGGGTGGTATAATAAAAGTATCAATAATACTCAATATGCCTTGGAAATAGGCTATAAAATGTACTGAGAGTGCAGCTATCTTTGATCATTGATAATGTCTGTACAATTCATTGATAAAAATCTTCTTTGATTTAGTGTTTTTTTCCTCTCCTTTAATGAGGCAAGGAAGATTTTCAGTTTATTTCATGGAAAGGTTAACTATCATTTAATGTGGTTACTTGGAAAAAAGTGCTGGTAAAATAGAAATGAAAGAAGTAACTCTCTGTGTGTGTGTGATAATTGTATCTACTTCAAAGAAAAATATCAAAGAAAGCAAAAAAGCTTTTAATAGAATGATCAACAAATTCAAAGCTTTGTGCCAGTTATTAACCTCACCAATTTCTCTAAATAGATAACTCAAATCTATCCTCATACTCCCACTGTCTTACAGGGGTTGTTATATTTGTATATAAATTTCACATATTTGTTGAATATAACAAAAATTATTGGACAGAGATAGTATTAAATTTTACTCTGATAGTGAGTTTATTTTTATTGCAATCACTTTGATTGATTTTAATGGCAATCAACCTGTCTAAGGTTATTTAATGCCCAGAAGTTAGGGAATCACATTCATTGTATGTTCATATTTACATTTGTCGTGTATTTGTTTCTCAAGGATTATTTTGCACAAGGCCCTATTGAATATGGATAGTTTTTAAACAGATCTACTTGATCCAAAAATGGGACCCAAGCAGATACGATCACTCTGGATGATAATGAACCTGTAAGTAATGGCAATGAAGAAGTTTTCTATACTCTTCAGAACTGTAACTTCACCATCAGATGCAGTTTAGTGTTATACCCTAGATACACCTTTTCTTTGGGTGGGGTGGGTATCTTACCCTTCTGCAAGGGGATGTAGCAATCACTTTGAGATAAAGGAATATCAGATGTTATAGTAAAATGTTTTCAAGAGCTTAATAATCTATACAAATATATTGATACATCATAAATATTTAGAATTCTGATGTGTGTATCTATTTTTTGATACTTCATATGAAAAGAACTATTCACCAGCAATTTCAATTAGTGTTTTTTTTTTTTTTTTTTTTTTTTTTTTTTGCTATGCTTGTATCTTGGAATTCATATTCATGCTACTGATGCTCAAGTTAAAAACCAAGAGTGTTTTCTAATGCTAATTATTGTATCATTTCTGGTGTGAATTGCTTTTTCTTGTACCAGTTTAATTACCTTTAAAACATGACAATGAATTTCTTGTTTTTAAGACCTAGTCATTGAAGTGTATGAATGGATGTTCAGTGACTAAAAAGGTTGTCTGTTTGATGCTTTTTAAAATAGTGACAGATTAAAAACTGCACTTGCAAGAAAAAAAAATGTTGCTAAGACAATTCAGATTAACAAATGGAACAGATAAGCAGGTTTCATCAATTCTTTCTTTTTTATTTTATTTTTTCCCCTGTATTTAATCTAAACTTTGTGTTTTACACTTGCTTGTAAGATTTCATTTTATCTGCAGCAACATTATAGGTTTATCATCACCTACCACCACCACTATTATTATTTCACTCCTTGTAAATCTTTTCCACCAGTTTCAGTTAGTGGCCTTTCACTGGTATCTGAGTGACAGCAAGTCTCCCAGACTTTCCTTAGTATTCTAGCCAATCTTAACAATGCTGAGGTCTGGATGGTCTTGATTCTTCCTGATTTACATTTCCTCCAGTTTTTTTCCCAACCATTCGGGAACTGTTCCAAGTGTATCAATTACAATTGGTATCACCATCACCTTCTTCCAGCTTCTTTGGGATTGTTTTAAGAACTCCATGATTGGTATTAATGTTACCTTAATATTCCATGACTTCTTTTCTCTGGCAAGGTCCTGGTATTTATTGGTTTTTCTCTTCTTTTTGATTTTACCCAGTCATCTACGAAAACAGCAAAGTTAACAACTTTTCTTTTATGAGCTAAAGCTAGATCTGGTTTTCTGTGTTGGATTGGATAATCTGTATGTATCTGAAAATCCCATAGAATTTTATCTTTTTGTCCAGGAATTATTTTTATTAGCATTAACTTGAAAGCAACTTTCAGTGATCAATAAACTCAATGCCAAGTGTCATTTTATTTATATTATAATCAATTGTAAATAAGTACTCTATAATTATCTCCCTTGAGAAATTATAATTGTGCGTGTGAATGCTAACCTTACGCTATTGTTAGGTTTCGAATTGGATTTGACATCTATTCTTTAATTTAGAGCTTTTTAATGCTAATGCAATAATAAAAATCTCACTATTATGGGCTATTTTTGTTGTTATAGTAAATATAGGATCATTATGATATTTATTATAGATTATTATAATTATCAGTTGTAATAATAATACAGATCCTGGTTACCCCATCTTCTTGATATCTATTACCAAGATGATTGATTTTTGTTGGCATTTTATCAAAGATATTTTTCAGGAATTTCATGTTATTTTTATTGATTCTTTCTTTCCAAGGACATTTATTATATGGAGTTAGACCACATGAGGCAACATGTAAGACTTCCACATAAATATAAACCATCTTTTGCTTCAAATATTACTCAGAATGTAATGCAGGAAATTATTGCAGTGTACAGAAATAAAGACAAGCATTTTGTTCTATTTGGTTATTTTATTCTATCTCCCTCCTCAATTCATTGAAATTTTTCTTACATAATTACCTCTTGAACGTTTAAAACATTTTTTGGCTCTTCCAACCTGATCAAAGTGTGGAAATTCACTTCAGCATCTCAATGCTAATCCTTAACAAGTTTTCCAAAACATTTGAATATTTCCTTAAGCTACAGGGAGTTTTTTTTTCTTCTTTGTCTTGAGGGTTTTCATCTCTACTTTTTTCACATGGAAAACATAACTTTTTTGAGCAGCACTTGTGCTAATTTCTTTGTTTACAGATGGGTATTTGGTTTCCTTCCCCTTCTGTGTCTGGAAAGATGTATTTTATCTCAAAAGAGGTCAGCTAGGATGAATATTGTCTAGGTGTAGAGATAAGGAACTAGTTCACTGGTTGGTTAGCAAGACTTGTGAGAGTATCAGTTTATGGCTTTTTTGAAGGTTTGTCAATGTATTTCCTCCTGGCACAATTTCCAGTAAAATGGAAACTACCAAATATACATGATTACTTTTTCTCCTGTGACCAGTGTTTTCTTCCTCTCTTTTTTTTTTTTTAAAGAGCATACTTTTTGCATTTGTAAATAAATCTTTGAGTAAACTAGTGTGTGCAATTAAGGAAATATTTAACCACATAATTTATATAAATATTGTTTTCAGCTGCTACTGATTTGGATTTGGTATATATCTTGTTAATTTTAAAGTAAGACCTTTATGAAATTGTTATTTACTGACGCTTCTCTTTCTATAAATTTTCTGCTGTTTTGATACATCACCTGCCATATTCAATTACCGCTGAAGCCTTGGTAGATTTTCAAAATTTCAATTCAAATTGCAATTTTTATATACAGGCTGTTTCAAAAAATTCAATATCATTTGAGATGTACAGGGTGTTTCAGAAAAATTCATATCATTTCATAATCTAATAACTTGACAAATTCTCATTCAAATGATCTCAAATTTTGACAGCATGTGTAGAAACAACTCAAAATTTTATGTTTTTTTTCGTTTCCTATGAATGGCATTTCTATCTATCTATCTATCTATCTAGCTAGCTATCTATATATATATATATATATATATATATATATATATATATATATATATATATAAAATTAAACTTAGAATTTTGAGTTGTTTCAAAACATGCTGATAAAATTTATGATCATTTGAACAAGAATTGATGTTATTAGATTATGAATTGATATTGAATTTTTTTTTTTTTCTTTTCTAACACACACTATACATTTTGTATCATAATTTATTTGTATTTTATATCTATACTTCAAAAATCAGTTGCTCAAAATTTATACTAAGTTTAAGTTAATTATTTAAATGTGTAATTTGGGTTTGAAATTTATGAAAACAGAAGTATTACCGATCGTTGTTATTACTGATTTTGATTCGAATTTTTTTCATATCTTGAATTTTTTAATTTTTTATCCTAATTTAATAATGATAATCATTGACTGTGCTTCATCTAAAATAAAAAGTAAAAATGAATAAGATATACTCTTAAGACTTATTTGTAAAAACAATGACAATAAACATAGTGCTAATATATTGAAGATGAGAGTATTGGATAAATTCATAGGTGTGATTTTAGACTTTTATAATACCAATTGATTTTGGTAGCTTAGTTGCTAAAGCAGCTGTTTTGGATAACCAGCCTCTCTTCTAAGCAAAAGGGAATGTTAATTTGTCTTAATGAGAGCTTTTCCTTTGTTTCCTATTTACATTCCTCCTCACTGTTATAAAAATAATGATCCATGTGAGTTAAGATTAAAAGCAACTAAAATTAAGAAAAATTGAATGAAAATACTTGTCAAGATTAATAATGATGGCCAATGCTTCATCTAAAAAATAAAACTGAATTGGTTGTATTTGTGTAAATTTGCATTGAGTATAATCATTTGAATGTCCTTGATATTTTAGAATTGAAAATAGGAAAGAATATTTTTTGTTATTAGTGAAACAACTTTTATGTTTTAAATTTGATTTTTGTTGGAATGTTGCTTTTTATTTAAAATTTTTAAAATTTATTTTTATATTTTTTAATGCTTAAAAGAATTCTAGAATTGTTTTTCTTAAAATAATTTATATCAAATTATGCTGAGAGTTTGATTTTTGGTAAAATAATCTTGAGGGTTGTTAAGGATTTATTCTGTTCTCAAAAATGTATGCAGATTATTGAATTAGCCATCTCGGTACTACTGTATGGTTGTATCTCTTGGACTTAAACAAAAAATTTGGAGAAAAAGTTTGATGGAACTACTCAGGGATGCTGTGTGCTGTTTTGAAAGCAGAACCCCACAAAACAGCAGCTATATGGAAACTTAGCTCCCTTCTCACAAACCATCTAAGTAAGATTCACAAGATATGTTGGGAACTGCTGGAAAAGAAAGGATGAACTCATAAGCAAGATTTTATTATGGACTCCTATACATGGACACACCAGTATTGGTTGACCAGCAAAAACTTACTTTCATCAGCTCTCTGTGTAAGCACTGGATGCTTTATAGAAGACCTGCTAAGAGCAATGGCTGATAGGGATGGATGGTAAGAGAGAGAGAGAGAGTAAAGAGAATGTATGCTATTAGCATGTTTTGAGGATGATTGCATTAGATCTTTGCTTTGGACATATCTTGTGATTGGCACTTATCTGTTTATAAAGAGGTTTGCGTTAGAGGCTTTATTAGTGTAGTTAATGCTGAAAAGGGCTCTGTCTTTATCTCATCAGCACTTTCCTACTTATAGAATATTTAAATGAACTGAGTTTAACTGATCTGATATCTAGCCTCCAATTGGATTGTAGGTATATCATAGAGTGCTTTAATTTTTGATATCTAATATAGCTTGCCAGTTGAATATATATATAAAATATAATACAATCAGCCCTCCACATTTGTGGTGTTAGGTTTGCATATGTTGACCAGGTTTAATACACACAAAAATGTAAAACAATACACTGTATTGCAAACAGTAAGTTTCATGAATTTAGATTGATTGATTTTAATGGCATACCAAACTGTCTTAGGTTATTTTATACCTAGAGTTTAGGAAATTGTGTTCATTGTATTTTCATATTTACACTTTTTGTGTGTGTAGTTGTTTTATTTTATTTTGTGCGCATGGCCATATAATTTTTCAACAGGTCTATTTTAATCCATAGATGGGCACCCTAACAGGTACTACCACTCTGAGTCAGAATGAACCTGGAAGTAATAGCAATGAAGGGTTACTTCACACACTCCCCAGTTCTCCAGAACCAGAGGCTCACCATCAAATGAAGTTTAGTCATGCACTGGATTTACCTTTGTTGGGGGTGTCTAAGCTCTTTGCAGGGGAGGCAGCCAGTGTGTTCTGAGCCCTACCTACACAGTGGTATGAATTTAGGATTGCGTCATCAATGATGTAGGTTAACAGAGAGACAGAGGACCAACACTGTACATGTACAGTTTTAAATGATAAAATAGATTTATGATACATGTATTTTATGCATTTCTGATGTAAGTTATTTTCTTGAATTTTGGCTGAAAAACTCCTTTAAAAAAAATACCATTTAATTGTTGATGGCAAACTTGGAATAATCATATTTGAGAAAGTCAAGATTCAACTGTGCAATTTCTGTCATGGATTAAATAATTGAAATTTTAAATGAATATGTAATTAAATTTGAGAATGATTAATTTTTGCCTTCTGTTTCTTACATTGAAAGTATTGGACTCTTGTTTAGAGATTTGAAAAATTTTGTATGCTTGCTTATTCTTATATTTTTCTTATCTTTTTCTGTTTCATGAAACACATTAATGGATTTGGATGTGTTTCTTTTTTCTTTTTTGTTTAGTTCATTGTAAATAATTAATAAAGATTCCCTCTTTATCTTAAGCTCTTATTCATCAGTTAAAATGTAGTAGGTCACAGAAGCAGAGTCGATAAAGAATGTTATTTTGCTTGTATGAGGGGCTATTGTATTAGTGCTATAGTCATTATTGGTGACCTTTCCTATTTCAATAGAATATTGCCTATGTAGTTTATCATTAATTTCTATTGAAATATTTGTATGCAAGAGTACATTTTTTTTATTTATAATTTTAATTTTTTTTTCTTTTTTTCTTTTAGAATTTACTTATGTTGCAAATAAGTGCTTATATTTTGAAATTTTGAAGTGCTTGAATGATAGTGAAGTTAAATTTTACCATTTATGCATCTCACTGAATGGTTGTTTATATGCCCAGATACTCTGGCAATTAAATCAAATGGGAATTCTTCTAAGCTGTAACTGTGTCAGTACTATTGTACAGTTTCACCTCTTAGATTTAAATTAAATGCCTGAAAAAAAGTTAGGTGGGAACTACATAAGAATGCCACGTATTGTTTTAAACAAATCCTGGAAGCAGCACCCCTACGAAATAGCAGCTGTACAGCCACTGACCTCACATTTCACAAACCAAGATGAGCAAAACATGCAGGGCACTAAAGATAAACTAATAAGTATCATTCTCATCAATGTTAGCCGTTCAGCAAAAACTTACATTCATCAGCTCTTTGGGATCACTGGATACCATCTAGGGAGTTACTGAGAGCAATGACTGATAGGAATGGATGGTGAGAGAAAGTCGAGTGAATCTATGCTGTCAGCACACCATGATAACAACAACAAGCATGAGTAACTTGCAGTTCATGGGTTGCACACAATCCTCTAACATTATGTATGCCAGACTAAATATCCTGATTATGCCAAAATATAGTGACCTATTAAAATTTTGTTTCTATTGGTGCATGAAAAATATTGTTTGAAAATAATTTTATGTATATACATTTGTATTAAATCCGATGTAAGATGATCTACTTATTTATTTATTTATTTATTTATTTATTTAATTTTTTTTTTTTTTTTTTTTTTTTTAGTGTTGTGGCTTAATTAGCATAACTTTGTGAGAACTGATGCTTGAAAAGGATTGTCCATGCTTGATCTACAGTATCCAATCTGTTATAAACAATTCCAAATTTTAATTGTTTTTCAGCCAAGCATAAAGAAAAATAATATGTAGAATATAGGTTGAAATGTTTTGGTTCACACACCCACACACACATATATGTATATTTATTTGTGAGAATTGATTAGCAAATGGAACATTGTGCTTTACTAAGCCAAGGAAATAGATCTGTTTCCCCTTTCTCTAATTAAACCTGTTTAGTTTAACTTATGACTAACCCTAAATTTGTTAGGTGGGGTGGAGTTTTGAAAAATCAACAAAGTTTAAAATAATCTTGAAATAAACATTTTTTCAAGTCACCTTTTGATGATTGGTTCTTTAAAGCTGAGAAAGTAATTGAAAGATTTAACTTTCATTGAACCAAACGAATTTCAAAATATCTTAGTAATAGATTAAACTTTGATTCAGGGATCATCTCTTTCTCCCTCCTCCCCCACTTTTTTTTTTTTTCACTTGTCGAAAGGACCAGTGTTAGAACTGATTATTATATTGCATTTTAATAGTTATTTGGGGAGTTTTGTGTTGACTTAATTCAAAGCTTAAGGGTGTTTGTCCTGTAATATTAATTTCTTTCAGCACTTTATTGTTCATTTTTAAAATAATATACTATAGTTAATATACTAAATTTTAGACATGGATTAACCAGTTGAGAAAAAAAAAATGTTTTCTTTCTTTGAAAACCACTTGAATAGTGTTTTTATTGTTTTTTTTTTTGATAATTACTAAATGCTAGATATTTAAGCCTTCAAATTACTTAACTGTACACTGGAAGCCCCATATTTTGGGATCAAGTAGATCACTTCAGACAGTATTAATGAAAGGCAGCCATTTCTTTTGTCTTGGGTATGACGCTAAACTGCATTTAATGGTAAGGATCCAGTTATGGAGATCTGGGGATGTGCCATTACTGTAAGGTTCACTGATTGAAAATGGTAGTACCTGCTAATATTCCACCTATGGGTCAAATATGTTCAATAATTATTTGTATTCTATAGGACTGTATGCACCAAAAACCCTTAAGAAACGACTACACAACAAATTTTATATGACCATAGAATTGAATGTGCTTCCCTCACCTCTAGGCATAACATATCCATAGACAGAATGATATTCTGTTAAAATCAATCAATCAATCATTCCTTTTAATGGAATGATGGGATAACTTTAAACAAAAATGTTAGTATTCTGGAGTGAAGTTTAAATTTTTTTTGTGGTAATTTTTAAAATTCTATTTTATGAGCTTGAGTAAAAAGTATTGAGGGGTCAAAGAGTTAAATATAGCAAATTTCTTCCAAAGAAAAGTTGAACATTCTGCTTCATTTTTTCAATTTAAATGCAAATAGCCTTCAAATATGTACTTTTTATTTGAATCTTTTTTAAAATGAAACTCCTGATTATATAAAATCTTTCTCTCCCCTTGATACAAAAAGATTGCCTTTCATGTAACTTATATTTAACAAACTGTCTTGGACTAATTCAGTTTTCTTAAATTCATTCTTTTAAATATTTTGTGAAAGTTCTTGACACATGCTTGGGGTATATTCAGCCATGATCTGCTGTAGTAATTGATAGTCCTGTCTACTAAGCATTAATTGCTAGCTTGTGGCATGCAAGATATGTTTAACTGTCTGTAGATTTGGCCTTGTTCTTGCTCCAAAATTAGTTTAGCCAGACTGCCAGCCATGAGTGCTTACTTAAAAGCAAGTCTCTTCATACCAATGAAAATCTTCATTTTCAATTCAGAATAAACTCTGTAATAAGTCTTGAGTTGAGTAAAACAATTTGAATCAAAACTGACCCTTTTAAATTATCAGCTTAGGTTTTTTATGGATATAAAATATAATCTATATTCACAAACATACACAGATATCTGTGTGTGTGTGTGTGTGTGTGTGTGTGTGTGTGTATATATATATATATATATATATATATATACGCACACACATGCACGAACAATATTCTATTACAAAGAGATGGGTAGATTGATAAATAAGTTAGTGTAACACAAAGTATGCTTGGTATTACTAGAAATGAGCAAGTGTCCTGTTACCATAGCGGCATAAAAACAATAGTTAAAGAACTCCCACAAATATATTATATGAGTAGATGTAAATATATAACTTAGTTTCTTTTCTGTATTTTATTGAAATTCAAACTTATCTATGAATACTTTCCCATCTAATTAGTTGTCTATACTATAAGGATCTAGTTTTTGTATGTATATTACCATAATGCTAAAAGTGTTTGAGCAATATCTTTAAAATTCTCTTAGAGAATAAACCAATTTCCAATTCAATTCATAATAATTTTTTATGCTCACCTTGATCATTGTAATTTCTTGAGGCATTTTAACTATAAAATACTTTTTTCTTATTTATTTGTAATATAAATACTATAAATGGTATGTAATACAGCATTGAACTTATTGGCTGCTCAATGTGACCATTAAGTGAGGGATTACTAATACTTGTTGTTTATCATTAAATTGTACTTGTTATCCTAAACAAAAGCATGTAATGGAGTGCAAGAAGAAACTGATAATTTATATGTAATAATTATTATTACCTTATTGGGCAGTCAGGGTTCTCTAATCTTGGTCATGCAACCAGTCTAGTCTAGGGAAAACTCTGAATTCACCCCAGAATTTGAAAAGAAAAAAGAGACTTAAAAAATGTATGCACCTCACCATAGGTCAATGGCCATCTAGCAAGTCTTAACTAGAAGTAGTGACCAGTGAAGTGTATTAACAATTTGAAAGGTCGGACAAGACTGAAGCAAGCTTGACTGACTGATTGATTATCACTTTGTAACGAACTCAACTCATTAAATTTTTGTTGTCTAAAGTTATGAGGATTATTAGGTGTTTTTATTTAATTATTTTGACTCACTTGGTCTGTAGGAAGGTAGAGATTTGAAGAGGAAGAAAAAAAACCCCAAAGATTACCACTCTGTCAGTGGGGCTTAGAATATGTTGCATGTATCCTCTGCAGAGTGGAGTACTCCAACCCTCACCCTTAAAAGAAGTATCCTGGGTATGGCACTAAATTGCATCTGGTAGTGAGGCTCCAGTTCTGAACCTTTGTGAGAGTGTGGAGTCTTTCCATTATTGCCATTATTCCCAGGTCCTCTCTGAACCAGAATAATAATATTCATTAGGGTCTCATCTATGTGTCAAATAGGTCTGTTATAAAATTAATTGTATTAGATGGGAATACTTGAAACCATATAACTGTGTGCAAATTATGTTAAGCATAGTGTCTTAAAGATATAATTGTGTACTAATAATTATTATTAGTTACATAAAATCATATAATAGCTTGAAAATCATTGTTTGATTGAAATACTTGAAACTATATAACTTTGCAAATAAATTATTATAAATTTGGAATAGTTATTTTCAACCATATAATTACGAGGATGAGCAAAAAGAACAAACCTTTTCCTTTTCCTTAACTACTGACAAAGGAACATGTATCATACATCAAAATGAAGCTGGACCTCTGTGGATCACATCCCTACTTTTCAACATAGTCACAGTTTCTTTCAATAGCAATGTTTTACCCTTGAATGAAAGAAAGTATGTATCCCTGGCTCATAAGAATCTGCTGCCTGTTCTTTGAGCCACTTCCTCATCACTGCAGTTTTCACTTTCTCATCACTGTCATAATGTTTATCATCTCTTCAGCTCCATGAAAGAGGGTTTAAGAGGAAAACATTATACCAATGATGAAGAAGTGGAAAATACTGTGATAAAAAAGTGGCTCAAAGAACAGTCAAAAGAATTTTATGAGGCAAGGATACATGCTCTCATTCAAAGGTGGAACATTGCTATTGAGAAATGGTGACTACGTAGAGAAGTAGGGATGTCATCCACAGATGACCAGTTTCATTTTGATGTATGATACATGTTTTTGTGTTGGGAATTATTCCTATGCTAAAGAAAAAGGCATTAATATTTTGACTGACTTTCGTATGTATAAATTATTAGTATAGAATAGGAATATTTGAAACCATATAACTGTGAGCAAAATAGTAATATTAGAGAAGAATGTTTTATATGAATAAATAAACTAAAAAAATGATTAACAGGCTAAAGAACTCACCAAAAAGTAGGTTAGTTTGAAGTCAGCTTTTTATTCAATTGAAATTAAATATGAATGATTATTTTGATGATAGTAATTTTTATATTTAAATTAACCAGTTAAGTAAATCAACCAACTTAGGAAAATCTCAGAGTATGTCAGCCAGGTCTAATATTAATTATCTGCTAAACATTTAAAATCTTATTTTTGTTAGTTTCCTCAGGACTAGCAAATCAAACTGTCAATTAGGTAATGTTCAGTCCATTACTCTAAGCATTTAACTGTCACATGGCTTCTTTTCTTCTCTTGCTAATGACATTAAAACCAAAATGAAGTTAATAGTGTGGAAATACAGGTGACGTTGTAGCATTTGATGACTAATTTTTTTTTGTCTTATTTTGTGAACCTTCTTCCTGCCACTTATTACTATGAAGCATGTTTAGTTTGAATATTTTAATGACAGAAACAAGCAGTAGTAACTGTTCAGTAGTAGTGATTGTTAATAAGAATTTCTTTGGCAAAAACTTTCACTTTTTATTAATTCAAACATTTTTAAAAAATTATCTTAATCAAAATACTCATATGTTTGTGCTTAATAGTATCTCAAGAAAAAAGGGCACAGTGTAGTGAGCTTTTTAATAGTGCAATACATTTAAAATGGTCTAACAAAACAAAAAAAAAAAAAAAAAAGTTGCAAATGAATGATAATTTTATGGTTTCTGTATTTGTGCAGAATCCTTTTTTTTTTTAAATTTATTTATTATCATCCAAATTCTTGATATATTGGTCCAGGTTAAAAGTACAGTAAGGCTAACCTGAAGCCCAACTTTACTCATTCATCAATGATATCTGCATCGGAAAAATAAGATCTAAAAAAGATCTTTCTCTATTGGTTGTAAAATATGCCAATTGTATCTCTGTAGAAAGTGTCCTGGATATGGCACTAAACCATCTGATGGTGAGGCTCCAGTCCTGGAAAAATAAGATCTAAAAAAGATCTTTCTCTATTGGTTGTAAAATATGCCAATTGTATCTCTGTAGAAAGTGTCCTGGATATGGCACTAAACCATCTGATGGTGAGGCTCCAGTCCTGGAAAAATAAGATCTAAAAAAGATCTTTCTCTATTGGTTGTAAAATATGCCAATTGTATCTCTGTAGAAAGTGTCCTGGATATGGCACTAAACCATCTGATGGTGAGGCTCCAGTCCTGGAAAAATAAGATCTAAAAAAGATCTTTCTCTATTGGTTGTAAAATATGCCAATTGTATCTCTGTAGAAAGTGTCCTGGATATGGCACTAAACCATCTGATGGTGAGGCTCCAGTCCTGGAAAAATAAGATCTAAAAAAGATCTTTCTCTATTGGTTGTAAAATATGCCAATTGTATCTCTGTAGAAAGTGTCCTGGATATGGCACTAAACCATCTGATGGTGAGGCTCCAGTCCTGGAGCTTTGGGGAATGTAGAGTACTATTTCATTACCCTTGCTCTCAAGTCCACTCTGACTCAGAGTGGTAGTACCTGTTAGGGTCCCATTCCTAGGTTGAAAAGAACTATTTAAACCACTTAAGTGTGAGCCTAGTTGGTTGGGGGCTGTAGAATACACCAACTGTACCCCCCCAAAAAAAACATAAACAAACTGAGTGTCCTGGATATGGCATAAAACAATCTGATGGTGAGGTTCCAGTAATGCTCATGCTTGGGGGAATATGGAGTACCTCTTCATTGCCACTGTTCCCAGGTTCACTCTGGCCTGGAATGGTAGCACCTGATAGGGTCCTATCTATGGCTCGAATAGAACTAAAATACGTACTTATGCTAAACTGAACTGTTTGAAATAGAACTGTTTCTGAATTGAACTAAACTGTATACTTATGCTTAACTGAATTGTTTGAAATAGAAAAGTTTTTGATATTTAGACTGTGTACTTAAACTAAATTGAATTGTTTGAAATTTAATTCGGTGTGAAATGACCTGAAAAGGATTGAGTCATGGTTAAACCAAACAACTATTTTACTTGTGCAAACAAATGACTGATACCAAATTGAATCATTAGTATTAAATAGCAATACTTGGAACAATTTAATTGTATGCAAACAAATGAGCTCTATTTGTTTAAAAAAGTTACTTGTAAACTATTTGTTTACAAATCATTTATATAATATATATATATATATATATATATATATATATATATATATAATATCTCACTCAGTATTATAAGGTGCGAATCAAGGGTAAAGTGGAACATGTTAGACAATGGAGTAGTGCCCTCCGCTACACCTTGGCGTAGTAGCTATTGAAAAGAGAATCTTTGCGTCGCCCTCATCTAAGGTCGCCAACTTACTTCATTGTCTAGCATGTTCCACTTTACCCTTTATTCGCACCTTATAATGCTGAGTGTGAAGCAAGGTAGTATCAAGTACCTTTTTTTTTTTTTTTTTTTTTTTTTTTTTTTTTTTTTTTAAGTCTTTGGTATGATTCAACCTGGGATTGAACCTCTGTCTCCTTGGTCACTGGCAAACACTCTACCAGTTAGACCAATGGCCTGGGTTTTTATATATATATATATATATATATATATATATAATTTGACATTAAATAACCTACAAGGGCTTCATACACCATAAAACTCATTCAATCACTAAAAGTATTCAGCTTTGGTGTTACCCTTACAGCGTTTGTAACCTGGAGATAATTATGAAACATAATTAGGATCTTTCACTCCTTTGTTAATGGAAGCATCAATATTTATATGGACTACTGTTACAATCAGTCCAATGAGTTCACAGATTATCTAATAGCATATAATTTTCTATTGTAAGAGAGATCCTCACATTCAGCGGAATAAAATAAAATGGCTCAGTTCCAGGAAGCCTTCCTTCCAGGCAACGCTTGTCCCTTCTGCTAAAGGGGTAAGAGCTAGGTTTATTGCTCAGTGCACAAGGTACCCCAAATAGGAATACTGATGGAGCTTAGCTTTACATTCATGTCAATTATTTTGCCCTATTTTCTATTTATTTGCTTTTTCTTATTTTAGACTTTACTGGTTCTAGAAATCTGCTACTTTAGCACCTCTACTTATGGTCCTAAGCATGCTGGATTAGTGATGTGTTCTGTCTGGATTTAATAAACACTGTTTATAGTTTAGTGAAAAAGAAATAGAAAATTAAACCTGTCATGATATTGGACAGTAGTTATATATAATTTGCATATGAAGGAATGGGGATAGATATGGACATGCTATGAGAGGAAAGAAAGGATATGCAAAAAGAGGACATGAGCAGTATATAGCCTAACAGTTATCATCGTAAGGAAAATGGATATGGTGACCCAAGTTCAAATCCTAGACTAAGCTGTTTGTTTCACTTTCATCCTGATGCTCTTGAGAAAGGCATGAATCTCTTTCCTCTTCTCAGCAATGGGTAAACAGAGAAAACTGGGCTCTTTTGTCTTGGTATAGCAACTGATCAAGGAGAAGGAAAACTCTGAATTTACTTTGCTTAAAAGTTGACTTGATTGTGGTAAAGGATTTGAGTTGGGTAAGTTTGTACAAAAAGAGGACATTGAGCTACAAACTTAAAACAGAATATCTTGGTAATGTCAAAACAAAGCCAGCGTTAAATTCGTGATTGACTTTGGGTACATGGAATCAAAAATATATTCATATGTAATCAAAAGATATTTTTGGCAATATGACATTATTTGAACGTTAATCCATCTTAAATTCTTATAATTGCTGCTGTTTGATTTATCATATCTAATTAAAGATAATTTTCTCTAAAATTATTATAAATTGAAATGTGGAAGAACATTAGAAATTTTGTCTCTTGAGTGTTGACAAATTTTGATTGTCGATTACGACAACACAAAAATGATTTGAAGTGGAAATGAGTTTGTAGAGTCTTTCTTTTATAATTCCTTTTAATTTGTGGTGGGTCTAATCTTCTCTAGCCATTTTTATATATGTATGGTTCAGAGCAGATAGAGGAATGTAGAGAAATCATGCCAAATTTGTTTGAAATCTCTCCAAATTTGTGGTAGCAAACAGTTCTCTTTCCTAAATGTTATAGTAATCTGTCTTTCCAACCAACATCAATATTTGAAGATCTCTCATGAAAGCAAACTCACTGAATTCTGCTGACCAACTGTATTTTTGGCTTTTATAGTATCAAGATTGGGTGTTGGGAATATGCTGACTGGTACATTTTTTATTAACTGTAGAAAAATTTGTGTCATTTTGAATACAGATTTTTTTTTCTAAAGTAAATATTCAAACCTGTAAACAAAGATGAATTTTGTGTTTTTAAGAATTTAATATTCACTTTCAGTTTTTGTTTTTTTAATTGTCTGGTTTGAAATTAATAAAAAAAGACCATTTCTTTTTTAAATAAGTTAACTGGAAATTGTAGATAATCGTGTAGTTTATTTATACAACATACAAAATATTGGCCAAGCAATCATTCTATGGAAGTCACTATTGTCAAAACTGTGTTGGTTGGTTGATTTTATTTTGGGATATTTATGGGACCATAACAGTTATTCTGTTATAGGGAACCTTGGAGTAATAATGGGGTGACTCTAAACTCTGTTAAAGAATGAACAGATGACCTTACACTTCTTGTAAGAATAAGGGGTGACCTCACATTCCCTAAATCTTTAGAATTGGAGGCTTACAACTAGATGTAGTTTAATGTCATACTTAGGTCATCTTTTTTTGTGGGGGTTTTACCCATTTGGAAGGATGCACTTAATGTCTTCTGGCTTTGTTGACAGAGCAAAAATCTTCTTTAGGATATATCATTTAGAATTTGTGAATTTGGGGTCATTTTACTTCAAATTTATATTTTAAAATGAAAGGAAAAAAAAACATCAGGCTTTAGTCTCTTTATCACTTGTTTTACTATACTTAAAGGGGACAGTCTCTGTAAGCTAGTGGTCAATGTGTTGGACTGCAACATTGTAGTAAGCGAGTTTGATCTCCAGTCAAACTATTAGCCTGGTTGGTTTGGTTTTATGGCATTTCAACCATTGTAGGTTATTTAATGCCAAATCCTATTTATACATATAAATAAAATACATGATTTGTAAACACATTATGTTGATAACATTTTTAAATGAGTCTGTGCTAATTTTCATTGTTTTGCACATAGTTAAATGGTTTCAAGTATTTCTATCTAATACAAATAATTCTATTTACTATTAATCATTTGTTTGCACACAGTTCAATGCTATTTAACAGTAACAATTGAACACCTATTTGATTACATACATTCAAATGGATATATATATTGTCAGTGAATAGTCTGTGGGTAATTTCATTAGTTAGAACTATTATGGTTACACACTAGTGTTGTTGTTGTTTCTACACAGTTAAATGGTTTCAATTATTACTATCTCACATGAATAATTCTATTCAATATTAATCATTTGTTTGCACACCGTGAAGTGGTTACAAGTATTGCTATTTAACATTATTTTATTCAATACTATTCATTCATTTGCACACAGTCAAATGGTTCCAAGTACTGCTATAAAATTGCAAGAGTTCAATTTAGGCACACAGTTAAAGAATTTCAAGCATTGCTATCTAACAATAATTCTATTCAACATTACTCATTCATTTGTGCACAGCCAAATAGTTTCAAGCATTGCTATGCATCACCAACAATTCAATTAAACTGTCATTTTTTTTACACAGTTAAATAGTCAAAGAGTTCTATTTTTAACAATTCAATTTAACATAAGTCATTTGTTTGCACTCGTTTAAGATATTAAAAAGTTCTATTTGATCTATTGATAGGACCCTATCAGGTGCTACCATTCTGGGAGCAATGGTGTATTCCACATTCCTCTAATCTCCAAGACTGAAGCCTTACCATCAGATTGTTTCGTATCATGTTCAGGACGCTCGGTCATTTGGAGGTCTTGCCCCACTGCAGAGATGCAGTCGGTCTATTCTACAGCCCCAGCTGACTGGGCTAGTCAAACTATTATGTTCATTTTCAAACTAATATCCTTGGGAAAGAATGAACCTTTTTATCCCCCTCCTTCCCACCTATTAGTTAAATAGTACCTTAATGTACTGGGTGTGATACTAAACTGCATCTTGTGATGAGGCTCTAGTTCTGGACCTTTGGAGGAGTATCGAGTCACTCCATTGTTGACATTACTCCCAGGTCCACTCCATCCCAGAGTGGTAGTCTTTGTTAGGGTCTCATCAAATAGATCTGTTAAAAAATTAAATGTATTTGGTAGGAATAATTGGAATCATAAATGTGTGCAAATTATCAATATTAAAAATAGTTATTTGAGGCTATGTTTGATAAATCATTATCATTATTTACTTGTTATCACACATTTGTTAAAAAGAAAAGACTGACTTCAGCATTAATAATCCAGCAAGTTACCACTGTTAATGTTTCACCATAATCTATCCTTTTTTTCTATGACATTAAAAGGAATCAGTACATAAATGCATGTAAGTAAAGCTGGCGACTGTGGTCGAGGGTTACCAGAAGGCTTCCTTTTCAATAGCTATTACGAATTGTGTGTGTAGGGGGCTACTCATTTCCCTGGATTGCTCCACTTTACCCTCGATACATATCTTATATTGCTGAGTGTTAAGCAAGGAGGTATCAAGTACCATTTTTAAAGTCTTTGGTATGACGCGACCTGGGATTGAATCCCGGTCTCCCAGACCAAAGTATATCAATTTTTTTTTCCCTTAAAAAACTCATTGTATAGAAGTTTAGATATATTTATGAATTACAATTTTCCAGCTTGTGTAAAAGGTTTTACATCCTGTTATCATCTTTTGAATGTGTTTGAATGATTCACTTTGACCCCATATATTTGTAAAACTAACCAACAATGGCCAAAATATTGTGATTTTAACAACCAAAATAAGGACAGTTGTCTGGATACATCAGGCGCTATATATATATATATATATATATATATATATATAAAAGTCATCCTCAGACAGACTGTTAGGTTGTATCACAACTCTTCAGTGTGGCTAGACATGTGAGAAGCTTGAAGCTGGAATCAAAACCCAGCTGACTTTTACACCAGCTGGAGATTCTACTGCACAGCCATAAGGAAATTCAGCCTAAGCAAAGGGATTTTAAACGCATATGTATCACTTGTTTGTTTGGTTTATTTATTTATATATATTTATATATATATAATGGCTACAAAGAGCTTTGCATTACGCAAGTTGTAAACATTAATTCCTTTGCGAGAGAGCTCAACCCTTGGAGGTTGGGTGGGGGCATATATATATATATATATATATATATATATATATATATATACACACACACACACACACATGATAATTTTAAAACTATACAGTTGATACTTTAAGCTTTGATGAATTATTTTTGTATGTACATTTGTGAAGTAAAAATTTACAAAACATTTGTAGCCAGATTCTTTATTAAGTGATTGAAACCACTTAAAAGCCTTTTTGTTGGAGGTATTTGAAGTTTGTTTCATGTTTGTTATTGTTGAATCATAAATTTCAATTGTCCTTCAATGTCAAACTTGAACAATTGTAAATCTTATAAAAAAAAATAAAATAACTGCTGCCAAATAATATCAATGATTATAAGAAAAAAAATTAAGTTGATTTAATACTTTCTATGTCTCTACATAAAGCTTATGATTTCTAAAGAATTTATTATTTGAATTTTTTATTTTTATGGTCCTTGTTGCATATCAGTCCATGAAAAGTTACTTGATTTAACTCTTTTTAAACCCATTAGCTAGGAATCTGTGGGAGATCACATTATATACTATCAATAAAAGATTTTAATTTAGTGGTTATTCACACCCTTTTTTTTTTTTTTTTTTTTTTAATGGCATGATGGAATAAGTTGAAACAAAGATGTCTTTGTCAAGTTTGAATGCGTTTTATGGCCCAACCAACACCAATTTACTGCCCTCCTGAATTATTCAAGCAGTAAAGTGAAAAACTTTTTCTTTATAATTAATATTGGGACCTTCCAAATATTAATATCTATACAATTTGAATTGTATTGTCACTCAGAGCCATTAAAAGTAATGATATTCAATTGCTAAACGAGGAGTCTTGTGTGTCATACCAATTAACATAGCATATGGACTTGGTGAGCCAGGCTGTTTGCATTTCAATTCATGCTAATGCCCTTATTTTATACTGAGGTCTGTATTTGGAAAAAAATATTTGTTTCAAAGCAATTATAGTTTTCAGTAAGAAATGACAATTATGATTTTAAGTAACTATTCTTAATATAAATAACTGACATGTAGTTATATGGTTTCAAGTATTCCTATCTAATACTAATTATTTATACACAATATGATTTCAAGTAATTATTCCTAATTAGTAATAATAATCTATCTGTTTGTAATCATAGATTCAAGTATTTCTAATACTAATAATTTGTTAATAGATCTGTTTGCTTTAAAGATAGGGGCCAAACTGGTCCTAAAGAAAAATAACTTTTAGATGCTAATTAGAGTACTTGGTAGACTTTTTTTCTACGTCATTGAAATGTTCCTTTATAAAGATATGGGTAGATTAAATAATAAGAAAATCAGTTGTAACAACAGGACTCAATATGTAAAGATATGATCTTTTTTTTTTTTTCCTTTCTTTTTTGAAACATTTTTATAGAAATTCCATGAATTTACATTTTCCAACATAGGCAGAGGATCCTTTTCACTTTCACTCTATGAAATTTGGTGAGTCTCCATGGTATAGTGGCTAACACGCTAGACAGCAGCATCATTGTGAGTTCGAACTCCAGTCATGCTATTATCTTCCCTTTTGGAATATTCTTGAGAAAGTTATGAATCCCCTTTTCCCCTAGCTATGGGTTAAATATTACCACTACAAGGATAGCTTTGGTATTAAATAACTCACAAAGGGTGATATGCCATTAAATAAAGAAATCAAGTGAAACCATTATATCTTTAGTTTCATATTTAAGAAGTATTTAGAAAATACAGAGCAACAAGTTTTTGATATAAGTATGATGCAATTGCAAAAAAATTAAAAT